>CM076583.1:472257019-472894899 GCA_034641835.2 Pinus albicaulis | reverse complement strand
GAAAATGATTTTACCTGATTCATCCCACTGTTCCCCTGCTGGGAGAGTCATCTCTCGGTTGCCACGGAAATCTATCCCGGCATATGGAAAGTCCTCTATAACAAAAATTTGGCGTTCCAACCAATGAAAATGTGAAGGAGGAAATCGAACAATCTCAGTGCCCTCAATACCATGACGGGCCATCAATGCAACCCAACGAACCATCCTAGGTTCTCGAGGTTGACCGGCATCAACAGGAATACTCTGCGGAGCTAACATGGGGATCCTCTCTTGATCTGAAAATGGAATGTACTTGTTTGAGGGTGCAAGGTATCCATTTCCCATAATTTCAAATTGAGCTATACACTCCAAGTGACCTCTGAAAATGTGGGAACAAACTATTTCCTATACAGAGATGGACTGTAGGGGCATTCACTGGACATGTCACCTCTAAAGAGAGGATGAGTTCCAGAGGCTACCTGGCCCTCTACAGACTCTGCCTAAGGAAATAATATGTAAACACTTAGAAGTCTTTGACATTCACATACTTGAAGTTTGATGTCTTGCGGAATAAGACAAATAACTTTCTGTAGCTGAGTAGGTGATTATGTGTATATGAAAGTTATGTATATTTGCTGTTTAACAATTTATATCAGTTTTGTTTAGCATATCATCTTCAGCAAATAAAGACATCAAAATGATAAGCAGTTCACCCCCTTCTCTGGGCTACATCTGCTGGACCAAGCCTCTCAAACTAGGCTTCTCCTCTTGTACTAAAAATGCTACAAAGGCTAATACAAGAATAAGAGTGTCTCAAAAGACAGATCTGACTGTAAATACAGAATCAGAAGATAGGAATTAGCTAAACATGCTCTTTCCCAAACACTAAACAGTGAAAATTGTACCTGATACAGTACTTTTCCCCAATTGGCCCTAGTGGCCCTTTAGACTTGCAGGGAGAATTTCGAGGTGAAGATGACCTCAATTGGTTCTGAAACCTCTGCCATTCAACTCAGAAGGTCGAAAATATCAGAAATAGACTTCTGAATCACCAAAAATGGATGGACATAGCCCCCAAACAGCTCCAACACTGAAATGGCCCTCCTTGCCCTGAAAGCTTCCCTGAAGCTAAACAGTGAGAAGAATTCCTCAAAAGGAAAAACGAGCTGTAGAAATGGATTCAGACTGCTGAAAAAATTCAAGAATGACCTTCGTTCCACATAAACTGGCTGCACAATTCCCAATGCAGCTCCCAAACTGATTTGGCCCTGGTGACTCCTGGAACTTCCACGAAGCAAAATCACCTGCAAACAGCCTCAGATGGTTGTGAAACCTGTGCCAATGGCTTCAGAAGGTCGAAGAGACCCGAAATCAAAAAAAAAAATTCGTCTTCAAAAGCCTCTCCTAGCAGAAGTTATGGCCAAAAAACTAAACTGCCAGTTTGAGCTAAACAACCTCCACTAAATGTGGAGCAACTGCAGATAAGGCCGCCACATGGGGAGGTGGCGCCAAAACTGGGCGGAACCGCCATAAAAGGCGCGCGGTTAAACTTGGCAATAAATTTCGTGGTTATCCGTTCACAAGTGGGCGGTTATATGTAACGGTTTTAAACGTTTGAAATTAAAAACAAAACGTTTATATTACAAAACCCATAACATATAACATAACCCAAAGTATTAAACCCGCCGAACTGATAGCGCGCCGATAAATCTGGAACGTGGTTCCACCGCGTGGGTTCTATGCATCGGGGGCTGGCCCTTCGGGGCTGGCCCCCTTCGGGCCCCGCCCAAAACAATACACGCAACAAATAATTTTTCGTGCCACCATATAACACGAACCAAACGTGTTGCTCCAACGGTTAAAACGTTGTGTTAATAAACCGGTGGTCGCGGGTTCAAATCCGGCCGACCCACAAAATTTTTGAAATGCCATTTCAACGCCAAGTCGGGGCCCACGTGGCGGCCTCCGGGCTAGCCACGTGGCGCCATATGATTGGCCGATACGAGAATATTCCCCAGAATATTCTGCAGAATATTCCACGGAATATTCCCAAAATATTCTGTGGAATATTCTTTTTTTAATAAAAATTTTCCACAAAGGCAAATTTGGCATTTTTTTTAATGGAAATGGAGAAATCTTCAAACTTGAATAACTTCTTCATACAGAGACCATTTTTCGAACCGTTCGCGGCGCCGGAATCAGGAAGACGAGCTCTATCCAGTCGTTCAGGTTCAAACCAGTTCTGAGCACCTTCATTTTTGACCACTTTACAACACTTGATCCTGAGCTCCTGATCACACCTCCCAAATGAGAAGGCTTTTGGTGCCCAAAAGCTTACTGAATCTCTGATCTGAACTGTACAGCAATTGAGGAACAGAATTATCCTCTTCCAGTCAGCCAAAAGAGCATACTAATGCCCAAAAATGTCCTGCCTTGCTAAATGTCGTCATGGCGACTTTTTGCTGCATACGCCAAGTACTTGTCGAATCCCGACCAAGTTATTTCACCAGAAAAATCTGAAATTGCAGGAACCAGCAATGAAACTTGCTGATATATGAGCTGAAATATTCCCCTGAACATTTGGACTTGCCAACTGTCACGATGCCCATCCAAGGCACCTTCATTCCAGAAGAAGAACTGCCTCCCAAATGAGAAAGCTTTTACAAAGATGAAACACTTCATCATTTCTCCTCTTTACAATCTTGGAGATCAAATTAACTTTTTCCAAGTCAATATTACATTACATGCATGGTGAAAAACAAAGTAATCAACCCTTCAAGTTAATCACACATACATGTTTAAAATACAAGGAAATCATCATGATCCCTGTGCTCATGCATCTCATTCTCATGCATACAGTTTATCCTTCAACTTTCTCTTAAGTACAATCATAAGTACAAGATCCTCAATCACATGTACATGTACTTTCAAAGCTGAAATGAATATAACTTTCGCTACGATAGAGTGAGTCTCATACTCAGCTTTTCCATCCTGCAACTTGCATTCCTTTAACAAAGAAAATGCATTCAATCAAAAGACATGCAACTTTAATTGGATAAGAATTCTAACCATTTCTTACCAATCCATTTCAAAGGTGATTCCTTTAACTGCACATCGATATCAACATGTGTATCATCTTGACACATATCAATGATGGAAACTTCCTTCCCATTCTTGCCATACTCTTTCTCCCACTTCTTCAACTTTTGTGGAAGCATTGCTGGATTCAAAGTCCAACACCTTTCAACAGTATGTCCTTGCTTATGGAAGTTGTCATTATGAAAATGAACAAAAGAGCTTCAGCAAACTCAAACAACAAGTAGTTTGCAGAATAATAAAGCAGTCAATCTTCAACACTGCTTAAGACACCTTTCAAGCTACACAATCAAGCTAGTGATGTCAGTCAAGCAAACCTGGTGCCTCTGATACCATCTGATCTGAAAATGGAATGTACTTGTTTAATTGTGCAAGGTATCCATTTCCCATAATTTCAAATTGAGCTATACACTCCAAGTGACCTCTGAAAATGTGAGAACAAACTATTTCCTATACAGAGATGGACTGTAGGGGCACTCACCGGATGTTTCACCTTTCTAGGAAAGGATGAATCCGGAGGCTACCTGGCCCTCTACAGACTCTGCCTAAGGAAATAATATGTAAACACTTAGAAGTCTTTTACATTCACATACTTGAAATTTGATGTCTTGCGGAATAAGACAAATAACTTTCTGCAGCTGAGTAGGTGATTATGTGTATATGAAAGTTATGTATATTTGCTGTTTAACAATTTATATCAGTTTTGTTTAGCATATCATCTTCAGCAAATAAAGACATCAAAATAATAAGCAGTTCACCCCCTTCTCTGGGCTACATCTGCTGGACCAAGCCTCTCAAACTAGGCTTGTCCTCTTGTATTAAAAATGCTACAAAGGCTAATACAAGAATAAGAATGTCTCGAAAGACAGATCTGACTGTAAATACAGAATCAAAAGATAGGAATTAGCTAAACATGCTATTTCCCAAACACTAAACAGTGAAAATTGTACCTGATACAGTACTTTTCCCCAATTGTCCCTGGTGGCCCTTTAGACTTGCATGGAGAATTTCGAGGTGAAGATGACCTCAATTGGTTCTGAAACCTCTTCCATTAGACTCAGAAGGTCGAAAATAGCAGAAATAGGCTTTTGAATCACCAAAAATGGATGAACATAGCCCCCAAACAGCTCCAACACTGAAATGGCCCTCTTGGCCCTGAAAGCTTCCATGAAGCTAAACAGTGAGAAGAATTCCTCAAAAGGAAAAACGAGCTGTATAAATGGATTCAGACTGCTGAAAAACTTCAGGAATGACCTTCATTCCACATAAACTGGCTGCACAATTCCCAATGCAGCTCCCAAACTGATTTGGCCCTAGTGACTCCTGGAACTTCCACGGAGAAAAATCACCTGCAAACGACCTCAGATGACTGTGAAACCTGTGCCAATGGCTTCAGAAGGTCGAAGAGACCCGAAATCAAAAAAAAATTCGTCTTCAAAGACCTCTCCTAGCAGAAGTTATGGCCAAAAAACTAAACTGCCAGTTTCCCCTTAACAAACTCCACTAAATGTGGAGAGACTGCAGATAAGGCAGCCACATGGGGAGGTGGCGCCAAAATAGGAGGGCGGACTCCGCCAAATAAGGCGCGCGTTTGGTTGGCATTAAAGTTTATTGTGATGCCGTTCACAAGTCGGCGGTTAACAAAACGGTTTAAAATAAATACAAATGAGTTTTATTAAAACCCACGTTATAACATTAAACCAACGTTTAATAAAATCCGCCGTTTAATAATTAACAACCCACCATAAAACTTTATCCAAAGTTTTTAAATCCACGTGCGCGCCGAGCCTGGGACTTGTGTGCTGGTTCCGCCGGCGGGTTATATGGTAAGGGGGCTGGCCCTTCGGGGCTGGCCCCCTTCGGGCCCCGCCCAAAACACCATACACCATAACAATAACTCGTGCCGCTCATAATCAACGAACAAAGCCCATGGTGCATTGGTTAAAACGCGTGGTTAATATGCATGCGGTCATGCGTTCAAATCCCATTCGCGCCATGATAAAATTTTTGAAAACGCGCCATTTCAAATTCGGACTTGGGGCCACGTGGCGGCCTCCGGGCTAGCCACGTGGCGGCCTCCCATTGGCTAAAAATGGAATATTCCCAGAATATTCTGCGGAATATTCTGTGGAATATTCTTTTTTTAATAAAAATTTTCCAAAGCCAAATTTGCCCTTTTTTAATGGAAATTGAGAAAACTTTGAAGTTGAATAACTTTTGCATACGGAGACCATTTTTCGAACCGTTCGCGGCGCCGGAATCAGGAAGACGAGCACTATCCGGTCGTCCAGGTTCAAACCAGTTCTGAGCACTTTCATTTTTTACCATTTTACGACACCTGGTCCTGAGCTCCTGATCAGCACTAGATGCATTGACTATTGTGTATATGTTGGTTTCTAATCTTATTTGCTTACGTGCACTAGATTCATTTATTTGAGCGTAGATGTTGATTTCTAATCCTATTTGATTACTTGCATTAGATGCATTGATTTCAGTGGAGATGTTGTTTTATAATCTTATTTTATTTTTTGCGTTAGATGCATTGATTTTAGTGTATATGTTGATTTCTGATCTGATGTAATTGGATGTATGATGGTACATTAATTTTAAAGTCATTGGATTATTAATTTGCACTGATTTCAATGTAAGCACAAATAATTATTGACAATGTAGATTTATTTTTTTGTTATAGTAATTAAACCTAATAATATTGGAGAGCAAGAGAGACAAGGTATGATGTTTACTACAACAACTCGAGCTAAATATTTAAATGGTTTATGATTTCAATTGTATTTTTCATATAATCAATATAAAAATATGACAAAGCTAACAAGGGTGACAATAAGAATAGTAGAAAAAAATAGTTTTATATTGATCACAATGAAATCTATTTGTAATTTACTACATTCTTATTATTCACATTTTCTATCATTCAATATTATTACATTGTCACTTTGCATTCAAAAAAATTAATTTCATCATTTTTCATCATTAAAGTTATTTTACAATATTTATCATCTCAACAAATTCAGGTAACTAAGAAAATTTAAAATTAAAATGAATCGATAAATCTCAAACATATTTAGCATATTTAAAATGGTTATATTTATATTAGATGTATTTACATATTATTGATAAAATTAATCATATGTTCCTTATATTATCAATAGATTTTCCTTGGCCGCACGCGACTGAAACCAGCCTAGATCCATCTTAACTCCGGATCTATCAAGCGCTAAGAGGGATCAAATATCTTGAGGTGCAAACCTTTCCTCAAGTTTTTCACTCAAAAAAGAGGTTTGCACCTCGAGAGATTTGATCCCTCTCGGCACTTGATAGATCCGCAGTTAAGATGGATCTAGGTTGGTTAACCCTACAGCCCATTATGACCCCGATGTGTAAGTATATCGGAAGCCAAATAAAAAAAATACAATCTAAATAATGTTGGCTTAAAAATAACTTACACAACCATATAAATAAACAATTAAAAATAAATTTAAACAATATAAATTTAAAATATGAAGAGTTTTAAGAACACTCAAAAAAGAGATATAGTAAATAAATATAAATATAAATAAACTAGAGGTATGGTAAATAAATAAAACGTCTTTTTCTAGCACGCAACAAAAACATTATTAACCCTAACATTAATATTAATATTATTAAATTTAATAACTTTATATTAATACAATATTAAATGTGTTATATTATCATATTATATATATATATATATATATATATATATTGGGAGGGAATAACAAAGACATATGATAGAGGTGGAGAAATAGCCAGAGTGACAAAGGAGATATGGAGATAAATGAAGGAGAGGGGAGAGGAGGAATGAAGAGAGATAGAGGGAGAGGATTGACAGAGGTAGAGAAGGGTAAGAGAGGGAGAGGGAGAGGTAGAGGGAGATAGAAAGATGGAGTTTGGAGAGAGAGATGAGGAGAGAGGATTGGAGGGTAGAGAGAGGGAAAGAGAGAGAGGGGTGGAGGGGGGAGGGGGATGAGGGGGAGGGGAAGGATGAGAGGGGGAGAGAAGGAGAGAAGAAAAAAGACATAGAGAGTGAGAAGTGGAGAGAGAGGGAGTGACAATGGAGAGATGGAGAAAGAGTATGTATGTTTAGGGTGAGATAAAGAGACATACGAGGAGTGAGTGAGACAAGGGGGGAGAGAAGGAGAGAGAAGAAGAAAGGGATGGATATAGTAACATAGTTGGAGAGAGATATAGAGTGATGGAGGAAGAGAGAGGATTTGAGAGAGAGAGAGAGATGAACGACGAGAGAGGGGACTTGAGAGATAGAGAGAAAGTGAGGAAGGGTGAGAGGATTGTATGGGAACGAGAGAGAGAGAGAGAGAGTGATGTGGGAAGAGAGAGGGACGTAGGAGAGAAAGGGATAGAGAGAGGAAGGAAAGGAGAGAGGACTTGAGAGAGAGGAGGAGATAGGGAGGGAGATAGGATGAGAGACGGAGGGAAGATGAAATGCATAGAGAGTGACAAGTGGAGAGAGAGAGGGAGTGACAAGGGAGAGATGGAGAGAGTGTGTGTATGTTTGGGGTGAGATAAAGAGATAAATAAGGAGATATGGAGAGAAGGGAGGAGAGAAGGAGAGAGAGAGAGAGGCATATATTAACAAATTTGGAAGTTGAAGATAGAGAGAGAGAGAGGTGGGAGAGAAAGGAAGAGAGAGAGTGGAGAGAGGTAGGGAAATAATGATGGATATGGAAGGGGAGAGAAAGGGAGGTAAGAATAAATATAGAGAGTGTGAAATCTGGAGAGAGAGAGAGAGAGTGATAAGGAATATGGAGAGAGAGGGAGAGAGGATAGTAGGAGGGAAGAGAGATATAAGCGGGGGAGAGGGAGGGAAGGGGAAGAGAGAGAGAGGCAGGGAGGCGAGGAGGGAGTGATAGATAGATAGATTGGAGAATGAGAGTGTATGTTTTGGGGTTGATATAGAGAGACAAAGGGAGATAGAGATATAGATGGAAGGTGAAGAGAAAGAAGAGATAGATGGAGATAGGGAGGGAGGGACAAAGAGATTGATAAATATGGAGTGAGAGAGAGAGTGTGTTTTTGGGGGTGAGATAAAGAGACAAAGAAGGAGATATGGAGGGACATATAGATAAATATGGAGGGACATATAGATATATATGGAGGGGGGAGAGAGGGAAGAATATTTATTGCAATAGATGCATTGATTTCGGTGTAGATGGTGATTTCTAATCCTATTTGATTTCTTGAACTAGATGCATTGATTTTAGTGTAGATTTTGATTTCTAATGATATTTTATTACTTGCACTAGATGTATTGATTTCAATGTAGATGATTTATATTCCTATTTAATTTCTTTCACTAAATGCATTGATTTCAGTGTAGATGGTTATTTCTAATATTATTTGATTGCTTGCACTAGATGCATTAATTTCAATGTAGATGTCGATTCCTAAATATATTTGATTTCTTACACTAGATGCATTGATTTCAATATATATGATTTCTAATCCTATTTTATTGCTCTCAGTAAATGCAGAGATTTCAGTGTAGATGGTGGTCTATAATCCTATTTGATTGCTTGCACTAGATGCATTGACTTTAGTGTATATGTCGGTGTCTAATCTTATTTTCTTACATGCACTAGATTCATTGATTTGAGTGTAGATGTTGATTTCTAGTCCTATTTGATTACTTGCATTAGATGCATTGATTTCAGTGGAGATGTTGTTTTATAATCTTATTTGATTTTTTGCATTAGATGCATTGATTTTAGTGTATATGTTGATTTTCGATCTGATGTAATTGGATGTATGATGGTACATTAATTTTAAAGTCATTGGATTAATAACTTGCATTGATTTTAGTGTAAGCACAAATAATTATTGATAATGTAGATTTATTTTTTTGTTGTAGTAATTAAACCTAATAATATTGGAGAGCAAGAGAGACAAGGTATGATGTTTACTACAACAACTCGAGCTAAATATTTAAATGGTTCATGATTTCAATTGTCTTTTTCATATAATCGATATGAAAATACGACAAAACCAACAAGGGTGACAATAAGAATAGTAGAATAAAATAGTTTGATATTGTTCACAATGAAAGCTATTTGTAATTTACTACATTCTTATTATTCACATTTTCTATCATTCAATATTATTACATTGTCACTTTGCTTTCAAAAATTTTATTTCATCATTAAAGTTATTTTACAATATTTATCATCTCAACAAATTCAAGTAACTAAGAAAATTTTAAATTAAAATGAATTGATAAATCTCATACATATTTAGCATATTTAAAATGGTTATATTAAGATTAGATGTATTTACATATTATTGATAAAATTAATCATATGTTCCTTATATTATCAATATATTTTCCTTGGGCGCACGCGACTAAAAATAGCCTAGATCCATCTTAACTCCGGATCTATCAAGTGCCAAGAGGGATCAAATATCTTGAGGTGCAAACCTTTCCTCAAGTTTTTCACTCAAAAAAGAGGTTTTCACCTCGAGAGATTTGATCCCTCTCAGCGCTTAATAGATCCGGAGTTAAGATGGATCTAGGCTGGTTAACCCTACAGCCCATTATGACCCCGATGTGTAAGTATGTCGGAAGCCAAAAAAAAAAAAAATACAATCTAAATAATTTCATCTTAAAAATAACTTACACAACCATATAAATAAACAATTAAAAATAAATTTAAACAATATAAATTTAAAATATGAAGAGTTTTAAGAACACTCAAAAAAGAGATATAGTAAATAAATAAAAATATAAATAAACTAGAGGTATGGTAAATAAATAAAACCTCTTTTTCTAGCACGCAAAAAAAACATTATTAACCCTAACATTAATATTAAAATATTAATATTAATATTATTAAATTTAATAACCTTATATTAATACAACATTAAATGTGTTATATATATATGGGAGGGAAGAACAAAGACATATGATAGAGGTGGAGAAATAGCGAGAGTTACAAAGGAGATATGGAGATAAATGAAGGAGAGGGGAGAGGAGGAATGAAGAGAGAGAGAGGGAGAGGAGTGAGAAAGGTAGAGAAGGGTAAGAGAGGGAGAGAGAGAGGGAGACAGAAAGATGGAGTTGGGAGAGAGAGATAAGGAGAGAGGATTGGAGGGTAGAGATAGAGGGGGGGGGGAAGGGGGATGAGGGAGAGAGGGAGAGAAGAATAAATACATAGAGAGTGAGAAGTGGAGAGAGAGGGAGTGAAAATGGAGATAAGGAGAGAGATTATGTATGTTTAGGGTGAGATAAAGAGACATAGGAGGAGTGAGTGAGATAAGGGGGCAGAGAAGGAGAGAGAAGAAGAAAGGGAGGGATATAGTAACATAGTTGGAGAGAGAGATAGAGTGATGGAGGAAGAGAGAGGATTTGAGAGAGAGAGAGAGAGAGAGAGGGCTTGAGAGAGAGAAAGAGAGTAAGGAGGAGTGAGAGGATTGTATGGGAACGAGAGAGAGTGTGTGTGTGATGTGGGAAGAGAGAGGGAGGTAGGAGAGAAACAGAGAGAGAGAGGAAGGAAAGGAGAGGGGACTTGAGAGAGAGGAGGAGAGAGGGAGGGAGAGAGGATGAGAGAGTGAGGGAAGATGAAATGCGTAGAGAGTGACAAGTGGAGAGAGAGGACTGACAAGGGAGAGATGGAGAGAGAGAGTGCATGTTTGGGGTGAGATAAAGAGATAAATAAGGAGAGATGGAGAGAATGGAGGAGAGAAGGAGAGAGAGAGAGAGGCATATCTTAACAAATTTGGAAGGTGAAGATAGAGAGAGAGAGAGAGGTTGGAGAGAAAGGAAGAGAGAGAGTGGAGAGAGGTAGGGAAATAATGATGGAGATGGAGGGGGAGAGAGAGGGAGGTAAGAATAAATATAGAGCTCGTGTGAAATTTGGAGAGGGAGAGAGAGAGAGAGAGTGATAAGGAATATGGAGAGAGAGGGAGAGAGGATAGTAGGAGGGAAGAGAGATATAAGCTGGGGAGAGACAGGGAAGGAGAAGAGAGAGAGAGGCAGGGAGAGGAGGAGGGAGTGATAGATAGATAGATTGGAGAATGAGAGTGTATGTTTTGGGGTTGATATAGAGAGACAAAGGGAGATAGATATATAAATGGAAGGTGAAGAGAAAGAAGAGATAGATGGAGATAGGGAGGGAGCGACAAAGAGATTGATAAATATGGAGTGAGAGAGTGTGTGTATTTCTGGGGATGAGATAAAGAGACAAAGTAGGAGGTATGGAGGGACATATAGATATATATGGAGGGGGGAGAGAGGGAAGAATATTTATTGCAATAGATGCATTGATTTCGATGTAGGTGGTGATTTCTAATCCTATTTGATTTCTTGAACTAGATGCATTGATTTTAGTGTAGATTTTGATTTCTAATGATATATGATTACTTGCACTAGATGTATTGATTTCAATGTAGATGATTTCTATTCCTATTTAATTTCTTGCACTAAATGCATTGATTTCAGTGTAGATGGTTATTTCTAATCTTGTTTGATTGCTTGCAGTAGATGCATTAATTTCAATGTAGATGTTGATTCCTAAATATATTTGATTTCTTACACTAGATGCATTGATTTCAATATATATGATTTCTAATCCTATTTTATTGCTTTCAGAAAATGCATTGATTTCAGTGTAGATGGTGGTTTATAATCCTATTTGATTGCTTGCACTAGATGCATTGACTTTAGTGTATATGTTGGTTTCTAATCTTATTTGCCTACGTGCACTAGATTCATTGATTTGAGTGTAGATGTTGATTTCTAATCCTATTTGATTACTTGCATTAGATGCATTGATTTCAGTGGAGATGTTGTTTTATAATCTTTTTTTATTTTTTGCATTAGATGCATTAATTTTAGTGTATATGTTGATTTCCGATCTGATGTAATTGGATGTATGACGGTACATTAATTTTAAAGTCATTGGATTAATAATTTGCATTGATTTCAGTGTAAGCACAAATAATTATTGACAATGTAGATTTATTTTTTTGTTATAGTAATTAAACCTAATAGTATTGGAGAGCAAGAGAGACAAGGTATGATGTTTACTACAACAACTCGAGCTAAATATTTAAATGGTTTATGATTTCAATTGTCTTTTTCATATAATCGATATGAAAATATGACAAAACTAACAAGGGTGACAATAAGAATAGTAGAAGAAAATAGTTTGATATTGATCACAATGAAAGCTATTTGTAATTTACTACATTCTTATTATTCACATTTTCTATCATTCAATATTATTACATTGTCACTTTGCATTCAAAAAAATTATTTCATCATTTTTCATCATTAAAGTTATTTTGCAATATTTATCATCTCAACAAATTCAGGTGACTAAGAAAATTTAAAATTAAAATGAATCGATAAATCTCAAACATATTCAGCATATTTAAAATGGTTATATTAATATTAGATTTATTTGCATATTATTGATAAAATTAATCATATGTTTCTTATATTATCAATAGATTTTCCTTGGCCGCACGCGACTGAAACCAGTCTAGATCCATCTTAACTCTGGATCTATCAAGCGCCAAGAGGGATCAAATATCTTGAGGTGCAAACCTTTCCTCAATTTTTTCACTCAAAAAAGAGGTTTGCACCTCGGAAGATTTGATCCCTCTCGGCGCTTGATAGATCTGAAGTTAAGATGGATCTAGGCTGGTTAACCCTACATCCCATCATGACCCCAATGTGTAAGTATGTCGGAAGCCAAAAAAAAAAAATACAATCTAAATAATGTCGGCTTAAAAATAACTTACACAACCATATAAATAAACAATTAAAAATAAATTTAAACAATATAAATTTAAAATATGAAGAGTTTTAAGAACACTCAAAAAAGAGATATAGTAAATAAATAAAAATATAAATAAACTAGAGGTATGGTAAATAAATAAATCCTCTTTTTCTAGCGCGCAACAAAAACATTATTAACCCTAACATTAATATCAAAATATTAATATTAATATTATTAAATCTAATATTCATATAAACATTATTAAATTTAATGACTTTATATTAAAACAATATTAAATGTGTTATATTATCATATTATATATATATATGGGAGGGAAGAACAAAGACATATGATAGAGGTGGAGAAGTAGCTAGAGTGACAAAGGAGATATGGAGATAAATGAAGGAGAGGGGAGAGGAGGAATGAAGAGAGAGAGAGGGAGAGGAGTGAGAGAGGTAGAGAAGGGTAAGAGAGGGAGAGGGAGTCAGAAAGATGGAGTTGGGAAAGAGAGATAAGGAGAGAGGAATGGACGGTAGAGAAAGAGAGAGAGAAGGGGGGGGGGATGAGGGAGAGAGGAAGGATGAGAGGATGAGAGAGGTAGAGAAGAAGAAGAAAGACATAGAGAGTGAGAAGTGGAGAGGGAGGGAGTGACAATGGAGAGAGAGGGAGTGACAACGGAGAGATGGAGAGAGAGTATGTATTTTTAGGGTGAGATAAAGAGACATAGGAAAAGTGAGTGAGACATGGGGGGAGAGAAGGAGAGAGAAGAAGAAAGGGAGGGATATAGTAACATAGTTGGAGAGAGAGATAGAGTGATGGAGGAAGAGAGAGAGAGAGAGAGAGAGTGATGTGGGAAGAGAGAGGGAGGTAGGAGAGAAAGGGAGAGGGAGAGAAAGGAAAGGAGAGGGGACTTGAGAGAGAGGAGGAGAGAGGGAAGGAGATAGGATGAGAGAGGGAGGGAAGATGAAATGCATAGAGAGTGACAAGTGGAGAGAGAGAGGGAGTGACAAGGGAGAGATGGAGAGAGAGAGTGTATGTTTAGGGTGAGATAAAGAGATAAATAAGGAGAGATGGAGAGAAGGGAGGAGAGAAAGAGAGAGAGAGGCATATATTAACAAAATTGGAAGGTGAAGATAGAGATATAGAGAGAGGTGGGAGAGAAAGGAAGAGAGAGAGTGGAGAGAGGTAGGTAAATAATGATGGAGATGGAGGGGGAGAGAGAGGGAGGTAAGAATAAATATAGAGAGTGTGAAATCTGGAGAGAGAGAGAGATAGAGTGATAAGGAATATGGAGAGAGAGGGAGAGAGGATAGTAGGAGGGAAGAGAGATATAAGTGGGGGAGAGGGAGGGAAGGGGAAGAGAGAGAGAGGCAGGGAGAGGAGGAGGGAGTGATAGATAGATAGATTGGAGAATGAGAGTGTATGTTTTAAGGTTGATATAGAGAGACAAAGGGAGATAGAGATATAGATGGAAGGTGAAGAGAAAGAAAAGATAGATGGAGATAGGAAGGGAGGGATGAAGAGATTGATAAATATGGAGTGAGAGAGAGTGTATGTTTATGGGGGTGAGATAAATAGACAAAGAAGGAGATATGGAGGGGGGAGAGAGGGAAGAATATTTATTGCAATAGATGCATTGATTTCGGTGTAGATGGTGATTTATAATCCTATTTGATTTCTTGAACTAGATGCATTGATTTTAGTGTATATTTTGATTTCTAATGATATTTGATTACTTTCACTAGATGTATTGATTTCAATGTAGATGATTTCTATTCCTATTTAATTTCTTGCACTAAATGCATTGATTTCAGTGTAGATGGTTATTTCTAATCTTATTTGATTGCTTGCACTATATGCATTAATTTCAATGTAGATGTTGATTCCTAAATATATTTGATTTCTTACACTAGATGCATTGATTTCAATATATATGATTTCTAATCCTATTTTATTGCTTTCAGTAAATGCATTGATTTCAGTGTAGATGGTGGTTTATAATCCTATTTGATTGCTTGCACTAGATGCATTGACTTTAGTGTATATGTTGGTTTCTAATCTTATTTGCTTACGTGCACTAGATTCATTGATTTGAGTGTAGATGTTGATTTCTAATCCTATTTGATTGCTTACATTAGATGCATTGATTTCAGTGGAGATGTTGTTTTATAACCTTATTTGTTTTTTTGCATTAGATGCATTGATTTTAGTGTATATGTTGATTTCTGATCTAATGTAATTGGATGTATGATGGTACATTAATTTTAAAGTCGTCGGATTAATAATTTGCATTGATTTCAGTGTAAGCACAAATAGTTATTGACAATGTAGATTTATTTTTTTGTTATAGTAATTAAACCTGATAATATTGGAGAGCAAGAGAGACAAGGTATGATGTTTACTACAACAACTCGAGCTAAATATTTAAATGGCTTATGATTTCAATTGTCTTTTTCATTAATCGATATGAAAATATGACAAAACTAATAAGGGTGACAATAAGAAGAGTAGAAGAAAATAGTTTGATATTGATCAAAATGAAAGCTATTTGTAATTTACTACATTCTTATTATTCACATTTTCTATCATTCAATATTATTACATTGTCACTTTGCATTCAAAAATTTTATTTCATCGTTTTTCATCATTAAAGTTATTTTACAATATTTATCATCTCAAAAAATTCAGGTAACTAAGAAAATTTAAAATTAAAATGAATTGATAAATCTCAAACATTTTTAGCATATTTAAAATGGTTATATTAATATTAGATGTATTTACATATTATTGATAAAATTAATCATATGTTCCTTATATTATCAATAGATTTTTTTTGGCCACACGCGACTCAAAGCAGCCTAGATCCATCTTAACTCTAGATCTATCAAGCGCTGAGAGGGATCAAATATCTTGAGGTGAAAACCTTTCCTCAAGTTTTTCACTCGAAAAAGAGGTTCGCACCTCGAGATATTTGATCCCTCTCAGCGCTTGATAGATTTGGAGTTAAGATGGATCTAGGCTGGTTAATATTAAACAAAATTATTTCTTTTATCATTTATTTGGTTGATTAATTATGTTGTTTACAAAATTAATAAAATTGTTTTGGAATGTAGGCATCTTCGCCTTGGCTATTCCATATGACCCTTGTGAGGGAGTGCAGAGCTCTGCACAATGAGACAATGAGATAACTCAGTGTGTGGAGCTCCATAATCCTGCAAAGATGAGTTTATATCCAATTTAAACCAACCCATAATAACATATTGGCATGTTGCAAGGAGACATAAATAAAAGAAATTTTCGACCACGTGAAATTTCACCATCTCATCTCATCTTGCCCTTCATTGGTTGGATCATTTACCGGACTCTCTCATAGTGGGACCAGATGAAATTTCGTGGCAAATTGGATAAGTGGCAGTCATCCACAGAGTGAAATATTTATTTCCAAGAGGAGAGGCAGAGGTCTATTTACCAGCAAGCAAGATCTAAATAAAAAAAGAACAAAAGTAACGGCGCAGACTTCATGGTTCTATACGTGTCGATTTACCGACAATTATTTTGTTTTCACCCTACCATACGTTTAGGGTGATGGTAGTTGATCTTGATCCACATTCCAAAATGCACAAATACATCGAGAAAATGGGAAACCCTAACAAATGTAGAATACAATGGAGAGGCGTATATTCATTATTTTCTATAGAATCTATGTTTTATCCGAAGTTCATCTTTTTTATTCTACTATTTAACTTTTTAATCTTATCACCCATCCTATATTTTTGGAATATTGCATTGCAAAAGTTATCAGCATCTTGACATTCCTACATTATGTCAATGGAATTGTCCAACAATTTCTCAAGTTTTTAAGACTAGCCATTATGTCAACGAAGTTGTACAGCAAATTCCTATGTTGCATGAGTTTTCGCGGAAATCAGTATCTGGCACGGTTAGAAGTTCTGTCAAAATTTACAAGAAACTTCAAGTTGGGAGCGACAATAATATAATATATTAAAATTTAATATATATTAAAAATAAAAATAAAATAATTTATTTATTTCCATCTAAATCTTGCCAATTGAGATTAGCCAGGTGCCTCATCTTCATTTAGATAGAAGGGCTTTCCATAAACGGGATGTTTCGCTTCATTCCAGACCCATATCCAAATCTAGACCCAGCAGCATACACTTCCCTTCGCACAGTTCCATGAGTTTAAGCAACACCCAAGTTGGCAGCAACCAATAAACTTTAGTTTGCACTTATTCATTGTAGTGAAGCTCCCAAAACGTCAAAAATTGTTGTAGTGAAGCTCCCGAAAATCTCTAAAGTACCCATTGAAGCTCCCGGTGATTTTGGAGCGTTTTGTACAAGCTCCCAAGCTCCTAGGAACGGGGGAGCTTGGGGTACGTGCTCTCCAATGCCTCAGAGAGGTACCCATGTAACTATGGAAAATTATCAAGCTCAAATACGCTATTTGTTTCCACTGATTATGAGTTTTATTTTGGTTGCGATTTGCACATATTTCGAACAGAAGGATTCACCCTTTTGCATCACGAAGGAGAAGGAAATTGGAACTAATTAAGCGAACTAGTTGAATACAAAGCAGAAGATGTTATGTATTTCACATTTAATCACCTCGTATTCCACATTTAATTTTAGATTTTTTTGTTTTTGTAGAAGTTCATTGTGCGGAAGTCTTTGTGTGGAAGATTGGTGGTGGCCCTACAAAAATTTCATTGTAATTTCACTGTGTGGAAGTTCTCAGCACAATGAACTTTCACACAAAGACCTTCTCACAACACTAATCTAAAATTAAATTATTAAAACACAAACATTTGCATGGACCTATGATGTTGGAAGAAATTCCCTCGCACCCATCTCTAGATCAAATTGCCCTATTATAAAGATCTTCATACCAACTTCCAGATTCGTGATTAGGATTGTAGATCCTAATGGCGGAAAATTTCCAGAACCAGTAAGCAAATAACTTAGCTCCACACAATATAATACTGGAGAATACATAATATTGGAAAACAAGCAACACATGGAAATAGGATGGAATGCTAGACCCATGCGGCGTGATGGTAGAGACACCTAGGATTAGCGGACCCACGCGACGTGATGTTAGAGACACCTCTATAACTTGTTTCACTTGAACTTGATAGTGTAGCCTAATTTCCAAATATATCTCTAGTGCATAGATGTTTTCGTCGAAGATATTTTCATTAAACAATAGCTAGATTGGAGCGTGGAGCTCTGCACTCTGCACAGTGTGGAGTGTGGAGCTCCACACTCGCATTCATGGAAACATAATGCCACTTCGAGTTTTGTTATTTATATTTTTTGTTACCTGCCTAATAATGATTTTAATTTTAGAGTTTTGATACACAAAACTAGAAGCAAAGAACCAAAAATTCAATTGGCTTGAATAATTACTAAACCTACCACCACTTTCTTTATGATTAACAATGACTACAACAATGATACATACACATGGGAGAAGAGAACCAAAAAGTTAATTCTCTTGGATAATTACTACATCTACCATGGTTTTCTTTACGAATAACAAAAATTGCATGTTTCACTAACAAAGAGTGGTTTCAAAGAATACTAAAAAAGAGAGCTAATGTGAATTGAATGCATGTCCTCCAAATTATAGAGGAGAAACTGCTTTTGGAAATATTTCAATTGACATGAATTACTTGAAGACCACATTATAATCTCTATAGTTGTGGCCTGCATGCCATCCAGCATTTTAATTCGGCTCGTCAATAAGTAGAGGACTAAAGCAAGCTAAGAAATATATATATATATCCAAAAGAAAAAGAAAAAACTTGAGGGATTACAAAACTAAAATAATATTATTTGTAGTCAATGAGATACTAAGAATAATTTCAAAAGGAGACTTTGTGTGCATGGATAATGTGAACAAGAGTTAGTTCAACACATAATTTTATCGAGGAAGGCAATCCATTTTGCTTCTGAGTTATGGCTAGAATATCAGTGTTAGAAAATTGATTAACAGAGCAATGAAACACATACAATATTGTGGAAACAAAAAAAACATAAATGCATAAAATAAGAGAGACACAGAGATACGTGGTTCACCTAATTTGGGCTACGTTTAAGGAGAAATAGTCGGTCATTCCTTTTATATTATCCAGCAAAATGAAGAGATACAACCTACGAAATATTCGTTGTAATTTCATCTTCGCTCTAACACAGTCTCCTTTCCCTTTCTCACTCAGAATAATAATACACAGTTGCAATACAATTCCCTTATATAAACCGAGGGTTTCCTTATAGGGAAAAAAAACCCTAAATTAACATAACTTCTATTGTCAAGTCATTCACCTGATGAACTGACCACATTGACTATGAAATTAATTTTCATATGTTTTTAGATTCGGGTGTGCTTCCCCAAAACCCCCGCTAGCCCCCACACCCCCCAATCAGGGGGGACAGTCTCCCCCCCCCCCCCCCCCTACACCGTCACCCCCGCTCACATAGAAGTTTGTACAGCCTTTCCCGGGGTATACACCCGCCTAAAACAAGACCTCTGAATTAGGAATATAATCAAACTCCACACCTCAACAATCTCCCACTTGGAGACTGATTATAGAAAATCCACCGCTACTTCACTTTGGACCTAGATGTTTCTCATCTTCACCATCATACTTGAAGACCAATTGAAATTGAGCATAATCTCATTTTCTCCCTGGTTACAACTTTTGTTAATATATCTATAGGATTCTGGCCAATGTGGATATTTTCCAGTTCCATCTGTCCATCTTCCAACATTGATTGTATGAAATGGTACTTAAGTTGCATATGTTTAGTCTTGGAATGAAATATTGAGTTCTTTTCAAGATGAATGGCACTCTGGTTGCCTTTGCATAACTTGTCCATATCCTGCTTCTTTCCCAATTCATCCATAAACCTTTGTAACTAAATCATTTCTTTACTATCCTTTGTAGCAGCAACATACTTTGCTTTTGTTGTTGAAAGTGCAACAATGTTTTTCAATTTTAAAACCCAACTGACAGTTATTCCACCTACAGTGAACACATACCCGTTGGTGCTCCTCCTATTATCTCTATCACATGTCATATTTGCATCAACATATCCTTGTAGAGCAATGTTTGAACCACCAAATCATAATGTTTGATTTGTGGTATGTTGTGTAACCAACTCCAAAAATAGAAGAAATGAGATATCAACGCCTTAGAAATGAGCCACTTCGAGGGGGCAACCTCCAATACATTACATAAATGAACAATTCTTGGATGATACAATTTAAAAAACCTCCTTTCTATATATAGGAGTCCATGGGGCCATAATGTAATCCTAGTGGGCCACAATGTAATCCTAGCCGACCTAACAATAATAATTTAAGGGCACAATAATAACAAAATGGGGGTTGCAAGGGTACAATAATAACAATAAGGGGGGCTACACTAACATACTAAGGGGCTACACTATTAATATAGGGACTTAACATGGTACCTCTCAAATACCTGAGAATCCAATTCACTACCATCTAATATTGTTTTCTCGGATTGTTCATATCCTGCTTGCAACTCCCATTGTATGTGCAATATCGGGCCTTTTGCATACCATTGCATACATTAAGCTTTCAATTCTATTGATTCATATGGAAATTTACACATATAATCCATCTCTTCTTGAGCCTTGGGACACGTCTCCTTACTTAGTTTGAAATGGCTAGCAAAAGGTGTATTAATTGGTTTTTCATTCTGCATATTAAATATTTCCAACACATTTTCTATGCACTCACTCTGAGACAATGTTAATTTGTGATTTTTCATGTCTCTAGTTATTTTCATACCAAGGATTTGTTTTGCATCACCCAAATCCTTCATTGCAAATGAATTAGCCAGTGTTCCTTTGAGAACATTGTCTTGGAGCCTGGTTTAGGCCCTTGCATGTTAGACCCTGCAATAAGAATGTTATGTACATATAATAGAAATATAATATAGTTTCCATCATTTTGTTGCTTAAGATAAACATAGTGATCATAATTACATCTAATATAACCTTATTCAGACATAAACCTGTCAAATTTTAGATACCATTGCCTTGGAGCCTGGTGTAAGCCATACAAGCTCTTCTTCAACCTGCACATTAATTTATCCTTCCCTTTGACCTCATACCCTTGTGGTTGCTTCATATGGATCTCTTCTTTCAAATCCCCATGGAGAAATGTTGTCTTTACATCTAATTGTTCAAGATGAAAATATTTTGCTGCCACTAGATTTAAAATAGTTCTAATTGAAGTCATTTTAACAATAGGAGAAAATATTTCATCAAAGTCTATACCTTTCTTTTGTGCAAACCCCTTCACCACAATTCTAGCCTTATACTTGTGTTTACCTTTCTTCCTTAAACATGTAAACCCATTTATTCTGCAATGTTGTTTTACCTACAAGAAACTTGACTAAGTCCCAAGTTTGGTTATGTATCAACGATTTTGTCTCTTCTTCCATGCCTTTCACCCACTTCTTCCTGGTTTCTGCCTGCATTTCTTCTTAATATCTTTCTAGTTCACCATAATAAGTCAAAAATACATAATATAATGAAGGAGAGTATCGCTCAGGGGATCTACTTATCCCGGTAGATCTTCTAACACCATTTTCAGGTGTTTGATGTGTTTGTTGTTGATGTGGTTGTTGTTGTTGGTGTGGCTGCTAATCATTACAATTTTCAGAGAACTTTACTTTTTTGTGATCTCATCAAGCACTTTGTATTATTTGTTTTCATTTTCGTGTTTCTTTTCCTGCATCTGATCCTTATACAAGACCTTTTCATTGAATATTACATCTATGCTCTTATTGATTTTGTGATTTTCATAATTATGTAAGAAATGACCAAAATCATTAACATCATATCCAATAAAGGTACATTTCTTTGATTTTGTCTCAAGATTTGTTTTGTTTTCTTTATTGATGTGGAAAAAGGCTTCACAACCTAAATTCTTTAATAATGAGTAGTTTATATTTTTACATGTACATGCCTCCTTTGGAATACCACCATCCAAGGAACTTGAAGGCCTTTTTTTTATTATATAAACAGAAGTATCTACAGCATCTGCCCAAAATCGCAAGGGAAATCATGCATGCAATCTCATGCTCCATGATTGTTCTATTCATCCTTTATGTCACACCCTTTTCTTGTGTTGTTCCTGGAACTGACTTCTCTCTTCGAATTCCATGTTCTGAACAGTAATTATCAAACACCTTATTGCAATATTCACCTACACTATCTAATCTAAGACACTTCAACTTCTTTATTCTCTCATTTTCAACCAAATCTTTCCATTTCTTGAAAGTATAAAATACATTAGATTTATTTCGAATACCATAAACTCAATTTTTCCTATTTGCACAATCAATAAAAGTAACATAATAGCGAGAGCCACCAAGATATGATACCTGAGTTGGTCCCCATACATATATATGCACAAGCTCTAATGTTTCACTCTTCTTTTCTTTCCCAACTCTAATGAATCTGACTCTCTTCTTCTTTCTGTAAACACAATTCTCAAAGAAATCCAAATCAACGTGCTTCAAACCTGGAAAAAAAATATCTTGAGTGAAGAATTTTCATGTGCCTGAGCCTATAATGCCATAATGTTTCATCTTATCCTTTGGAGGTTAAAGCATTAGCAAAAATTGAAACACGATTGCATAAATACAACATACCAAGATTTTCTCCTTTTTCTATTACAGGGATCCTTTAGTGACCTTCCAAGTTTTGTCTGTAAACGTAGTTACACAGACTTCACCTCCTAACTACCCTATTGAAATTAGATTTTTCTTTATATCTAGAACATGCCTTACCTCCTTTAATATCCATTGGTTTCCATTCTATTTTTTATGAGTAATTTACCCATTCCAATAATTTTACAGGGTTTATCATCACCCAAATGAACATGTCCAAAATCTCCTTAAACATAGTCATGAAAATGTTTCCTATCAGCTGTAGCATGGAATAAAGCCCTTGAATCTACCACCTAGGCATCAATAATATTTACTAATGAAATAATCAAAGCATCTTGCAACACCATTAGGGGAATTTTGAGGTCTAAAATGGGCCTCCTAAGGAAATTATAAAATAATAGTGGAAAAAATCAAATAAGATTTGATGACATCATTAAATTTTAAAGGGAAAAATGAAAAAACTACTTTTCCAACTCATATTTTCAATTTATCTCCCAAAGTTTTCACTCAAATTTCGAGCGGGAGTACTCGTTGGATGCGAAATTTAATTCCTCATCCAAGGAGTACCCATGTTGCATACTTTCAATGGTCCTACTACACTAAAAATGAGAAATACATAAAAAAACGTGATTGTAATCACGTTTTTTTATGTATTTCCCATTTTTCATGTAGCAGGGTTCATTGAAAGTATGCAACATGGGTACTCCTTGGATGAGGAATTAAATTTTGCATCCAACAAGTACTCCCACTCGAAATTTGAGTAAAAATTGTGGGAGATAAGTTGAAAATACGAGTTGAAAAAGTAGTTTTATTATTTTATTATTTTTTAATATTTTACCCTTTTATTTAAAAAATGGTAAATCATCCCCCATGGTTGACATCATCATCTTGAATCCTATTGGTTGTTATAAAGTTTATTTTTGTTGTACATTTTTCTTAGGAGGCCCATTTTAGACCTCAAAATTCCCCTAATGAATCACCTGTCGCATTTGCTTCGTGATTGTTCTTTTGTTGTCCATCTCTTTCAAGTTTTCCCTTCCGAGATTTGCAATCTTTTTTTAGGTGTCCTTTCTTCCCACATTTCCAACACACTATCCCTGATCTGAATTTGGATGTACCTTTTCTTAACTTACTACGATTTCGTAGGCTCCTTCCTCTTTCCATCTTTCTTCCCCTAGTCTCTGCAGTCAAAGTATTACCTGATGCCTCACCGAAGCTTTTTCGTTGCATTTCCTCGCTAAGAATGGCACCAACAACATCATCAAACTTTAAAGTGTTAGATCTAGATATAGAGATAATAATAGCCATAAATAAGCCATTCCAACTATCTGGCAATGAGCACATAAATAACATAGCCCTAACTTCATCATCAAAATTTACCCTACATAATTTAACTGACTGGTAATTGTGTTGAATTCATTTAAATGTTAGATCTAAGACTTTTGTGATCCATAATGTAGATAAAAGTACTTTCGAAAAAATCACATCATTAGGATTTTTCATAAAGTACTAATCCTAATGATGTGATTTTTCTGAAAGTACTTTTATCTTCATTTAAATGATCGGCAACAGATACACCTTCTAGAACTTGTTTGCGGAAGTTAATTTTGGAGGAGAGATCAATAGTTCGGCCGAACTCTTTAATAAAGTTCGGCCGAACTATATAATTGTTCGACCGAACTTTATTAAAGAGTTCGGCCGAACTTTTGAGTCCGTTTAGATTGACGTCACAGTGACGGCGCAGCAAACAGAATTTTTGCCGGAGGTTTGGAAAACCGGCAACAGGAGTTCGGCCGAACTTATAAAAAAGTTCGGCCGAACTATGTTTTTATAAATACATCCCCCGCGAATGTTACTGTTTTTATTGTTCGCGCGATTTTTCGGCTCTGTTTCTATTTGTCTGTGTGTCAGCGTTGGCTCTGTTTCTATTTGTCTCTGTTTGAGCGTTGGCTCTGTTTCGATTCGCAGCGTTGGCGGTCCTGCTGTTACGGCGTTGGCTCTGTTTCAGCGTTGGCTTTGTGTCGATTCGCCGCGTTGGCGCTCCTGCTGTTATTTTCTCGGGTATGTTATTACTTTTTTGCTATTTATACGAATGAAATGGCCTGTAATGTTAAATAATTCATCTTTATTCTACGTGTTGGGACCTTACGAACGATGTGGCTGTAGCATTTGGTTTATTTCCATAGTTTGCTTGTCTAAGGAGTGCCCATTTTCCCTTCAAATTTGAACGATTTCAGAGATTTTAGGTTTATGTCAAAAAAAAAAATTATTGGTGTTCTGTCCATATGTTGGAATTTGTGATCCCTGGAATTTGGCACTTCTCTCACTGTTGTAACAGCAATTGCACCCCTCTCTCGAACATTCTGCCCTGTACCAACGGAGCTTTGTCTCCCATTTTCATTTTTTCGAAAACGGAGAAGAAAAGCGGTACTTTTCAGTACCCTACTGTTTTATGAAAAAAAAACTGGGTATGTATATGTTGCAGCAGTATATATGTGACAATCAGATGCTAGTTCGAGCAGCAGTATATATGTGACAATCAGATACACAGAACCAGTAAAGATTTTTTTGTTATACAAGAAAGTTACTTAGTATATATGTGACAATCAGATACACAGAACCAGTAAATATTTTCTATTCTACAAGAAAGTTACTTAGCTAAAACAGATTGGTCTTTTGGACTACATCAAAGGAAATAATTATTTTCTCAAAACAAGGAAACATAAATATCTTTGTCAAAAAAAGAAAAGAACAACCTCTAGACAGAACGGTAAACCATTCATTTAGAAATCCTTAATTTTAAGAAGAACTCTTTAAAAAAATACAGTGATAACTTAGCATTGAAGTAAAACCTGGGAAACGATTATGTCAAAAAAAAAAATTATTGGTGTTCTGTCCATATGTTGGAATTTGTGAGCCCTGGAATTTGGCACTGCTCTCACTGTTGTAACAGCAATTGCGCCCCTCTCTCAAACATTCTACCCTGTACCAATGGAGCTTTGTCTCCCATTTTCATTTTTTTGAATATAAATCTGCAACCGATTATGTCAAAAAAAAAATTATTGGTGTTCTGTCCATATGTTGGAATTTCTGTGAGCCCTCGAATTCGTTAATCGCTTCTCATCAGCAACAGTTAATTGCGCCTTCTCTGCAAAATTTTGCCCATCAATGGAGTTTATTCATTTTCATTTTTTCAATATAAACTTCTAAACCAATATGTCAAAAAAAAATGTATTGGTGTTCTCGTCCATATGTTGGAATTTGTGAGCCCCAGGTGCAGAGAATCGGATCTGTCCACAAAATGCTTTGTTTTAGTTTCCTTTTAATCAATCTAAGCAAATACATAGTTGTTGTCCTCGTGTGCATATTATGAAGCTACAATATAAAAATGAACGAACAATACTCTTGTATGAATCAAAACTATAGATACTTGGGCTTTCTTCGTTATATATATATATATATAATAAAAATCACATAATTAGAAAAACAGAAGAGTCATGAAAATAAAAATATAGCCGGAGAAGTCCGAATGCACTTTACATTCCTTGATTCTTAATCACAATGTGTCACCAATCTTTTTCAAACGCTTTCCTTGGCTCCTATCTCTGCTTTGTGTGTATTCTTATATTTTTCTATTATATTATTTTCATTTTTTATTCTCAACAGTGTATTCTTTTCTTTGCCTTCACTCTTTTTGATCTTGATAAATCACAAATAAAAAGAAAATTGGTATTTATTTTTTGCGTAGACCATTTTAAACTAACCCTGTTATGTGCTTAATTTTTTATTGAAAAAATTATTTTGCTTTTGCATGCAACCATGTTGAAGTTTTTTGTGCAAACACATAAGACCAGGCAAACACATACTTAGAGAATAAGAAAAGAAACAACATCCTTTATCCTTCTTAAATTTTTTTTATATGTATTAATTCATTAGGGTTGCACTACTTTATTAAATTACAAGTGTCTTTTCATTAAATTGTTGCGGCTGTTGTTTCACCTTTTTTTTTGAAATTTTTTTATGTGTTATATTTTTTTTCATATGACTTTTAATTTATAAAGTGACCCATATTGTACATGTTTTCAATAATATAAAAGTGAGTCACTTGCATTAATACAAGTAACTAATTGTATATTTGTAAATGTGAGCTTATAATGAAATTTAGTGAAGAAATGTTTTTTTTTTTTTGCTTTTGTTTTGTTTTGTTTATTTTATATATTTTTGGGTTTGTAAATTAACTCAATAATTAAATGTGCAACAATCATTGCTATTGGATCAACCTCCACTTCCCACATAGTACTTTCGTTCATTTTTAATATTTTTTCAAAATATAATTTTGACATCCAAATTACATTTGAGAGGTCATTTTCATAAAACTAACCAGTCATTTGAGAACTCCCTTCTAAACAATTAATTTTTTCTTTTGAAATAATCTTATTTGGTATATTGTAATATGGCTAGTCTAGGTAATCTCCTACTTATTCAAATTAAAACTATTTTTCATGGAAATTGAGAGTATTGAGGATATACAAAGTAGACTACTTAGTTACCATGGAAGAAATTATCTTAATTTCCTCATGCTTTGTTCATAGTGATTTTTGTGATTCTCTTCCTTCTACTTATTTCTATAGCTTCAATTACTTAAATTTTATTGATAGATTCTCCAGAGACACCGAGATTTATTTTTTAAAACTTAAGGAGGACCTTAGTTTACATACCTCAGAGAAAACAGAATTAGGACATCAACTCCTAGTTAGGAGTATATAATGGAAGTGAATATATAACAAAAAAAATATAAATTTTATTACCAACTCCATGAAATAAATACCCCTATTTTTCCTCAAAAGTGATGTAATCCTATTTGAATTAGGTCTCTAGGTCAGTATCAAAGTCTAGCCTAGGTATGTGATCATGTAACAAAATCTATTGGTAGCCTTTCATACATCTTCCACCAAAGAAATAACTTAAAACAAAAAGAGTTATCCATTTGCAATATAAATTTGATTGAGTATTCATTTGTTTTGGAGAGAGCCCTCTCTAACTAGAAGGGCTAACTTTCACTAAAGTGATTTGAAATAGTTACATAAGGTTGACCATTGAACAACCCAATTCAATCAAAAATTTCTTTAGTGATAACATTCTTCTCTTTTAGATCACAGTTTTCAAAGGCTTTTGATCTAAAAATATTTATAGAAACTTTCCATATTCAATGTTTCCTCCTTCCTTAGTGGTGAATGATACTTGGGATCTAATACCTCTTCCCAGGAGGAAACCTTGTTAGATGTAAATTGGTGCATAGAACTAGAGGTGTTCATTAGATGGAAGTGTTGAAAGACATAACACTTATATAGTTGATAAAAGTTTCTCAACTAAAAGGGGTTGATTAGAATAAAACCTTTTCCTTATAGCAAAAATTAATCTCTTTTACCTGCTCTAGCCCTTATTATTTCATAAATTGGAGGTCCATTAAATGAACATTAAATCCACCTTCGCATGGGGATTGCAAGAACAAATTTACTTGGAATAACCTCCTAACTATATTCAAAATGATATATTTTGCTTACCACCCGAAGAAATCTCTCTAGGACTCCGAGTAAGATCCTCATGTCTGGAATGCTAAAATGAACAACTTTCTTCTTAATACTTACTTTTATATATGCAATTATAACTACAATGCCTATACCAAGAAATTAGTAACCAAGTCATAATAATTGTTCTTTATGTTGATGACTTTATACTCATTGGTTGTGACCCTAAATTTTTAGCCCATGTGAAATCTAGCCTTAAAAGAAATTTGAAAATGGCAAAGCCTGTGTACTGAACCTCTACATAGGTTCGACTTGAAAACATAGTTTTTCCTCAAAGCTCCACCTGTTCTATGTGTCCAACTCTTGATAACCCATGCTTCAATATCCTTCTTTAATTTTTTATATCCCCTCTTGGATAACCATAATATCTTGAAATGGAGCTAGCCAACTCAAATATAGTATTGCAAATCCGGCTAAGTTAGATGAGGATTACATATGGTCTCTACCTAGAGCATTTGACTCTTTAGATATATCTAAAGAGTCTAAAAGCTCATTCAAGACCATATGTAATACATAGCGTACTCATATATAATATTATATAAAACTTAATCCATGCTTAACTCCATTGGACACAAATGGAATACAATTTTACTCGTTTTATAATATAAATATATGCAGATGAATATTCCCATGCTCTAGAATCCTACTATTTTCAAAATAAGGATGCACTCCCATTTGGATTGCCACGGATAGGTTGTAATCATGAGGCTCTTGCTCAAGAGTGGACTCGCAAAATCTTGTGACGTCTTATCACAAACAAACCATCAAACTGAAAACACATCATTTTTCTCCTTCAAGAAAAAAATTCACATCATGTGAATATGTCCATGTACTCTTACATTGGTGTACAAAACCATCAACCAAACACAAGTTGACAAAACATGCCTCTTCAAACAACCGACCTCGTAAGTCAAATAATAGAGCTCATGTACAAATTTCCATATTTACGTATTTAAGTGTGTCTAACATAAATCTACTTTCAACATTCGCTTCATGCAACATGCACCATACTTTGAATTTGCAAAGAAATTAATGAAACATCAAAATACATGCTAGGCCTTAACTGGATAAGAAATCTCTAACCATAATTTGTCACAGAAACCATTTCAATGGCACTTTTTCATTCAACTATGTTGAATTTAGTTTTTAGTTATATTTTTAATGTTGGAGAAAATAACTATTTATTTCACGTGTAATTCACATCATGTGAATATGTCCATGTACTTCACATATTGGTGTACAAAACCATCAACCAAACACAAGTTGGACAAAACATGTCTCTTCAAACAACCGACTTTAAGTCAAATAATAAAGCTATTTACTTTCAACATCTTGCTTCATGCAACATGCACTTACACTTTGAATTTGCAAAGAAATTCATGAAACATCAAAATACATGCTAGGCCTTAATCGATAAGAAATCTAACCATTTTTCAGCAAACCATTTCAATGGCTTATCTTCTTTTAGTTTCAACTATGTTGAATTTAGTTTTTAGTTATATTTTTAATTTTGGAGAAAATAACTATTTATTTCATGTGTAATTAGATTAGTGATTTCATGTGTTAGGGTTGATTCAGTGCATTGAAACAATACCATTATATTTCAAATTTAAAAATGATGGTTTGAGTCCTAGGTAGCTTAGAATCCTACTTGTTTTCAAAATAAGGATGCACTCCCATTTGATTCTCACGATAGGTTGTAATCACGAGGTTGCTTCCTCGCTCAAGAGTGGAACTTCAGAACTGTGACGTTCACAAAACAAACCATGAAACTGAAAACACATCATTTTTCTCCTTCAAAGAAAAAAAAAGTTCACATCATGGTGAATATGTCCATGTACTCTTAAGTCAAATAATAGAGCTCATGTACAAATTTCCATATTTGTTGCATTTAAGTGTGTCTAACATATCCTTACTTTCAACATCTTGCTTCATGCAACATGCACTACTTTGAATTTGCAAAGAAATTCATGAAACATCAAAATACATGCTAGGCCTTAGACTGATAAGAAATCTCTAACCATAATTTGTCGCAAAACCATTTCAATGGCGCTTTTTCTTTCAACTATGTTGAATTTAGTTTTTAGTTATATTTTTAATGTTGGAGAAAAGCTAACTATTTATTTCACGTGTAATTAGATTAGTGATTTCATGGAAAGAGGGTTGTGGATTCAGCATTGAAACAACACCATTATATTTCAAATTCTAAAATGATGGTTTGAGTCCTAGGTAACTTAGAATCCTACTTGTTTTCAAAATAAGGATGCACTCAATGATCTTCACTTTGACAGTTGTGAACACGAGGCTCTCGCTCGCATGGACCTTCTTAAAATTCAGACGTTCATTGCCAAACAAAACCATGAACCGAAAACACATCATTTTCCTTAAAAGAAAAAAAAATTCACATCATGTGAATATGTCCATGTACTAAGCATATTGGTGTACAAAACCATCAACCAAACACAAGTTGACAAAACATGCCTTTTCAAACAACCACTCTTAAGTCAAATAATAGAGCTTTCTTATGTACAAAATTTCCATATTTGTTGCATTTAAGTGTGTTTTAACATAACTCTAATTTCAACATCTTCGCTTTCATGCAACATGCACCATACTTTGAATTTGCAAAGACTCCGAATTCTCCACCCCCCATTAAATGACCCTACAAGTTGATTCTTTCGCCTTTTCACTCTATAAGATTAACGTATTATGCATGATGGAGTATTTGGCCGCTTTCCCTTGCTATTTAACAAGGAAAGCGCTAGATATTATCCATCATGAATAATCGTGATAATTGTCTCCATATTTTGGCTTTCCGACCCGCAAAACATAATTATTTTGAAGGGGAGGGAAGGAGGGATGATCACATTGACTTGCTTGATGACATGTTTATGAAGATTAACTACCTCAAGAACTATTTTTTCGCGTAGGGAAAGAGACACATTCCCATGTCCGAGCATGAAAAACATTCTTTGGTATTGTTAATGCCTCTAGTGTTTACTTCTACAAGTTCTATAGGCAGAGTCCGAGGAAGGGCCGGTAGCCTCTCGGATCTCATCTTTTATGAAAGGTGACATATCTAGTAAATGCCCCGCAACCAATCTCCGGAATGGATCTAAATAGAAGTTCTTCATTTTAATATCCGTAAAACACAACAACTTTAAGGTAAACTATGTACATGTTCCATTCATTATGAACACAAACCTCACAAGCCTCCTCTTTACGATTTCCATGTTTTCCATAACCAAGACCCAAATAATTAGGCCCTTCTTGAAGAACATTTGGCTCAACTATGCCTCAGACATGCTTGCCTTTAAAACCCTTTACTTTCATAGCACATTATCAAAAATTTGACCTTGTTCCTCTAATGTCTCTTAATGTCTCTCAAAAGCACATACACATTCATTTCTCGTGAGGAAATTGAAGGTACTCTAATGTCTCTAATGTCTCTCAAAGTGCACGTACACATTCATTTTCGATGAAATTGAAGGTAGAAACCAGCTAATTCTTCTAACCGACCTGACTAAAATGAGCTAAATTGCACTTTGATACGAACTTTGATTTAAATTGTCCACCCCACATTAGGCACCAATGATTATAACCTTTAATGGGCTAGCACTCGGTCATTTGTAATCATCATCTCAAAATGACCTAGTAGATGAAAAATTACCGGTTTCAGAATCATCGTTTCACACCATCTACATATGACCCTTCAATGCATTATATGATTGAATTTATGGTAGGTCATCCTTTCTATCTAGACCATGATTGATTGTGACATTAGGTGAATAAAGGAAATTTGATAAGGAAGGGATCACTTTGTAGTTTGTCTTCCTCCATGCAATTCCATATCCAAGGATTGCCTATTTTTTCTCTTCCAACATTTTATTTTATCGTTTTGGTAGTTAATTCTACTAATAGTCACAACACACCTGAAGTCAAAGAAATTGTTATATACACTACTAAACTCAATTAACATTGTCTGTTATTGGACTTACAATAACAAAAATGTAGAGTTCATTAATGTAGTAGTGTATATGATAATTATATGTATAGTGGTGTGGCTATCGATAAAATTAGTCAAGTAATGAATTTCGAGAATAGAAAGTTGGAAGTGGAAAATTGAGAAATCACTAGCTATGGGGTGGATGGAGGAGGACAAGCTAGAAACTTTTTCTCGCTTATAAATTGTGTATTTTATTCACCCGTTTTCACAATCATGCTTTACATAAGGTAAAATTGGGGAACTCATGACCCGTACTATAGATAAAAACATTTACACTTACCAAAAATATATGATAAAATTGACAAACTACATAAGCTTAAGCTCAAGGGGATATAATCATTCTTGCCTTCCATATAGATAATGAAAATGATTGTTCCAAGTCTCATGTTGCTTCGCATGTTATTTTATAAACCTTCTATTGTTCTAAGAAATATAGAACATACTCGGGATTAATAGCCCCAAATCGGATTTTACTCGAGGTATTGATTTTTTGAAATCTATTTTGTGAATGTCGCCAATAGATATATATCATGGAGGATGAAAGAAGAAGATTATGGAATCCCATATGGAGGATTTTCTACTCGTATTTAAATATAATTCTAAATCTCCATACATGTGTGTACATATGGAAGTGATTTTTTTATTAACTTTGTGGAGTGAAATTAGTTGTTAATAAGTATCATATTTTAATTTTAGGAGGCAAGAGGAGAAGGCTTTCTACTCCATCCATGGAGCGGGCCAAGGTTCAACGTGGCCGAGGTAGCAGGGTGCGGGAAGGGGGTGATATTTATTTCCCCGAAGGCCAAGAACTGCATCGCCGGGTTCTCAATAGGTCACCGTGGTTCTCGTTCTCAAAGTAGCATCATTCGGGGGGTTGGTTCTCAACAAATGGTCAAGCTGGAGATGATGTTAACCAACACATCAAGGTTGCCATCAATTTCAATATTTTTTTCATTAAATTTGTACGACTTTTTTTACACGTGTTTTTTCTAATATACAAAATTTTATATATTGATGCAGTAGGCTGAAAATGTTAGAGCAAGTGGGTCAAAAAAGACGCAGTATATGCGCTTACATTGAAGAAGAAGGTCGTCAACCTAGCACAACTTATCCTACCGAGATTATCATATACCATGGGAAAACGAACATGGCGGAATGCACCTTACAAAGGTGTCAAAGCTTCTTTATGCAAAATTCGTAAAGAGACTTCCAGGATTTGTCTCTACCTCGCTCGAGAGTAGACAAAGCCTAGAAATAGTTACACATTCATTGAGTGAAATGGTAAAAGTGTACAAAGATTTGGGGCCAACTACCGATTCGTTTGTAGAAGTGATGAGAAAGAGAAGAGAAATGCTGATAGGTCCCGATGTTGCGTGACATAAAAAAAAGTTTCAAGAGCGCAAAGCTAAGTCAATGTTTAATTATATGAAGGGCCAAAAGAAAGATGTTGAAGGTGCAAAAGATTGCCACCCATTAAAGCAAAATATTTATGGTCGATATCTGCGCCTTTTGAAGGCTCTATGGAACGATGAGGTTCCTCTTTATTTTGCACAAATGTTTTATGACTTTTTGGATATGAAATCCGTACTACAATGACCTTCCTTCGAATTTTTTTTGGTCTGGGGAGAGGTCGATTATATCAATAAGGGCGCTAAGCGAGATGTGGAGCCACAGTTTCGCCCTCGAGCCGCCACGGTGAGCCGAGACCGTCTCGAGTCAAAACCCCGCGATCGTAGATGGATGTGACTTCTCAAATAAGTCGTGAAGCAAGAGATGTTAAAATGTTCATAGCTGATTGGAGTGAGCTGTATCTGGCTTAAATCGACAAAGAGCACGTGAAAATGCACGTGCCAATTTTGTTTATCAGACAAGATGAGAGATTGGCATATGATTGCTGGAAGATCTCCGAACATACTAATAAATATTGTCGTGAATAATTGCAAGACCTAATTTTTCGTGAGGAAGCAGGGCACCAACTCGTATGTGTTAGTGACCTTAGGGTTTGAAATTATATTTACATATACATGTGTACAATTTGTAATAAATACATGTGTATGTACACATGTATACATTTATTTGTATGTGTACATTAATCTAACAAAATGTATGATTATATGTTAAAACACCATTTGCGCTCTTGTGCAGACGTTAGATGAAATGTTAATATTCTGGACTCCGGCTCAAACTATAAATGGGTCTCGGCCATCATGATATGCTGGCACATGTATGTTAGTGTTTTGGCTAGACTTAAATAAATAATTGTTGCCACACATGTACATGTATGTATAGATATATAATTCATGTAATGGATGAATGTGCACCGATTCGTCCGATGTTTTTGGGATGCCGATACCTTCTTCTTCTTTAGGAGATATACCTTCTACTTCATTTGGGAGATGTACAAGTATGGACAATTTTTCACAAGTTCAAAATTTATGGTTACCTCAAAAAGTTCCATTAAAAATTGAGATATATAGAGAGAGATCTATATTTTGAGTTATTTAAAATTTTTGAATAGGTTCGTATAGAAGATTTTTTAATCCGAGGACTTTAGCGACGAGATGAACATCCACAAGATTGGAAGAAGTTGTCTTTAGTTCTTTTTTTTTTAATATTATTGTTCAAATAAGTTTATATACAGACGTGCATTTTCATTTGAAAGCTTAATTTTATAAATTATTTATATATATATATATTATATTTAATTGTACATGTATAGTGTACAAAATACCTGAGCATTGCTTTTATGGCAAACATCCTGCCCATCAAATTGAGAGGCAACCTTACGAGGCTTGATTTTTTTTGTTATATTTTGTTTTTTACATAGTTCTAGATATATATATATTCTATTCATTTAAACTTCAAATTTTAATGTTCAAGTACATGTGCATTGTGTATGTAGGTTTTCCTTTACAAGATAGCGAGCTAACGAGACCCGTGAGGCTAGATCCTCCATTTGATGGACAAGATATATGAGATTTGATTTTGCCTCTGTAATTGATGGTTTTAAAATTTGTTGTAAACTTGGATAATAGCTGATACTTGAGTGAGATTTACAATTTTTGGACATATTTTATTACAATGTTTTTGGGACATATTTTTTGACATATGTTAAATGTTTTTGTTGGATAGTTGAATTATAATTGGCATGGCATGTGATATTTAATGTTAAATGTTTTTTTTAGATAGTTGAATTATAATTGGTATGGCATGTGATATTTAATGTTAAATGTTTTTGCTAGGATAGTTGAATTATAATTGGCATGGCATTTAAAGCTTTTAAAACTACATGAATGATGGAATGAACCTACATTTGCACATGTGGTAAATTGAAATGTTACTTTCTCTTGTATCAAGACAATCCCCATTGATTTCATTACGTATAAGTTGGATTTCGATTTGATATAATTGCATACATATGATGGTACATATTTGTGTCATTGGATTAATAACTTGTTCATTGATTTCAAATATTCTTGGATGGTTTTAGTACTAAGATGTGAATGGGAAGTAATGCTGGTTACTAATTACATTGATACGTGATATTTAATGTTAAATATTTTTGTTGGATAGTTGAATTATAATTGGCATGGCATGTGATATTTAATGTTAAATGTTTTTGTTGGATAGTTGAATTATAATTCTAATGGTATTTGAAGTTTTTAAAACTACAATAATGATGTAATGTGAACCTATATTTGACATGTGATAAATTGAAATGTTACTTGTAACAAAACAATCCGCATTGATTTCATTATGTAGTATATGTTGATTTCTCGATTTGATATAATTGCATGTATGATGGTGCATTACTTGTAAAGTCATTGGATTAATAGTGTTCATTGATTTCTGTGTTGTAAAAAAATTATCGAAGCAATGTAGAATGATTTTTGTGTTATAATAATTAAACCTAATAATATTGAGAGCAAGAGAGACTTGAGGTATGGTGTTTACTACAAGAGTTTGAGCTAAATATTTAAATGGTTTATCTATCTTTCATAAAATAGTTTAAGATTGATCACAAGAATTAAGAGAATGTCTCGTTCCATCATTGGTATGGTCCATCATAGAATGATCATCCATGTCAATGACTCTTAAGTCTATCTTTCCAAACCATGACCCTACTCTCACATGTGCTTTTCAAGGACACTGTACATTTTATCCCCAGTTAATCGCCTTGAAAGAATTCAACTCTTTCGATGCTAGCCTTCCGTTTCTAAGAGATGAAGCCGCCTTTCGACTTAGGAAGCTATGTGCAGCCCCTTGCTCACTGTGCTTATAGAACTTTTTTCCATGTAGTTTCCGTTGTAGTCATGAATCTCAAGTCCATGACCTTTCACCATCATTCCTCCTCCTTTCTTGTGCCTTACTTTCGCAATCTTCTTCAACATTTCCTTCCAATATTTTTTTCAACTTTGGTCTTTGGCTTCAATGCTGCTTTTCAAGCATATCTCTTCTCATGAAGCTCCATATAACAATTTGATCCCCCGGGCTTGCTGAATTTGTTCCGTTCTTCTTTCTAATCTATTTCAATTGCTCCAATACGACATATATTGACTCCTTCCCAAACGAAGTGCACCAATCCTAAGGTGGTCATCTTTTCCAAGTGTGCCAACACATGCATTTTCAAACCAATAGGTTTCGGATCAAGTCCTTCTTGATCTTATCTTCCATGTTCTTGACTTTACCCCGCAACGTGCTTATTTCCTTCAAGTGAGCCCTTCCCTATATAAAGAGTCTTCAAGTCTTTGTTCAAATTAAGTCGTATCTCCATGTCAAGCTTTTCAATTTCAGCAAATTTCTGTCTGTGAAAGTCCATCTTGGAATTTCTTGCGTGAAAAACCAAGTAGGTTGAACCACCTGAATTCAGTGCATTGAAATTAATAGCAGTCTAGTCATTTGCTTCTGCCTAAGCTAGGAGTGAGCATCGTCACCAACCTACATTGAATATTTCTGCAGACACTCCCCTAGGGTGAATGAGACTTTAAATTGATCAAGGGCCTAAGACTTTCGAATTTTTCCGAATGCCAAATGACTTTACAAAGTTAGTATTTATAATATTCTAAATAGGTCTCTTATCGAAAACTTGAAACGACTTTGGCGTGTGATATTTAATTTGTTAAATGTTTTGTTAGCATTGTTGAATTATAATTGGCATGGCTTACCAAAGGCTTTTCACATATCTCTTCTCATGAAGCTCCATGTAACAATTCGATCCTCGGGTCCGTTGGAATTGGTTCAAGCTCTTTTCCTTTTTCGGTCTGCCTAATCGCTCCAATACGACATATATTGACTCCTTCCAAACGGCGGCACCAATCTCTTAGTGTGGCCGCGTCTAGTGGCGTGTGATATTTAATTTGTTAAATGTTTTTGTTGGATTGTTGAATTATAATTGGCATGGCATGTGAAGTTTTTAAAACTCCGGGCTTTGGATGGTTTCAATCTACATTTTGCATGTGATATTTAATGAACTTTAAATGTTAAATGTTTTAATGATGTACAATATATAATCAAAAGGGTTTTAAAACTTAAAGTTTTTGATGGTTTCAACCTACATTTGCACATATGGTAAATTGAAATTATGTTACTTGTAACAAGACAATCCCCATTGATTTAATACATATGTTGATTTCTAATTGATATAATTGCATGTATGATGGCATTACTTGTAAAGACATTGGATTAATAGTGTCTATTGATTTTAGTCTAAGCACAAAAATTATTGACAACGTAGAACGATTTTTGTGTTATAATAATTAAACCTAATAATATTGAGAGCAAGAGAGATGAGGTATGGTGTTTACTACAAGAGTTCGAGCTAAAAGTCATTCGTTGACAACTTTATTGGAAACTTGAAACAAAGAGAATCTATCTTTGGTTGGGGACATCATGTAAGATGCTTGACATAAACAAGAATTGTACTTAAAAGTCGTAGATTCGGGCAAAGTGGGGACAACCACTGTTATCTCGTCCCTCGGAGGCTAGGCCATATGGGGACCGAATCTCGACTTACAAAATAAAGTGAAATAATTTGTACCATATGGTCTTATAGAACATACAAGAACAATTAATATACAAGAACAATTAATTTATCGAAATATAATATATATATCCAATACATATGCACATTTTTAATCAATGCACATGTATAGAAAAACTACTTTCAAGGATACTAGAGTACTGCAGGTTGTACCCAAACAATTTGTAATATCCGCAAACCACAAATAACATGCTGGGCTCAATTTTAGCTGAGTACCGAAAGGTCTAAAATGATAATAAATTGTTGACACCTACTCAAAAAAATTCTAATGGAATTCCATCCTCAATAATCCGTTCATGATCGGATTTTGACATTTTCCATTTCTTAATTTTTGATTTTTTTCTTTGATTAAACTTCTATCAACTTTATGCGTGCTACACACACCAAGTGACTATATTGACAACTTATGGAATCAAAGTTCATAGCCTTTCTGGCAACAAAGTCACACTTTGACAAGTTTGTTTGAAAACCTTCGTATAATAGACCCTTTGTCATACCGAAATCCGTGATCAGTTATAGTCTGTAATAATTTCATTTTTTTGTCTTGTGTGCAAATCGCATCAAATAATACTTACATTTTCTTATCAAGGTCAATAGTAACATAAATAAAACATTCCCTTTATAATAATAAAAATAAATTTAAATATTTAATTATGCATATTTAAATGCATTTGTAAATCTTTAAATCATTAAAAAGTAATTCAAATGTTACCTTTCTAACAAGATCGTAAACTCGATCACCATCGGATGATATTGTAGTTTCCTTCCCGATTCCATTTCTTCAAACATTGCAATTTACATTTTTCCCTTTATTTTAGCTCGTATGTTTCCAATCGTTCACATACATTTTGTTTTCACAGACGTAAAGCTATTGGATTTTGTCTATGCAAACATCACAAAAACAAGAATATTTTCTTTATCCAATGCAAATACATTTGTGGACAATTTTTGTTTGAATTGAATGCAATTTTCGAGTCCCTTTATTGTTCCAACCTCATTTCCAATTGATCTATTTACGTCTCCGATTCCAATATGCCGTAAAAACCTTTATATGAAAAAAATTAGAAAAAGAATTTGTAAATATGATATCAAAATACACTAGAAATAATCATTGCATGATAAATGTACAATGTTTAAAATTAGATTTCCAATATAAATTAAATTGAATGTACCTTCGCACTTCTCTTGATGGGTTAGACCATGGCTTGTGAGCATTTTGAAAAATTCATTGAACAACTTCTTCAAATGTCGGCCACAAGTCGGTGTGCAAAGTGGTTCATTTGATATCTTCGAAGTACTCGTTTTAAGGCATGTCTCCGCACTCATTATGTTCTCCTTTTCCATGGCCAGCCCAAAGAAATTCCAACAATGTTTAATGCAAGTTTTATTATGAAGACGACACAACCAAAAAAATGATCGTGGCAAACACTTGAATTGACTCCGCATCCGTTCCGACCATATCCAATGTTCATTGAATGTTATTCCACGATTTTTCAATGAATCATAAATTCTTTCAAACAATGTTGTACAAAACATGTATCATGTGTACGATCGACACCGATAAAAATGATATTCTTTAATGATATGTCGATTTTAACTCGTGCTTTCTATATGATCGAAATTTTGTTCAAAGATGTCTATATAGAATATGGACGAGCATGGATTTTGGTCGCAGTGATAGTATTCACTGGTCTTTTTTGTGGAACAAATGTGTAGTTTTCTCGCAAAATCAATCACTCACAAAATGGTCCCCGTGGAAAAACTTCACTGATTTTTAATTGTAAGTCTTGCTACCGAGCTCTATGGGAATGCATGGTGTATTTGAAATTGCCTAAAACTTTTCAAAATTCTATTAGAAAAATTTCGTCTTCTCGTAATTCGATCTTTTAACACTATCTCACCTTGAACGATGTACCGGGTATATTCATATCTTTCCATTTCACTTTCATGTTGGACAATGATTGACTATTGGTATCAATACGATATTTGTTTTGAAATTTAGTCAAATTTCCACAATCATTGCATTTTTTACCACCAACACATTTCTTTTTGTAAAAATAGTTCGTCGCTTTCTCACATAGAATTTGAGATATGAATTCACTGGGATAGTGGAAGGAGGAGGTGAATCCTTCCATAATGTTCTGTACCGAAATCAAGGAATGTGTCAATATAACTCAAATTCCACATGATAACGGCAACAACAAGTGTCGCGTACGGTGATAGGTTTTACATACCATGGTTTTGTTGAACAAAGCACCGAGTGAAACTTGAATTAATTTCCATTCTCTTTGAACTTGTTGAATAACTCGGTTTGAGTGGTTTCCAAGAGATGTTTTTCATGTTCTTCGTATTGATTTCGTGCTATTCTTCTTCGACTTGCCATGTCTCTTACAGAAGGTGAAACACGCGAATTGTTCTTCCAATATTCATATATTATTTTTTTAACATCTTCTCCAAAGTCTATTCCTTGTATGGTTGCCTACAAATAGCTCTCCAACAAGCGAGTTCATCATTTACGTCATTTGGTGCCGAAATTTTCACATGTTTGTGCGTAGTTTTTCGCGAGGTTCCGTGCTCGTGCCATAGATGTTGATTGGAAACGATTCTCTTGAGTACTTGGTGAAACCATTGCCATTTGTATTCCCTCTCTATTTAGCATTGAAACTTTTATCTCTATATATTCTAATTGACTCTATAGCACTACTCATATTTTTTATCACCTCTTCTTTCATTTTTTTTTTAGAGTCTTTCGGTTGATTTTCGAATACCCAATAGTGTCATCGCTTCTTTTAATTTCCTTGATGATAGGAGACCTTCAACATTTGAGCTTGAACTCGTCACTTGCTCAAAGTTTGAAAACATTTCAAAATTTTATCTACACGATATCGTATAATATAGTCGTTTTTTATCTCCATATGTGTGATTGTCGACATTTTCTAACATCTCATTATTTATAGTGATTTCATCCGTACATATTCGAAAAAATAGTACATATTCAATAAATAGCGAAATTAACAAATATGTCAATAAATATTAGAAAAATTTTAAATATATCAATAGATCATAATATTTACATTTACATACCCGATTCCTACCGTTTGAGGTTGATTTTTTCTTCTTCAATATTTTGAGGAGTATCTTCCTGCCTGTTTACATTAAACAAAATATTTTTCAAACTAGTTCATCAAATAAAATTAAGCTTCACATTCTACATTGGGAAAACTTTAAAAATATATCAATAGATCATAATATTTACATTTACATACTGCTTCAATTTCTCGCTTGAGGTTGATTTTCTTTCTTCAATATTTTGAGGAATATCTCCGTCCGTTTTACATCAAACAAAATATTTTTCAAACTAATTCATCAAATAAAAATTAAGCTTCACATTTTACATTAGGAAAATTTTAAATATATATCAATAGATCATAATATTTACATTTACATACCTGCTTCAATTTATGTTTGAAGTTGATTTTCCTCTTCAATATTTGAGAGAGCTTCTAACTTTCTTTTGCGATATTGTCTCGTCTCTTCTCTACGTGCCTCAGGGTCTCTTTTTCGATCATATTTTCTCGCACAAGTTCTTCGATTTCCCATGATAATAGGGTATGAAGTTCAAAAAAATTCCTTCAAAAAATTAGACAATAACTCAATTACAAAAAATATCACAAAAGATTTAATTTTTAAAAATTTTAAAAAAAATTCAGTGTAATTTTTTTGTAAAAAATACGTAATCCAATCCAAACACACAATTTAAAAAACACAAAACACGTACATACCTCCAAGAAAAATCACGCCACCTCCAAGAAATGTCTTCCAAAAAAATTCTTTAAATCCAAAATTGTAAAATCAATTTGCTTCCAAGAAATGCTCTTAAACCCAATTCTTTAAACCCAAACTTTGAAGAAAATTTTTTGAACAAAGAAGCTCAAAAGATTTATTTCCACACAAAACACGTACATACCTCCAAGAAAAATCACGCCGCCTCCAAAAAATGTCTTCCAAAAAAGTTCTTTAAACCCAAACTTTGAAGAAAAGTTTTTGAACCCAAACCAAGTCTTTGTAAAATGAGATGAAGTGTGAAATGTGTGAAATTTGTGAATCATTTCACGGCAATTTATATTGACGCGAAATGTGTTTTTTGTAGGGGGCTCCATAAAACTTTCCGGCCGATGGAGAGTTACACAATAGTTCGGCCGAACTATTCAGAAGAAGTTCGGCTGAACTATTAAGACTTTAGATTTAGCGACTCATAAACGGAAAACATAGTTCGGCCGAACTTGGACTAAAAGTTCGGCCGAACTAACGCGTCACCAATTACGCAAAAGCAGGCTCTGAAAACGGTTTTGCAACTTTGGACTGATTAAACTCCATGAAAATTTGTTAATTAATTGTCGGAACCAAGAAAAGCATTTTCAGAATTGAATCTACTTTCAGGAAATATAACTTTTATGGAATTTCATAAACGTTTATTAATTTTAATTATTTTTCTAATAAAATAGGTGCAAACAATTTCTGAGGGTCGTCGTGATTCAGTGAAATCAAAATTTTGTATCTCCCAAAATACATTGTAAAAAAAATTGAAAAATTTATGGAGCATTACATTGGTCCGTCGACTCTAATGGGTAGCTTTTAGATTTTTAGTTTATAACTTATATGTTAAGAAATTTCTTGCCACGCGAAACATATCCAAAATACGCAGTTTTTCGTATTGGACCACTTCAAAAAATTCTAGTAATTATGATATGCATCCATTGGCTTTGTAAATATGATGAAAACAAAGTAGACTCTGTCTAGATTATTGTAACACATTTTGTTTTTTCAAAAACACAAATTTTCAATGAATACAGCATTGCAACATAACATGACTTCTTATGAATCCTTTGATTGTTAAGAAACACACACTCAAATAAATGCTAAGTTGACATATCAAATCTGCATAAAAAAATTTCAAAAAATAAGTAATAGAAAGCTAACAAAATTTCTCACAACTTTTATTTTTATCGCAAAATGAAATTCTACACAAAAAATTGTTATAGTTTGCAGAAAGTTGAAGAACGGAAAAAAATGAAATTTTTTTCTCAAAAGAGGGCAAAAAGTGTAACCCAGCTTCACATTTTCACACGATAGAGAACATGTAACAATACATAGCACAAACTCCTCACAAGCTCTCAGCACTATCTCCAATTGTTACACACTAACTAGCTCAGATATGAACAAGTCACAAGTTCAAATCTCCTCCACCTGTTTGTTGGGTATGTGTTATATTCTTTCCACGATTAGCCCCACACGCTGTATGTTGCATCGGGCGTAGCTGGGGGGTCACGAGGGGCGAAGCAGTCCCCACCGTTGGGGTCCGGGGCAGCGCCCCGGCCAAAATTTGTTTTTTGTGCAGACCCACTCATAGGCGGATCCGCCCATGGTTTTGTGCATGGTTTTGTACATGGTTTTGGGGTTCGATGGTTTTCGGCCCCTGGTATTTTGTAGATCCGGTCAAGGGAACTACGGTTATGTTCTAATCCAGGGTTAATGGATTGGGGTTTATGTATGCTTCGGCATGTATATATATGTGTTGTAACACTAAAGGAATATAATGAAAAATCAAGCTGGTCGTCCCGATTTGGGATCCAGGGGAAAATCTCTGTGTTTATCTGTTTTATGTTTTATGCTCTTGCTATTGTTTATTTTCTGTTATAAGAATCGTGTGTAGATATTTCTGTTTAGGGTTAAAACCTACATTTGGTATCGGAGCTGTTTCGGCTTCAAGGGGACGCCTTTGTTGTTGAGGGTTTTTTGCTCGGGCCTGTGGTAGACCCTGTTCAGTGGGAGATCTGCGGGATCGATTCTTGCGGTGAAAGAAGATGGTGAGCGGCGGAAAGATAGAGATCGAGAAATTTAATGGTTAGAGTTTTGAGTTGTGGAAACTCAATATGGAGGATCTGCTGGTGGATAAAGATTAGTGGATCGCGGTAGATCCAGGTACTAAACCAACGGCGATGTCAGATGAAGACTGGAAGAAACTGGATCGGAAGGCTAAGAGCACAATACGGTTGTGTGTCTCATATTCAGTATTGTTGAATGTATCTGGGGAAGCTATGGCGAAGAACTTGTGGGAAAAGCTAGGGACTTTGTACCAATCTAAGTCTCTAGTGAATAAATTGTTCCTACGGAAAAAGCTATATAACCCGAGGATGAAGGATGGAGACTCGGTGACAGAGCATCTGAACGCCTTCAATACTGTGGTAAGTCAACTGTCATCTGTTGATATTAAAATCTCAGATGAAGATAAGTGCATCAGCTTGTTGTGTTCTCTACCAGATTCATGGGACAGTCTGGTTATTGCAATAGGTAGCAATACAACTACCTTGAATTTTGATGACATTGTCTCAGCCTTACTGTCGGAGGAAATGAGACGGAGAAATATGGAGTGTCAGAATGGAGATTCCTTATCTGTATGAGGAAGGTCCCAGAACAGAAACAAGAATAAGGTTTCGAGTGGGAGATCTAAATCTCCTGGAAAGTTTGTAAAGGTGTGCTGGAAATGCGGAAAGGAAGGGCACTACAAAAAGGACTGCAGATCTAAAGCTCTTGAGAAAGGAAAGGGATCTGAGGATGCTTCTTCTGCAGAGGCAAAAACCACCTCGGATGAAGGTGGGATGTGTATTTGGCTTCTTCTTCAAATACACATGTAGATCATGAGTCATGGTTGATTGACTCAGGTGCATCCTTTCACTTCACTCCCCATAGGGAGTGGTTCTGCGAGTATGAGAAATATGATGTGGTGATGTCTTCCTAGGGGATGATAGGAGGGCCAGAATCATCGGACGTGGAAAGGTCAAGTCAAACCGCAAGGTGGGGAGGATTAGAACACTTCTGTGTTCTCATATTCTTACATTGCTTGTAAATTGATTTCAGAAGTGTTGATGATGATGTGTGTAAAAACAAGAAACCAGAAAGATGCCTCGCAAGATGGTCTGGGGAGCACTGGTATTAATGCTGTGGAGTTCTGGACTGAACTCCGTACAAGCTACAAGGTAGCACTGTTATTGATGGGTGGCAAGCGCTGTGGTCCCCGAAAGTGGGACGGAAAACCTAGTCGTCTTCGGAGAAAAGACCATGCTATGGCATCAAAGGTTTGGACATATTGGAGAGAAGGGCCTTTAGATACTGCATAGAAATGGTGTGGTAGAAGGTATGTCTAATTTCTCTCTGGATTTCGATTTCTGTGAAAATTGTGTATATGGGAAGTAGAATCGGGTGAGTTTTCCTTCTGGTGCTAAGAGGGTGAACAAGATATTAGAACTTGTGCACAGTGATGTGTTTGGGCCTGTGTCAGTTCCATCACTGGGAAATTCTGTGTACTATGTTTCATTCATAGATGACTTCTCAAGGAATACATGAATATATTTCTTGAGGAAGAAATCTGAAGTCTTTGACAAATTTAAAGAATTTAAGGCTCTGGTGGAAAACCAGACAGAGAAGAAGATAAAGGCACTGAGGACAGATAATGGTGGGGAGTTCTGCAAGAAGGAATTTGAAGAGTTCTGTAAGAAGTGTGGCATAGCACGACATAAGACTACTCCATACACACCTCAGCAAAATGGAGTTGTAGAAAGAATGAACAGAACACTGATGGAAAAGGCAAGAAGCATGCTTAGTGGTACCGGGTTAGGACAAGAATTCTGGGCAGAGGCAGTGGAGACTGCATGCTATCTGGTTAACAGATCACCTTCATCAGTGTTGGAGGATAAGACTCCACATGAGGTATGGACTGGTAAGAAACCCTCTATTTCACATCTAAAGGTATTTGGATGTGATGCATATGTACATGTTCCAAAGGAGAAAAGGACCAAGTTGGATAATAAATCTGAAAGGTGCATCTTTATTGGGTATAAGGATGGTTTAAAGGGTTACAAGCTTTGGAACCCAGAAACAAGGAAGGTTGTGTACAACCGATATGTGGTGTTTAGAGAAGTGAAAGATGTTGTTAAACATGAGGTCCTACCAAAGGAACCCGAGAAGATAGAGTTTGAGCTAAAGGAGGATGAATCAGACTCTACAACAGAAGAAGACTCAGAAGATGAAGAGCCACAAACTCCAGCTTTGAGAAGATCAGTTCGGGAAAGAAGGCAACCAGAAAGGTATAGTCCATCTGCTTTCTGTTCAGGTTTTGCCTTAACTATAATTGATGATGAACCCAGAACTATCAGGGAGGCAGTAGATTCAGAGGATGGAAAACTCTGGAAGGAGGCCATGGTTGATGAAATGGCATCCTTGCACAAAAATGAGGCATGGGATCTGGTGGAGTTGTCGGCTAGAAGGAAGCCCATCGGGAGCAAATGGGTGTTTAAAAAGAAGATGAATGCAGAAGGCAAGGTGGAGAAATACAAAGCTCGGTTGGTAGCAAAAGGTTATTCCCAGGTGCCGGGAATTGATTTTGGTGATATTTTTTCTCCTGTTGCCAAGGTTACTTTTATTAGATTACTTTTATTTGTTGCTGCTGCATTTGATTTTGAGATAGAACAGATGGATGTGAAGACAACATTTCTTCACAGGGATATAGAAGAGGAGATCTACATGAAGCAACCTGAAGGCTTTATGGTGAAGGGTAAGAAAGAACTGGTATGCAGGTTGAAGAAGTCTCTGTATGGGTTAAAACAGTCACCAAGGATGTGGTATCAGAAATTTGATACCTATATACGGGGACTTGGCTTCACCAGAAGCAAGGAGGATCACTGTGTTTATTTTAAATCAATTGGTGACCGTGTTATTTATTTGGTCTTGTATGTGGATGATATGTTGTTGATTGGAAATGACAAAGAAATTATCCAAGATTTGAAGACCCAACTGCTCTCCAAATTCGACATGAAGGATCTTGGTGCTGCAAACTATATTTTGGGCATGGAAATTAAGAGAGATCGGGCAAAGAGGAAGCTCTGGTTAAACCATAGGAAGTATGTCGAGACTATATTGCAGAGGTTCAATATGCAGGATAGTAAACCGGTGAGTGTTCCTATTCCTGTAGGTGCAAAGCTTTCTGCTGAACAGTGTCCCAAGACACAAGAAGAAGAGGAGGATATGTCCTGTGTTCCATATGCAAGTGCAGTGGGTAGCCTGATGTATGCAATGGTTTGTACTAGACCAGACATTGCACATGCAGTGGGAGTATTGAGCAGGTTTATGTCAAACCCGGGGAAGGAGCATTGGACAGTAGTGAAGCGGGTTTTCAGATATTTACGTGGCACTAGTGATTATGGCTTGTGCTACCAGGGAAGACCAGGATTGGAAAGAATGTTGGACATTCGTGGCTTTGTTGATGCAGACTGGGCTGGAGATCTGGACCAAAGAAGATCTACAAGTGGGTATGTGTTTAGCCTATTTGGAGGCGCAGTCAGTTGGATGAGTAAAAGACAGTCTGTAGTGGCTCTTTCAACTACAGAGGCAGAATACATAGCAGCCACTCATGCAAGCAAGGAAGCAGTTTGGTTGCACAGATTGTGTTCAAGTATGGGGTTGGTACAGCAAGCTATAAGGATAGACTGTGATAGCCAAAGTGCAATTTTCTTGGCTAAGAACCCTGCTTATCATTCAAAGACAAAGCACATTGATGTTCAATATCACTTAGAGATATGGTTGAGGCTAAAAGGGTGTTGCTGGTAAAGGTGGACACTTTGAAGAATGTTGCAGATGCATTGACGAAGTCTGTGAGCACTCAGAAGTTCTCTTGGTGTAGAGAAATAATGGGTGTTGAAGAATTGGCCAAATGAGTAAGCTCTCCTGTGGCCCCCCGTGGAAAGAAAACAACAAGTGGGAGAATGTTGGGTATGTGTTATATTCTTTCCACGATTAGCCCCACGCGCTGTATGTTGTGTCGGGCGTAGCTGGAGGGTCACGAGGGGTGAAGCAGTCCCCACCGTTGGGGTCCGGGGCAGCGCCCCGGCCAAAAATTGTTTTTTGTGCGGACCCACTCATAGGCGGATCCGCCCATGGTTTTGTGCATGGTTTTGCACATGGTTTTGGGGTTCGATGGTTTTCGGCCCCTGGTATTTTTGTAGATCCGTTCAAGGGAACTACGGTTATGTTCTAATCCAGGGTTAATGGATTGGGGTTTATGTATGCTCCGGCATGTATATATATGTGTTGTAACACTAAAAGGAATATAATGAAAAATCAAGCTGGTCGTCCCGATTTGGGATCCAGGGGAAAATCTCTGTGTTTATATGTTTTATGTTTTATGCTCTTGCTATTGTTTATTTTCTGTTATAAGAATCGTGTATAGATATTTATGTTCAGGGTTACACTGTTAGCCTGCCTCTACTGCGCAATCCAATATGAATAATGATGAGATCCAAGTTCGAATCCCACCAGCTTGTACTGCGCAATCCTCATTGGCAATATCAATCAATGTGTGTGCAAATCTCATGCACAGCTATAGTCACAACTGATATTAATCTCACCCTTTCACCCACCTCTAACACTGGTCTCCACTGAACTGTCCATGCACTGCAGTTAACTGATGTATTCTTTAGTTGATTTATGAGTTAATAATTAGTGAATTAATTAATAATTAATTCACACCACTCATCACTAGTGTATTTATCAGTTAGACTAAATAAAACTAGTTCAACTAAGTTAAACCGAACACAACTCCATCAACTGTCTCATCAACTCCACCAAACTCTGCCACATAAGTTCTAACTGAAGTCAACCATGAAATATCTCAACTAAACCCTAGGAATAGCGTAATTCCTTCTGTCAACTGCATGTTCCACATATGTAGCTCGAACTGAAGTGCTCCAAGAGGATAAGATAATGTTTATAGTCCAAATATTATTAAGAGCTAATAATATTCGACTGATCTATTTTTAGACTGGCAGTCTAAAAATAGACTCCGCCCAGTATGTCTAAAAATATAGGTCCATCTATTTTTACCAACTTGACCAACCATCCATAAATAGCATCTTGCAACTCATAGACCATGATCCATATGTCTAAAAATAGACATAGTCTAAAAATAGACTTTGCGCCAAAAATAGCCTGCGGGCCCACTTAGTGAAGGCGACTTTTTTTCACTAAGCTCCATCATCTTGTTGCATTTTCAACACTCCCTCTCAACAAGATATGGATTATCTGCAACCCCTATCCTTCCTCTGTGGTATTCTAATTTTCTCCTGGTGAGCGCCTTCGTCAAGATATCAACATCCTGATCCTCCGTGGGAATGTATGAAAGTAACATGATTCTCCGCTGCACACAATCTCTGATATGATGGTACCTGATGTCGATGTGTTTGGATCTATCATGAAATACTGGATTAGCCGAAAGTTTAATGCAACTCTGGTTATCACAATAAATCACAATAGGCTCCAAGTGTGACCCGAACAACCCGACCAGGATCTTCCTCATCCATATAGCCTCGCATGCAGCCAAACTCGTTGCCATATACTCAGCCTCTACTGAACTGAGTGCCACGGATCTCTGCTTCCTGCTGTACCAGGAAACTGTTGTTTACCCGATACTGAAGATCCCTCCAGATGTGCTCTTTCTGTCTGTTGGGCTCCCTGCCCAATCTGCATCCGTGAAGCCACATAGCTTCACCTCATCCTCCTGTCTGTACCACAATCCATATCCCAATGTGCCTCTAAGATAACGCAATACATGCTTGCCTACCTTCCATGAGAGCTTGGTTGGCTTAACCATAGCTTGTGAAAGCTGGTTAGCAACATAGCATATATTGGGTCGTGTATTGACCAGATACATAAGCGACCCCACCAACTGTCGATAAACAGTGGCATCCACTACCTCCGCTAAAGTAGCATCCTCCTTCCTCAAACCTCCAGGAAGAGGAGTATCAACAAGCTTGCAGCCATGCATGTTGAACTTCTCCAATATCTCCCGGGCATACTTACCCTGAGAAACAAATAGTCCATCACTACGCTGCCAAATTTCCAATCCCAGGAAATAATGAAGGAGGCCCAAGTCCTTCATCTCAAACTCTCTAGCAAGATCCTCCTTGCATGAAAGTATCAACAACTCATCACCTGTCTGAATCAAATCATCTACATAAAGTACAATGATCAGCAACTTACCCTCCACCACAATCTGGTATAGGTTAGGATCCGCTTCACTCTTGGAGAATCCAAGTCTGGTGAAATAACTGTCTATCCGTGTGTACCAAGCACGAGGTGCTTGTTTCAACCCACACAACGCTTCCTTGAGCCCGTACACATGCGACCTGTCGAAGATCTCAAACCTTCTAGCCGTCGCCTATGTACACCTCCTCCTCAATGATTCCATTGAGGAATGCAGTCTTCACATCCATCCGATGAATGTGCCACCCCATCTGCGCTGAGAGAGCAAGGATCGTCCGTATGGAAGAGTACCTTGCGACAGGTGCAAAAGTCTCCTCATAGTCAATCCCCTCGATCTGTGAGAAGCCACGGGCGACAAATCTCGCCTTGTACTTCTCCACACTCCGTCAACTGCCTGCTTCACTTTGTAGATCCATCTCGAACCCACCACTGATTTCCCTTCCGGCCTCGGGACAATCTCCCATGCACTGTTTCTGACAATCGAATCATACTCTTCCACCATGGCATCTACCCATGCGGGGTCCTCCACAGCTTCCTCGAAAGAGGATGGCTCACATGACACATTTTCACAAGAGCCATGTATCCAAATGTACCTGGCTCAGGACTGCCTCTGTCAAGGCGATGTCAGAGGTGGTCCTACAACCTTCTCTCAGATCTTGAGCCGCCGTCAACAGAGGCGCTTCCACCCTTCCATGGCTGGCGTCGCATGAGTGGTCTCTTCCACTCCATGAACTTCCCTCGTGGCTGATCCACATCCTAAGACTCATCCTTAGGAACTAATAGCTCCTCATCTGCATGCAAGTGTGGCTCCCTCTCAAGCAAACACTTCATGGCTTCCTCCTCATGAAATTTGATATCCTGCTACATGACAGCCTCACATCACCTGGGAAAATACACACGATGTCAGGGCGACGTTGTACCCAAAATATCCCAACCTCTGCAGTCGGCTCCAGCTTCTTCCTGGCATCCTTCGTCACATGAATGTAAACAGGTGAACCAAAAATCCTCAAATGGGAAATATCAGGCCTCTTACCAGAAAACACCTCCTCGAGTGTACTCATGCCAAGTATCTTGTGAGGACAACGGTTCTACACATATACTGCAGTATTGCATGCCTCCGCCCACAAGTGAATGGGTAGGCCCTGATCATGCAACATTGCCCGTGCAACACCCACGATCATTCTGTTCTTCCGCTCAGCAACCTCGTTCTGCTGTGGGTTATGAGGTGCTATGAGCTCTCTTCGAATTCCTTATGCGCTGCAAAAGTCCCTGAATTCGCCAGAGATGAATTCACCACCATTTTCACTCCTAAGAGCCTTCACCTACTTCCCCAATTCCTTCTCAACCAGCGCCTTGAACTCATAGAACTTTGAGTATGTCTCGCTCTTCTTTTGCATGAAGAAGATCCAGCACTTTCGAGAATAATCATCAACAAAGATCACATAGTACCTGTGCTTTGCTGTCGAAGCTACTAAGAAAGGTCCACACACGTCTATGTGAATTCTCTCAAGGATCGTTGTGGCACGACTATCCTTCTCGTGAAAGGTGGCTTTCACAAATTTTCCCAAGGTACATCCCTTGCACTGATCTGACTGCGCAAGAGTACCCTTAGGAAGCCCAGTAGAAATCTGCTGCAGTATCTTCAAAGCTCCATGGTGAAGGTGGCCCAATCTCTGGTGCCACAGCTTGCCATCATCCCGGCTCACCACTCCTTCTGTCTTGCATGCCATTGTTGTGCAGCCATCTACCTGTAATTGATAAAGGTTCTTGACTCGAACCCCTATCTTTTGGGTTTCTCCAGTTGTCTTACTGCGTAGGAAAGCCTTTCCCTCGCTGAAGACAACATCATATCCCTTGTCTTCTAACATCGCCACAGAGATAAGATTCTTCTTCAATCCTGGAACATGCATCACCTCCTTCAATACGAAGGGTTTACCAGATTCCCTCTCAAAGGAAATGGTACCGATACCGGTCGCACTTTATCTACCATCATTGCCCATCTCGATGTGCACTCCAAGATCTTTCTCATCCAGATCAGAAAACAAATCTCGATCTCCTGTCATGTGAAAAGACACACCACTATCCAAGAACCAAACTAAACCCATCACACTTGATACCAAGCATGCGATCAGTAAAAAATCCAGCTCAAACTGCGAGGCTAAGGCCTCTCCTGCTGCAGATACAGTAGCCTGCTTATTTTTCCTCTTCTGCGGACAATTTGTGGCATAATGTCCGTGTTGGTGACAGTGAAATCACTTCACCTTGGACATGTCCTACTTCTTGCCTTTCGCACCTGAATGAGAAGCTTTCTTGCTCTTCCCCTTCTTTGCTTTGGTAGCCAAAGCGTAATTTTCTTCATCAGATGCCTTTGATGAAGATCTGTCCCTGGTACTCTGCCTTATCTCCTCTTGCACAAGATCCGACCAAAGTCGCTCCCATCCTGGCAATTTCTCCCGACCATTGACAGAGTCCTGATAGGAATGCCAAATCTTTGGAAGCTCAAGGAGAGCCAAGCTCACCAAGTCCTCATCATCTACAGTCACCCCCACACTTCCCAACTCATCCCTGCATTGGGTGAACTTTGCGAGGTACTTGGGCATACTGTCGCCTTTCTCCATCTTTATGTTTATGAGCTTATCCTTGAGCGCCAACTTCCTCTAGTCTCTCTTGCTTTGGAATAAATCTGTCAATGCTTTCCACATCAAGTATGGAGAAGCTTTTCCATGCAGGCTGGACACTATGTGATCCTTCACGCCTGTTTATGCTCAACCTAGTCTCCTAAATTGAGTTCATTAATTGTCAACCAGGGTTGGTAAACTGCTGAAGTGTGGTGCACTATATGTGCCTAGGTATTTGTTTCTCACCACGTTGTGTTTAGTGTTTTCTGATGTTTTTGGTTTTATGGTTTTATGTTTTAAAAGGGAAAGAACTAAAGGCTGATGGAAATATGCTACTGTTTAAAAACAGAGTGAAGCCTACATTATGGATGACAAATGACAAATGCAAATACTGAAACAAAACAAAGCCTAAACTATGGCTAGCAAATTACAAAGCTTGATAATGACTTCAAGAAAATAAATCACAACATGAGCTTAACTTGTCCAATTCATTCATTAAAGATGTTTTGGAAGAGATTGAGAAATGGGCAGCTAAGTGTAAATGAAATTTTCCTAACTAAAAAATCAAATAATCAACTTACAATGTTACAACATCTCATCCATGATTAAAATTCTATTAAAATATATTTGGAAAAGAACATTTGTATCACCATAAGATTTCTATTCTAAACTAGCTTCTAACTTTGTTCTGCAACTCAATCTAGCACCACTAGGCCTCATACAAAAGTTATAGATTTCCTTTTAGAATGGTCTTTGAGAAAAGGCTTGTTTGTGAAATGGTAAAAATGTTGCAAAGTACTCCAGGCCTTAAACTGATACTTCCTTCTGTCTAGATAATGATGTGTTAGTATGAGTTTGGAACAAAAGAATTTTTGTAAATAATGAAGACCGTGGTGTTGAATTTTAACAACTAATTCAATTTGAAATGCAATGGATGGCAACTACACTGGAATGTTAACACAGTGAACTAAGTTAAGACTAAACTAGAGTGCCACTAGTCTATTTGAAGTACAGTGAACAATGTTAGACTGAAAAGCCATTATCAAACTGTAAATGGAATGACAGAACTGAACCACATGCATTCTACCTCCGGAGTGCTCTAACTAAGTTATCATGCAACTAACCTATGGAATTCTACAGTTCATCCCGTTCAGTATGAATGATGTTTTGGAAGAGTTTGTGAGAACGAGTATGGTTGTATCATTCAAAGCAATTGAACATAAACACAAAACTGAAAGCAAATACAACTAAAGTCCAAGACACCACAGTTACTTCTTACTCACTTTTATGATGTTTTGGAAGAGCTTCGTACGAGTAAGATTAGCTGTGTTACTTGGTGCAAACTAGCAATTAAAACCTACAATATCACAGTTATACCTCATTCATCATAATGATATTTTGGAAAAGTTTATTAGAGTAAGTTTTAATTGTGATAACTAATGGAAATAAATGCAACTAAAACCTACACTATCACAGTTGTGCCTCATTCTTCATAATGATATCTTGGAAAAATTGATTAGAGTAAGTTTGGTTGTGATAGTAAACATAAACAAATATGAACATAAGTTGAAATAAAAGCGAAACTAAAATACTTATCTATTGTATAAACAAGGCCGCTCAGGAGGCAGGGGACCTCTACCACCAGAGTAGCACGAAATCTAGCTCAAAATCGACTCAATGCGTTTAAGAAAATGCTGCTTCTTTCATTAGAGAGGAATCACCTTAAAACAGAGTATCCACGGACTTCAAAGATTTAGCAGTCAACCATAAAATCTAACCAAAATCTAACCTTTGTCTCTCGGTTCCCCGAGCATATTTATAGCAAATTTACATAACAGAACTTGAGATAATACGGGATTATTTTCTTTCCTAATAGAAACTAAACTAGGACTCTGATCATGATCACGTAACAGAATCTGGGCTGTCCTTATTCTGTTAGGAGTCTACCTCCTAGTTTGGGTTTCCAAGTGCTTAACCACGTACAGAATTCCATTCAATCTCCACGGAGGGCAACAAATGATGAGGACATGACGTGGAATACCCCCATGTGTGCTTTTCTCCAAGATGACATCTGGAACCTGTATAAACATGAATCTAGCTACAGAATTGGCAACTAGCTACAGAATGTCTGCATTCTGTAGCTAGTTTCAGTTCAAAAAGTACTACAATGACACAATCACAAAAACATAGCAAGTTAGCCACGATATTCATTCTTAAAGCAATTTTAACTAATTTCATTGATCATTTGAGCCTAGGATTAATAATGGATGAAAGAAATGGAATGGAATGTGGTGGAAGAAAGAACATTTTTTTGGAGCTCAACATACCCCCACTGCTAGATTCTTGCATGTCCTCATGCAACTATTCCATGAACTCAGAGACCTCTGCAATAACATCCAATCCTCTTCTTCTGCTTTGTCTGGTAGTTAAAGGCCTTATGGGCTTCCTGATGACTAACTTGAACCTTAAATTGGTAAGTGCCCTGATTAACTTTTTGTTCCTCTTTTTCAACTTTTCATTAGCCTTTTCCACTTTGTCCATTTGTAGAGATAGGGCTGAGTTCATACTGGTCTTTAGTTTAACGTGTTCCCTCATAATATTATTCTCATTTTTGATATGTCTATTAAGTACTTCCAGCTCGTACCTATCTCTTCTTAGCACATCTATTTCAGACAGTGGAGGACTAGGGGTTTTGTCTCTACTCTCTAAAGCTTTTCTCTCCAATGTTTCAACATAGTTGTAAATTTCTTGTTGTGCAGGATCAATTTCTGGAACTTCTTCATCAAAATCCTCCTCAGTAGGTGTTTCTTCGTCTTCTATGTTTATAACCCCAGTTTGTTTAACTTTTTTTTTCCTTAGTATGCCCCTTAGTCTGTGGCTCCTCCTCGGTTGAGATGGCCCTTCTCCTTTTTCTCTGGCAACTCTTCTTATGATTCTCTTTTCCTTAAGTTGCTCCTTAATCTGAACTAATTTTTCAGGGATCATTTCTTCACTACTTTCTTGTATTGACTTACCAATTTCAGTTTTGGAGGGTCTCCATCTTCTGCTTCTTTTTGTAGGTTCATGTTCAGGTAAAGGTTCTTTTGGTTCCTCAAAGTGATTTCTGACCAAGAAGTTATCCCAATTATCCCCTATTTTGCTCAAATGATACTCAATCAAAATATTGACTAACCCATGGTGGTATAAATTTGTCTCCAGAAATTGAATTCTCTTTTGGACACTTGAAGCCATTTTCTTTAAACTTTGAAGCAAGAAATAGGGAAAATTAAGCTCTTCTTCTAGGAAATGCATTATCAACCTAATATGGTAAACATATAAAGTACCATATCTACCTTCACAAGTGATGAATTTTTGTAGGATAAGCAACATGTTTCTCCATTTGTTCTTTAATGCAGAACTAGGGATACCCTTTTTAAACACAGTGACATCCATACCTGGTGACTTGAGGATCTGCTTCCATGATTTGTTATGGAATTCTCTGTTCTTAAACCACCTTTCTCCTTGTCTAAGGAGTCCTGTTGCTTCTGCAATAAAAGCCTCTGTGACAGTGAACTTAATATCTCCAACCTCAACCTCGGCTCCTTTGAATGACCTTGCAAACTTTTTAGTAACTTGTTTGTGGGAGCCACTAAATTTTTCAAGGAATTGCAGCCATCCTGCTTGTTGCAACATTTCTCGGATTTGAGGGTAGCCTTCCAAGTATTTAGTGCCAACTAGTTTTGTTCTCACGATGAGGCCCATAAATCTTCTTCAATATTCAATTCACCAGCCTTCTGTTCACGGTAAAAATGGCCGTTAACAAGATGTTTCTGCTCCCCAAATGTTTCCTCTGTTTCACGGTGACAACGGTTGTTACAGAGATAACTCTGTTCTACAGAATGGAATGGTTAAGAGTCGGCTGCGGAAAGGAGTGATAAGGAATGGTTACGGAATGAATTAATGAGGTGAGGTGAAGAAAACGAATCAATGAGTGAAAAGACCGCGGAGATATTTCAAAAATCATCATTAAATGCTTAGTGACATGATTAACTCAATCACTTCAGCACTTTAACCGTTTAGATTTTATTTTAAATGATGATCGGATATGGGTTTTGGAATGGTGAAATAGAAGGATTTTTATCCAAAGTTTTGCAGAAGGTTTATTCAGCATGATCAATAAAATTAATCAAAACAACTTTTCAAATTATTCATAGCTAAACTATACTAAAATTTTTCATGATGTGGCATTATAATTACTTCATACCTTTGCCTTTGCTTTGATTTTCTTGTGATCTTCATATGCCTTCTTGATCTTGACTTGTTCATGGATGTGCAGGATCATTTTGTTGCAAATCAAATAATTGTTGATCAGTGTCTTCAGGTTCTGTAGCTGCAGAATATCTGTCTGGCTGCAGAAAGTCTGATTAGCTACAGAATGTCTGTTTGATTGCAGACTGTACCTGTAGAGAACTTGAATAATGGAATGGAGTGGTTTGGAATGTAAATGGAATGTTGTATGGAATGAATGAAGATGAATGATAAAATATGGTATGATGGGATATGTATGAAGTGAATGATGGAGTGGGATGGATTACAATTTATGAAATGGAGTGGAAAAGTACCCTGCAATTTTCTGTTGTGTATTATTCAATTGCAGAAAAACATCAAATTTTAAATTCTGGAATGGAAATGAGGTGGATGAAGTATGGAATGAGATGAATGAAATATGGAATGAAGTAAAGTATGAATGAATGAATGATATGGATGGAATGAAATGAAATGAGATGGATCATAAGTGAAATGGATCTAAACTTATGATTTTGTAACAGCTGCTTACAGAAAAATGGAAAAGTTAGAGTGTCAGAAAGATTCTGATTTTCACTCCATCTTTTCTGTATAAACATGCCAATCAGTGATTGGTTTTCATGTCTATACTTTATTTTTATTTTTATTTTTATTTTTTTTATTTTTTTATTTTTTTTCATATGTCTGACTTCAGAAAATTCAATTAAGTTGATGAAGAAGAAAGATTCTTCTTCATTAACTTCACATCACTGTTTTCCTGGAACTTCTTGACAAATTCTTCTCTCGAGAGTGGTTTGTAATACAGCTTCAATCTATGACCATTCACAAGAAAAGTAACCTCTTCTTCATCTATTGTCCTAATTTTTACTGCTTCATTGTCAAAAATTCTCACAATTTCATAAGGCCCAAGCCAATGTGTTTGAAATTTACCTTGGAAATCCTTGAACTTTGAATCAAACAAGAGAGCCCAGTCACCTTCTTTGAACTTCTTTTCCTTGATATACTTTTCATGCCATCTAGCCCTCTGCTGTTGGACTATACTAGTTTTCCGAACTGCATCTTGTCTGATCTCATCCAATTCATTAATCTGCTCCAATCTATTCTTTTGTGCCTCTGATAGATCAAGTCCTAGCTGAACTGCCATTTTGAAAGTTTGAATCTGGAACTCTATGGGAAACAAAACTTGCTTTCCATAAACAAGTTCATAAGGAGTATGGTTTTTTGTGCTTCTCCATGTAGTTCTATAGGCCCACAAGGCTTCAAGAAGCCTATCTACCCAATATTTTCTATGTAAATGGACATTCTTTGTTAGGATCCCTTCAATCACCTTATTAGTAAATTCCACTTGACCATTTGCTTGTGGATAATATGGGGTAGATTTTCTGTGTCTGATTTTGTACCTCTCCATCATTTGTTCCACTAGCCTTGATGTGAATTGAGCTCCTTGATCTGTAACAATTTCCCTTGGGACACCAAAATGAGTAAAAATATCCTCAAAAAGAAAATTAACTACATATGCTTCATTAGCAAAAAGTAATGGCTTGGCCTCTACCCATTTGGTAACATAATCAGTGCAAACTAATATATATCTCTTTTGTCTTGATGGAGGACTAATCGGTCCTACAAAATCCAAAGCCCATTTTTCAAAAGGTTCAATATGTACTTGAGGTTGTAATGGCATCTCACCTGAAGGAGAAGGTTTCCCTACCCTTTGGCAACTGTCACACCTTTTGACATACTCTTTAGCATATTTAAACAAGGATTGCCAATAATATCCTAAATAAAGGATTTTATAGGCTGTCCTCTTATCAGCAAAGTGTCCGCCACAAGGTTCATCATGACATGCTTTGAGAATCTCAGGCATCTCATCTTCTCGAACACATCTCCTAATGATCAAATCTGGAGCTGTCTTGTACAACTCATTAGCAACCCATGAATATTTTGCATTGTCATAAATGATTTTTCTTTTTTCTCTTGCATTCATTATTGAAGGAAATTTTCCTGAAACTAAATAATTAGCAATGTCAGCAAACCAAGGAGTTTGAGTAGAAATTGCAAAAAGATATTCATCGGGAAATTGATCTTCAACTGGAGTGTCATCTTTGATGTTTTGGAGTCTAGATAGGAAATCAGCTACTGTGTTTTGTTTTCCAGGCCTATCTAGAATGGTAATGTTGAATTCTTGTAAAAGCAATAACCATCTTATAACTCTGCCATTAGTAATTGATTTGTTAATTAAGTATCTAATTGCAGAATGATCTGTGTGAACAAAAGTTTCATAGCCTGTTATATAGTGTCTGAATTTTTTTATGACATGAACAACAGCTAAAAACTCTTTTTCAGTTACAATATAGTTTAACTCTGCAGGAGTCAAATTTTTACTGGTATAGTAGATGGCATAAGGAATCAGGTCTTTTTGTCCCAATACTGCTCCTAGAGATGTATCTGAGGCATCTGTTGAAATGTGAAAAGGCAACTTCCAGTTAGGTCCCCTTAAAATAGGTGCTTCAGAAATTTTTGTTTTTAGGGTCTCAAAGGCTAACTGGCAATCAGAATTCCATTTGAATTCACAGTCTTTGGTAAGCAATTTAAAGAGTGGAGATGCTATCTTGGTGAAGTTTTCTATAAACCTTCGATAATATCCTGTAAATCCTAGAAAACTACTAACATCTTTTTGACAACTTGGAATAGATAAGTTAGAGATGACTTCAACTTTTGACTCATCAACTCTAATCCCATCCCCTGAAATATGATGCCCCAAAACAATACCTTCAGTAAACATCATGAAACATTTCTCATGACTAAGTGAAATATTTGCTTCTTGACATCTCTTTAAAACTTTTTCCAAGTTTGCTAGAGCTTCTTCAAATGTGTTTCCATAAACTATGAAATCATCCATATATACCTCTACACAATCATGTATTAGATCTGAAAAAATTCCTAATACTGCCCTTTGGAATGTTGCAGGTGCATTGCATAATCCAAATGGCAATACTCGGTAAGCATAAGTACCCCAAGGACAGGTAAATGTGGTTTTTTCTTGGTCCTCAAGTGCTACTTGAATTTGATTATAACCACTAAACCCATCTAGAAATGAGAAGTACTTTTTGCCAGCTAATTTATCTAACACCTGATCTATGAAAGGTAAAAGAAAATGATCTTTAAGAGCAGCTTTATTTAATTCTCGGTAGTCAATACATACCCTCCATTTACCATTTTTCTTTGGCACAATTATCAAAGGAGAAACCCACTGACTATCTGAAATAGGATAAATGAAATTGACATTCAACAATTTCTGCAATTCTTCTTTAACAATCTCCCTAAGATTTGGATTCATCCTTTTTTGAGGTTGTCTGATTGGTTTACAATTTTCCTCTATGTAGATGTGATGAGTGCAAGTCTTAGGAATTATCCCTTTCATATCAGTGTACTCCCATGCATATGCAGAAGGATGTCTCTGTAATATCTTGACTAACTCTTCTTGTTGAGATTTTTCTAGGTTCTTGTTTATTTTTAAAGTTTTGCGTGGAAATATCTCACTTGTAGAGCTGCCAAATTTATCCATGGAATGAAGAGACATTTGTCTTGATGACAAAAACTCAATGTTGGATTCTTCTTGAAATGGTTCATGTTTATGTTCCGAAGAGGATTCAAAGTTTTCTAAAGTATTCAGAATTTGACTATCTTCACTAATCTTTGATATTGTGAAGAGAGGTTGTAAGTCTTCTTCATCCTCTATCCATTGAGTATTATCTAAATCTGTAATTGTTCTTGCTGGAGGATACAAAGTGAATTTATTAGTTGAACTACCATCAGAGATGTACATATCACCAGATCTACAACTAATGAAAGCATCAGCTGTAGCTAACCAAGGTCTTCCTAATATAATAGGGTGTCCACCTAGATTATTCTTAGGAGTTAGGATCATGAAATCCACAGGGTACTCCCAAGAATCTAGGGACACTGGAATGTCTTCTATTACCCCATCAGGTTTAATCACAGATTTGTTTGCTAATTGCAATAATGTGGGTGTAAAGAGAAGATTAGGAAGTTTCAGTTTATCCATGATTTGTCTACTCATGATATTGATTGCTGCTCCTAAATCAATGAGTGTGTTTTGAATCTCAATTCCATTGATGTGAATTTTGACAATTGGATTTCCTGGGTCTATATACTTTGGAATAGCAGTCTTACCCATCATAATGTCTACTATTTTTCCTGCCAGTTGAATTTTATTTGTCTCTCTTATTCTTTTTCTTGTTTTCTTCATGCTCAACTCCTTTATTGTCTTTGCTAAAATTGGAATTTCCTTGATGGCTTGTAATAATGGAATCTTAATACAAACATTTCTGAGCTCATCTAGGAAATCATAACTAGGCACCATAATTTGTTTTTCTACACCTCTATCAATTTGTAATCTTTCTGGAAAGGGAGGTGTAGGAGTGGATGTTGATGGCTTCTCTAATACAGGAGTTGAAATTATTGGTTCTTTTTGTCTTGATTTTTCAATGTTTGGGTCCTGAAAAGATGTATCTTCTTCAAGACTTTTATTTTCTCGTAGAGAATCTTCCTCAGAGTTGTCTTGTTCTTGTATAATCACAGAAGGTTTCCTCTTTTCAAGTATTCTTCCAGACCTAAGTTGAACATCACTAAGGTCTAGAGGAGTAATTAAATAAGTTGGAAATTGTTGGCCTTCTATCATATATGTATTCTGAGGATTCCTATTGTTGGGGTTTGGTATGGATTGAGCAGGAAACTGATTTGATTTTTGAGGAAATGGTAATGGAAGTGGTTGATTTTGATGTTGTAAATTTTGAGGATTTTGTTGAGGATCTTGTTGTTGAGGAAAATGTGGATAGGGTGGATAGGATGATGGAAACTGATAGTACTGAGAGTATCTTCCATAGGGATTTTATGCCCCTTGTGCCCAAGCTTGAGATTGATTTTGAAATTGGGGCCAAGGTTGCTGCCAAGAATTCCAATTTGGTGGAGGTTGATTATACATTTGATCATGAAATCCTTGTGTTTGGGGTCCTTGCCAAGGCCTTCTAGAGACAAAATTGAGAGATTCTGTGGCACTTGTAGGAATTTCTTCTTGAAAGACAGCCTTAAGACCAGGAAGTGAAGGAAAACTCTTGGTCTCATGCTTTTCTGAACAAATGACATAGGTTTCTACAACTTTTGCATCCAAATGAAATTCTCTCAGGGCATGCTTCTTTCTACATCTGGGACAAAATATTGCTAAAGCATCATATTCAGCTTTTTGCTTGTTTTGTAACTTAAGGGTGTCTATTTGTTCACTAAGACTCCCTAAGATATCATATTTGAATTCATCAAGCATATGCCCTATCTCTGCCCTACTTACTGTCCCAGAAGCAGACTTAATTACCCTTGCAAGAGCAGGGTCCCTTGGGCATTTTATAGTTTTAGATTTCCCTCTTGAAAGATTGATACATAAATCAGCTATTTCAGGTAATGTAAGCTGAGATATATCCCCTTTTCCCATCATGTTAAGGATATCCAACCATTCATCCCTAATTGTTTTCAACAAGAGAGCTTTTAAGGTATCTTGATCTAAGTTTTCCATTTTTTCCTTTTTGATGTTGTAATGAAATATTTCCAACAAATCTTCCAAGTTTTCATCTTCTTTTTGTAACATCTTAAACACTTCCTCCTTATGATTGACTAGCATACAATAATCCAAATACCTCTCTAGAAATGCTTGTTTCATGTCTTCCCATGTCCTAATAGAACTGTTGATCAAACTCATAAACCACTTCAATGCTGCTCCTTTCAATGTTGAAGGAAATAGTTTAAGTTTTTGGGCATCTTGTAAGTAGTCATAAGTTCTACATAGGACTTCAAATTCAAATAGGAAGGTTTCAGGATCTTCAGTTTTAAGTCCATAGAAGTTTGGAAGGACAGAGGGTGAAATGTTTTTCATGGTTGTATTGGTTTCTTCATCTACTATAGGAAACCGAAAAGAGCTTCCCATCTCTCTTCTACCTCTTCCTCTACCTCCTTCACCCTCTACACCTCTACCTCCTTCTCCTCTACCTCTACCTCTACCCCCTCCAAATAATGTGTGTTCTCCATTAAAGACTCCTCCTCCTCCTTCTTCTGCCATAGTTGATTCTTCTAAGGAAGTGGAAACGTTTGTGTCTCTAATAGAGGTCCTTGAATCCTCTTCTAAGGCAGGTTCAGTGAATGAAATGGAAGGTATTTCTAATGGACTATCTAATCTTAAGTCCTCTGGGATTTTAGGATCAATAAAGGATGGATTGTGGGTCTGAATTGGAGGTGTACTGGCTCTTGATCTAGATGAAACAAGTGGTGTTCTAGGGATCAAGCTTTTGTTGTTGCTTCTTATGAATCTACCCCTTGAATCTCTCTCTCTACGCATATAATTGTTTTTGGGAGTTAAGAAACAAAGCTACCTATTTACACTTCCCCGGTAGTGGCGCCAAAATGTTTGTGCTCAACCTAGTCTCCTAAATTGAGTTCATTAATTGTCAACCAAGGTTGGTAAACTGCTGAAGTGTGGTGCACTATATGTGCCTAGGTATTTGTTTCTCACCACGTTGTGTTTAGTGTTTTCTGATGTTTTTGGTTTTATGGTTTTATGTTTTAAAAGGGAAAGAACTAAATGCTGATGGAAAGATGCTACTGGTTAAAAACAGAGTGAAGCCTACATTATGGATGACAAATGAAAAATGCAAATACTGAAACAAAAAAAAGCCTAAACTATGGCTAGAAAATTATAAAGCTTGATAATGACTTCAAGAAAATAAATCACAACATGAGCTTAACTTGTCCAATTCATTCATTAAAGATGTTTTGGAAGAGCTTGAGAAATGGGCAGCTAAGTGTAAATGAAATTCTCCTAACTAAACAATCAAATAATCAACTTACAATGTTACAACATCTCATCCATGATTAAAGGTCTATTAAAATATATTTGGAAAAGAACATTTGTATCACCATAATATTTCTATTCTAAACTAGCTTCTAACTTTGTTCTGCAACTCAATCTAGCACCACTAGGCCTCATACAAAAGTTATAGATTTCCTTTTAGAATGGTCTTTGAGAAAAGGCTTGTTTGTGAAATGGTAAAAAGGTTGCAAAAGCACTCCAGACCTTAAACTGATACTTCCTTCTGTCCAGATAATGATGTGTTAGTATGAGTTTGGAACAAAAGAAGTTTTGTAAATAATGAAGACTGTGGTGTTGAATTTTAACAACTAATTCAATTTGAAATGCAATGGATGGCAACTACACTGGAATGTTAACACAGTGAACTAAGTTACGACTAAAATAGAGTGCCACTAGTCTATTTGAAGTATAGTGAACAATGTTAGACTGAAAAGCCATTATCAAACTGTAAATGGAATGACAGAACTAAACCACATGCATTCTACCTCCGGAGTGCTCTAAGTTATCATGCAACTAACCTACAGAATTCTACAGTTCATCCCGTTCAGTATGAATGATGTTTTGGAAGAGTTTGTGAGAACGAGTATGCCTGTATCATTCAAAGCAATTGAACATAAACACAAAACTGAAAGCAAATACAACTAAAGTCCAAGACACCATAGTTACTTCTTACTCACTTTTATGATGTTTTGGAAGAGCTTTATACGAGTAATATTAGTTGTGTTACTTGGTACAAACTAGCAATTAAAACCTACAATATCACAGTTATACCTCATTCATCATAATGATATTTTGGAAAATTTTATTAGAGTAAGTTTTAACTGTGATAACTAATGGAAATAAATGCAACTAAAACCTACACTATCACAGTTGTGCCTCATTCTTCATAATGATATCTTGGAAAAGTTGATTAGAGTAAGTTTGGTTGTGATAGTAAACATAAACAAATATGAACATAAGCTGAAATAAAAGCGAAACTAAAATACTTATCTATTGTATAAACAAGGCCGCTCAGGAGGCAGGGGCCCTCTACCACCAGAGTAGCACGAAATCTAGCTCAAAATCGACTCAACGCGTTTAAGAAAATGCTTCTTCTTTCATTAGAGAGGAATCACCTTAAAACAGAGTATCCACGGACTTCAAAGATTTAGCAGTCAACCATAAAATCTAACCTCTGTCTCTCGGTTCCCCGAGCATATTTATAGCAAATTTACATAACAGAAATTGAGATAATACGGGATTATTGTCTTTCCTAATAGAAACTAAACTAGGACTCTGATCATGATCACGTAATAGAATCTAGGTTGTCCTTATTCTGTTAGGAGTCTACCTCCTAGTTTGGGTTTCCACGTTCTTAACCATGTACAGAATTCCATTCAATCTCCACGGAGGGCAACAAATGATGAGGACATGACGTGGAATACCCCCATGTGTTCTTTTCTCCAAGATGACATCCGAAACCTGTATAAACATGAAGCTGGCTACAGAATTGGCAACTAGCTACAGAATGTCTGCATTCTGTAGCTAGTTTCAGTTCAAAAAGTACTACAATGACACAATCACAAAAACATAGCAAGTTAGCCACGATATTCATTCTTAAAGCAATTTTAACTAATTTCATTGATCATTTGAGCCTGGGATTAATAATGGATGAAAGAAATGGAATGGAATGTGGTGGAAGAAAGAACATTTTTTTGGAGCTCAACAACGCCCTCCAACAAAATCCTTCGACATTTTGTTGTCTTCTTTTGCCAAGCCTCAACTTGAGCAGCATCAGTAGGCTTTGGGACTTCAGCATCTATGAACTCCTTCAACCCGTTGTCATCTAACACCGCCTCCATCCTGTCCTTCCATGCAATATAATTCAAGTTGCCTTCAAGGGCATACTCCAATCACAATTCGTTGAAAGACATCTCAACTTTCGACACCAAGAAAACACTGCTGCAAATTCGAATTCCACCAGCTCAAAACTCAACCGCTTCTGATCTGTGAGAAAAAATTATTTCTAGCACAGAGATCGACTGTAGGGGAATTTACTGGATTTTTCACCTTTAAAAGAAAGGATGAATCCAGAGGCTACCTGCCCTCTTACAGACTCTGTCTACCGAAATAAAATGTAATCACTATAATCCGATGATCAACTTCGCTCCGATACCATGTATAAATTTGAATAATAGATGAGTTATTCACTGAGATTATCCTAATTACACACTGTTTTAGCTTCATGCATAATACATAACCTCTTCTACCATTGATCATCAATTTGCGGAATTAGAAGCAGGCGCATGTGCACATTAAAACATAATCAAGCACACATATAACACAGTATGTAATGGGGAAAGCTTACAGCTGAAAACCCCCAACTATCTGTATATTATAATGATAGAGAACATGTAACAATACATAGCACAAACTCCTCACAAGCTCTCAGCACTATCTACAATTGTTACACACTAACTAGCTCAGATATGAACAAGTCACAAGTTCAAATCTCCTCCACCTGTTAGCCTGCCTCTACTGCACAATCCAAGATGAATAATGATGAGATCCAAGTTTGAATCCCACTAGCTTGTACTATGCAATCCTCATTGGCAATCTCAATCAATGTGTGTGCAAATCTCATGCACAGCTATAGTCACAACTGATAGTAGACTCACCCTTTCACCCACCTCTAACATTGGTCTCCACTGAACTGTCCATGCATTGCAGTTAACTGATGTGTTCTTTAGTTGATTTATGAGTTAATAATTAGTGAATTAATTAATAATTAATTCACACCACTCATCACTAGTGTTTTTATCGGTTAGACTAAATACAACTAGTTCAACTAAGTTAAACCGAACACAACTCCATCAACTGTCTCATCAACTCCACCAAACTCTGCCACATGAGTTCTAACTGAAGTCAACCATGCAATATCTCAACTAAACCCTAGGAATAGCGTAATTCCTTCTGTCAGCTGCATGTGCCACATCCGTAGCTCAAACTGAAGTGATGCAAGAGGATAAGATAATGTTTATAGTCCAAATATTATTAAGAGCTAATAATATTCGACTGATCTATTTTTAGACTGGCAGTCTATCTAAATCCTCTACCAGATATGTCTAAAAATAGGGTCCATCTATTTTACCAATAACCATTCATAAATAATCTGCAACTCATAGACCATGATCCATATGTCTAAAAATATACATAGTCTAAAAATAGACTTTGCGCCAAAAATAGCCTGCGGGCCCACTTAGTGAAGGCGACTTCTTTTCACTAAGCTCCATCATCTTGTTGCATTCTCAACACCATTTAATCTTCTACCTACCTCCTCCGCTTCTCTTCAGTTATAAAAATCATGAGAAACTATTGTAAAGGTTGTTGATGAGATATCAGAGAAATACATTGTTTGTGAGATATAGTTCTATGTAAAGTTGTAAGATAGGTGGAAGAAGGATGTATTCAGGCTGAATGTTCAAGCTGTGGGCAATGTTGTACTTGAATGGTGTTGTTTTTTAATATGAAAAGCACATTTCTTTGGATCGTGATCTAAAGCAGCTGGTGATTTTTTTCTATCTCTATGTTTTATTTCATTTCATTACACTTCTTCTGGCTTGCATCAGAAATTTGGCATAAGATATGCCCTTGTTAGGCACCCTATGTTTCTGCTCTCCTTGCCTTTATGTTTTCTACTAAATGTGTTATCTAAGGATTGATTTCAATTAATTTAACTAGTGTAGTGTTCTGATATATTACTAGCTGATGTATGAATTAATGGAATCTATCTTTAGATGTTCTTGTTTAGATTTAATTAAATGAGTTGAGAACACTGGGGGGGTTAGAACTCTGTCTCTGCCTCACTAGGATCTTTCCATTTCAATTAAACTTTCCAAGTTCCCTCAAGTTGCCTCTGATTATGTCCAAGCAGGTCTGGAGTTAAATGACCTCTGACCTGATCTATAGACAGAATTGGATGGTTTTCCTCTTTTCACTTTCAATCCTTAATGTTCCATGCCACACGATCATTTTAGGATCCAATGCTTTAGATGACTAGCCCAACTGAAAGCTTTCACATTGAACAGCAAGTAAACCTTTTCTTGACTCCATTGCCCAATGGCCTTGATGTTCTCTGAGTTATCTACCTTAGCCTAAAATCCTCTCTACTCATTGCCTTGTCTTATATTGAACCCTTCATTCCTAATTCCCAACAACCAAACTCAAACAATCAAACAAACAAACTCTGAGCCTTATAACTAGCCTAACATCTTAACATTTGAGCTTTCAAAGACATAAAACTTCACTCACATAGAGAGATCCCTCTCTGGACCCAGGAGGGCTAGATCCTGAGGTCTGAAAGTGGTTTGATGTTGTCTCATCTTTTGGTCTTGCTAATCTGGCCAAAACATGGGAACCCCAACAGGTCAAACTTGACCTTGTCTTCTTCCAAATGTCTCCTTTCACACATGAGGGTGTGAAATCTAGTTCCACTGATGATCCCCTTTCATACTAAGAGGGATTTTGTCCATGTTTTTATTATGTATGGGCCTCTTCACCCAATTATTGAGCTCCTAAGTGAAAATAGAAAAATTTAATATTCCAATTTTTTGTAGGCAAATTTTGGAATATTACAAATCCACATAATAACCAATACATTTATACATAAAATACCAAAGCAATGAGCTTCTCATTTATGGATATAAAAATCAACCGGAGATGAGACTTCCACACTCCACCCGACCATATAGTGGTTGGGCCAAATCTCTCTTCAGCCAATCACCCCCGTGCCATATCCCAATCATGAATGTGGGACTTGTAACCAACCAAAAAGAACCAAACAAGCATGAATGCTACTAGAGTTCTTGGCCTACACAGTGAGGAATTTTCCTGTCTCCTAGTCTCTCAAGCTTTACCGTAATCCATAGTCTGAATCAAGGATCACTAGGCCCTAAACCAAGACATACTCTCTAGGCTTTACCATACATCCCATCCTGGGACTATTAGGCCAAAATGGAGAGCACCCACCTCTTAAGCTTTACCGCAATACATCCCAGATCACTAGGCCCTAAACCTAGGCAACCAATCTCTAGGATTTACCGTATATCCCACCATTCACAAGAAAGGATTCCTAGGCCCACATAGGCAACACACTATCCATCTTTACCGCAACCTAGAGTTTGGTTCAAGGGTTAATAGGCCATGTGTTATATCAATTTAGAGATCCACCTCACTTGGCTTTGAATACAATCCGATAATCCAACTCAACCGAAGTATGAGAACCCATCTCATTAAGGCTATTCGGAATTGGCAAAGAAATTTGAGGTGAAAACAACTGTCCTGAAATTGAAAAAATCCATTTCGAATAGAAAAGAACCACATGAAATACCATGCATGCCACATCTATGAAAGAAATCACACATGCAAATCAATACCTGCAAAGAATTGTGTTGTAGCTGCTTGATTTTTCTCTTCCCTGCTTGCTCCTTCCTTCTTCTTTCTTTCTTTTCCTTTCTTGCTCTGATGCCAAAGTGCTCCAAGAAAACTATAAGTATTCAAGAGTGAGAGGGAGAGAGAAGAATTATAGAGCTCCAAAAATTCACTAACAAAAAGCTTACCAACTGATCCTTAGAAGCCTTTTTATTAATGAGGCCTCTATTCTCTTCATTTTCCATTATTTTCTTTCATTTTCCTCCTCACATGAAAACTATGATCTCTCACCTTCATTTTATCCTAATTTCCATTATTCTCATAAATAAAATTCCAATTAATGCCTCATGCATTTCCAAAGCCTTTTCCATTTCCTCTGTGAATTTCCTTAGCCTCGAAGTGAACACCTGTTAGGATTTTTTACCCACCATTCATCTTGGAATACATGTCTCATCACTATGGTATTATATATTTTTACATGGTTTTTTAACCAGGGATGTTACAGAACCCTCCCCCTTCGAGGAACACCATCCTCGGTGTTCAATAACACTTGCAAACTAACAAAATACTAAAAAAAACATGCTTCCTATGGAGCTTTATAATATAGCTCGTTATATTATTTACAATGCCATTACTAAAAACATGAAAAATATACAGTTTACTAGAGATTTATAACAAAACTCATTACGGTATTTACAATAAAAACCACCTATGCTTAAGCACATCTGCTTCATTCAAAAATTAAACATACTGTCTGTGGAGTTTTATAAACGAGCTCGATATAGTATTTACAATAATATACACATTTTCTCAACCAACAAATAAAAGGATATTATGCCCATATCAATCAACAAGGGAATCCAGAGGCTCACACCTCCACCCTCAAAGTAATACCAGGATTCACCTCCTTCCCAGGAGTCTAGAATCCACTGCCAAAGTCAAATTTGCATCCAATTTCCAACGCTACAATATTGCATTGATTTCCTCTTAGTGAACAATTACTTGCTCATTGTTCTAGGGCACACTCCCAATGTGCATCTAATTCCATCTAGAAATTCAAATGACCAAACCAATTCCATCCTTTGCCTTCCTTTCTCTGCTACACAATCCCTCGGGAAATCCGATCACCCCCTTTTTTCCAGTCACACACCTTCCATGTTTCATTGGCACCACCATCCCAGGCAGTCCATCCCTTGGCAAGGATTCCTCACATCTGAAGATACAAAAACCAAGGCATATCCCTACCTCAAAACCAGCATACCGGTAATAACATGCTCATGGAGATCAATGGACACTATTGGGTACCAATGTCCCATAATGGCCCTGCTCCTGAAGTGCTTTACTAGCATACTGCATGTTCCAATTCCTTTTTTTGTTGCTTCTGGTTCTTGCAGTCGGTTTCAACCATCCCAAATCGGGCATTACATGCTTTCTTATACCAAGCACATAATTTCCATTAGATTCAAAATAAATTGAAATAAATTCAAATCAAACCTCATTGGTTTCTTGTTAATAAGGTACACTTGCAATCCTGTTTACTTCCTGTCACACAAGTCAAACTAGTTGTTTGATCAAGTCATCATGCATAAACATATCGCATATAGTTAGCTCAAAACAAAACCATCATAGGTCAAAGTCATGAATCACATGAAATCATCATAAACCATAACCATAAATCACATATAACCATCATAATTCAGAATCGTAGAACACATGCACAATAGAACTGGAATAAAATATCGATACTTATCCTTCATGGGTCCTTATTTATTCCTTTGTTCTTTCTGTACACACACCGGATCGGTTTCCACACCCAACAAGCACCCAATGCCTTTATTTTTCTTCAATCACGTACACATACACATAATGTGCATCAAAACGTGTATTTCCACACAAGGCGTACAATACCACACAATACATACAACCACACCCGATGTATAGCACAACACAATACATACACATACAACCAGTGTACAACATAACACGTACACCTACACCCTGTATTCAACAGGACACAATACATACACATACAATTAGTGTACAACATAACACATACACCTACACCCCACGTACAACACGAAAAAATACATGCACATATATTTGGTGTACAATATAGCACAATACATACGCCTACACCGACATACAACACATACACCTACACCGGACGTGTAATACAACACAATACATATACATACTCATAATACCACACAATGAATACACACATCACGATACCATGACTACACCATGCACATACATAGTACTGCATTCCCTCAACACATCATGTAGGACATGTACACAATACCACATATATACCAGTACCATATGCACAACATGTACATAGTTCCACCTATACACAACACTACTTGTACAAGTGTGCACAACATCACATGTGCACGACACCACTTGCACAACATGTACACAATGCAAAATGTACACCGCACGACTTGTACAATGTGTACACAATACTACATGTACATAACACCACATGCATGACATGTACACGACACCACATGTACACAACACCACATGCTTGGCATGTATACGAGATCACCTGCACATAACACCACATGTACAACATGTACACAACACCACGTGCACATAGCACCACAAGTAAAGTCACGCACACAACACCATATGTTCATAGCATCATGTGTACAACATGCACACAACACCATATGTACATAGCATTGCATATATGACATGCACATAGCACCATTTCTACTAAGCACTGCATATGCAATATATACACAACGCCATATATATACAACATACATACAATATCATATGTACACAACACTACATATGTTACATGTACACATCACCATAGGTAAAGTCATTAAATATACAACATGCGCAACATATACACAACAATAGTACTGCACATCCATAGACCACACATTAACTCCACAAAGAAACCTTTCTTCTAGTGTCTTTCCACTATCCATGGTTGTCCTAGAATGCAACATATTACACTGCTTTCACTTTGTTGATGTACCCCTCAACATTACCTATCCATAACATAAACATAGGCATATTACAAGAATATAATATCAATTAATTTCCTCATGATACTGACCTCATAGACCTGTCAGATTTATTCTTCCCACTTGATTCCTCATAAGACAAAAAACATCTTCATGTCATTCACTTGCATAAGAAATAATTCCTCCACAAGAATGATCTTTGACAACCCTGTAAGACAGTGACATAGATACATATATATAATCATTAGAATAGAACAATCATAATCCTGTTATACAATGATATATATATATATATATATATATATATATATATATATATATATATATATATATATATTAGCATTAAACACTCATGATCCATGATGACCCTATCATAAAAGACATACATACATACATATATGCATACATAAACATCAACATAAATCAATCATGATCCCATCAAACAACAACATACATAAATGCATATATATATATGTATACATATATAGACATTATCATAATCATGATCACAACATAATTACCATATATCATAAGTTTTAGGTTAAGAACAGTTCCCAACATAACCAAGACATCTAACACCTTAGATCCATTCACTTTACCTTTTGTGTTACCTTTTTCGTGATTTTTCTGCCACCGTCTATTTACCTCAATGGACCCAACCAAACTGGCTATCATATTCTTATCTTCAACTTCCCTTATACATGCACAAGGCTCCATCTAAGTCTTTCATTACCTATTGGGTTTCAGTCAACTCATCCTGAGCTCCATTAACTTTTCTCTTTCCCAACCAATTCCCAAGACTCTCAAACATAAAATGAAACCATAGGAAATAAAAGAAGAAAAACATGGAAAACCAATAGAAATACGACACCATGAACAAAGTGGCATCATCATGCACTAGACGAAATCAAGATTGAAAATAAAGCGCAAACAAATAAAAAATACTGAAAGCACAAGACTAGAAAAAACACCATGACTCAATCCCCATGGTTCCCAATACTTCCAAAGGAAAGCTCAACCTGAGCCTTCTTCAAGATTTCATGGCAGTCTCTTTTTCCATGCAATCCCCTGTATCATACTGGCATAAACACATAACTATCAGTGCATAATTAAATATAACAATATACCAGTTATCTTACCTTGTTGTTCCAAGCACGTTGCCTTGCAACCAAATATGTACACCTCTCCAGGAACTCTAATTCCTTGATGAATCTGTCAATAGATGGAAACCAATTGTTATACTTGTCAAATACATGTTCATGAATATAGCATATATCCACATAATGCAAGACAAAAACAAGGTTAAGAAGACTTCCTGTATGCAAAGTACTCATTCATTTGGAATTAGGGTTTCCAAATGTAGCTAAAGGAATTCTTACCCAATTTTTTTCTTTTACCATTTACCTTGCTACCATTGAGTCTTACTACATGCTATCTCATCGCCTAGATATTAGTTATATAAGAAATTCAATGGTTACCTTATCATGCTAATACCAAGCATGTTACCCTATAACTACTCACACATGTCAATCACATGTTCCAAATATCAAGACAACATATCTATTAACTAAAATCAGACTCTACCACGACTAATAGTCATGTCATAATCAACTAATAGTCAAAATCATAATACTACAACTATCACATGCTAATACTCAAGTGCATATCAACTATCTCAACACAGTGTGTGTTAGTACAACCATCTTAAAACCAAATCATTTTTTCATGCAATATTATAGACACATACTCATATCATGTGATTAATCAAACATTCAACAGTAAATAGACGAGATAATTGACACCAACACTCAAACACCAAATAGACGACATAATCAAACATTCAAGCACAAAATAGACGACATAAAAAAACTTGTGGCTTAATGTATCTTAAGGGGAGGATATCTTTTCTACACAATCAATCTAGATTAGCATGATATAACTTCACAATATATCAACTCAATCATAAGTAAGGTCATGATATCCATAACAATAACTAGCTAACAAGTTCACATCATAAACTCAAAATTTTCATTCATGCATAATAATCACATCTGCATAGTCAGTCTAGATTAGTGCAACACAATAGCACAAATATTTCAACTCATACTTGAATGTCATAACCCTAACCATCTTCCTAGGCCAAGACAAATTAGCATGCTACATATAACATCAAGATATTAATACTATAACCCTAATCATCAACTTAACTAACATATAAAAACAACAATTCAACATATAACATACTCATCAACAACATATAACACAATCGTCAAGTTAATACCACACTTGACTAACCAAAGCATGTACATATGATCACACTAGTCAACTAACATCTATCATGTAACCATAAAATCACTAGAATGAAAGGCATATACATAACCATAATGCATATGACTACACTGATCAATTAGCATTTATCACATATGTAACAATAATAATAATATAATGACAAACATTAAGTAACTCTAATGTTTACAAAAACCATGAATCACAGACCTGCATGCCAAACATGCACACTTGTATGACAATTTGATCTTACCACAAATTCCATTGTTGCAACTTCAATTTAGTGATATGAATCTCCTACTTTATCTTAGCCAACACATTAGCATTAAACATACCAATATCATCATGATGACCTAACTGCATACAATGGCCTTATGCACAACAACCTCAATCAAACCAATGCAAACTTGACCATATACATCCACTTGAAATGTATAACCAATCATGAATGACCAATGCATGTTAAACATATGACATCACACAAACAAGCATATGTTAAACTTTCTTTAACTCAAGCACCATGAAGGAAACTTAGAAATGATGAAATGAGTCCTCTCTAAGGGGTATTTGTGATTTGAGATAAATATGGGCAACATTACAAGGTCTTGGGGATCATGGACATGTCTCTCGTCCTTGGGGATAACTAGGGGGTGGGAATACAAGGCTTTAGGCCTAAACCTTGCTTTTCAAGCTCAAGCACCTTGGACAAGTCCTCAAACCCCTACATGCGATCTCTATATGGTATTAATCACCTCCAAGTGTGTTATGGACACCATGACTAGGTTCTTTGTGACCAAGAGTGGATCTGAAGGTATAACCAATGTCAAGAGAGGGAAACAAAGGCCTTGTGCTCTAAATGATAGTTTTAGAGTTCATTCATGGTGAAAAAAAACCTTAAATACACAAAGCATTCCCTTCCTTGTGGATCTTTTGACTATTAATGGTTTGTCATGGAATATTATGATGTTTTTAGTAACATTCATTGATCCTTTAATCTTGACAATGACCAAGGAAGGATAACAATGGCCTTCAGAATTTAATAAAGCTTCTCAAGATCAAGCGTATGTATTGAAACACCACTTAGGACCTTTTTGTAGCATCTTTGGCCTTTAATTGGGATATTACCACCATTAGTTGGTTTTGGACAATAATAATGAGTTTAAGGACTTACTATAGTAAAGAATGAAAACATGGGGCTTATATAGGGAAATTTATGTTCTAGACCATAAGCACTATGAACAAGATCTCCAACCATGATGCATGCCCTCTCTATGGGGACTTTCACCTACAAGTAGTATTCCAAACACCATTACATAATTTTCGTAAAGGGGATAGGTCTATGTCATAGTTCGCATAAAGAGCATAGGTCTATGTACCCTGACTATGCCCTAGAGAGGAAATTAATTCTCATATACTCTTAAAAGAATGTTTTAATATTATAGATTTCCTTTTGAAATATATCACATTATCATAAACACTAAAACGCTTAATAATTTATTTTTAAAATTATTAATATCTATTTATAAATGTGGCATTTCAATTAATTATGTCATTACAAAATTCAAACTTACTTCTAATATTGTTAAAAAAAATAACTCTATTGAACCAAAACATATTGGTTTGTCTGATAATGTGAAAAGTACTAAAACCATATTAATTATTATAATAAATTTTCTTATTATATTTGTATGTTGTATATTTAATAGTTTTCAATTATTTAAATATTTTATGTTAATTAAAAAATAAAAATTACAGTAAAATTAAAAATCACTTTACATTATATATATACAACTTGAGTTGGTTTAATGGTTAAAAGCATGTGTTTCCTCCTAAGGGGTTACAGGTTCAAAACCAAAGTGGTAGAGTAAGTATGCCTTGGTAGACCAACTCACTTTTAGAAGATTATTTTCTTAAAACCACACAAGTAATCTACTTCACAAGAAGTATCCTTTACAATATTATAGTAAATGTTTAATTAATTTTTTTCCCACTCATTTCTTGATAGAAGATTATTTGACATAAAACCATGCAAGTGATCTGCTTCACAAGATGTAAATTGTTGCGACTGGTAAAGCCCACCTACCCCACCTAACATGTCAAAGTTCTTTCAAACAGTCTACACCATGGATACCTACCCCGCCCTCCTGTCAAAGCTCTGTCAAAGCTCTTTCAAATAGTGGATGCCTGCGCTACCTCCATGATGCTTGAAATTTTCCAATAATTTGGACTTTCACTGCCCAACTTCCAGAAACCATTATATGTTTTGGTTTGACTAAAATTAGGGAATATTGACCGACGGTTGAAGTTCACCCGTGTCAAAAATGGGTGGCACATACTTCAAATCTGTCTATGTGATGTGGACATCATTGATCAATAAATCAGTCCTGCGCAGTCAACCAATGCAACCCAGAACCAAAAGAGTACTTCTGCCATGTCCCTCATCCACATCAATGTACAGTTTCCAACATTATAATAATTAATGGACACTTGTTGATGTGCAAAGCAAAGCACCTGTGCGGTCCAGAGTAGTTATTATTATTATATGCATATATGGGGATCCAGGTTTGTGGTGGTTTATCCGAATTAAATTAAGTAGATTCTTTATCAAGATGGGAATTGGATTCTTAAATTTGTATTATGTATGGTTTTGAAGTGTGATGTGTTTGTAATATATATGGTTTTTAAGTGTGATTGAAGAGGAGTGGTTATTTTTTTTAAGGGTGAATTTGGAGTAATTTGATTCTGATTTGAAATAAAATCAAACTTACTGGTTGTGGTTGTCACTATTATATCAACAGTATATCAGGAATTTCTGATTTAGTAGATGTCTAGACTTTGAGGGTGGAGGAGTGTGTTTTTGGAGCTTTATCAGAAGGGGCCAAAGATGTACCTCATGGAATTTAAACTGGGTGGAGAAGATAACATCTCATTGTGCCAACTATTAGGTGGTCCTACAAAGAGACTAGCTTTCAAAAACATTTTTTTTAGCCACAGTAAATCTGTAACAGGTATCAAACCTAATGGTAACACCAACAGTATATCCAACATTCGGGCAAGCCAAATATACTAGAAACTCTTATCTTGAAGATATAGCAGAAACTCCCATGAGATTTGAAACCAAATAAAAGAGATAACATCCCAATAAACTAACCACCCAATACTCCCACTAGAAAAGAAAGGATAACATTCCAATAAACTAACCACTCAGCATTCCCACTAGAAAACTAATAAGTTCAAAAGTATTATTAATCATCATAATATAATTTTAAAATTATAACCATATTAATTAATAATATAATTTTAAAATCATAATCAAATTAATTAATAAATACCATAAAATTAAATTAATTAATAAATACCAAATTAATGTATAAAATTATTTTATTTATAAGACAAGAAATCTACCTAAATGTAAAGATCTGATAGCTAACTTTTATATATACAGTCCAGTTCTAAATTCTAAAATATCCCAGATATTTTCTGGGATAATGGTATGTAGTCCTAAAATTCTAAAAATGTTAAAGGTATTTTAGATCATAATCGAATATACCAATGTACTACATTTGTGAGAAATTTTCCCAAAACATTACCTTCCCTACCTGAGTAATGGATCCTCATATAACCTCTTCCATTAAAAATGCAGTAGATCATGTTTGGATTTTCATATAGAATCCTCCATTAAAATTAAAATTGCATCAGATGATCAGGTTTCTGGAATTACGGTATCCATGATATCTGGTCAGAGCAAAACCAGAGCAACTTTTTGTGATTGGTCTATTAATGGGAAGCCCTTGCACAGAGATTAAATGGTAGTCTTTTTGTTCCTTATGGTGAAAGATTTCTGGCCTGACTTTTGGTGGCATCAGTTGTAAAATTACTGTACAACAACCTTGGTGGTCCACATTGTGGCAGGAATAGATAGAGATTAAGAAAGAAGCCGGTGATTCTCGAAGTTCTGTGTGTCGTTTTATAGGAATCTAATGATAAGCCTGAATTTCATCAAATCAAATAGTTGCCACTCACCAGAATTTCATCAAATTAAATATTTGCCACTCACCAAGAATTGGGTAGCCTTCATTACGTGTGTCAGTTCCCCCTTGTTATAGATTATTTATCCCTTACGTGGGGAACTGGAGGAATATTTATTGGGAAGCAAATTATCTGTTCCCAATCCTCTCTCAATGGAGCCTAGTGAAGTGGAGGAGCATCTTCTAGACCATTCTTCTGCTGCCAGCCATGGCAGCAGTGGCCATATTGATGATATAAATCGTCTGGAACTGATCCTATCCAATGCAGATAACCAGCCATGGATCAAAATGATGAAAGATGCTGTGCTGTTGGAATCCAAGCTGCTGTGGAGCCTTGCCCTGCCAGCAGTAGTGGTGTACATGGTGAACTATATCATGAGCATGTCTACTCAGATCTTCTGTGGGCATCTAGGAAACCTGGAGCTTGCTGCATCTTCTCTTGGGAACACAGGGATTCAAGTCTTTGCTTATGGACTCATGGTATGTATATATACTCAGTATCCTCTTCATTCAATCTTACAGTGTAATAGTTGTTGAATATAAACATCACATTGGGTGCACATGTTATAATTATAAAGCTTTTGCCGGTCTTTTCCATATAAAGATATCATTTTTCTATGACTCTGATTTCTTTGGCCTATTTAAAAAATAATTGATACCATAAAAATATCCAAATCAAGCTGGAATGTGGCCTTCTTCTTTATTGTTTGTTTATACTTGACTCAGTTTTTTCTCCTGTTCCACTTTAAATTTGTATACCATTGTTATCCATCATCCTTGCATGCAGCCTTAATTAATAATAGCCTTAATTGTTATCCAAATCATCCTTGCATGCAGCCTTAATTGCCTTAATTGTTTACTGTAAATCCCGTCCTGGAATGTAATCTTAACTGTGTATCATAAATCCAATTCCTCCTTGCATACCTGTTTGATCCTTTATTTATACACAAATCAGTATTGTTTTTTGGATTCTTGATACCATGGAATCCACATCATGCTTCTTTCTATGTAGGCTTAACTCTTACCATGGAATCCAGATCATGCTTCTTTCTATGTATGCTTAACTCTTTCCCTCTGGACATTTTTCCCTTTAAATGTACATCAAATCAGTTATATATTAAACATAAAATATTTTTATAAAAAATAAATTTGATCTTAAAATAAATTTGATCTCTTTTACTTTGATCTCATTTTGATAGATTTAACGTTAAGATTAAGAATCAGAATTTCAAGAACCTCCCTATTTAAAAAAAAAAAAATCTCTGATAGATTTAGGGTTAAGATCATGAATCAGAATTTCAAGAATCTCCCTTATATGGAGATCAAATAAGTTACATATCTTTAACTTGCAAAAAAAAATCTCCCTTATATGGAGATCAAGAATCAGAATTTCAAGAATCTCCCTTATATGGACATCAAATTAGTTACATATCCTTAACTTGCCAGCCATTGAAGAATCTCAGTGGAAATATCATTTTAGTTGTTAAGTTATTTAAATAAATGTTTATTTTAAATTCTTAATATCAAAATGCTAATTGAATTTAGTTTAAGTTTAGGGTGAATAAGGTCCTCTTCTCTCTCAGGTGGTTGAAATCACAATGAATATATTTTATAGTAGTTTCAAGCTCTCTTGTTTTGAATAGTATTTTTTATACTCAATTTAAAGTTAGTTTGTTTTTGTTGCTTTGTATCCATCATCATAGTAGAAGATGAAATCAATGGCTTGCAGAAGTTAAATTATTACACTTAATCAATCAACTTGTTTTGAATAGTATAAAAAATACTCAATTTAAAGTAAGTTTTTTTTTTTTTACTCTGCATCCATCATCATAATAGAACATGAAATCAGTGACTTGCAGAAGTTAAATTACTACACTTAATCAATCAACTTATACTTGCAAATTAACTCTAAATTACACTTAATCAATCAACTTATACTTGCAAATTAACTCTAAATTGCCATATCATGTTCCAATGAAAATTTATCAAATCATTATAAATCAGTCTAGAGATATTTTCAAAGTTTTCCATCATACATCATATACCAGTATATATTTCAATACTGTCAAACATCATATACCAGTATATATTTCAATACTGTCAAAACCAGAATAGAAATACCTGCAAATTTTAAGCTGCAAGTGCAGAAAGGTTCTGGATAGAGAAAAGGGTTTAGTTTTGATAAGTTGTGCTCTTTTTGAATTTACCATTCCCAAAGTTATAAATTGCAGTAAATTTAGTAATTTGTGTTTGAATGGAGAAGTTTAAGGAGGTGGAGGAATTGTTAGGAAAGTCAAAAGTGGCTGGAATTTGGGCAAAAATAAATCAATAAATCTTGCAGTAGCAGTGTTTGAATCATGTTTTTAATGGTGGAAATGAATTCAGCACCATCAAAAATCTACTAAACACCCAAAATCTTGAAAGTTTCATACCTACAATCTGGATTTTCAAAAATCTATGCCGAAATTTAAAAAAATCTTTCCTGAATTTTCATGATTTACAGAGCAAAAAAGCAAGCTGGTCAAACTATAGCTGTTTTGAAATCCTAAAACTAAATCTCATTGAATTTAGTAATTCCCTTTAAAAGAGGATTTTTAAAACCAAAGAATTGGAGTTGTCTATCTAACCAGAGGAATTGCCTGGACGGCCGAAATTGGCCGGAATCCGGGTAATTTTTTTAAAGAAATCTTGCAATAGTAGTGTTTGAATCATGTTTTTGATGGTGGAAATGGATTCAGCACCATCGAAAACCTCTAGAGCACCCAAAATATTGAAATTTAATAGCTATAACCTGGATTTACAAAAATCCCTTTCGAATTTTCTTAAAATCTTACATGAATTTCAATGGTTTTCAGAGCAAAAAGGCAGTCTAGTTAGACTACTGCATTTTTTTTTATTAGAAAAGCATTTAATTTTCATATGCAGAATTTTTTTTTCAATATCTAAACTCAGCACTGAATGGTATGCTAATTCTTTCTCAAAAAGGATTCTTATTTGAATTTAGTATATAATCTTATCTGAATTTAGTACATAATTTTTTGATTGAATGATCATTTTTATGGAGATTGTAGATTTCGGAAATATTTTGAATCAGGATCCAATAGATAATAACAAGATAAATTGTTTAACCTCTATTGTCCATAAGATTTTAAAATATTCCCAGAATCTGTAATCTAAAGAAATTCATCATCACTGAATCTCTGAACTGAGAACAAAAACACTCAATTAAATGAACTGAATTTGTATTTGAATTTCAAAATCTATATTGATTTTAGTTAATACTGAAATTAGGAGAAATCCTAAGCCATTTTGTGGTCAATTTTAAACCTAATTGTGATTATGATCCTGATAATTCTTTATTTCTCTTAACAGTTGGGAATGGGAAGTGCAGTGGAGACCCTTTGTGGACAGGCCTATGGAGCCAAGAATTATGATATGCTGGGTATTTACCTGCAACGATCCACCATCCTCCTCATGGTCACTGGAATACCTCTCACAGTCATTTACGTCTTCTCGAAGCCCATACTTCTCCTCTTGGGGGAGTCGGAGAGAATAGCCAAGGCGGCCGCTGTATTTGTTTACGGCCTAATCCCGCAGATCTTCGCATATGCCGCCAATTTTCCGATCCAGAAGTTTCTGCAGGCGCAGAGCATTGTGGCGCCTAGCGCTTACATATCATTTTGCACCATATTCGTCCACCTGTTGCTGTCGTGGCTGGTGGTGTACAAGCTGGACTGGGGAATCTTCGGCGCGGCGTTCGTGCTAAGCTTGTCGTGGTGGATTGTCGTCATTGCACAGTACGTGTATATCATTAAGACCCCAAGGTGCAGGTACACGTGGACCGGCTTCTCCCTCCAGGCCTTCAACGGTTTGCAGTCATTCTTGAAACTTTCCATCGCTTCCGCCGTAATGTTGTGGTAAGACACCCCTCCACGTCACCCTTGCTTTCTTTTCAGTGTCAACTTGTGCCCATCACACGTGGTTTGACAGATTAGTATAAAAATTTGAATGTTGTGTCTTTTCCTAAAAGTAGGGCCCACATAGAAATGCTTGGCAAGATGATTGAAGTGGGGTCCATGGACCAATGATATGATTGGCATGATGATTGTAGTGTGGTTGGTGTGATAGATCAATGTAAAAAATTGAATTTGTGTCTTGAAATTCTTGGCATGATTGTTCAAATGAGATCTATGGAATAAAGATGTGTGACATGATGATGGAAGTGGGGTCCATGAAACAAAACTATGCTTAGCATGTTACTTGATTGGGTGAGTGCAGTTGTAGAATAATTTGCCTTCAATCATTTAGGTTGTTAATTGGGTGAAAGCAATTGTAGAATCATTTGCTTCTCACTTATCGTTTAGGGTAGGGTTAAGCTTAGGACAAATAATACATCAATTCACACTATCCCTTTATTCCACAACAATGTGACTAGTACATTTTCTCTGTTCTACAACAATAATGTGACTAAGTCACTATCTCTTTCTTTCACGATAATGTGATTATTATATATAATGTGATTATTATATTTAATAAAATTAAATGAAATGTGAATTATTCTTAATTTTCTCCATTAAGTTTAAATGTCAAGACAATTTCATATTAAAAGTCTTTTTTAAATATTATTAAGAGTGGTTTTTAATTGCAAATAAATATTCGATATTATTATTAGTTTATATATATATATATTTTATAATTATTATGACTACTTATGTAAGGTTTTAGATATTTACTAGAGCATAGTTTAACTTTACATTCAATGTCTTTCTTTTTTTTTGGTGATTGGGGGATAAGCCAAGAAACAAACAAATAATGAAACAAAGGTACTAGCATCCTTTCAAAGAGTAACATTGGCACTTTAGAATTAGAGTTGAAACTTATCTATAACAGGTGACTCAAAAATAATATCTCTCTCTTTTGTTCGTACTGAATCAAATTGACCTCATGCTAAAATCTTGCACCTCTATTTAGTTCTTTCATATCCAAAGGTACTACAATGTTATCATTAACTAAATGGCCGTAATAAGGTGGGACTAACTCGAACCCTAAGGTAAGCTTGTGATGGTCCATAAAGTATGGCACTCCATCTTCTAGGAAACCCATGAATGCATGATTTCACAAAGTGTTTTAGGTGACATGGTGTGCCTCATCTACATGCCCTCAATATGGAGGAAAAAAAAAATCAAAACAACGAAAAACAAGTTAAATCAATGTTATGAACCATGCACTTTAAAATGATAAGAAGCCAATAATTATAGGTCATTTATCCTAAGACTAGGTCTCCTTAGTATATATATAGGAGACAAAGGGTACAATATAATGAAAGGTTACAATTAAATGGTTTGGTCTACATAAAAATATAACGATATAAATGTAATAACTCAATATCTAAGGATTATTAAGGGGTTTTAGTGATAACATGGGGCTTGTCTAGGGATTAGCATGCCCCCCTTCAAACAAGTATTATTCTAAACACTTGATTAACTACAAATGTTTCTACATGAAAAAATAATCTTCCCATGTCGCCTCTTCCATTGGTAGATTTTTCCATTTGATGAGGTACTCAATAATTGAACGATTTCTCAACTGCTTAGTCCTTGCTTCTAGGATTGTTTTTGGTTCTCATATGATGTTCCCTCTTCATTAATCTCTGGTAAAATAGTTTGGACTAAGATCTTATCTTTGATTACGTTCTTTAAGTAAGAAACATAGAATACTGGGTGCACATGTGAAGATGGTGACAACTCCGATTTGTAAGCCATACTTCTAGTCCTCTGCAAAACCTCATAGGGGACATAATACCTTGGTGCTAAATTATTGCCATTCTTTTGTTGCTTAAGGGATATATGGTCGTAGTCTCACAAGTACCTAATCCCCCACTTCAAATTCCATTTCATAGTGGTGTTGATCTGTATGTTGTTTCATCCTATTTTATGATATAACTAAGATTTCCTTCAATAGTTTGAGAGCCTAGTGTTGGTGTCTTATGTGGTCCTCCACTACTTCAGCCTTTATATTCTCTTTTAGGGATGTTGTGTTAGATGGAGGATGATATCAATAAAGTTCCATAAATGGGGATATTTTTTATGAAGTACGGAAGGATGTTGATCCAAACTTATGCGAGAATGCAATAAAATACAGATATAAACATAAACACATAGATGCAACAGAAATAAAACTTCATTTCATTAATATCGAAAAACTGAAATATGCCTACATATAGAATGGAAATAAACTAGCTCGGGTGATAATAACTTATCTATGAGAAGAGATGTTGCAGCTACATGCCTCTGAACTATGTTACAATGAGGCTCAAGGGACATTTTATTATTAAACAACAAGGGGAAACTCTAAACAACCAAAACCATAACCCAAGGAGATGGAACACCAAGAGTTTGTGGGATCTGTTGGGGTTAGTTGGGAAGCTAACTTCGTGGGGTCATAACTTGGTCATATTATCTTTATTTGGCACATACGATACCTTTTTGAAAACATCTCTATGGCTACTATAGGATTTTCCACTACGGTCCTATTGCAGACCTCAAAAAAATGTCATCTAGGGGATCAAAACTGCTCTGGAAGTTCAGGACCCGAAAAAATTCTAAAAATAGTAAATATTGCTATAAATAAGGAAAATGATGAAACTGATAGGAGGTTTAGGTGGAATAAGCGGGTGGCCACCAAAATCCACCTAGATCATTCCTCCCTCCTTAGGAAGCAATGGTCTTGTAGAGCCTTCACAAGGTGAGGAAATTTTTGTTGAACTTGGTCCCTAGTGAACCACTTGCCCTGGTGAAGGACTTAGCCTACTTTGAAAACTCGATATAGCTAGGTCCTTTGTCAACGGGTGTTATTGATCTACATGCCCATGATCCGATTATTTGTGGCTTGTTCCATGTAGCTCGGGTTTAACTTCGTTGGTGTGAGTTGTTCTGTAATGTCGGATGTGTCAAGTAATGGTGGAAAGTATGGTCGAAGGCGGTCCACATTGAACACTCAATGCAGACCAAGGAATGGTGGAATGTTGATCTCAAAGGAATTTTCCCCTACAACCTTGGTGATGGTGTACGACCCATATCGGAGTGGAAGAAGCTTGCGGTGGGGTCCCGCGAGGCGCTCATCTGCAAATGTAGCCAAACTTTGTCGCCCACCTATAACTTGTGTGGCGCCTGATGTTGATCACATCGTTGCATGTACTTAGCATTGGCTCTGTCTAATATGTCATAGACCTGCTGGCGAACGTGCTGAATTCTCTCAATGAAGTTTTTCTCCTTGTCAATTTCGGACTAGACATGAGCTGAATTTTCCTAAGTAGTTGCAAATGGTATGGCCACATCAATAGGACATAATGGATGGAATCCCAACCCCACATGAAAGGGGATGCAGCCAATTGAGTTATGGAGAGCTCATTTGTAGCTTTGTTGGACATAGGGGAGGATTTCATCCCATGTGCGTGGATGCTTCGAGTTTTACATGCACAAAATGTGTATGATAATCATGTTGAAAACCTTTGTTTGGCCATCAGTTTGGGGGTGGAAAGTCACGGACTTAGTGAGCTTGGTATCCAACATCGACTAGAAACTTGAACAAAATGTAATTAGGAACCTGTTGTCTCGATCTGAGATAATGGACTATGGGATCCAAAGTGTACCCACACTCGTTCAAAGAATAAATTAGCAGTGGCTTCTACTGTGATACTCTTCTTGCAGGCTGCTAGAACGTCCATCTTAGAGAATTTGTCGATGACCACAAAAATGTAGTCATTGCCATGCTTGGTAGAAGGAAGGCCTGACATGTAATCCATGGATATGGATTCCCAAGGTCGACTAGGAGTATGCAGTGGAGTATATAGGCCTTGACTCTTAATGGTCGGTTTGGAAATGGCATAGGAAATGCAAGATCTTATGTACTCTCTGACATCCTGTCGAAGGTTCGGCTAAAAGAAATACTTCTGCAACACTACCACTATTTTCTCTACCCTGAAATGTCCAGCGACCTGACTGTAGTGCACTTCCCAAATCATCTTGGCATGCTCGATTGAAGGAACACATAGGTGTCTGAAGTGGCATAACAGTGCATCCTGGAGGTGAAAATTTTGAACTTTCTTTCCTTCTAGTAGCATATGGTATGTGTTTCCCAATTTTGGATCACTCTTGTAAAGATGCGGCCACCCCGAAGTCTCATGCCCACAAGAGTAGAGCATAGTGGTCAACACCATGATCGACAGTCAGTTGAGGCAGTCTGCAACATTGTTATTGCTGCCCTTCTTGTACTTAATGTTCAAATGAAATTGTTGCAGGTATGTGGACCATTTATGATGGCGATCGTTCTACAACTTCTCTTGTTTTTGTATGAACTGCAGGGGCGGTGGTATGTGTGGATGACTGTTTCCTTCCACAGAATGTAGTGCTTCCATTTTCGGCAGACCTGCACAATGGAATACATCTCTTTTTCATAGGTGGGATACTTTCAGATTGTGTTTGAAAGTGTCTCACTATGATATGCCACAAGATGTCCCTGCTGAGTAAGAAATGTACCAATAGCATAGTTAGAGGCATATGTCTCAATCTCAAATGGTTGCTATAGGTATGGTAATGTGAGAATTGGTGCAAAGAAGAGGTTATACTCAACTCAAAGAATTCCTTCTTTTGGGATTCAGACAAAAATAGCTTTTCTTTCACTCCTCCCTTTGTGACTTGTCTCAAAGGCCAAGTGATATGAGAGAATCCCAACACGAACCTATAGTAGAAGTTCGAAAGACCCAGAAAGCTGCAAAGCTCTATTAGAGTGGTTGGATTTGGCCAATCCAGAATGAAATGTATCTCTTCTCGGTCCACATGCACACCCTGCTCATCAATGATGTAACCCATATATTGAACCTGGGTCATGCCAAAAATGCATTTCTCCAAATTGGCACACAACTTGTGTTGTCGCAATGTTTGGAGGATCTGTCGAATGTTGTGGAAGTGCTCTTCCCAACTCTGGCTTAAGATCAGGATGTCTTCCAAATACACCACCGTGAATGGGTTGGTGAACGGTCGCAAGATATCATCCATTAGCCTCATGAAGGTTGCAGGGGCATTCGTCAACCCGAAAGGCATGACCATCCATTCAAAATTCCCTCCTTGGATTTGAAGGTAGTCCTACACACTTCAAAGGGTTCGATTAGTACCTGGTGATAACCAGACTTCAAGTCAATCTTGTTGAAATATTTGGCCCCCTTGAGTTGGTCCAGAAGGTCATCAATCCATGGGATCGGATACCTATTCTAGACAATGATCTTGTTTAGTGCCCTATAGTCAATACAGAGTCTCCAGGTCTCATCCTTCTTTTGCACCAACACAATCAAGATCACTTGGGGTGATTTTGGCCCGATGTTCCCTTTCTGTAGCAGCTCTTGAATCTGTCTCTTGATTTCATTATTCTCCATAACAGAGTGTCAATATATTGTTCCATTAGGTAACGATGCACTCGAGGTCAGATCGTTGGAGTGTTTGACCTGACAGTGTAGAGGTACCCTTGCGAGTGAGGTGAAGATGTCCCTGCATTCCTCCACGATCTTGTCCATATGTTGTTGTCGTGCAGAGGAGCTACGTTTAAAGGTTGTGGCCACAGTAATCTTCTTTCCCTGAGGGCAAATCCTGAGGAAAAAAATTTTATTAGTCTGGGAAATGATCTTATTGCATTGCTTCGCAGTGATCAAAGAGATGGCAGTAGACGGTGCTACCTATGGTATCCTATACAACTTATTGCCCAAAGTAATAATAATAGTGCGAGGCCTAGATTCATACAAAACATGTCGCTACCACAAATATTGTTGGCCTAATAATGCATCACAAACTTCAAGAGGAGAAACATCACACAATACCTCATCTATGAAAGGTTTGATGTTGTAGGGGAGGCAACACTTCTATCTGATGCAGAGATCTCGTCCTTGGTGAAGCCACTTGATGGTGTACAGTTGTGGGTGTGATGTGGTTGGTAGGCCAAGACGCTTCACGAACTCTACTGAAATGAGGTTATTTTTTCTCTCAGTACTGTTGACAATGAACTACAGCGGGGAACCCTTCACCCACATCTGTGAGTGGAAGAGGCACTCCCCCTCCTATAGATCTTTAGGCTCATCCTTTTAGATCTTGGTGGTGGAAACAATGGCATTGGGATCCATATCAATAACATGCTTCCCTCTTTCATTCCCCTTGTCGGGTTGTGACTCAGAGTCGGAACATGCATATGATTCGGAATCCTTAAGCTCGACCACCAGTGACTTCTTAGCTCAACACTCACTCATGTTGTGAGTGGGGCTCTTATGGAAATTCAAATGAATTTCATGTGTCCTTATTTTCCTTCATGTTGTTTTTCTTTTCTTGCGACTTTGTTGGTTTTTCCCATAGGGACTTCACTCAATTAACCTCTGACCTATCACATGCGTTTGTGGCATATTAAATAATACCGTTAACTTGACCAAATATTGGAAAATACCCCTAAAAATCACATTATTTAACCCCCTACCAATAAGAACCCAATACACCTTCCTAATTCAAAAAACCCCTACTTCCACTAAATATTGTAGGTATCCATTTTTTCTTTAACATTTTTTATACCCCTTTATATTTTTTCATTAACTTTGAGATCCATTTTGTATACCTGCCAATATAAAAACCCTTTACCCCCTATATATCCCCCAATATATTATGTCATTTTTTTCTCATTATATATACCGCAATATGAACCCATGTGGTATGGTATTGGTCCCCCAATGAAGCCCCTGTGGTTTGTCGTGGGTCACCCCACCTTGGCTTTACCCTTTGTTCTGTGGTTTGGGGGTGAATTTCCCTTGATTTTGATTCACAGATCCAAAGTATCACTTCTTCTATTTAAAATTTTGCTTGATCTTGACAACATATTGAGAGGTGACATTGAGAAAAGGAGATGTCCAGGAACTCTATTTAGTCCTAGATGTACTTATGTAAACAACCACGGTACTTGAGTACCAATTTTCACTTAGAATCCTTGATACCCAACTTCGTGCGAAGGACATGAAAACCATTTGTGAACTCCGACACATCTTGGTCCCTTCCCTACCACAATGTATTCCACTTTATGTATTTATGTCATAGCTACCTCCAGGTTAATATTTTTCCTTGATGGCGTATCATAAATAATTCCAAGTGGCTATGACTAAAAACAGTGAGGACTCCCTTTCATCCTTTTGCTCACAGTAGGTTTCCCACTAGTCCTTGACATGGGGGGAAACTTTGAGGAGTGCAAACATAATATTTTCTTGATTGGAAAAGTCATGAACTGAAAAATATCCTTCAAATTTTTTTAACCATCTATCTATGACATCTACATCTATTTGGCCTTCAAAAATGGGATGCCAAAATTATCACGTACCTTAAAAGGAGTGGCACCTCCAGAGTGACTATTGGGTGCATATGTGTCACATGTGGGTAGTCATTGAAGGATCTGGGAAAAGTTATCCATCACCGCATTCCTCTGTTTCTTGAGGGCCTCATCGAGCAATATTTTGAAAGGATCTCTCGCTCCCTTATCTTTATTTTCTTCCGCCATGAGACGCCATCGAGATCTACGAGGCTAATCTTGCAAAGGTTCAACCAGATCGAGCCCTAACTCCTTATACCCTAATCTCGTTGGGGACACACAAAGAAAAGCAGAGAAAGAGCATACCACTTCGATACAAATGATCCGAAATTATGTAGGAACACAATAGAATAAAAATATAAACATAAACAAGAGATGCAATAGAAATAAAAATTGATTTCATTAATATCAAAGAACTGAAATATGCTTACATACAAAATGGAAATAAACTAGCTCAAACGATAGTATCTTATCTCTGAGAAGATATGTGGCGACTACATGCCTCTGAATTGTGTTATAATGAGGCTCAAGGGCATTTTTATTATTGAAAAACAAGGGAAAAACCTAAACAAAAAAACCCCTAACCCAAGGATATGGAACACCAAGAGTTTGTGGGCCTTGTTGGTGTTAGTTGGGCAGCCAACTTCCCAAGGTCGTAACTTTTTCATATTATCTTTGTTTTGCGTGCATTGATACCTCGTTGGAAAGATCTCTCTAAGTAATACAAGATTTTTCATAGGCACATGGGCCTACTATGGACCTCAAAATAATGACATTTAGGGGGTAAAAACAACTCTAGAAGTTCAGGACATGAAAAACTGCTAAAAATATTAAATGCTACTATAAACAAGGAAACTAATGAAATCGACTAGAGTTCTAGGTGGAATAGGCAGGTGGCCACCAAAATCTGCTTGGATCAGATGTTTTGTACCACCATTCTTCCGACAGGAACCACTTATTCCATTGTTTCTATTTATTAGATGCACAACAACATGGATACCTTATAAAATTTTATTCATAAAATTAGTTTTCCCGTCAATTTGAGGATGGTAAGATGAGTCGTGAGTCAATTGAGTAACAAAACAAGAAAATAAGTTAGTCCAATTTTTTTTTAATGAAACTTGGATTTCTTTGAATTACAATAATCTTTGAGATTCCATGCATCTTTTGGACCATTTCCATGAATGTTTTTTCCAATCTAATTGTTTTAAAAGGATGATAAAGAGACAAAAATGGGCATACATTGTCATTCGATCTACTAATACCATAATGACATTATATTCTTCATATTTGGGTAAACCTGTAATAAAATCCATTGAAACTTATTACCAATGTTGACTTGGTATGGATATTGATTGTAGAATCCTTGATGTCTTTATTGTCTCTCCCTTAGTTTTTTGCCTTGTGACACATTTAGTTAAAAAAAATTTCACGTTTGTTTTAAGAACTAACCCCCCCCCCCAAAAAATAAAAAATAAAAAATTCTTGATCCTATGGTATGTTTTCAAGAATATTAAGTGTCCTCAAATAGGATAAGTGTGTATTTCTAAAAGTAACTTTCGTTTGAGTTGATAAATCTTACACAAGTATAAGAAATCTTGACACCACATAAAATCATTCTTCCACATAAAATTTCTACTGCATTGGAGTCCTCTTGTAGTTGTTGAATAATATTGCATAGCTTCTCATCTTGCTTCCATTATGTCCTTGCTTATTCTACCAAATTAAAATGTGAAATGGAAATAACACATAATAAATCCTTTATGTCTTTCTCTTTCCTTGAGAGTGAATTTTCCACAATATTTTGTTTTCCCTTTTGTAGATAATTTTAAAGTCATAACCTAGCATGTTTGTAACCCATTTTGGTTGCTCTTCTTAACATAGTATTTGTTCCATGAAGTACTTCAAACTATCATTATCTATTTTTATTTTGAATTAGTGTCTTCCTATAAGTTATGGATGCCATTTTTTAACTAATGTACATTGTACTATGTTTTGGGTACCAATTTTGGCACATTTTTGCATCACCGATACACCCTTTTTCCCTATCTTCTCCTCCATATTCACCACTTTATTATCTATATCTCCATGATGTTACTCATGGTTTTGAATCCTAAATATCTAAATAGTTTTTTGAGTTAAAACATTATCCAAATATTATAAATTATTACTTTAAATGACCATAGAAATTGGAATGAGATTTTATGTATGGCATTGACATACTTTCTCTTTCCTATAACTACTATGTGCAAATATGATAAAATATCATTTATCATCATACTGATGCACCCTCCAATAGAAAGAAGGCACATGGGTTTTGTTCCCATGGCCCATGATATGGTGTGGTTCCTTCTAGTCCATTTCCAGGTCGAAATCTAAAGTCACCAACCTTCAATCAAGGATTGGATCAATGCCACACCAAGATGATATCTGTTGATCATCTCATCAAATTCCAAAAAAATAGGGGGAAGATATTTAGTTTCAATTATGTGATAACAAATAATCTATTTCTTTCGTATGCCTGACAATTTTGGCTTGTAGCATTTGTATTTTCTATGTAACCAAACACTAGATTATTGAAGTTGGCCCCTACTCTGTGAGAATAATGGATTGTTTACTTATGATGTAATGAATATCCCCCTCATAATCGATTATATATATGAGGGATTAGACATAATAAAGGGGGGTGAAAGTATATAGTAGAATTTTGAAATGTGGAATACAGTCTATCAGTGAGAGTATATGGATATTTTATGTTGAGTTTGTGCAGACCTAATTTATGGATTTTAATATAACCCTATGAACCAATTTATTAATATGAAAGAAATGTTATTCTAAGGATCTCATGGGTGTAATAAAGTAATAGTGCTGTAAATTTATTCTTATTGCAAGTCAGTGAAGAAGAAACCACCCCCCTAATCTAGTTTTCATTGCAACATTTCTCTTACATAGAATAGTTAAATATATACATTTACATTTATATCTTTAATCTATAAATTAGATTTCAATTTATGTTGTTTAATTTCTTGAATAATTTACATTTTAGTGTTGGTTCTCTATAGAAGTCAGTCACTAAAGGTTGAAGAACAACCATGTTTGTTATGTATTTCAAAACCGTTTTTCATCTAAAAAAGGACTATGATCTATGCTCAAAAAATTGCTCTCATCACATAAACCAAATGATCAAACAAACCTTTGTAGTATTTTGATTCTTGTTTTCGTTAGAGTATATTGGAAGTGTGTTTTATAGAGAATTAAATTGTAGAGTTATTTTCATAGCAGAAAAATCATCAATGAACGAATCCCACACATATTATGTTTGCACCTCACAAGCTTACATTTTGATTTGATAATTAAAATGTAACAATATTTATACATATAAATTCATTGAAATTTTTGGTGTCATTGTCAAGGAGATGCTAAAAGGATTATAGCATTGGTATTTTGATCCTTTTATTTTTATCCTCTGTTTTTCATATGATTCATCAAAGGGAGAACACAACTATTTTTTTTCAAATTGCATAAATCTTGTTTGAAAAAGTAGTTTGAAGTGATTCCAAGGGTATATTGAAGCATTTTTATCAGTATTGGGTTCTATAATTCCTCCCAAAAATAATTCCACACCCATTAAACCCTAAGAAAGCTCTAATATGACACATGAAGAGGAAGAATTGCAGTATGAGATATCAAAATTACGGTACCATGTGCAACAAATTTCGAGCTTACAAAACGATGACTTAGATGGTTTAAAAGAAAAAATGGAGGTTAAGTTCGATGGTTTGAAGGATCAAATTAAATCTAATGTGGATGATAAAGTAGTGGAAGGCCACATCGAGCATCAACAACAAGTTCTCCAACTCTCAAAGCATAACCTAACTTTAGTGCAGTATCGAATGAAACAATAGGAAGATCAACATTGTAGTGAAATAAGTTATGAAGCAGTCACAGAAAAAATAACTCAACAACTACTTAATCGATCAATTTCAGAGTATCTCAGCAAGTGGAAGAACTTACCCGTTGAATATTCCACATGGGAGGATGCGAATTTTATACAGAAGAATCCATAAATAATTAAGCGTTGAGGGCAACACTTGTTTGAAGGGGAGGGGCATGTTAGGTCCCTATAATACTAGTGTATCCCCTTATTGTTGTTATTGTAACCCCCTTATTGTTATTGTTGTACCCCTATAACACCCATATTGTTATTATTGTGCCCTTACATTATTATTGTTAAGTTGGCTACGATTATATTGTGACCCCATGGAATACTATATGTAGAAAGGAGGTTTTTTCATTTGTATTAGTGAAGAATTATTCATTTATGTAATGTAAAGGAGGTTTCCCCCTCGAAGTGTCTTATTTCTAAGGCGTTGATATTTTTTTTCTTCTATTTTTGGAGCTGGTTTTATAACATAAAATATATGAATAATAAAAAAAACTGATTACACAAAGGAGACTCACATGATACAAATGATGTTAGAAATTGAATCTAGATGCCCTTGATTATCTTCAAGATTTACAAAAATACAATAATGTATCTGGTTCTATCAAAGTATCAACCCTTCTTACTTCAAATTACAAAGTATTAATAGAGTCATCTAAAACATATATAATCTATTACAATCTTGTACAATAAAATAAAGCTTTATCCAAAATGAATTGGATAATTCTAATCAATACAACTCAAAATAGAAATTCTGGAACTGATTTAGTGAAAATTTCACAATAATATAGGATCAAGTCTCCATTTTTTTCCTTTAACTCTGATTCTGTTGATTCTCATCTTGTTGTTTTACCCAAATTCTGCCTCTAAACCTGTTTTTTGTTTACTCAATAAGTTCATGGAACTTATCCCAATTATCATCACCTGGATATGAAAACATTATTAGTTTTTTGTATGTTTCATCTACCTCACAATATTTTTCAAATGTGGGCTTAATTACAAAGAGATGGTGAATTTCATATGAAATGAATAAATCATTTTCTAACCCTGCCACCAAAATTTCCTTTTACTTTAGAAAAAATGGACCTTTATATTGCTATATTGTGTAGCTTCCTCTGATAATATTCCTGTTGGACCAATTATCCACGAGAATCTCTTAGTGATGGGAGTCTTTTTTGCTACAAAATAGAATTTTTCTATGAAACCTCTTGATTTGAACTTATAGGTTGTGGCATTTGTTTTCTAGCTTTAGCATCAAATTTATCTTTGTCAATACTTTTCTCACTTCAAGGATTGAATCAATATTTTCTTCAATACCTATTTCTTTAAGTTCTTATTTAGTTTTTGAATACAAAACCTTGATAATCCTTGTTTATTCTCCAAGTTTATTGTCCAGTTCCTCTTTGATCTCAATAATGGTTGATTTTGCTTTGTTCACCAACAAAGAAAAATAAAAAATAATTTCTATTTATGTCCAAACATATGAAATTACTGAATTTATGTCTATCCAAATAATTTTTTTAGCTTCTTCCATATTCTGTTCACTGACTGATTCATCCATATATTTTTCAATTTGTCTAGTGAGCTTGAAATTATTTTGTACTTCTACAAGATATGCATTATCTGCCTTGAGTTTATTATCATATTCCTTTTGTAATGATGCCTTCAATTTATCAATTTCAATATTCTTTAGTGATAGATCACCCATAGCTTTAGATAATTGTTGAGTTGAATCTTGGCTGGCTGATCCTATATTTTCTATAGAAGTCCTTATATATACTTGCTTCTCTTTCTCCTTTAGAAAAATTTCCATGTTTGCTTCCATTTTATGAATTTGGATGTTCTACTAAACGATCATACACAACATATTCTCTTTTTCCTTACTTCCTAAGTTTTAGGATGCTCTGTTGTAGGAAATTTCAATTGTTTTCCTAATGCTTGAATTTCTACGTTTATGTTCTTAATTATTTCTTAAGAAACATTGGTATCATTAGGATCTAATCCTAATTTTATTACAAGTCCTTCTAAAGATTTTATTCTTGTATCATTTGCTAAATATGACATATTTTCTTATTTAAGCTGAGAACTTGTTAAGGAACAATAAATAATCTCACCAGTTGTTTTGTGTAGATCAATATGATCTATGAGATGAATATGTTGTGTGTAAAAATATAACACAAAATTCTTGTAATCATTTTTTGTTATTGGACTTGGGACCTTTGGCTCAATAAAGCTCAATTGAAATTGTCCTCCGTCAGGGTCCAATGTAAACAATAGTCTAGTTTGAGTAGTAGAGTCCTGCTTCCAAAAATTAGAATAGGTAGCAGTATTTAACATTTCATTCTTCTTCTTCTTCTCTGAAAATAACAAAAATAATTTGATCACAAGAAGAAGGGGTAGCATATGGATAAACAATTGTTTCTTCAGTTTGCTGCAGATAAAACACGGGCTCACTTGATAACATAATTGTTTTATATACCTCTATATTTTTTTATCTATGATGATTCTTCTTCTGTGTTCTTTGTCTTTCTCTTATTAAAAAATCTAAATTCTACCGATTTTGAACCTGAACCACTAGGAGAAATACTCTCACTTGGTCTCTTTAACTATTTCTCTTGAAGTCTTGGATTTTATAGACTTGTTTGACTAAAAATCTATTCTTCAACTTCCTGCAGAGTGTTCTCCTCCCATACCTCTTGATTGGCATACTATTCAATTTATGGCTTTGAGATATGAGTATAAAGAGAGGGTTTTTTTTCAACTCTAATAGATGAAATCACTCCCAAAGGGTCATAAGTCCAACTGAAAATTGACTTAAACTTCATTTGGCTCAATAAAAATTCCACGTCCTTGTCATCTACTTTGATATTTACTATAGATGGACCAATTTGAGATTTTATTTAGAATTGTGCCTTTATATTTTTAGATACAAAATGAATCTCATCCACGTTAAAACTTTGTCTTATGAATTCTAGAGAAAAAATCCTCATGGGAAAAAAAAATGACAGTTTGTATGGTTGTAACTCATAACTATAAACTCTAATCTTTGTGAAATTATGATACAAGTACCAGTATCCTACCTTTGATTGTTCTCTCATATGAAAAATCCTTTCAATTTATGTTGATATTCTTGGGACAACATCACTGCTAAGGAGACACAATGACACATATAGGAATTGATCTACAAAATCACTGAAAGAGTAATCTTTTGAATTTCTTCTGACTAATGAAGTTTAATGAATAATAGATTTTTTCTTTCCCCGTGAGTCAATATTTTGAGTAGGCATTTTAAACCTTTCATACTAATGATATAAAAATAAATATACCAATATATATTATGCTTGAAATATATTTCTCCACTAAACGTCAAAAAATGTTCATGAATGGTGTCTCGTATAAACTAGAAAAAGTTGAAAATAACATAGGGATTTTTACCAAGTGAAAAGACTGAGTGAAACCCTAAAATGACTTCATCAACTCATTCATCACTCTTGTAGCCTAAAATACAACAAGCCATAGAAATTACTTGTCTAGACATTTCTGGAAAGGTTGCTAAATAATATAGTTGATTGTGATGATGTAAGTCAAAACCCTCTGGCATGAAATAATCAAAGATACTAGATCATTTCTAAAAGGTGAGTTTTTGGTAGACATCCATTAGTGAATCAACTGAAAATGTATGAAGGGAACTTGGAGAGTTGATTTTCAAGGCCTGTCAAATAGATTCTGGGGTTATGGAGAAAAAATATTCACCATTTCTGGCTATAATTGCTCTCTGGCTAGGTAAGTAACGATTTTCACACCAGTAATAAAGTCAAGGAAATGATATTCTTAAGGGAAAAAAAATTGTGGTAACATGGATTCCCAAAAGCTTAATTCATCACTGGCATCCTTAAAATTTTGAAACATCCAATTGTGTAGTTCATATAAATCAAATTGATATTTGGTTTCTATGAAATTAAATCAACATCTATCATAGGGAATTCATCTAGATTAGGGACATGAGGAAGCATAGGGTTTTCAAAAAATGTATTAGTTTTTCCCTTCTGGCTTGTCATTTAAAACTAAGAAGGGAATAAGAGATTAAGATTACTTGGTAATCTGTTGGCTAACTAATGTGGTTGATTGTGGAATTCTGAAATATTTTGTCACTAACCACCTTTGTAAACACTGGAGAAATGTGGTGCAATGATTGGTTGATGGAGGATAAATTGGTTTAGAAAATGATTTTGGATAAATGTTGTCGATATTAATGCTTGGTGCATCACCAAATAGCTATTGGGACATTGGAGGTAATACATTAATGATTTAACAGTTAAATAGTTAAACTATAGGAAGAAATGGTGGGGATCAATTTGGTGTTAGTATTGGCGGAAGTAGTAGCAATGGGATAAATCGAGTGGAAATAAGTTTGTGGAAGGGGGGGGGGGGGGTCCTGCAATTGTTGAGCACCCGAAATGTCAGGTTGGGCGGTTTCAATGGAACAAGTTTAGAGAACCCCCCCCTTGCAATCTATCTTTGAATGTTGATTTTGGGCGGAAACAATGCTCACCCTTGGAAATTGCTCAACATATAATTGCTAGCGGAATTTTGAAAATAGCACTAAGTAAAATTTATTTGCACCTAAAATTTAATTAAAGAGGCATTCATAAACATATGCCAAACTTTATTACATAATGCGAATAAAATATTTTTTGTTTTTGTTTTGAAAACTATACATTCTACAAATAAATTGTATAGATGAAAATTAGTCACAACACAAATTAAAAGGTAACTAAAGATAAATGCAATGTTTCAATTTTTTCTATTCATTTTAAATAATGGAATTTATATGTATATTGACAAACTAAATCACTGCCTTTGATACCCATTATGTGTGATGCCTCTTTATTTTTAAAAATTTCAAAGAAACAAAATATACCACTTCCCCTACCATGATTATTATTTGTGTGCCTCTTATTTCATGAAATAATAACCAACCTCCAACAATTTCACTTAATTTTTAGTTCTGCAAGTCCATTTTTCGATTATGTAATTCTCCTACCCAATCTGATTATCTTACAATGCGATAATAACCTACTAGTGGAAGGATTTTTCTTTGTGCTTGAATCTCATAAGTATTATTAATATACATGAACATGTGAATACCCAACCTAGGGTCCTCAACCAAAAACAAATTTTGTATGATTTCACAAAATAAAAATATCATATTCACAACAAAACAACTTTTTTTGACAAAAGCATATATTAAAAAAAAAAAAAATTATTTATAGCATTTGACATGACTTAAACCAAAAAAAGAAGAATACCTGATGTGGTGGCTTGGTTATGGTGCTCCTACCGGGACCACTATACTAAATATGCGACCTTTCCAAATAAGAAAGTCTATCTGACTTCCTAGACTAGGGAGCCTCCATAGGTTCCCTAACCCTCCAATTCCATGTCCAAACACATCTTTAGTGTGTCTGAAACTGATCCAACACCCTCTAATCTATAAAATAAAACCAAGTTTGAGTTCTCACTTTCCTCTTCCAGTTTCCTCCTCCTCTTAGTTCTCTCTTTTCCTTCCTTCCCCACTTCAAACTCCAAAAGTACAAAAAAATCAACCCCTACTATGTTCTCTTCCTCTTGCACTTATGTTTTCATCCCCCATCAACCTCAACCACCTAACATAAATGTCATGATTGCCCCAAACTCCTTAGAATTGAATGTCATTAACCCTCAACCCCCCATCCCCCCTCCATTATCACTCCTCAAACCGTTCCCTTGTCCTCCCATCCTTGAAGTGACTCAAATTCATTAGACCTTGTTAGGTCATGGGGAATATTTAATTAAAATAATAATTCTAATATAATAAAATAATAAAAGTAATATAATAATAATATTCACTTTTATGGGTTAATCAAACAAAAATGGATTCATGAGAATCCTAAGTAATTAATTGTTGAATTTTAAATAATAAAATATTACCAATTAATTAATTATTAATCATGCTTAAGGCTAATCAATCAATTAACCACTAATCAAGTTTAACTATCAAGCGAGCTTTGCTAATTAAGCTTAATTGTTAATTAATTGTATAGCATAATGAGCTATCGATTACTAATGATTCTAATAATACTTATCAGAGTCACGCACCAAGAACAATCATTCCATTGGTAGGTTATTATCACAATGTAAGATAATCATATCAGGTAGGGAAATTGCATATTGACTGTGTTAGCAAGATTGAAGCAAGTAGAGAATCCATATTCTTAAGCAAGTAGAGAACCATATTCTGTTCCTAAATGAATGGATTATGGTTAGAAGAAAGGTTATTTTATAGGAGTTGTAGAGCATGGTATTGCTAGCAACATATCCAAAATGCAAGGAGGTTTTGTAACAAGTTGGTTGGTTGAAAATTATTTCCAAGTTTAAAGGGTACAATGAAAAGGTAACAATATCATTTACATATACATTTAATGGGTCTATGGCATAAACTTGGAATTTGGAGTCGGAATTTTCTAAAATCTTCTTAACTCAGGCTACTAAGTTTCCCTATATTGGTGAATGATGATTTAAGAATACACAACTAGAAAAAAGGAGTCAGGATGTGATTCATATGCCCCAACAAAAATCTTGATTAGTAAGCAACATTTTTTAAAATAAATATGTGAATGAGAATTCTTGGGTAGACACATTAAGATTGATAATGAGTCTCTCAAAACCACTACTGCTAGATTACAACAAGAAAATGAGACCTTGAAAGTTGATAATAAGAGGTTGATGAATCTAGAAAATTTATTCTATCAAAAGAATCAAAACATAAAGTTCCAGAATCATCAATCACTTCCAAATTAAATTTAAAATGCAATGGGGAAGAAGTCACGACATGAAGATTCTACATCAAATTTATATATTTTGAATAATATAGCCACACACCCACATGACTTAACATGAGGGTAATATGCAATGACATATTTTGGACATCCTCAACTAGTTTGACTCAAGTAACTTATAGACTATCAAAAGGTGATCTAAAAATATGCACAATGACATGCATCATCTTTGATACGGGGGAGATGTTAGGTCTCAAATTGGCACATTTTTGTGTCATTGATACACCCTTTCTTCCTGCCTACACCTCCATATTCATCACTTTATTATCCCTATCCCCACATTTCTCATGATTTTGGTACGTAATTATCCAAAGAGATTTTTGAGGTGAAACTTTGTCAATATATTATGAATTTGTTACTTTTAATGGCCATACAAATTTGAATGAGATTTTATTTATAATGTTTTGAAAATTTGGCTTTCCTATAACCAATATGTGCATATTTGATATTAAATATTTTGTTGGCATAGTGATGCACCTTCCAAAGAAAATTAGCCACATGTGTTTTTGTTCCCACGACTTGTGACATGGTGTGGTTCCTTCTAGTTCCATTCCAAGCCAAAATGTGAAGCCACCAATATATAGTCAAGACTAGACAAATGCCACACTAAGGCAAGATGTCCACTAGATCCCACCAAATTCCAATGTAGTAGGGGTATAAGATCCTACTACTTTTGATCATCTGATAAAAAATAGTATATTTATTTCATATTCCATGAAATCATGGCTTGTATCATTTCTATTTTCTTTGTAATTAAAACCCATACTAACCTTCATGTGTTCTAAAAGTTGTTTTGGGATTTCATTCTTGCCTCATTTTTATTTGATGATATCCTAAAAGGAGATCCAAATTAGTAAAGAAAAATACTCCATGTAAATTGTCTAATAATTTATTAATGACATGAATGGGAAACTTATCTTTGATTTTCATTTTGTTAAGTTGTTTGTAATTTGGACACATATGACCATCACCTCTAGTGAAGAGAGAATTTTGGCTGATTTGAATGATGTCAACCTATGCCATTTCTTGAACCATAGACCTAATATCACCCTTTTGTGCATATGAATACTTATAAAGCCTAAATTTAGATGGTACACTTACATGGTGCAAATGAAAGACATGGTCATGATCTCTACTAGCTGTAAGACCCTTAGGCATCTCTCCAAATATCTTGGAATGATTTTTGTAAACCTTTTGGAGATCCAATGGAGTAGAGGATATATATGTTTCAACATATAATTAACACAATTGCGCAATTACATCATGGTGTCTCTTTTTGAGTAATTTTTAATGCTATCAAGGATTACCACTTTATATGGTTTCCCTTGGATACCTCTAAGCTCATTGCCCTTTCCTTCTAAGGAAAATCTCATGAAAATGCCTTGAAAACTAAATGCCACTATTTCCAATGATTGTAACCATTAGAACCCTAATACAACATTAGCACCACCTATTTGGGTTTCCCTCCAAGGGAATATCCCCCATGTTAAACTCAATACTATGGCACTTCCCTAAAGAATTTATGGTACCTCCATCTTCACTCATCACTTGAAATTATGATGTTGAATATACTAAGAAATTGAGAATTTTTCTAATTTATAATTGATGAAGTTATGGGTAATTCCTGAATCATTACATTTTTTTACCTTTTTTTTTATATATTCTTTTATCTCATGGTTTTGTGGAGTACTGGTGCTAGCCAATGCATGAAAATATATTGTTAGAGTACCCTCTTCTAGCTCTACGTCTTGTGACAGTTCCAATTCTTGATCTTCTTTCTCTTCACAGTTTATGTAGAATAATTTCGTCTCATGGAATTTATGCCCCTTACTATACTTTCTATCATAATTGAAAAATCATCCTTTTTATCTTCATTCATACATTTGTTAATGTGTTGTTGATAGGTAGAAATGTCCTACATACAATAGGGGATTGACACCCGATTAAGGCCCCAATTAGGCCTTTATTTGTTTGGTATGGTGATGTTCATCAATATGTGGGCCTAATTTCCCCTAAATGAAATTCTCCTTGAAGGAAAACTTTTGTTGAATCTCTCCTAAATCTAAATGCAATCTAAGCTACATTGCAGAAAACTGAAAAGCTAAACTATCTCTATTCTAAGCCTAAACTATCCTCACTGAGATATAGAAGCAATTCATAGTATCTCAGTTAGGCTGAACAAGGATAAAAGAATGAACATGAAATAAATGTATGATATCAAGCTATAACAATATCTCATACAATATAATAATGATTAAAACAAATACACATCAGACTTAACTCAATAAATAGTTACTGAAGAAAAAACATAACTAGGAATACGCATGCTCAATATGGAGGATTAACACAAAGTTGACATGACATAAAGATAAACTAATAGACTATGGAAATAATTTTCATAATGAAATAATAGTTAAAAAAAATACTTATCAATGATTCCTTTGTAAATAGTTACAAAGAAATCATGAACTCGTATACTTATATTAGTAATTTATTTTTCCAAACTCATACCAACCATGAAATATAACTTATTAATGGTTTTTAAACAAAAATAATTTTGCATAAATAAAAAACAATTCACATCATACATGCATATATTACTATGGAACAAAATTTGGGAAAAATAAAAGAGAAGTCTGTCATACTCTTGACAACGATAATAATATCAAAATCAATAAAAATTGATAAATCTCGGGGTTCATGAATATGTTCCCTGAACTTGACAATAGTGCACAAAATCTATTCATTCATTTATAATTCCAAAATACACCACAAGAAAGAAACTGTAATAGTACAAGTCTCTTTGTATCTTTGATGCAACCTCTAGTCCTCTAAAATCCTCCAAAAATTCCCTTGGTCCAGACTTTGGATTCCAAAGTATCCCCATTTTTATTTTATAAGAAGAGTTGAATTTATAAAATAATTTCAATCAACAAAAACAAAATACCTCTCCATCATTTTCTAAATTGAATTTGCAAATATAGAATTTGTTTATCAAGTTAAGACTTACAGAAATTGAAGGAATTATGTCCTTCTTGTCTTGTTGATTTTAACTAATTCCTTTTTTTTTCCAGGAAAAAAATCGAACTTTCTATAAGCCAAGTCACAAAAAGTTACATAGTATATGCCACAACATTCCATATGATATCATCAAACTTAGGGAGGAAAATACCATAGGTACCCTTGCGCTGAGGTTCAATGAAGGAAAATGACCATAAGCCAGGGCTGCACAAGTGGTTCTGAAGGAGGATAAGACACATGGAAGTCCCTGTGATCAAAAAAATCAACAAAAGAAATCCATCATAAAGTATGCATCCTTACCACCTATACTGGGCCTCATGAAGAGAAACACCCAGACAAAGAAAAAAAAGAGGGTCTCTCCGAAGAGAAAACATCCCTATAAATATTTCATATATATGTAGTTAAGTATCCTACAGAAAAAACTAGTCACTTTTGTCATAAATATTTAGAGATATAGGTTCCTAATTTTTAGTTTAGAGCTATGAAGAAATACAAATGCCTCCAGGAGATATAACATGTCTGGAGAAAATTAAAGAAGAAACAACATAAATATATATGATCAGTAGGGTTTAGTGTTCGACACATGAACAACCAACCTCTCCTACTCCTCTAAAGACCATGTGCCCACAGTAAGTTGTAAACCGAATTTAGAAAGTAGGTAAGCTTCCTTGTTCCGTTCCCTGTAAATATGAAATAAAGATATCAAATTGAAATGAGCTTTAAGAGCCTGCATTTCTTCATGAATAGGAATTAATAAAAAGTGCAAACATCTCTGAGAGTTGTTAACCTAATTTATGACATTCAAAGAATCCCCAAAAATTTGAATTGACTTGGTGCCCAAGTGGATCAGCCAGCATAAAAGGAGCTTTAAAGTTTGAAGCTCAGAAAAATTGTTTTTTCCTTCCCGAATACGAACCGCTGCAGATAAATAACTATGTTGATTTTTATTAATGATCATCCTAGCACCACATGTGCCCTAGGCCGCCACACCATCGAAATATTCCCACGGAATGGGGTGATCAATGACCTCCAGGACGATCCTCCTCTAATTGTAAGGAGTGTTCACAGGAGGAAGGCCGGAAAAAATGGCCACATAGTCAACTGCAATAGAATCAATGTTTGGCCTCGGATGCGGGTGACAACAGGAGTACGAATGAAAATCACCTCTCCCACACCCATGAGGACTAAGATCTGCAGCACAGGTCCTCACCCGATGTGGATCCTCAAGCCAGTAATCATCCACACGAGATGAATGAGATAAGGTATGAAGAAGACACACTTGGACAACATCACCCCCCCCAGGGTACCTATCTGCAGCAATTGTCCTAAATGATTACTTGGATTGACATGCTGATCAGACATAAATCTTCTCTCAAGCCCACTCATGAAAATGGTTATGGCACGCAGCTGCGTGCGATGCACAATCATGTTCTACCCCTTCGCATGTGTCACAGGCCTTTTAAAAGGAAGGCTCCTCAACACAAAGAGACATAAAATTAGCTCCTTCAGTCTTATTTGTTGATTCTATTCTTTCCCTCCTGCACACCCAGTCCATTGTGTAGCCCTCTCACTAGGGTTGCATTGTACAAAAATCCCTAGGTTGCGATTCATCCAGCCTGCGCATCTTATCCCAGCTCCATCTGTCCTACTAGTTTCATAAGTCTGCGCGCACCCATTATGTCGCACCCCTTGACTCACTTTCCCCCTCATCTTTCCCCCTTGTCCTCTTGTGCTTCTCCCCTGCTTCGATCCCCTCCCCCTGCTGATAATTCCCCCAACTTCATCACACTTATGCTTCAGCTGACCATGGCTCCTAGGCTATGCCAAAGAACCATCCATGGAGGGAAGAGAGGGGTGCTCCACGGTCGTTACCACCGTGGGACGGATAATTTCTTAGAGTTCGTTTGAAGGCTCCTCCTCAAGCAATTATGCTAGACATTTCCCTGAACCTGATCAGGAGGAGGAGGCCCCCGTGAAGGCTTCGCAGAGAGGCAGATGTGGACCTCGAAAGTCCACCATTGTGCATTAGGTGCACCTCCTGCCTTGCAAGACCAAGCCTCTTCCGGCTTAGGAGGATAAGGGCGATGATACAAATGTTTGGATTATGAATTCTGAAGGCACTTGGACGTGCATCCCTGACGCAGAGTACCCGGTGGCTCCCATACTTTGTCCATCGGTCCCCAAGCCTACGTGTCCACCCACTGATACAGAGGAAGCGGCTGCACAAGCATACGTCTGCCCCATAGTGGAGAAAGAGCCAAACAATAATGGTGAAGCTGAAGACTAAGGACTACGAAGCTGCTCAGTTCTTCCTTATTTTTTGTCATGCTTGCTATCACCACGGAATTTCAAGTTATACTTATGCTTCTGCATATTTTGTAATTTTTGGTCACACCAGTGCTTCTGCGCATTTTTTAATCTCCTGTCTCAAGTATTTTTCGGGCTGGCTTCCTCCATAGAGGTAGCCTCGTAACCATGCAACAAAGGCTAGGATTGGTTAAGTGCAACTTACCAACCTAGCCTGTAGCATATATGTACTATTTATATCTTCGAATTAATATGAATTAGCCTAATTTACCCCAAAAAAAAATAGAATCAATGTTTGGAGCAATCTCTTTAAAGATACATTTATTCCAGGCAATCCAGATACCCTAGGAAACAATGAGAAGGATATACTGAAGGGTTTTGTCTGTGCTTTCTTCCCACCATCTGTTCCATGCATCCCCACAAAAATTACCTATCCAGGACTGAGTAATTGTGCATAGAGCAACCCATTTCTCCCAGACATTCTTAGTGAAAGGACAAAAGAGGAACACGTGGTCAGTGGATTCAGACTCCTTCTTACATAGAACACACCTACCTGGGCCAAACTAAAATCCATTTTGAAGTGTGTCCCAAGTGGGAACCTTATTTATGAGAATACACCGAAGTAAGAGTTTTGATTTTGGATGGCCACTTAGTTTCCATAGAGGCTTATACCACCACTCCGCCTGACCCTGGTCCATAAAGTGAGCATAGCTGGATTTTGGAGTGTATTTGCCAGATTTTGAGAGGACCAAACAAAGGGAGTCCTTTTAATATTTAATGCGTGCCCCTGACTGCTCCAGTTTGTAATATCCCAAAATGGGAACTATCAGTAAGGCATGACTGGAAAATGCATTTTCCAGGAATGACTGCTACAAGATTTGAAACTAGCACTTGGATCCCTTAGATCTGAGTATCTGAGTCCTAAATCCAAGAGGATATCAAAAAAAAATCTTTCTAAATGGGGAAAACAGGCCTCCCACACCTAGTATGGTTTGATAAATGCCCCAATGAGGGACTACAGCAATGTATAAACAAAAAAATGGATATGAAACATCAAATAAGCTCATAGGACATGTTAAAAACACATAGCCATCATTCCAAGCTACAAAAACAAACTATACTTCATTTTATGAGCCAAAAGTTGGGGAAAAGCAACAATTTATGCCCTAAAAATGTTAATTTCAGAGATGAGGGTAAAAATAAGGGCAAGTGATGGTTGGATCTCATATCTTGGGTCATAAGAGACTGAAATATCAAATTTTAGCCCAAAAAAGTAACTCTAGCTATGTTAAAAAGATCTACCACTCTCGATATAGCTTAAAAATGCCCAATCCCCATGACTTGTGGTATGCAGAAATTAATGAAGCACAGAAAGCATGATTTTATGAAGTTGATGGATGCTATATGGTATGGAATTCAGTTAATCAGATCTATAGCATGGTTTATACAATTTAAAATAGGTAAACAGAAGAATCACATGAAGAAACCCTCAAGATTGAGGTGCTGCAACAACAAGATGAGACTGCAAAGCTTGAAAACATTATTTTATAGGCTGAAGCAGCTGAATATTAAATTTCAGATATAGAACAGATCTGTGTACAAAAATATAGATCTATATCATATCTGTACACTAGTTGAGTTCCTCTACAATTTCCCCTTGGGGTTTTGATCAAAACATGAAGGTACAAGAGTAGATCTGAGATCTAGAATTACAAGTCTGCAGCAATATTCAGAAATTCTGTGGTAAATAAATACAGAATTAAATCAGATCTGAAACAAACATGGATTGGTTGGCCATACCATGGATCACCACATCGAAAGGGAGAATCCTATCACCAGAGATCTCTCCTCCAAATAGCAGTCAAAACACCCTGCAACTTTCCTTTTGTAGATAACGTAGTATGGAAGGGAAAACTATGTTTTTAGCCTCAGTAGTGATTAGGCCTGATGCCTTGATCTGAAAATGCAGCCCTGATGATCCAATATACTCTTCTAGGAGGTTAAAAGACACACTTACTTAGAAGAGGCACTAGATTTGCCTAGATCTAAATAGATCTAGCTTCCACTGCTGCAGCTTGCAAAAACAATCAAACCCTCAAGAGGATCTGAATTGTGGTTGAAAGATGAAGCTTGGCCCAAAGCCTGATAGTGGACAAGATAGAACAAGTCTCCTCCAAGAGCTCCTCAAGGAAGGAGGTGGGATTCCCGACCAAGAACACCCAAGTGCTAAACAACACTATTCTCAGCTAAAAAACTAGAGAATGAGGGATGTATAAACAGAAATAACCTTTAGAAATATCAAATAATCAATCCCCTCCTTGGTGTCCTCCTCCTTTTATAATTTAGAAATCTTGTCAAACCCTAAACCATCTCGATGATTTAGCCTCATTCACATGAGTGACCTCCAACATGAACTGCGATGTGCCTTTAGGAGATACATTGCATGTAGACAACGTTGTGGATTTGGTATTGTTGACCCAGTCAATTGGCCTAGCCTCGTTCACACTTAAGTGTGTTTATGAAAGTAGCTCAGATTTAGCTTGTTTCACATTGAGCATTGATTTATTTTGATGTTTAGGAGTCATTATTGGTCCTCCTTTACAATTTTATTCATAACCATGAAAACAAAACAAAATTGAATATTCCTATTAGCTTGGGCTAATTAGGAATATTACACAGTTCCATAATAAAGCCCTGCCATTCCTGTTTCCATCAGTCGTCGATCCCCATCATATCTGCATCCCTTGATGTCTGAGTCCACATCGAAGTATGATCCAGATCATTGATCTGGCTCAACATTTTTATACCTCGAGCATTGAGATCCACTTGGAGAGATTCAGATAGAGAGAAAATGTTGTTGTATCCAACCCATGGGTCCAAACCAATACAAAATATTTCACCATTCCCTATTTTCCAGGCCAGACCTTTTTCCACGAGGCCAAGAGCCGAGAGGGTGGCCTTCCAAATTGAAGAAAATATGTAGTGTGATTTCTCCGGTAATTGAATGCAATCATCAATTGGAATGGGGTCAATATATTTCCTTTTCACCACTGAGGTCCAGAGATTTGTGGCAGTGAGGAGCCTCCATCCTGATTTGGCAGCGATAGAGGTGGAAAAAATATGGAGGTTTTTTTATGCCCCCACTATTTGGGTTTAGCAATCTTATCCCAGGCCACCCATGGAATAGTCATTTTGGAGTTTTTACAGGACCAAAGGAAATTACTACAGATACTCCTATTTTTTTTAGGATGGAGACCGAGACCCAAGCAAGAGAAATCCATTACACTGGAATTTACATGAGAACTGATTTTATAAGGACCAGTCTTCCCGCTCTAGAGAGCCACTTGTGGCTCCACATGTTTAATTAGTTTTCAATTTTTGAGACCAACCACCACCAATCTTGTTTCTGGTAGGAGTAAGGTTTGAGTGAGAAACCAAGATATTTAATATTTGAACCAAATGGAGACTGGATAAAAGGGAGGATATTCAAAACCAAATCTAGATCAGCCTCTTGTATGCCCTCATGAGCAAGGGTGGATTTTTGGAAATTGACGTTCATGCCCGTGGCTTTCATAAAAAAATTCCATCGAATGCTTCAGGATTTGGATATCCCGCTTGTTCCCATTGCAAAAAATCAAAATATCATCCACAAAAAGAAGGTGAGAAATAGAAAAATTAGTCGCCACCTCAACCCCTTCAGAATCCCCATTCCTCTTGGCCTGATGTATTAGTTGACTTAGGCCTTCAATAGCCAAAAGAAAAAGCAGTGGTGACAGAGGACAACCCTGTCTTAGCCCATGATTGTTGAGGAAAAAGGGGGACACCGCTCCATTTATCAGCACAACAAAAGACACATTTGTGATACATCCCATGATCTAGTTGATGAGGTTAATATGGAAACCTGGATGAGTGAGAAGGAGTCTAATATACAAGCAATTGATCCAATAATAGGCTTTTGACAGGCCAATCTTAAAAATCATACATTTTTTCTTTGAGAGTTTCACACTATGGAGAGTTTCTTGGGCCACACCAATAGCTTCATGAATCTACCTGCCATCCAAGAAACCAAATTGTTATTTAGATATATATTTAGATAAAATGGGCTTTAGCCTGCTAGCAATCATTTTGGAAATAACTTTATATATACAATTACATAGCGAAATAGGTATGAAATCATTAAAGGAGGAAGGAGAGTCCTATTTAGGGATGAGAGCTAGGAACATTGTTTTCAGCGCATCATGAGTAAAACCCTTGGCTCTTGATTCTTCCACCACTTTTGTGATGGTATCCCCCATTAGGTCGAAAAAGTGCTGAAATAATTCAACTGTCCAGCTATCAAGGATGGGGCTTTTGTCTTTTTGCATGGACTTTATGATATGCTCCACTTTATTTTTCTCCACCAGTGCCATAAGAAGATAATTTTCCTCTGCATCCACATACCTAGGAAATAACTAATTCCTTTTATTCAATAAATAAATTAATTTCTTCATATTTTCCTTTGAAATATATTCATGTATCATTTTGAATTCACACTTGTACATTAAAAAAATAAAATAAATAAAACTAACAAATTTTATGAAAATTCAAACTTATAATTGTATACATTTTTCTTTTCGAGATACTTTTCCATTAATTTGAAAATATTAACCTTCTCAAACTGTTCTACATAGTTTTATCTTTCCAACGAGATATTTTATGTTTAATTTGGTCTTCTATAAATATATATATATAGCCTCCCAAAAACAACACTTATCCATCATAGATGCAACTCATGAACTTTTTATGTAAATATATCACAAAACGAAATAAAATATAAATCAAGGAATTGAAAATAAGCCTCTTCAAGTGGTAAACCTCCTTTTACATCACATAAATGAAAAATTCTTAGATGATTCAATGACAAGACCTCCTTGGCATATATAGGAGTCTAAGGGGTCAAAATATAATTAGGTTCTGCATAACAATAATGATGTAAGGGAAAAAAAATAACAATATGGGGGATACACTAGTATTATAGGGATCTAATATGCCCCTCTCCAAAAAAGTGTTGTCCTCAATGCTTGAGTAGTTATGGATGCTTCTAAATAAAATACTCATCCTCCCATGTGGAGTCTTGAACATGTAAGTTCTTCCACTTAATGAGATAATCTGAAATTGATTTGTTCTATAGCTTATGTATTCTTCTTTATGTGATTGCTTCATGCTCCAATATGATTTTTCCTTCCTCTTCAAGTTCCAGAAATATAGTTTGAACTAGAAGCTTGTAACCAATAACCTTCTTTAAGCATGAAACATGGAAAATTGACTATACTCGTGAAGATGCAAGAAACTCCAATTTGTATACCGTAGTACCAATATTTTGTAACAACTTGTAAGGGACATAGTAAATGGGTGATAATTTATTATCATTGTTAGCTTTATCGAGGTACATTTATTTGTATGGTTGTAGTCGTAAAAACACCTAATCACCCACATGAAAACTTATTTCACTATGATGCTGATATACTTGTTGTTTCATTCAATTCTGCACTAAAGTCAAGTTATCCTCTAAGAGTTGGAGAACTTGTTGTTGATGATTGATGTGATATTCTACTACTTGAACCTTAGATTTTTCTCTTAAATATGATAATATGGATGATGAATGATATCCATAAAGCACCATAAATGGGGTCATTTTCATTGCGGTATGGAAGGAAGTGTTATACCACCATTCTGCCAGAGGCAATCACTTGATCCATTGTGCTTTTTTATCAGACATGAATCAATTAAGATATCCTTCCAAACATTTGTTCAGTATCTTATTTTTCCCATCAGATTGAGGATGATAAGATGAGCTATGAGCTAATTGAGTACCAAGATAACCAAATAATTATGTCAAAAAATTTCTAGTGAAAATGGGATCTCTATCGCTTACAAAAATCTTTGGGTTTCCATTTATCTTTTGAACTATTTCCATAAATGTAGTAGAAATTGTAATGACTTTGAAAGGATGAGATAGTGCACAAAAGTGTGCATACTTGGTAAGCTCATCAACTAATACCATGATGGCACACTTTCCTTCAGACTTGGGTAAAATTGTGATAGAATCCATTGAGACCTCTTTCCAACACTGGCTTGGAATGGATAATGGTTGTAAAATACCTGGAGTCTTAATTGTCTCAACTTTATTTTGTTGGCAAACCAAACATTCCACCACAAACTTCTAAATATTAGATTTAAGTCCATCCCAACATAATCCCTTCTTAACCATGTGGTAAGCTTTTAAAGTCATGAGTGCCCTCCTTTAGGAGAGGTGTGCAATTCCAAAAGAACCTTGTGTTTAAGTTGGGAGTTATTACATAGATATAAGCGATCTTTATACCATAATGAGTCATTTATCCAAATAGATGAATCATATGCACTGATATCTTCATGCAAATTTTGAACGAGTGCCCATAACTCTTCATACTTATTCCATGCATCTCTTGCTTCAGTTATCCAATCAGGTTAGATAATAGAAATGGTACTTAGCAATGCTTCAACATCCTCATCCCTTCTTAAGAGTGCATCTGCAACAACATTTTGCTTCCATTTTTTGCACATGATTTCAAAGTCATAACCCAACATCCTTGTGACCCATTTTTGGCTTGAAAGATAATATTTGTTCCAAGAAGTATTTAAGACTATCATGATCTGTTTTTTCCTTGAAGTGTCTTCCCATTAGGTAGGGGCACCATTTCTTTAGTGCATGTATCATTGCCAACATTTCCTTGTCATAAACAATTTTCTGTAAATGCTTTCCCTTATTTGGATGACTTTCAAAAGCAATGGGTCTTCCTTCTTGCATTAAAATGGCACCAATGCCATTTTTTGAAGCATCACATTCCACAATAAAGGTGTTTCTGAAGCCCGGTATAGCTAATACTAGAGCTCGACACATTGCCTCTTTAAGATGTTCAAAAGCCTTAGCTTCTTTTGGAGTCCAAAATAATGCACCTTTCTTCACTAATTTTGTTAGAGGTGTGACTATATTCCCATAATTATTAACAAATTTGTGATAATATCCTATCAACTGAGAAATCCTCGAAGATGCCTTAAGGTTGTGGGGATTTTCCATTCCTTTATGGCTTTAATTTTGTTAGTTTCTAGCTTAACACCCTCATGGGATACAATATAACCAAAATATTCCACTTCTTGTACTCCAAAGAGACATTTGGAGGATTTTGCATACAATTGTTTCTCCTCCAATAGTTTGAGCACCTTGTCAACATGTTGAACATGATGTTTCTAAGACTTTCTATAGATTAGAACATAGTTACTGATCAAATGAGAAAATTTCCCGGTACAAGTTTTTTTGAGGTAGCAAAAAAAACACTCGATTTTGAAAAGTGGTGATGCAGGCTCACCCTTCTTTTTTTAGCATAGTTTTGACACTTTAAATTTTCTTATGATTTTTTTTTTTTAATGTCATGATTTTCATGTCAATTTTGAAAAGTGGCGATGTAGAATAACCTGTTTTGTTTTAGCATATTTTTGGAACTTTAAATTTTCTTTGATTTTTTTTTTTTTTAAATATCATGTCGATTTAGAAAAATGGTCATGTTTTTAGTAGTTAATTTTTTATTTATTTATCAAGTATGAACATTTGTTTTAAAATATTAATGATTTTCATGCTAATTTTGAAAAGTGTTAATGCAACATCAATCCTTTTTGTTTAGAGGGGTGATTTTCAAGACATAAAAATAAAATTAAAAACCATGGGAAAAAAAATTCAAATATAAAGAAAATATCAAGAAAATATGGAAAAAAACCAATAAGAGTGTAAAGAAAAGCAAAAATAACTTGTAAAAATAAAAACTTTAAACAAAAAAAATAAAAAAAAAATAATAAAAATACAAAAAAACTTCAAAAAATAAATTAAAAAAGGAAAAAATTAAAAAAACTCACAATTTAAAGACAAAAAATAAAAATTAACAATTATTATTATTATATTTTTTTTAAAGAAAAAAAAAAACAAAATAATTAAAGAAAAAAAAAAAAAAAAAAAATAGTTAAAATTAAGAAAAATTCAAATAATCAAAATACTAAAATTAAAAATAACTAAAATTCGGAAATTTAAATTAAAAAATAAAAAATAAAAATTTAAAAACAACATTCAAATAAAAGTTTTAAACAATAAAAAATTATATTAAAAAAAAAATTAAAAATTAAAAAAAAACATATATATATATATAATTTTCAAATAAAATAACAATAATAATAGTTTTATGTAGAATTTTTTTGGTAATAATCACATTCAAATGAACATTGTCAACGCATTTCGAACCAACTAGTGTGGTTCATCATTAGGACTAGGTAAGAGATAATAATTTTTTTATTTTTTTTAAATTATGAAAACTAATAATAATAAAAAATTAATAAAACAAAAAAAAATTGAAAACAAAATTTTAATTTAAAAAAATTAAATAAATAAATAAATAAAATCACCACCGTCGCCCTAGGGTCTCGGGGCTTGGCTGACAAGCGAAAGAGAGCTAGCTGCTCTTCGCTGCCCGTCGGCCGAGCCCTGTGGCCCCGAGGGCGATGGGGGTCGATTCCGAGAATGACCGCTGCCTTGGGTCGATTCCAGGAATCATCGCAGCCGTGGGTCGATTCTGGGAATCACCGCTGCCCTGGGTCATTTTCGGGAAATCATCACTGCCTTGGTCAATTCCCGGAATCATCACTACCCTAGGTCGATTCTGGGAACCACCGCAGCCCTGGTCGATTCCTGGAATCACTGCTGCCCTAGGTTGATTCCGGGAATCACTGCCACCCTGGGTCGATTCTAGGAATCATCGACGCCCACCGCTGTTGCCCTAGGGGCTGCTGGGCTTAGTCGATGGGTGATGGAGAGCTGGCAGATATCCACTGCCCGTCGACCGAGCCCCACGACCCCTACGTCGATGCCGACGATTTTTATTTAGTTTTTAATTAATTTATTTTTTAATCAATTTATTTATTTATTTATTTTTCAAAGTTTTGATTTAAAAAATAATTTTTATTTTTAAAATTTTTTTATTATTATTTTTTTAGTTTGTATTTTTTTTTAATTTAAAAAAAATGAATTTTGTTATTTTTTTATTTAAAAAATGTATTTTCATAGATATATATGTTTTTTTTTTAATTTAAATTATTATTTGAATTTTCTTTTTAAAATTTTTTATTTTTTGATTAATTTAAAGTTTTATTATTTTAAATTTTTTATTTTTATTTTATTTTTAATTTAATTCTTTTCTTTTTAAATTTAAATTTCTAAATTTAAATTATTTTTTATTTTATTATTATTTTTTTTAATTCTAGCTAATTTTAAAATTTTTATTTTGTTATTATTTTAATTATGTGGTTTTTTTATTTCTATTATTTTTATAACTTAAATTATATATATATATGTATGTATGTATGTATGTATGTATATATATATATATATATATTTCCTTTTGGGTTAGTTTTTAATATTTTTTTTAAATTGTGTGTTTTTTTTTAATTTTTCCCTTTTTATTTTGTTTTGAGTTTGTTTTTTTTTTTTTTAATTTTTACAGGTGATATTTTATCTTTAGTATCATGCCTAGAAATCGTTGGAATTTTATTTTCATAAAGGTGATATTTTATCTTGAATGTCATCTTTGGATTTTCAAGGCTTTTTAGAGGCATGATAATAGATTATTTTTAACACCACACGTAAATTTTTTTTTTTTTTTCTAAGTGAGACTAATTTCTATTATGTATAAAGGCTATAGTACAAAACTGCACCAACGTCAGCTGTGGAAGCCTGAACGTTGGGCTTGATAGTCAAGCAAAACATGCAAAGTTTGGACTGCCCGAGACGGGAAACCAGTCCTTTCAACCATAACTTCTGAACCGCCCAACAATGGGAAACCGGTTTTAAGTTTGTAGTAATAAAAAAAACACTATGTCTGAAAAACATACATTGCCTGTATAACAAAGCAATATAACTGTAAAACAGAAGATTTCCACTAGAACAGAATAAAGGAACCTGATAAACCAAGCAGATGCTATGCATGAGTGGGTGAGGGCGATTCTTTAATAATTCTGCAGGTGAATACCTCGCCTCTGTCCGCCAGTTCCTCACTGAGAGCGCGACCACCTTCTTCACGTTCAATCTCCATGCTGGTCTCGTGCCGAGGAGCCGAGGAGGCAAGGTCAACAGGAGGCGGAGTAGGCCTGTTCGACGAACTGGGCGGGCCAAAATTCGGAACTTCTTCCTGGAGTGTGACCATAATAGCAGCAGTGAGGATAGCGTTGTAGGAGGTACAGTCGAACCTTAACTCAGCACGCTGAGAGGTTTGACGGATGGATGGCCGAAGAGAACGCGGAGCAACATCAGTAGCAAACCCAGTATCCATCCCAGACGCCGGAGCAGGAACAGGAGGCGGGCGCTGTTGGTTGAGCCGCCCACGACCAGAACTCCGTCGACTTCTCATGCGCTCGCGGAGGCGTGGCATGATGGTCGAATTGGAGCCAAATTGAGTAGGGCTCGTCCGACAGAGAGAGTTCAGGGTTGCGCTAGGAGGAGAAAGAGAACCAGAAGCAGAACGAGAAGGAGCTCTGGGCGAATCGACAGAGGAGGGGGCGATAATGCCGGACTGCGCAGGAAAAGCAGAATTGAAAACGGACTGATTGCACCAAGGACTGTGGGAAAAATGCAAATTGGGGGCCAGCTCGATGCAGGCTCCTAACGAGCTTCGTTTCCCTGTATGCGTCTTGAGGCTGGCTTCAGAAGTTGCAGAAGAACATATCGTGTGCAGAGGGATAGGCGAGACTGGATTGTCCATCCCACCATTCAGCCCTGCACAACTGCCATGCGCGCCCAAAATGACCGCCATATCCACCATAACCAAGAGCCGAATGGGCCGATCGAGGAGAGGAGCTCTCACACAGTGCGAAGAGTAAATGCAGCGTTTAATGGTGGTACCGGGAGCCTTATGGGCTGCACCGGCCATTTGCATTGGGAAGTGGCCTATGTGCCACGTTCCCATATATCTATTAAACACCCGCAGCCGGGGCCACACGTAAAAATTATTGCAATTTTAAGACTTTTGATATTTTATGTTTAATGTCATGTTTTTTTTTTTACCGTTGTTAATCGGTAACTCTTTAGACTAATTTAAGGGAGGTCCCATGATCAATCCTCATGGCTACCTTGTAACACCAAGGGTACATCCAACAACTTGCAAGCCATATATACCAGATCTTATGATTCAGTAAGAGCCGAGACTCACAGAAGGGGGGAGTCTACTCCTTGAGTCGAGATCATAGCAGGCCATATACTCAATGGGATTTGAACCACGGTCTCGTTGGTTTCACCTAGCAGGACTTACTGTTAAACCACATATCACTGTATATGTTTAATGTCACATTTATCGGTGAAATTTTAAGGTTTTTCAGAGTCATAATATTTTATCTTTAATGTCATTACTAAAAATTGTTGACAATTTACCTCGAAAGAAAAATACGTTATTCCAACATCAACACTTTTTGTTTTCAAGGTGTTTTTTCCACAGAAAAAATTGACGACGTTATTCTAGCATCAACACTTTTTGTTTTCAGCCTGCTTTTTGCACACAAAAAATTGGCAACGTTATTCCAACATCAACACTTTTTGTTTTCAAACTTTTTTTTTCACACAAAAAATTGGAGATGTTATTCCACCATCAACACTTTTTGTTTCAAGGGTGTTTTTTCAATCTTTTTTTTCAAGAAAAAATTTGGTTTTTAGCATAATTTAAAAAAATGTTGAAATTTGACCCTAAAAATAAAACAGTGCATTATCGAAGGCACACTTTTCGTTTTTGGGTTGTTTTTTCATGTTTTTTGAGTTTTTTTGGGCTAGAGTTCTCGTTTTGAGGTAATAGTTCCCGTTTGATCGGTAACTATGTTTTAGTATATCATAAAAAAATACTAACATAAATAATCTAACGAAGGGTTTGAAAGTGGAATTCATCAAAACTTGAAATGTGGAAGGTGTGTTAGTAAGGAAAAAGGGGATGACCAAAAATTTAGAATGACCTTCATGAGTTCTAAATTTTGTTTTCGGAATGTCTTCTATCTTCATTCTAATTTCATGTTATCCTGAACGAAGATCCGACTTTGTGAAGTAAAATTCTCCATGTCTTTCATCTAACAATTCATCAATGACAAGAAAAATAAAATTATCTTTAATAGTGAGCTTGTTGAATTCTCTATAATATAGACACATATACAATTATCCATCCTTCTTGTGCATAAATACTATTGGAGAAGAGAGATAACTTTGGCTAGGTTGAATAATACATGCCTTTAACATTTGTGCAACCATATGTTCGATTTCACTCTTTTGGGCAAAAGGATATCTATAAGGTCTAATGTTTAGAGGAACACTTCCTCAAATCAAGTGAATAGAATGATCATGGTCGCGAATAGGTGGGAGACCTTTGGGAATCTCAAATACCTTGGAATGATTGTCAAGGACCCTTTGGAGATCTGGAGAAATGGATGACTTAGAAATTTGAACATATAGTGAACATAATTGTGCAATGACCCCCATTGTTCCTTATTCAAAATATTTTTCATGCCATTAGAGCTAATTATCTTCGTAGGTTTCCCCACGATACCCCGTAATTCAATTTCCTTTCCTTCCAAGAAAAAATTGAAGAAAATTTCTTGAAAAATAAAATCTATTCTCCCCAAAGGTTGGAACCCTTTGAATCCTAATACAACATCTATACCACCCATTGGAATAGAAATCATTGGGCTATTCAATACATATTCCCTCATGTTTAGATTGATATTATGGCACTTTGCTCAACAATTTATAGTTCCTCCATTTGCAAACATCACTTGACAATCTGGTGTTGGGTACGAAAAGTAATTCAAATCCTTGACTATATTATAAGGAATAAAATTATGAGTTCTAACTGAATCAATCAACACTATTACCTTTTTCTTCTTGATATATCCTTCTATCTTGAGAGTTTGAGGAGTGGTAATTCCGGCCAATGCATTACAAGATATAGTTAGATTTATTTCTTCTTTTTCAACCCTTGGGGTTGGTTCCTGGTGTATATCTTCTTCCTTTGATGTTTCTTGTTCCTTTTCTTCCTCCTGTTCACAATCTATGTAAAATAATTTCTTCTTAGCACAATTATGACCTCTAGTGTATTTTCTATCACAACTGTAACAAACTCCTTTTGCTATTTTTTCCTTTATTAGTTATAGTTTCAACCTTATAGGTTGTGGGAAGCTAGGAATAGAAACACTTACATCTTTATAGTTGTGAGAGGTAGACCTCCTTGTTGCCATAATTTTTCTTTCAAATTTTCCTGTCATCTTGAATGCATTTTCTAATGAATTAGGTTCCCAAAGGCGAACCTCATGTTGGATGCTATCCTTTAAATTCCATATGAAGGCATCAATTAAATTCTCCTCTGGAATATCAGTTACTTTGATATTCAATCTATGGAATTCTTGAATATTCTTCCCAAATGAATGTTTTTTTTTTAGATTTATCATTTGGATAAAGAATGTATTGCTTTTTGTATCCTCATAATGTGTTATCAATTCCTCCATAAAAATCGTATAAGTTATAAGTAATTTACGAGAACAAATAAATTGATACCATACAAATTGATTGGTTTCTAAATATAAATATGCAATGTGTACCTTTTGTGTGTGTTTTACATTGTGTAGATCAAAGGACTACTCCATTTGTAGTATCTATGTTACCAGATCCTTTCCATCAAACTTCCTCATATCAATTTTTGCAATGTGGCTAGTCTTCAAACCACTATTGGAGTCTCTGAGATCATAATTCATATTCCTTTTTTCCTTGTCCTTATTTTCATGGAATACGTTGTCACAACTAGGAAGCCTTTCTTGCAAAAACCTTGTCAAACCTTCCTTCAACCCTTCCATCTTGACATTCATCATTTTTCCCATGTCCCTTTTTATTTTTCTTCTAAACTTTCCACATCCCCTTTTAAACCATCCATCTTAAAATTCATCATCATTTCCAATTCATTTTTGGTTACTCTTTGCAAGAGCGAAATTTGTTACACTTGGTCTCGTAATTTTGATATATCATGTTGCATTTATTCCTCTTATTCATGCACCATAATAGAGATTTCTATTGGCTCACTAGGTGTATCCAATTTTTTATTTTGGGGAATTTTAGAACCAAATAATGATATATATGCTTCAATATTCCCTTCGAATCACTTCAAAAAAATGTTTTCAAATAGAAGTTATGTAAAAAAAATTAAAAAATTACATACATTTTTCTTGCTTTTAGGAGGTTGATCTAGAAAATATTGAATCTTTGTAATTTCGACCTCCCAAGGTATAAAACTTGACCTTGAGGTAGTTTTCTGTGTCTTATTTCCAACTCCACAAGTTATATAGAAATTGGATTATTCAAGAGAAAGTTATGCCAACTCTCCCAAGATGCCCTGATTATGGATTGGTTCAATAGAGAAAACTTGTAGGGGATGCCGCACGTCACTTTTTTAAATTTCAACCTTGAAATTGATACAAAAAAACTACAGCCTATTCACTTTCATTCATTTTTTATGAAATTCAAATCTGATGCACGAAGATAAATTTATGATGATTTTCCTCGAAAAACTTGTTTGAGATTGAATTCTAGAGCATAAAAAACCATAACTTCCTTGAACCATATCTCTGAAAATATAGCGAACCAAGATCTAAAATTTGTACATGAAATTCATTAGGATTTCTACTCTATATGGTCAAAATTTCATCTTTTGGAGCCTTAAAGAATTATTTTTTAGCTAAAATTCCAAGATTACATGTTTGAAGCAGTGAAACCCTAGGATCTAGAGCTTTGATACCATATGTTATGTAACTAGACCACAAAATAGAAGAAAAGGGAGATCAATGACTTGAAAATAAGCATTTTCAAGGGCGTAACCTCCTTTTACATCACATAAATGAACAATTATGAGACAATTCAAATAAAAAGACCTCCTTAGCATATATAAGAGTCTAAGGGGTCAAAATATAATTAGGGTTGACATAACAATAATAATGTAAGGAAAAAATAATAACAATAGTGAGCTTCTATCAGGCACAACAAGAACAATATGGGGGCTAGAATAGTATTATAGGGACCTAACAAAACTAATCTTAGTTTTTGATTTAAATGTTGAAATAAATATCCTACACGCATTGGGGAAGATAAATTTGAGGATTTATAATGTATTTTTCCATTAATACAGTTTGTATAAATTTCACATGGAAGGTATAAAGAGAGGAGTCCATGTTAAAAAAAATTATTGTTAAATAAAAATGAAAATAACTAAATAAAACCAACTAATGAAATCTTGATAGAATAAATTAATAAAAAAACATAAAAATAATAATAAATAAATAATCCCCTTACCAATCACTAGATTTTGTGCCTCATCTACTATATTCCAACCATTGAACATCAAGTTCTAGTTATTGGTTATTGACCATCAAATAGAAAGTCATGAGAAATAGAAATCATGATATTTTGATGTCCCAACATCCTGAAAGAATAATAAAAAATGAAATAAAAAATAAAATATCCTGACCACTGAGCATTGGATTATGACCATCAATCCATTGATTCAAAATTATCGAATATTAGGAGGATTTGGAAAATTCAAAGAAAATAAGGTGTTTGATATCCTGAAATTCTTACCACGAGATTTAAAAAACTAAGCACCAAATTTTGGCCATCAGGCACCGAACTTCAACCTTCATATTTCAGAAGAAAGTGTTGAGAAAGAAAGCATTTCCATGTCCCAATATTCTCAATTGTCGACCATCATATTCCTACCACTAGGCATGAGATTTCATCCTCCAAAAACTGGAATCCCACATGTTAAATGACGCTTAATATTTCCATTGACATAATAATTTTTGTCTATCAGAATCTGTTAATCTATGGATCTAGACCCTAAAATACCGAAAGAATGAGGAAGAGATAAGGAAAAAGAAAATGTCGACATCAACCAGTCCAGTGTTTTAGCTATTCACTTCTATGAACTGATGTAAATAATTACTATTAGCCGAGTTCTGTCAATTGGAAGAGCTTGGAAAAAATGAAATAAAATAAAATATAATAAATGAAAAATTAAAATAATAAATGATATATATATATGTGTGTGTGTGTGTCAATAAGATCCACATTAGATGTTATGTTAGCACATTGAATATAATTATTTTCCACGATGATTATGGGACATATCATCTACCACATCATTAATATCGATTATATAAAAACCTCAGAGGGCCATAAAACTACACACCAATTTGTGACCTATAAAACTCAAAACAAAAAGGAAATCCAAGATTTCATCCTATTATATGTACATAAAAAATCTAAGCCATTGAGATTAAAGAGGAAAATAATACCTAATGGACTCAACTATATGACCATAACACAACTGATTTGGATATGGAGAAGCCTTAATTGAAAATTTTCAATTTTTCCAAAATTCTAACTCATTCATTCATGCATTGAAATCCAAATCTTAATGATACTGTTGAAACATCATGATAATCAGATATTAATCAAATCAAGACATGGAATAAACTTGAATAAGTTTATATGAGCATGCATACCAATGATTAATATTTGGGTAGCAAAGACTCAAATGGTGCATTTGAATAACGTGTGTCGAAAAAAGTGATGAAATGATAAATTTACATGACAAAAGAACTCCATAATTGAAACCATAATCATTGGATTGGATGCATGCATGATAACTCACTAATGATTTTTTTATGGTGGAATTAGATCATCAACACATCATTCTATGAATAAAATCTCTAATGAATCAGTGCAAAGAAGAAAATAAAACTAGAGAACGAAGATAATCAAACCATAACTCTAAGTCAAGAAAACAAAATAAAATGAAAATAAAGGAAGTATTTTCAAAATGTATATAGGGACCCCTTTTAGCTTTTCCAAAATTCAAAGGGATGGTGTTGAGGCCTCAACAAGTGCCAACCTTATTGATTGCATGAGGTTAGAAGAGGGAGGATTTTGTTCTATATAGTTGTTAGTGACCACTCTTATAGTATCCACATTTAATTTCAGCTTTCCATGCTAGACTAAAAGAATGTTGTAAGATTTATAATAAAGAAGATGAACCTCATGTTGTATTCTTTCCTTTAAAGTTCCCATAAAAAGGTCTAACAAATTATCCTCTAAAATGTTGTTTACTCTGAGACTCAACCTTTGGAATTATTAAATGCACTCTATAATTAGTTCATTGTGTAGAAGATTCATAAATTCACTAAAAATTCATTTCTATTAATATGCCCATATTGTGCTATAAATTCCTTTGGAAAAATGGACCAAAATTATTTTTCCTTTCACAAAGCCATTGAAACCACACAAACTAATAATTTTTCTAAAAATATGGAAGCAATATTTACCTTTTGCAATATCGTCACTTAGTGTATATCAAATTATTGCTCCACATGGAATATCCATGTTATTGGATTGTTACCATCAAAATTCCTCATATCAATATTTAGAATGAATAGTTTCTTGGTGCCACATTGAGTCCTTAATATTGTGGATATTGAAGTGATAAAAAATCATGGTTTTGGGATTCAATTTTTATTTCCTCCTATTTTCTGGATTTCCTTGCATCTTGTTATCTCCTTTATGAAGTTTCTCCTCTTGGGTATGTATTAGGTTGGAGGATGTGTATTTTTTCAAATATTCCATGTTCCTTTCCATCTCATCAATTTTATTTCTCCAATTTATTTTCCACCTCTTCAATATAGGGAGAATTTTCTTCTCTTTGTTCTTAATTCATAGTATATCTCTTTAGGGGTTTAAATAGTGAAGTATATTTTGAAGCTCCCTTAGGAGACACTTTGGAGAAATAATAATTCTCATATTTCTAATATTCATAAAAAATTTTGAATCATCAAATAATATATATTCCAATCAAAATTTTTACCAATAATAAGTTACATACCTTTAGAAACCCTTACATGTAGATTATCTATATGGCTTATTTTTTTCTTGATATATATTTGGATTCTAAGCCCTTCTAAATATAATTTTTTGGCTTGTGGTACTATGTTATTTCTTCTCTTCAATTCCATAGTTCTTACCAAAATTTGGTGTGCCAAGTGAAAGTTATGGAAAATTTCACAAAAAATGTTGATTTTGGGACTCTTCCCAAGAGTGAAATTGTATAGTGTGCCATGTGTTTATTTTTTCGAATATGATTCTAAATATTTTATCTATGGTAACTCAATATGTCTCCTCAAATCCTTGATAATTTCATTTTTTGAAGTTTCTTTAGGGAAAAGTTACAAAAAAATTCGAAGATCACTCATTTGAAATTGATTTCAATGCTATTCAGAAACCCTAACTTCCAAAGGATGTATATTCAAAACTATAGTGGACCAGAATATAAATATTTTACCAACTAGACATTAAAATCTCTTCTAATTCTCTTAACAATTTCACAATCTAAGGTGTCCTAGAAAAATGTTATAGAGAAAATTCCAAAATCACTCATTTGAAATGAATTTCTAGGCCATTCACAAACCCTCACTTCTATAGGGTATATCTCAAAAATTATAGCAAATTAGAATCTTAAATTTTGGTCAAATGTACTTCTAATATCTCTTCAATAATATCAAAGTTTCACAATCTAAATATTCCCATAAATGTGTTATAGATAAAATTCCAATATTTCTTATATGACACCGATTTCAGGAACATTCACATTTAACCCTAACTTCCATAGAGTATATCTTTGAATTTAGAGTGAAAAGAGTTTGATTTTTTTTTAGAGTTACTTCTGTATATCTCCTCAAAGAGCTCACGTTTTCACGAATTGAAACTTCCCAAGAAAAAATTTATAATGAAAATGTCATGATGACTCATTTGAAGCAACAAAACCCTAATACTATAGCTTTTCTATCAAATGTTATGAACCATGTGCATTTAAAATGATAAGAATTCACTAATTATATTCCACATCAAGGGGAAACCTCCTTTACAATGAATACAATGTATGAGAAAATATTTTATGATATTAAGACTAGGTCTTCTTAGTGTGTGTGTGTGTAGCAGAGAAAGGGTAAAATTATAATGAAAGGGTATAATGAAATGTTATGAACTAAATAACTGTAGAAATGTAATAACACAATATACATGGCTTAACAAGGGGTTTTATTGTTAGTACGAGTTTTTTTCCATGGCTTAACACATATCAATTTTGTAGTTGACAAGGATGAGGCCTAAAATTATATTATAGTTATTGTTATTAATAGATTACTCCCAATAATTTCATATATAAAGTCCTCTAATGTTTTCCCACAACTAATAACACATAACCACTCATTAAATTTATTTTCTTGGTGAGTAATGTTCTCTTTGATATCTTTGATAGTTCATTTGGGGGATATTCCAATAAAAAAGTAATGAATTAGAAGCACTAATATCCTTTCAAAAAGTAATATTGGAACTTTATAATTATACTTGAAACTTATCCATAGTAAGTGACTCAAAAATAAAACTCCTCTTTTTTGTACATACTAAATCAAGTTGCATTATGCTAAAATCCTAAACCGATATTTAGTTCATTCATAACCAAAGGCAATACAATGCTATCATTAACCAAATGGAAAATAAGGTGGCACTAGTTTGAACCCTAAGGCAAGCTTGTGATGATCCACAAAGTATGAAACTCCATATTCTAGGGAATTCCATGAGTGCTTGATTTCACGAAGTTTTTTTTATGCCATGGTGTTCCTCCTCTACATTCCCTCAACATGGAGGTTTGAATTTCAAATCAATGGAAAACAAGATAATTTCTCTTGAATATCATTCAATAACCTTTATCAACAACACCAAGGAGGATTAATGTCCATGTAATAATTTTTTTTTTTTTAATTTAAGACACAATACTAGCCAACATCTTGAGGAATTTGATGCGACTTTCACCTATATGATTTTCCTTGTATGGTGTCTATCTTCCACTCTTGGTTTTATTATGGAAATCAATGAGGTTGAGGGTAAAATAATCCTCTATGGAACTTTCGCTTTTCAAGTTCTCTTAGTACTAGTTCCTCTCACCACTCATGGTTAAAATTAGTGCGATGAGAACATGACATGCAACTATAAGTTCCCAACATTCCTTACTAACTTTGGATAATTACAGAAGGGGCTCAATAAAATGAAATAAGAAGTTTATTTTGTGAGGGCCTAACTAGATATATTGTGAGACTAGGGAAATTCTTAAAGTAGGTATCATATAAGAAAATAAATCCCTTAAAAATTTGAAGAGGAGACTTGTGAAACCCTAGTAGTCCCATTAAGGAACTTTTTAGGTCGACAATGACCCTCAAAAGAAAAAATATAATAACAAAATCAACTTTAAAAGAACGAATAAGATTCAATATGATGATGTCATCCCTAGGGTTAAATATTTTTGGAGCGAAAAGAATAAAACTATCATTTCTAGTTTTATTTTAAACTTATATCCCTATAAGTTTACTCAAATGTCAAGTGAAGGCTCCCAAGAAGTTGTAGAGCTCTATTAGGGTTGTTAGGGTTGGTCAATCCTAAATGAATTAGATATTGGGGTGGCGTGCATGCACCCCATGTTCAGTTTTGAAGTATCCCAAATATTGAATTCACTACATGCTAAATGAGTGTTTCTCAATGTTGGCCTACAAATTGTATTGTCATAGGGTGCTCAAGAATTGATGAACATGCTACAAATTTTCTTCCCAGGTTTTGCTAAATATGATGATTTCATCCAAATATACAACGACAAAATATTTTTTGAACAATCACATGACATCATCCATAATCATCATGAACATTTCTAAAGCATCAATCGAACCAAATGGCATGACCAATCACTTAAAAAGGCCTTCTTTATATTTGAAGGCTATCTTCCAGATATCGATTTGTTCAACTAGAACTTATTGGTAGCCTGAATTTAGATCAGTATTTCTAAAGAACTTGGCATCCTTAAAATGATCAAGAAAATCACCAATCTATGGTATTGAAATTTTTTTCTTGATAGTGATTTTTTTTAGCAATATGTAATAAATAGAGAATCTCCATTTCCCATCCTTCTTCTACGCCAACACAATTAACCTCTCGTAAGGTGAGGATCTCAATTAAATGTGGGACTTTTGGATGAGTTCATGATATGACATTTATTTTACTCATTTTCCAAGAGAGAACATCTATATTTTGGGTCATTAAGTAAAGGATCACTTTGTCTTAAGAAAATTGAGTGTTTAAATTGGCAGTGTAGAGGTAAACCCAATAGGTGAAGAGAAGATAATTTATATTCTTCTAAAATCTTGTTAACCTGATCTATTATGTAGAGAGGTCACATGCTAAAGTTTTGATGGCTGTAGTAACCTTCCTTTCACCTTTTTGACATTTTTTTGCTAAGAGCAATGAAATCACATTAGTTGGAACAATCTCCGATACCTTGTATAGTTGACCCATAGAGTAACAATGACCCTATGAGGACAAGATTCATAAGCATCATTAATTTTCCATACATAAGGTCTCTCTGAATGAACATAAAAAATTATGAGTGGGGAAACATCACACAATACCTCATCTTTGAAGGGCTTGATGCTGAAGAATAGGTGGCATTTCTAGCTGATCTAAATGACTCGTCCAAAGATTCACTAATCAATGGTGTATGGATGGGGGTGTGGCACTATTTGAAACTTCAATCTCCTAATGACCTTGGCTAAGACAAGGTTTTTTTGGATCCCGCTATTAATAATGGAATGTAGTGGGGTCCCCTTCACACACATATATATATGAATGGAAGAGGTACTCCCTCTCCTTAGGTTCCTATGACTCTTTTAGTTGGATATTTGTGGTCATGGTAAAAATAAGTTATGTATTGATGATATATTTTCCTTTCTCTTGCTTCAAATTAGAATCTGAGATAGAGTCTATTTATTTTTATTTAAGCTGTACTAACAATGATTTATTTGAGAAACATTCATTGTTGTTGTGCCAAGGGTATTTGTGGAACACACATCACTTTCTTGTATCCTTATTTAACTTCCCATTACCCTTATTTTCTTGTGACATGGGATAGTTTTCTTAAGGTTGTATCTCCTTGATTTGTCCCTTATTCTGTAAGTTAGGGAAACCTTTTCTAGAATTATGATGTGGCATATTTGTAGGGCCAAACTCTTACTTATTCCTCTACTTCAATTTCTACTCAATTTTGGAAGGATGTCAATAAGTGGCTCTCGGTGTGGAGATGCCAAGGAAATCCATATTTTTTCAGATGTAATTATGTAAGAGACTACAATACTTTAGACTCGAGATGTTTCTCAAAGTATATGACATGGGCCCATAAGTTGCCCAAGGAAAATTTTAAGGATGGAAGTTTATCTTAAAGTTTAGAAGCCTTGGTGAATCTTACTAGTCCCCAATATGAAAATTGTAAAATATTTGGAAATATTTTGGCAAAAATATTTAGATTTCTAATTATTTTATATTATCCTATATAAATTTTTGGTGATTTTTAGGGTAAAATAATTTTATACTATAAAATGTGGGCGAAACATTTTTAGAAAAAATGGAAATTAGCGAATATTTTTTTTAGAAAAAACATGGAAATTAGCCCACGTGCGAATATTAGCCCCTAAAATTTTCCAAGAAGTTGCCATCTCACCCTGAGAATGAAATCCTAGAGGGATTGCACCCAACCCAAAACAGAACCCATCAGGGTATAGGTGTGGAGGTTACATGGACCCTCTATGGACCCCTCCCCACATTTCCCATCACCGTTTGTTGTGGCTGCATGATTGGGCTCTACCCTAATACATTTTCTAGGCCTTATCCCTTGGTGATGCATTCAAACTACTAGGGTGACCTGAACTCCTTAAAAAAAAAACTCCGAGAGGGCATGGATGAATGAGAAGGATCCTCTTTACTCCAACGTGGCTTAAATGTTGACACACCATGCCACATCCTCTTAGAAATAAAATATCAAGACTTTTGTACCCAACGTCATGGGATATTACCACAGAATAAATTTCGAGGAAACATCACATGTCTTTACTACTGGGGTGACATGTCCTACCCCAGGTCACCATGTTGCACTGAAGCCATCCTCCAGCCAACTTATTATGCATTTCCATGTCTCTCACCTACCAGGATGGTCGTGGGTACCACCATACTCTATCATTCCATGGTTAAATGTATATATCATGTTATAAAATATATGGGGTCCTCTGCCTCGATTATGTTCAGTGAACCAACTCCCGACCCTGTTGCGCCACATTGTTCCAACGGATAAATCCCAACTAGATATAACTATACCTCCACTTGAAATCTCTAGGGAAATACTTTTTGGGTTACATGGATGGCGAGGATCATCCCATGGCATCCAATGACACTGGGCTATTATTGCCATGCACCCCTTGTCATGGAACTTGGTCATATGGCTTGGTAGGGAGCCCACTGTTTTAACCCCCAAAAAATTAATTCCAACCCCCACTCTTAGCGCTTGGTTATAGCTCCCACACACATTGGAAAACAAGGTTCAAGGCCTAAATTCCTCCAGGATTAGGGTTTTCAACTCCCATGTGTTTAACAAAATATTTTTTTTATAAGTATATAAAATAGATCCTTTGCTAGGGCCCCTGTAGCAATATCATTTGTGAATATTTTGGTGGCCCATCTAGCTATCTGACTTGTGCTTTTATGGAGACTTGTCCCAACCTTCTTGATCTTGTAGTTTATAAAATAAGTCCCAATGGCCAAATAGTTTTAATATAGGCATTCAATTTCCTTTTAACAAATACTGTATTCATTTCCATACACATGTATTTAGAAAAATGAGTAGGCTTAGAATAAACACAAGAATAAACTCATCCCTTAGGAAAATAGTTTGGGAATTAACCTCTTATTTCCACATAGGAAAGAGGGCATTCATGATGTGATTTTAGAGCCATTTATTATCCATTAAACCTATAATAAACTCTATATACAACAAATATAAAATTTCAGGCATTTAGCTTATAAATGCATGACAAAAATTCATAAAAAGGACCATACGAATTCAATAATTTTATTCAATAAGGTCATGCAATAACATTACACAACAATGCAAAAACATACAAAGCCAAAAAATAATTCTTATAAGGAAATCTTTAACTTCACAACTCTTAGCTAAATACAATAAATCCAATGGCCAAACTGAAGGTGGGACTTCAATTTTCCACCCAACTATAAACCTAATGTAGCTAGAATCACTTGCAACGGTTACCCTTGACTCAAATCCACAATCTAAGGGGAATTTATTTCAGTAGACTTCACAAGAAGACATATTCATTCAATAGAGGATAGTAAATACATATGACATTGGGTGGTTTATCAACTAGTTAAGCATATAAAAATTCACATCAATGCATGGTTTATCAATTGCTTCAAGCACTCTAAGAGTATTTTAGCAGCCCACGACAAGCCCCTTGTATGGTTTATCAAATCTCTCTCAACCAATCCTTGGCGAGAAATCATTTCCATTTCCTCTTGATCCCCCTGCATTTCGGTTGCAATTTTATCTTTCAGGGAATCCCATTACTTTAGCTCATATATCTTTCCATCTTTCCTCATGAGCTTCACCAAGAAGAGGTACAATCCCCACCTTGCTTTGAATTTTCATTTTTTATTATTTCCTCAAGGCGCCTCCTCATGTTTCTCTTGGATTCTTCCTCTTATTTTTCTTATTATTTGCAACATACAATTAATTAAAGGTGCTATCTAACCCCACCTTGGTTTTATATTTCCTCTTCCCTCTTAGATCATTGTTTTGTGGTCAACTCTTCAGGCCATTACATAAAAATTTACTAATTTATAATTCAGAATATTTTCACAGTACCAAAAGACAGGGGAAAATGTAACAGGGGTGTCAGAAACCCCAACCCATTAAACGAAACACAACCCTTGATGTTATTGTAGCACGAAAAAAAATTGAGCTTTACATACAACTCATACATCTCCTTATTCAACAACAAAATATGGGTATTACCTTTATTTGGTAGGCCATATTTCAAGTGGCTTCATCAGGTCCAAAGTGCTTCCATTGCACCTTGACCTACTCTATTGTTCTATTCTAGAGTGTGATTTGCCTCCGATATAGGATGCATAGTCATTATGGTCGGAGCTCTCCCTTTGGTTCTGCCATAAACTAGTCAAAAACATGATTAGTGTCCTGAACATATTTATTAAGTAAGGAAACATGAAAAACATTGTGTGATTTCAAGGTGGGTAGCAAGGCTAATATGTAGGCCAGTGGCCCCTCTCTCTCTAAGATCTAAAATGGTATGCTATATCTGGGTGCCAACTTAGAACATGAGCCCATTTTTAATGAGTTTTTATTTGGCTTAATATGGAGATAGACATGATATCCCACTCGAAACTCTTTATGTAGTCTTTGTTGGTCTGCATAACTTTTCTTCCTATCCTAATATGCTTTTAAATTTTTCCTGATTTTGATCATCTCCTACTCCATTTATTTTATAAAATTTGGCCCAACAATTAATCTATTTATTGGATCATCCCAACAGATAAGGGTGTTTTATTTCCCGCCATAAAGCTCCTGAAAGGGGCTCATACCCAATGATTCTTGATAGCCATTTTGTATGCAAATTCTACCAATGGCAAGTAGTATTCACACTTTATTGGATGATGCATCACATACATTCTCAACATGTATTCCAATATTATATTTAATCTCTATGTTTGATCATCAATACAAGGATGATAAGTTGAGCTAAAGGCTAGCTAGGTTCCAAAACCAACAAACATTGACTTCCAAAACTTCGAAGTAAAATTGGAATCCATGTTTGATATTATCTTTTTGGGTACTCCATGCAATTTGATTATCTTTTTAATGAATATATGGGTTATATCTATTGTTTGAGAAGACTTAATAACTATGAAGTGAGCTTCCTTGCTCAACTTATCCACTACCACCATGATACCATTATGTTGTCTATATGTCCTGGGAAATCCTATAATGAAGTCCATGTATATGACATCCCATTTCCATTACGGAATTGGAATTGGTTGTAGCAATCTAGCTTGATGCCTGCACTCTACCTTCACTTGTTGACATTCCAAACATTTTTCAAGGTATTATGTAATATCTTTCTTCATCCCTTGCCAAAAATATGTCATCTTCATGGTTTTCATCATATTTTGATATCCATGGTGACCCGAGTATGGTATTTTATGAAATTCTTCCATGTTAAGCTTCCTTAATTCCCCTGCATTGGGCACATATTTCTTGTTCTTGAATATTAATATTCCATCATCATTGAGCTAGTAGCTTATGTTTACTGATCCATCTAGTTTTTATTGCCAATGCTTCTTCACATATTGGTAATTTTCATGATTTATCAACCCTTATTTAATCCTCTCCTTGATGTCAAATGAGCATGATCTCAGGGTTTCTATGTGAACCTATTGTAAACTTCTATTGAGTGAATCTGCCACATTATCTCCTTTCCTTTAATATGCTTAATTTCAAATTTAAAATCATTGATCAATTCCGAACATCTAGCTTGTATGGAATTTAGTTTGAGCTGGTAAAACAAGTATTTCAATCCACCATGATCTATCATAAACACAAATATCCTTCCCCATAAGTAATGCCTCCACATTTTTAGTGCATGCATAATGGCTTCGAACTCCAAGTCATGAGTGACATAGTTATTTTCATAATTATTCATTTCCTGGAGTTATAGCAGATTACATATCCTTCTTAGATTAGGACTCCACTAAGTCCCTCCTTACAAGCATTGGTACAGACTATAATTTTTCTTCTAGATCAACTATTCTAAAGATAAGTGCACAAGTGATTAAAATTTTCAGTTGTTCAAAAATAGTTGCGCATTCAAGTGTCCATTGAAATTTTACTCATTTTTTGCAACACAGTGATGGGAGGCCCAATATTTGAGAAGTTTTGAATGAACCTTCGGAAGTAACCAACCAACCCCATAAAATATCTGACCTTTTTTCCATTATGGATGTGGCCCAATCCATCATTGCTTTAATATTCTTTACTTCCACAACCACTCCTTATTTTATATCACATTTACGGAGCATGGCATAAAATTTGTGCCCCCTTAGAATTTGTGGAACTACTCTTAGGTGATATTTGTGCTCCTTTTCATTCTTTGACTACACCAAAATGTCGTCCACAAACACTAGTAAAAAATTTCCCAGGTACGGCCTGAGCACATTGTTGATAAGGCACATAAAGGTTTTTGGAGTGTTTGTAAGCTGAAATGACACTATTGTAAACCTATAGTGACCATAGCTTGTCCTAAATGTAGTATTTGAATGTATTCCTATTTGATTCTAACCTAATGGTAACTAATTCTTAAATTGATTTTGGAAAATACAAAAACCCCTCTTAGTTGATAAAATAGATCATCTATCCTAGGAAGTGGGTACTTGTTTTTCATAGTCGCCTTATTTAGCTTCCTGTAATCGATGCATAAACAAAAAGCTCCATGTTTATTTTTGAAAAATAGTGTTGGGGCTCCCCATGGTGAAACTCTGGGCCATATGTATCCCTTCTCCATCATTTCCTTTGATTACAACTTTAACTCCATGAGTTCAATGGTGCTCATATGATAGGGGGCTTTCATTGTTGGTGTTTTTCCAAGAATAAGTTCGATTATGAAGTAGATATTTATGTTGGGTGAAAGTATTAGAAATTCATCTAGGAACACATCATTATATCGATTTAATACTGGGAAATTTTCTAAGGGATTTATGCTGGTATCTTTTCCTTATATGATTTAGATGGCATAATGGGCATGTCAGGTCCCTATAATACTAGTGTAGCCCCCTTAGTTTTATTGTTAGTCTAGCCCCCTTATTGTTATTTTTGTTCCCCCATATTGTTATTGTTGTGCCCCACAGAAGCCCTCTTGTTATTGTTATTTGTTTACATTATTATTGTTATGTAGGCTATGATTATATTGTGACCCCTTAGACTCCTATCTATACAAAGGAGGTCTTGTCATTTGTATCATCTAAAAAATATTGATTTATGTAATGTAAAGGAGGTTTCCCCCTCAAAGAGGCTAATTTTTAAGTTCTTTATCTCTATTTTCTTATATTTTTTGAGTTGGTTGCATAAAATTTGATATCAAAGCTTTGGATTCTATGGTTTCGCTGCTGCAAACATGTCATCTTGGATTTTTCGCTATAAATTTTTTTCTAAAAAGGTTCAGAAGCTGAAATGTGTAGCACATGGAGATGAATCCTGATGAAATTCTTGTAAAAATTTTAGATTTTGGTTCACTACAATTTTTGAGATATGGTCCGAAGAATTTAGGGTTTTTGCATGCTCCAGAATTTCGTCTCAAATAGGTGATCTCAGGAAAATAACCATAACTTCCTCTATGAACATCTAATTTGAATTTCATAAAAATTTTCTGAAAGTGCATGGACTGTAGTATTTTTTGTAGCATTTTAGGGCTGAAGGTTGAAATAGTGACACATGTCACTCTGTATAAGTTCTCTCTACTAAACTAGTCCATAATCGGGTCATCATGGGAGATTGGGAATAAATTTATCTTGAAGAATCCCAATTTGGTCTGATTTGTGGCATTGGAAAGAAGACTCTAAGTGCTAACACAAAGCCAAATTTCAACTCTTAGAGATCAAAAATCATAGAGATAAAACAATTTCAATATAGAGCTCCTCAAAAGAAAGAAAAAGGTGTGTATTTTTTAACTTTTCATAACATTTGTTAAAAAAAAAAGTTTGAAGTGATTCAAAGGCCACAATGAAGCATAGATATCATTTTTGGTTCCAAAATGCCTCAAAAAAAAAAAATGGATACACCAAGTAAGAAACCAAAAATCTCTTCTATGATGCATGAAGAATAGGAATAAATGTAGCATGTTATATCAAAATTACGAGACCAAGTGCAACAAATTTCACACTCACAAAAAGTAAGAAAAAATGAATTGGAAGACATGATGAATCTTAAGATAGATGTTATAAAAATTGACGTGGAAGTTTTGAATGATGGTTTAAAAGAAGATATGGAAGCGATGATGAATTTCAAGATAGAGGGGTTGAAGGAAGGTTTGGAAAAGTTTCTAGAAGAAAGGCTTCCCAGTTGTGACAAGGTAATCCACAAAAATCACGATGAGGACTAAAGGAATATGAATTATGATTTTAGATATTCCAATGTTTTGTTTAAGAACCACCACATTCCAAATATCGATATGAGGAAGTTTGATGGAAAATATCTGGTAACATGGATACTACATATGGAGCAATATTTTGATCTCCATGATGTGTAACACTCACAAAAGGTATGCATTGCAACGTGATATTTAGAACCCAATGAATTTGTATGTTATCGATGGATTTTTTCTTGTAAAACACTTGTCACTTGGTTAATTTCTACAAAGGAAATGATAGCACATTATGAGGATACAAATAGCAACACCTTCTTTAGCCAAATGATAAATCTCAAACAAAAATTGAGGACTTCCAAAAAATGAATATTATGGTAACTAATATTCCAAAACAGCATAGGATTGATGTATTCATAGGGACTTTAAAGGATAACATCCAACATGAGGTTCACCTTTGGGAACCTGATTCATTGGTGAACACATTCATGGTGGAAAGAAAATTTTAAATAAAACTTATGGAAACAAGGAAGTTTACCACTCACAATTATAAAGAAGCAAGTGTTGCTGCTCCTAGCCATCCACAACGTACAAGGTTTACACCACAACAATTGGAAGAAAAAAGTGTAAGATGGATTTTTTTTATAGTTGTGATAGAAAATATAGCAACGACCATAAGTGTGCCAAGAAGAAATTATTTTACATAGATTGTGAAGAGGATGAAGAAAAGGAATGAGAAACATCAAAACAGGAGGATATACACCAAGAACCAACCTAGAGAAAGAAGAAATGGATCCTACCATATATTGTAATGCATTGGCATGAATTACGAGTCCTTAAACTCTCAAGATAGAAGGATATATCAAGAAGAAAAATGTAATAGTTTTTATTGATTTAGGTAGTACCCATAATTTTATTCATTGTAAGATAGCCAAGGAATTGAATTGCTTCTTATATCCAACACCAGAGTGACAAGTGATGGTTGCAAATGGAGGAATTATAAATTTCTCTAGAAAGTGCCATAATATCAAGCTAACCATGGGGGAATATGTATTTAATAGTACAATGATTTCCATTCCAATGGGTGGTGTTTATGTTGTACTAGGAGTCTAATGGTTACAATCTTTGGGGACAATAACTTTTAATTTTCAAGAACTTTTCATGAATTTTTTTTGGTAAGTAAATGAAGTTTAATTAAGGGGTATCATAGGGAAAACATGAAACATAATCATCTCTAATGTCATGACAAATCTTATGAATAAATAAAATTGAGGCGTAATTGCACAATTATTCTCACTAGAGGTTTAAACATCGAAATCATATATTTCTCCAGATCCCCAAAAAGTCTTGGACAATCATTCCAAGGTGTTTGAGACTCCAAAAGTCCTCCCACCTATTCTTGATCATGATCATTCTATTCATTTAATTCCAGGAAGTGTTCCTCCAAATATCAGGACTTATAGATATCCTTATTTCCAAAAGAGTGAGATCAAACTTATGGTTACAAAAATGCTAGAGGCTAGTATAATTCAACCTAGTCAAAATTATTTATCTACTCCAGTAGTATTGGTGCACAAGAAGTATGGATAATGGCATATGTGTCTGTATTATAGGGAGATAAACAAGCTCACTATTAAAGATAAATTTCCAATTCCCGTAATTGATGAATTGTTGGATTAATTACATGGAGAAATTTACCTTACCAAGCTAGATCTTCATTCAAGATATCATCAAATTAGAATGAAGACTGAAGACATGCTGAAAGCAACATTCAAAGCTCATGAGGGTCATTATGAATTTTTGGTCATGCCTTTTGGACTTACTAATGCACCTTACACAAAGGCTTTGAATATCTTAAAGAGGCAATGTGTCAAGCACCGGTCTTAGCTATGCAAGACTTCAAAAAAGCCTTTATTGTGAAATGTGATGCCTCATGAAATGGAATTGGTGTGGCTTTAATGAAAGAAGGAGGACCCATTTGTTTTGAAAGTCGTCCAATAAAAGGAAATTATTTACACAAACCTATTTATGAGAAGGAAATGTTGGCACTAATACATGCACTAAAGAAATGATGAAATTACCTAATAGGAAAACACTTCAAGGTGAAAACAAATCATGATAGCCTTAAATACTTTTTATAAAAAATATTATCTTCATAAGATAAGAAAAAATGGGTCAAAAAGATGTTGGTTATGACTTTGAAATCATCTACAAAAAAGGAAAGAAAAATATTGTTGCAGATGCACTCTCAAGAAAGGATGAGGATGTGTAATCATTGTTTTGTTTCATTTCTATTATCCAACCTGAGTGGATAATCGAAGGAAGGGAAAAATGGAAGAATGATGAAGATGTATGGACACTCATTCAAAATTTACAACAAGATCCTAGTACATGTGATACATTAAGCTAGAAAAATGATTCATTATGGTACAAAGATCACTTATATCTTTGTAACAATTCCCAACTCAAACAAAATATTATTTTGGAATTGTACACCTATCCTTTAGGAGGGCACTTAGGATTTTTACAAAGTTACCACAGGGTCAAGAAGGAATTTTTTTTTGGATGTACTTAAATCTGATATTCAAAATTTTGTGGCAGAATGCTTGGTTTGCCAACAAAATAAATTTGATAAAATTAAGACCCCAGGTTTGTTACAAACTTCAGCCATTCCAAGGCAGCATTGGGAGGAGGTATCAATGGATTTTATCACAGGTTTTCCCAATTCTAAAGGAAAGAGTGTCATCATGGTGATATTTGATAGACTTACCAATTATACACACTTTTGTGCATTATCTCATCCTTTTAAAGCAAGTAAATTTGCTAGTGCATTTATGGAAATAATTCAAAAGCTTCATGGAAAGCCAAATATTATAGTAAGTGATAGAGATCCTATTTTCACTAGAATTTTTTGGACAAAATTATTTTCTTATCTTTGCACTCAATCAACTCATGGTTCATACTATCATCCTAAATCTGATGGGCAAAATGAGATAGTGAAAAAATGTTTGGAAGGATATCTTCGTTGATTTGTATCTGATAAACAAACATAATGGGTCAAGTGGTTACCTCTAGCTGAATGGTGGTATAACAATTCCTTCCATACTACAACAAAAATGACCCCATTTATGGCACTTTATGGATATCATCCACCATACATCACATCATATTTAAGAGAAAATTACAAGGTTTAAATAGTGGAATATCACATCGAGCATCAACAACAAGTTCTCCAACACTTAAAGGATAACCTCACTCTAGTGCATAATAGAATGAAAAAACATGCATATCAAAATCCAACAAAAGAAGTTTTGATGTAGGCGATTGGGTATTTTTATGGCTACAACCATACAAAGAGTTTTCCCTGAAGAAAGCTAAGAAGGATAATACATTATCATCCAATTACTACAATCCTTACAAGGTGTTGCAAAATATTGGTACTATGTCATACAAATTGGAGCTACTGAATCTTCTCGAGTACACCCATTTTCCATGTTTCATGCTTAAAGAAGGTTATCAGTGACAAGCTTCCAGTTCAAATAGTGTTTCCAGAACTTAAAGAAGAAATAAAAATCATATTTGAGCTTGAAGTATGTAATGTTCCAAATCTGGAATTTTCTACAACAAATAGAATACCTTAAGGTATTCCAGAGTTGGATATGCAGCTATATGTCTGATAAAATATTTCAAACCACTTATCCTTCAATATTATTTGCATCAGAAACTTTATACAGTGATTTATAAGCCAGAAAGTGGGGAAAAGCAGCTATTTCAGCCCTAAAACGCTTAATTTCAGAGATATGCGTAAAAATAAGTAGAGGAGATGGCTGCATATGATATATTAGGCTAAGAGGAGTATACATACCGAATTTTGGCTCAAAAAAATGCTTTTAGCTATGTTAAACAGTTCCTCCATTCCCGACTAGGCTAGAAAACCCTGATTTCCCATGACTTAATGTATGCAGAAATTTACTGAAGCTCATGCAGCGTGATTTTCTGAAGGTATTAGTTGTAATAGGTTAATAAAATCATGAAATAAGTTACACAACACTACTCATAAAGTAGAATAGAGAAAATTAATACTTTTATGAGAAAATCCCTCTAAAAGAGGCAACAATTGTATTTCACTGTAAAACCCTGACAGCGTTATTTTCTGAAGCATAAAACAGTTGTAGGTTAAAAATCAGATCTAGGACAGATAAGTGTACAAATTATTAGATCTATATGAGATCTATACACTAGATTGTCCCTATTTTATATACTGCTTGGGGTTTTCAGCAAATCATGAAGCATATGGAGTAGATATGAAATCTTATGCAGTAGATCTACAGATTTCTGTAGAATTTATAAAGTAAATAGATGTATGAACAGATCAGATATGGAAGGTACATGGATTGGTTGGCCAATCCATGGATCACCACGGTGAGGGAAGATTCCCAACACCGGAGATCTCTCTCGCAAGAGATAGCTAAATCACCCTGCAACTTCTTCCTTGTAGATTACGTATTTTAGGAAGGGTAACTGTGTAGTAGGCTCTATAATATGATATTTCCTGATGCCAAGATCTGAAATTATGCTCCAACAGGAGAGGCACTCTTCCAGGGGGTTAAAAGACACACTCCATGAGAAGAGACTCCCCAAAACAATCTAGATCTGAATAGATCTAGAGCTCCACTTGCTGCAGCTTACAAAAGCAATCAAACCCTCAACAATATCTGCATTTCAGTTGGAAGTAGAAGCTTGGCCAATTTCCTGATAGTGGATGAGAAATTCAAAACTCTTCTAAGAGCTACTCTATGGAAAGAGGTGGGATTCCCGCCCGGGAACACCCAGTGCTAAGCGGCACTATTCTCAAGCTAAACAGCCTAGAGAATTCAAATTAGTCTAAGGAGACTAATTTCTGAATATCTTGAACAACCTCTTCTTGCTGCTCTCCTCTTTCTTTTATAGGATGAAAGTCTTGCAAAACCCTAAACCATCTCAAAGGTTTAGCTCCTTTCACATGTGCATCCTCCTTCTAGATCTGCACTGAGTATAAGGTACATTGCACTTAGGCAGTGTTGTAGATAAGGTCTTGTTGACCCAGTCAATTGTCACAAACCTTTTTCACACATAAGGGGTTTTATCAAAGTAGCCCTGATTTAGCCTTGTTCACATTGGGCATTGATTTATTACATAGTTTTTAGGAGTTTATTGATCCTCCCTTACAATCTTATTCATGAACATGAAAAATAAAAATGAAATTGAATATTCCTATTAGCTTGGGCTAATTAGGAATATTAAAAAGTAGTGACAGAAACAAGAACCCGACAGCTACAAAATCGATCAATTTCGGAGTATCTCTTTAAGTGGAAGAATTTACCCACTGAAAATTCCACCTGGGAGGATGATAATTTTATACAAAATAATGTAGAACTACTCAAGCATTGAGGAAAAAACTTTTTTGAAGGAGAGGGGCATGACTATAATACTAGTGTATCCCCCTTATTGTTATTGTTAGTGCAACCCCCTTATTGTTATTGTTGTGCCTCCATATTGTTATTATTGTGCCCCATAGAAGCCCGTTATTTTTATTGTTGTGCCCTTACATTATTATTTTTATGTTGGATATGATTATATTGTGACCCATTAGAACCCTATATATACAAAGGAGGCCTTGTCATTTGTATAATCCAAAAATTGTTCATTTATGTTATGTAAAGGAGGTTTCCCCATCGAAGAGGATAATTTTTAAGTTGTTGATCTATATTTTCTTCTATTTTGTGAGTTGTTTTCTTAACAGAGCATAAAATTTGATGTTGTAGTGCTTTACTTGCATTATTGATATTATTATGAGTCTTATCAGCCTCTTAATGCCCTGCAATGTTATTGGGACGCCTTCATCACTAAGGCATTCTAGTACTTCTTTATTCCCAATAGCCAAGCTTATGCATCTTCTGCTTTCTTTACTTCTCCATAAAAGATAGGGGGATTTTATTTCCTGAATTTTATTGCATAGGGATCCTCCTAATCTTGATTTTATTATAAAGTCTCTTGTCTCCATAGTTTGATGATCTATTAGGGATACTTAATTCTCTTTCTGGTGTGTTGAGCATAAATGTTCCTCCTTATAGATGTTTATGCTTCTTTCTTGAATGGATTCCTTCTTCCATTTTGTTGTCCAAATCATGATTTTGGATCTCTAGTGAACTATCCTTAGGAATTTACTTATCCTAATGGCTAGTAATAATCTCCTATTGTCTCTATATTTCCATGTTTGACAAACTCTGGAATAAGATGTCATTCACTTCAAAATTCTCTTTGACAATGTTTTCCTTATCTACCTTACAACTTATTATTTCAGCTCTTAGGCTTCTAAGGGTGTCCATCAATTCGAGATTTTCCTCTTCTTTCATCTTCCCAACTGAATCTTCTTTGTGGCCTTGTTGGGTCCAATTTGCACCATACTATTCTAATTTGTTTCTCATTCTTTCTCCTCTTTACTGTTCTTGATGTCTATCAAATTGAAAATTAACGTAGATTCTCATCACCTTGGCCTATATTGACCTAAAACACCAAATTTCAGTTAGCACATAAATAATATTCCATTAAAAGTTCCACAAAACCATACATTTTAATAGAAAGTAAATCTAGCAGATCAAGAATATTAAGCATTCATCCAGAGTATGCATGTGAGCCTTTTTAGGTCCAGTGCTTGAACCTAGAGCTCTAATAACACTTTTTAACACACACTTTACCACCCATAATCCTACTAAGGTATAAAGAGGGAAGTTACTATGCTAACCTGATCTCCAAGGTACAATTACGGAAATGGGGTCTAAAGTTTTTTTTTTTTTTTTTAATCTTTTTCCAACTTCCTCAAAAATCAAAATGGAAAACATTGTTTCATTCATCTCGTTGATACCTTTCCAACACCATAAATCCTTTTCTCAAATATGACTCCCCCTTTTGAGATTTTTACATCCACTGCGACCTCTCTCTCTCTCTCTCTCTCTCTCTCTCTCTCAAAATAAGCTATCCCTCCTGATCCTACAGTTTAAAAAATAAGTACTAATGGCCAAATAGTTTATAACATAGGAATTCAATTTCATTTTAACAAAGATTTCCTTTCTTTCCTTTTCATATATATATATATATATATATGAAAATAGGATTAGCCCTCCTAAGATCACAGTTTATAAAATAAGGCCTCATGGCCAAATAGTTTTAACATTGGCATTCAATTTCATTTTAATAGAGATTGTCTTTCTTTCCATACATAGGTATTTAGAAAAATATGCGGATAAAAATAAACACAGGAAAAAACCCATTCCTTATAATGATATTTTGGGAATCAACCTCTCATTTCCACACAAGAATGAGGGCATTCCATGATGTGATTTTAGAGCCATTTATCTATTGTAATTATGGCTAATATCTTGTACTTGATGGAAACATAGATGTAAAATATGTCCTTGATATTAAACTGGTTATAATATCATTATGATTATAGAAATGTTGCAGATGACATGAATGATGGTACAAGCATTGCAGAGGATAAGGAAGAGTATTAACAACATAGTCACATGATGCATGAAAATGTGAAATTTGAAAAGTATACACAACCCCTATGAATAATTGTCCCATATATACACATGCTTGATGAATAAAAGTCGTGTATGCGATCCTACCCATGGAAAATAGAAAACCAAGATCTTTTCCCATGGTAATCGCCCACAATATTGTGGCGACAATGTCTATTTGGTCCCATCAACAATTACTTCCAACAATTACCAAATTATTTTCCTGTGGTATTGGCAATGAAAATGGCTCTATAAGGAGAAGGAGATCAAGGAGTTGAGTTTACATTTGAAGTATTATTTATATAAGATATGATCTAGAACAAGTGTGCACCAGTGAGAAAGGAGGAGGTTCAGATATGAAATATATGAAAGTGTATTGAAGAGCTAATGGATATGCTTGATTGATTTTATTGTTGTCGATATAATTAGGGGAAAATATGTAAGATATTTTGTTATAGAGCTATAATATAATATATGATCCTGACATAGTTTGTATTTAGGACAAAGATAATGATTTTTGAGATATGAAATATATGAAAGTGTATTGAAGAGCTAATGGATATGCTTGATTGATTTTATTGTTGTCGATATAATTAGGTGAAAATGTGTAAGATATTTTATTATAGAGCTATTATATAATATATGATCTTGACATAGTTTGTATTCAAGACAAAGATAATGATTTTTGAGATCTCGTTTCATGTGTTTATTGATTAATGTGTTGAGATCTCTATGCGGGTTGTATTCCTGAATACCACGTACATACATGGATTTGATTCAGAGTGGTTCTGTATACTATTTGAGTAGTTGGTGTTTGAATAATGTTAGTATTTGTAGAAGAATATGTTCTTGTGTGGTATTGGTTGATGATTAACAAATATTGATGAAGTTTCAGTGAGATATGATTTTCTATCAGGGATTCGTGAAAAATAGGTTTTGAGATATGTACCAAAGTTTTATGCACATGAAGCAATATATACATGGATATATTTAATGGAAGTTGCGTATAGGTTCTAATTTTATCGGGTTTTGTGATGCTATTTGTCTTCATCAATATGTGGCTTGGTATATTAGTGATTGGTTGTGCATTGGTATGATCTGGTTGCAGTAATTCAGTATTGGTATTAGAAGATTTAGTATTGATATTCGGTGGTTAGTTCAATTATTTAGTGATTTATATATTCAGTGATTCAGTTATTGGTATTTAGTAATCAATTTTTGGTATCTTAGTGTTTGTCTTGAGTAGATTGTTGAGTGTAGGTCTAGTTTTGAAATTTGATGAAAAGTGGCCTGTATGTTTTGATGGTTAATTGAGATAGGTGGATCTAGTGCGAAATATTCTAAAACATGGTCCACAAAGGTGCTGAGGGTTGGAGCCTTCAGTAAGGGAGTCATAGATTCCTTCAGTGGTAGCTGGTAAACTTGTTGAGGGAGTAGGAGCTTACTTCCGGTAGTAGCTGATAAACTTGATTAGGGGGTTGTAGCACCCTTCTAATGGGTGCTAGAGAACTAGTGGAGGTTGTAGCCTCCTTCAGGTAGGAGCCTACATTCTGGTAAGAGTTTGTGCCAATACAAGATATAATGAATATTTCTTTTTAATAATATAAATAAGACAAAGACGATAACAACAAAGGTTTTCTCCCACATTGGGTTTCCACTTAAAATCCTGGTGTCCTTATGTGTTGATGTGTTTCTTATCTATTATGGTTTATCTAATCTTTACTGATCATAAATTAGAAATAATTAATGGAAAATAAACAAATGATGTAATTTTTAAAGTTAAAAAATTGATGGAAATTGTAAAAACATGCTAATCTGCATATGCATGGATTTCATTCACTGAAGGCATGTACACATGCGAGTTTTCTGAATAAAAATAGCATGCACTTCTCTGAATTTGTAATTGAAGATTAAGTGAAAAAAAAATATAGATTCACCCCTACCCCCTCAATATTAAAAATTGGTATTAGAGAAATTCTCTCCAATAAAGCTTAACTGCTTGAGAGTAGACCAAGGTTCAAGGGAAAGAAGCAAAAAAATAGGGTTGCACAAAGGAAGAAGTTAGTTCATAATAACTGTGACAGTGATAGCTATGTTTCATATGCAATGGCAATATCAACAACCATAGATCAAGGAAAAACAATACTAAAGCAATTCATAGATGCAAGAGCACACCACTTTATGTTGATCAAGGATGAGGAAGATAGTGAAGGTAGTGATCAGGAATCATCGGGTATTGGTTTTTGTTTTAATTATGGATGTGATGACCATTGCATAATTGATTGGCCATTTCATTTTTCCTGTAGTGATGATGATAATGAATCAACTGATATTTCTCTTTTGGGTAGAAGTGAAGATAATAATTTTGTAAAAAATGTCTTCAAAAGATGGAGAGCAATGCAAAATAATGGCCCTAGAAGGAGAGATTAAAAGGCTCACAACTGGAAAAAGAAGAAGAAAGTAATTGCAAATGTGTGATGAAAAGGAGTGCTCCTACAAAGATGAAATCATCATTTTAAAAAATTAGCTGGAAGAATCAAGAAGAAATGAAGATGCAAAAATCGAGGAGCTTAAAGAAATAACTAGTTATTGTGAAGGGCTTGAAGCAAAGATCATCTCTTTCAAATATGATCTTGAAAAGTAAAACATACGATATAAAGAGATACTTCAAGTATTTAAAGAACAAGAATATTATCTTAAAGAAGAGATCATTGCATTAATAACAAAACTATGAGAAGGAAGAAAATTTGAAAAAGGAATGAGGAAGTAGTATAAGGAAAGGCAAGATCAGTGTAAAAATTTGGAGGTTGAGGTAAGCATATTAGAAGGTAGATTAGCATAAAATAATAAGAAATTGATATTTCAAGATAGCTTAAATATTGGATAATATTCTTAACAAACAAAGGTCTCGTTCCATTAAATATGGACTTGGTTTCCATGAAACTGTGAAGGGAGAATGTAACTCACAAGCTTGTGTAGGAAATTATGAGGATAACAAAAAAAAATTGTAAATCTTGGTAAAGAATTAAGAAGTCGACCAAAAAATCAACCGAGGAAAGTAAATATTCAAAGGAAATAATTTTATCTCAAAAATAAAAATAAAAATCCATTCTCTCCTTTGACCAATGATATTCAATGTTTTATCTGTCACAATTTTGGACATATTGCAGCCAATTGCAAAAGAATATTCACAGGAAGACCATTAGTTCCCAGGTATTTAGGTTTCTTTAATGGGTTTTTTTTTCATGCAATGTATTTGGTCACAAAGTTGTTGATTGCAGTAAGAGAAATATAAAGTAGAAACATTATGATACCCTTGCCCCATTTTATTTTCATGTAAGTTTTTATACATGTAATAAGTTTGGACATGTAGCAAAAGAATTCAGGAACAAGACAATGAATTCATTCAGAAAACAAGTATGCTTCCTCCAAAGAAAGCAGTAAAAAAATAATATTGTTATCAAAAGACCTGAAGAAGATGGATCCACCAGCACACCTCATATTAAGCAAAAAGAAGAGGAACAAGTAAGGTGTGGCCTTGATCTACACGCATTCGAAGAAGAATATCAATGGTACATAGATAGCGGATGCTATCATCACATGTATGGAAATAAGAGAAGATTTATCTATCTTAGGAAAGTCAAGAATGGTAAGGTTATTCTTGGAAATTGTGATTGAAGAAAAGTTCTTGGAAAAGGAAGTGATAATATTGGTGTTAGGAATACAAAATTGATTAATGTATTATTAGTTGAAGGACTAACGCAAAAATTTTTGAGTGTGGGTCAAATAGCTAATAAAGGGAATGTAGTTATATTTACCTAAATGAAATGCAAATTTATAGAATAACACAATGGAAAGGTTATAACAAAAGGATTCATAATGCAGACAAATTATATGTACTAAGAAGAATACAAGCAGAAATAAGAGGTCTAGATCCTCTTTTTTAGATTTAGAGTAAAGGAAGATAGTCCCCACTATAGTCTATTATATCTGACGCTTGTTTCTAAAAGGACTGTGTAAGTACATATGGAGCAATTCATAGCTTGATGATAATCAAGGCCACAAGATCAGTGATGCATGATCTGAGGGGGAGCTATGCATGTGTACCTTGATGATGATTTCATATGTTTCTATATTATTCTTTTGATGATGTTTATGCTACTAATGATGAATTTATTAAATTTTTTGTGCTCAGTAAAGATATGACATGTCCAGGGGGAGATATGGCAATTTTATTTTGAGCAAAAATTAGCATTTCACATTGTATACACACTTGTTATGAAGGAAAATTGTGTATGTAAATAGTTATTAACTTAAATAGTCGGGTATGTTTCTTTGTGGTGATAAAGGAGTGGAAACAAAATAGGGGGAGATTCTCATAAGATTTCCATTAGTTCATTACTGACATTATGGTTCTGAAATTGGTCTATTACAGTCAGTGGATGATGCTCACATGTTGCTTAGGAATATATGAAGAATTTTGGTTCATAATGAGTTTATGTGTTTTAGCAAAATCTTATTGTTGTTTTTTATTTGTCTCTTTACTTTTCATGATGAGGATATAATGTGATCAGAATTGGCAATGAATAGTTGCAACAGGTTTAGGGGGAGCATCTTCCAAGCTTCCAATGGCTCATTTTTGGTATTATGGTTTCTTGAGATGACATTGGTTTCCTATAGGAGGTTAATCTATGATGAGCTCATGGTTAATTTTGCTATTGTCTTGCATTTTTTATTCAATACACTGCTCACTAATAGAAAATATATTAATTTTATGGAGAGTAACTATGTCATGGATGTCAAAATGGTTTGGTGCATGACCTAACCCTAGGTTCCCTTGTTCTCATTGTGGGCTTCTACGGGCTCTGCCCTCGTAGTCTGGCCCACCAATGCGCTCCCCTGGATGCCATGGAGCAGGCGGTCCCTCCTACGGGCCCATATTTCAAAGATCAGGTTGTGGGCTCCTCCCTCACACCTAACACCTCATTTTTCACTCGTCTTATCTCATCTTCTTCCATTCCTAGGTCGGATCAGGAACTCCGCCCATGCTCTCCTATCCAAGAAAAATAAAAATCTTTCAAATTCTCTCAGCAATGAGCTTCTGACAATGGAGGGAAAAATAAGTCGGGGGATACGGCTTGCACTCCACATCCGTCAAAAAACCCTGACAGCCCAAGCTCGGGAGTCACTGCGATAGATCAGGACAAGTTTCAATTAGCAAAGTCCTGTCATCCAAAAGCAACAAAAGTCCCAGAAATAATCATTCAAGAACCATACATAGAGGCTTACAGAGAGTACATGAAGGAACACACGGTTATATGTAAGTTTATTGGAATCTGGCCCTCTGAAAGAGCTCTGAAAGGTTGGATACAAGCCAAATGGAATCCTAGAGGGGCCATAGAAATTCAGCTCAGTTTGAAGGGTTTCTTCACTGTAGTTTTTTCTCTTCTGGAGGATAAGGATCGCATATTCGAAGGAGGGCCATACTTCTTCGGACGAACTATACATGAGATTCTGGAAGGAGAACTTCATGCCCGAAAAAGAATACTTCACCCGTGTTCCTGTATGGATCAGACTATACACTCTCCCTATAGACTACTGGGCACCTTCAGTGCTTCAAGCCATTGGAAATGGACTGGGAGAATACGTCAAAATGTTAGAAGGCACTAGGAATGGTCACTACATCTCATATGCTCATATATGTGCCTATATTTATGTCTCTAGAGCTTTACCCGAAACCATCATCCCAAACTTCATGGACGAAACATAGACCTAGGCAGTCGACTACGAGCACATTCCTTTCCGATGTCGAAAATGCCATGAGCATGGTCATCTCTTCAGACATTTCCCTCAAAATAAGCCACCCCCACAAGAGAGCCCAATAGGAGCCAGGGACGAACAGGGTTTCACCAAAGTAACACACAAAAACAAGCAAGGAAGAAGGAATAACAGAGGAAAGGAAACCCCCAAGCATGTGACACAAAATAGGTATGAAATAATCTCACTAACAACAGAGGAAAAGGGACAACCCATTAACTGCATAGAACAGATCCAGGAACAACACAGGGAAATGGACATAGAAATGGAGAACACTGTCAACCCTTCATCAATAGCCCAGGCATCATAGGAAGAAATAGAAATGGAATACATACAGGACCTCCCCACCTCAGAGGAAAAAGATATAGAGGAAATTCTAATGGGGATGGATCTTCAGAATATTTCAAAGGAGTGGACCTCAAAAGGATTCGAGGGTATACCAAAAGACCACCTCAAGCAAATAGAAGAGGCATACTCTCTGCAACAGAAAATTCAAAATCTTAGAGAGCACCAGAGCAAGGGAGGGAAAAATCAAGGTAGGGGAATAAAAGCGACTCTCAAGGCCAATAACCAAATCACCAAGGGACAACCAAAAATAAGGGGATGGAAAACGAATGGACAACACCTCCAAGAGCTAGGATTAGCAAGGTAAAGGTTATTTCTCTCACTCCCAACTTTTTATTATGAACTGCACATCTTGTAATATCAAGGGAATCAATAGCCCTACAAAAAAAATGATTCTTAAGTACAAAATAATCTCAGGGAAAACAAACATTCTAATGTTGCAAGAAACAAAGAGTGGCCTGTCAGAAATGATGAACATTCAACAGGCCTGCTTAAGGAAGCAGTACAGTCATGTAGCCATCGCTGTAACGGGCACTGCAGGTGGCATTGCCACTTTCTGGAAAGATTCAAGGTTTCATTTGATTGATTCCTTTGCATCTAAGCATTCCCTCACCACAATTATCCAAATCATAGGTACCAAAGAGAAGATATGTAGCACCAATGTCTATGGTCCACATACTGTCAGAAAGCATCTTGCCTAGCTCAACCAATTAAAAACATTTCTCCGGCCTCTGGATCACAAGCTCCAGATCCTGGCGGGAGATTTCAATATGATCCTAAATTTGGATGAAAAAAGGGTTGGTATCCGACGTCTGGATTCAGACTCTTAGGCTTTCCAAAGCATGATTGAGGACCTTAACTTCATAGATATCCCCACCAAAAATGGTATCCACACTTGGAACAACAGAAGAGGGGAAGTGCATCAGATAGCCTCCAGACTGGATCGTTTCCTTCTCTCTGAAGATATTTTCCTCTCCTTTTTGGAAACAGAGGCTGTTATTGCTCTGAATTCGAGATTTGACCATTGGTCAATCGTCCTAACCTTCCAGATATCTGAGCGCCCAAAAAATGCACCCTTCAGGTTTGAAGACTTCTAGCTTTCCCATCCGGAATTCCAAGACAAAATCAAAGATTGGTGGACCAAATATTTTCCACTTCATGGGAGCAAGATGAATGATTTCCACCAAAAACTTAAGTTCATCAAGCAAGAATTTAAAAAATGGAATCAAGAAACCTTCGGAGATATCACTATGGAAAAAAATATCAAAGAGTCAAAGTTAAAATCTGTTAAACACCATGTTAAACAGACACATGGTGTATGAGAAGAATAAAAACACACACAACAAGAAACTTAACACACAATGAAGGATAAGCATTTAGCTCACTTATTTTTCCATTATACATGATGTACATTTATAGTACAATGGTGTGACTCTTGGTTTCACATTCCAAGGTCACTTGGACTCCATTGTGACTTTCGCATTCCACACCTACCCATGGAGGATTAGGTGTTCCAACAAAATCATTACAACAAACAATCATTCAGAATGGGACTACGGAGGAAACCAAAAAAATAGAAATGAAGCTCCAGAAAGAATGGGAGGTTCAGGTAATTTAGGAAGAAATGCTGTGGCTACAGAAATCAAGGATCCAATGGCTCAAGGATGGAGAAAGAAATACATCCTTCTTCCATAAATCTATGATCCAACACAAGAAAAATAATAGGATCCTCAATCTCATGAACAACCAAGGGCATATTCTTGACACTCATCAGCAAATAGAGCAAGAAATTCATCAGTATTTTACAAGCATCGTTACTGAAAGTAACCCGAACAATGAAAAGCAGATCAGGAAAATCACCAATCATATCCCGACCATCTTAAACAAATATCACAATCAAATGTTGTTAAAAAAGATAACCATGGAGGAATTGGAAGAAGCGATTCAGACAATGCCGAATGGAAAATCCCTTGGGCCTGATGGATTCACCATCGATTTCTACAAAGCCTGCTGGAACACTATAAAGGACTCAATCTATGATCTGGTGACAGAATCTAGAATGAAAAAATCCATTTTTCCCTCTCTCAATGCAACTTTTCTTGCTCTCATTCCAAAATCTGAAAGAGCAGACTCCTTAGATCAGTTTAGGCCCATTTCTCTTTGCAATGTCATCTACAAGATTATATCAAAAGTTCTGGCCAATCATATGAAGCCTCTCCTAATTTCAGCAAACCAAAAGGGTTATGTGGAAGGGCGGCAGATCATGGATAGCATCATTCTCTCTCAAGAAATCATCCACATGCTCAAAGACCAAGGAAAACCAAGGATGATAATCCAACTGGATATGTCCAAGGCCTTTGATAAGATCAACTGGAGCTATATCAGACTTACGCTTGTAGCTTTTGGGTTCAGTAAAGAGATCATCAAGTGGATCATAGCCCTTGTTTCTAGAGCCTTCTTTTCCATCCTCCTTAATGGATCCCCCACCTCGATCATCAATCCTTCGAGGGGCATCAGGCAAGGGGATCCTCTATCTCCTTTCCTCTTTATCATTTTAGCAGAAGGGCTGGGCAATCCATTTCGGCTACCTCCTCCAGTGGTCTCATCTCCGGCCTTCAGCTCTATCCCCAACTCCCTCCCTCTACTCACCAGTATTTTGTTGATGATACGCTCCTTATGTGTTGCCCTTCGGTTAAGGAAGCCCTTGCCTTCAAAAAAATCCTGGAAGACTTCTCTCTGGCCTCGGGATTGGATGTCAATCATGCTAAATCCAAAATCTTCTTCCTCAACACCCCTGCTGCCATTCAATCTAATATTTCCCGCATCCTAGGCTTCCAGAAAAGCGTCTTCCCCTCTAAATATCTAGGTGTTTGAATTGGGAACCTCTTATCTCAAAGCTCAAGAAGAAAATCTCTAATTGGACTTTTAGGGCCCTCAATCTGGCGGGTAGATTAATCCTGGTTTGTTCGGTCCTTCAAGCCATGCCCCTTTACCTCTTCTTGGCCATTATGGCTCCTTGCTCCATTTCAAGCCAGATCAGAACAATCGAAAGGGACTTCCTTTGGAGAGGCAAAGCCATCAAAGGTAAATGGGCTCTAGTTTCCTGGGATAAAGTGTGCACTCCCATTCATGAAGGAGGGCTTGGCCTTAGAGATCCTGATCTCCTGGGTAAGGCCATGGGGGATAAAACGTGGTGGCGTTGGCTAACTAACCCTTCCACCAACTGGGCAATGCTTTGGAAAGCCAAATATGCTCCCATGACCCCTTGGGCCTCTCTCATCAGGCTCTCAGGCAACCTTAAAGGTTCCCCCATGTGGAATAAAGCTTGGGAAATCAGACAGTTGATTCAAGAGCACAACTTCTGGGAGATAGGAAATGGTCAACAAGCTCTATTTTGGGAATATTCTTGGGAGCAGAGCCCTAGACTAGACAAAGAGATTTATAGGCTAGCAAAATAATATTTGGAAGCGCAAAACAAAATAAGAGTAAAATACTATTGGAATCGTACAGAAAGTTCTGAATGGAGGGACTGGGAGAATCTCAAAGACACTCTTCCTATCCACCTCCATCAATCCATAAAATCTCTAGCTAAGGAGCTCATCAACCAAAAAATTCAAAAAGAAGACGGTCTGGACATTCTTCACTGGGGATCCAACCCAGCAGGGAATTTCAGCATCAAAGAAGCATACAACATCCTGCAAAATCCCACCTCTATTCAAGCGGACAATAGATGGAAAAGACACTGGAGCAGGAAGCATTGGTTGAAGATCACTCTCTTTCTTTGGCTTATCACGCATAGGAAAATTATGACGTGGGACAATCTTCAAAAGAAAGGTTTCAAAGGCCCCTCAATTTGTATTCTATGCCTCTTTGACTCTGAATCGACGAACCACCTCCTCAACACCTGCCCTTATGCTTCCAACATTTGGTTTTGGCTCCTGTTGGTTTTCAAAACCTCTGATCACTCTTTTGACTCCATTCATAGCATCCTGGAAAACTGGAGCCCTGCCTTCTCTAGCCATCCTCTTATCAATCTGGCATGGAGCCTTCTCCCGGGCATCATTTGTTGGGCTCTCTAGAAATAAAGAAATTCTCGAATTTTCAGAAACCGTGTGTCCAAGGAAGAACGGATTCTTAACAATATCAAGATCACTTTGAGAGAATCAACCTCCATTGCCAAGCTCCCCGATTCCCCTCACCCTCCATCCACAGCTGATCGTAGAATCCTTTCTCTCCTTAATCTTCCCGCCCCCCTCATTGATTCCTCTCCCTGATGCGACTCTATCAATCTCGATCCCCTGACTTTCTGGCACCCTCCTGACCAACCTTTTTTCAAGCTCAATTATGACGAGGCGTCTAAAAACAACCCGGGCAGGGCTGGCTTTGGCGGTGTTTTTCGCAATTCTCAGGGTTCCATCCTATGGATATACTATGGAAATTTGGGGCATACTACCAAAAATGTGGCTGAGCTCCAAGCAATGGCCAAGGGTCTGGTCATTGCCAAGCATAAAAACTATTGGCCCCTTTAGGTCGAAGGAGACTCAAATATCGCTACCCAAGCATGCAGGAAATTACAGCAGGGTCGAAGTGTGGCCAGGGTCTCTGATAGTTGGTGCCTCAACCGAATTCTCCATCGCATCAATGAAAACCTCATGGAAGCAAGGGGGCTATCATTTCATGCGGTAAGAAGAAAGGCCAATAGTCTGGCTGACTACATAGCCAACCAGGGGGTAACCACCCAGGAACGACTCGTCTCCCATGGGTGGCATGCAATCGAATCACTCGAAGTTCAGAAGGAATGTCTAATTATCAATAACGATGACCTGCACAAGGCAGGGGTCATGTCGCAGCCACCCAATCCTCAAAATCATCATGACAGTGTACTCATTTAGCACTCTGTTGATTGTTTCGGGAGGTAGCTAGTCCTTGATTAGATCACCCTGGCACGCTCCCATGCTTAGTCTTTATTCTTTGCATAACACCATTAAAACTTTCTGTGTGCATCATAATCATTCTCCTGTGGCTAGCCAGCCTGAGCATGAGCCCTTAAATTCTCTTCATCAGTCTTCTTTTCCTCACTTCGCTCTGTGGTTCAACTCCCCTTTCGCTAAGTTTTGCTGCAGCCTTTCAGCCTTCTGCACCCCTACCTTGTTCTCCCTCTGGGCCTCCTGCAATAATTTTTCTAGTTCCTCGGCATAGTTCCTGCCGTTGGCCCTCTTTCTTTCGTGGTTTCAGTCTCCTACCATGGCCCCTCGCCGTAAGAATCCTCCTCCTCCCATCTGGCATAGCTGTACAACCCAGTGGGAGAACCCCTCCCATCACCCTGTCACTAGGGCAGAAACTCTGGCTCGTAATGCTACTCGTTTTTACAGGGAAAACACCCTGGTGCCTTCGAGGGAGATTATGGATGACTTGGAAACTGAAGCAGCGAATCGTCGTTGGGCCACCCCGACTGAGACTGTGGACCATGAATTCCATTGAATTCTGGAATTGGGTTTAACGAGAAGCAGAGAAAATCTCTACACGTGCGCCATAGACCTTCACTGGCATAAAAAAACTCTCCTTTCTATGGCGCTCCAAGAGCAGAGCAGAGTTAGTAGGTAGATGGATAAAAATATTCAAGCCCTTTCAGACAAATTCGAAACCTATGTCAAGATGGTTCATCATCTAAGATTTGTTGACAGTTCTTCACCACATTACGAGCTGCTGAAGAGGAAATCAGGGCTTCATCAGAAAGCCGATGATCCTAATCTTAGGGTTAAAGTTGAGCCCCCTTCAAAGGTCTCTCCTCTGGGTGTTGGGCCTTCTCACCGCCCCCGCTTTGACCTTGAGGAAGGTACTCTCGAACAATTGATCAATATCGATGATTTCTTCAGCGACGAAGACCCAGTGCCACCCCCCTCAGGCCTTTAACTCTATGTTTCTCTCTTGTTTATGGCGTGCTTCTCAGTTTTTTTGTTGCGTTGAGCCTGCGAGATCTTTGTCTTCATTATGCTCTTTGTTTCCAATCTCCCTACTCAGTCTCCCTTCCCCTGTTTTAAGATCCCTGAGAATGGGATTGATCTTGTGCTCTTACTAGAGCTGTGGTTGTTAGCCAAGATGGCTCTTTTTGTAATATATGTTTTATGATTAATGTGAATATCTCCACATAATTTACAAAAAAAAAAAAAAACTATGTCATGGATGTTATGTATTTTTCACATGTATGTCTCCTAATGTAAGGGTCATGAAAAGACCCATATTATAATAATTTTCAAATAGAGTTGTTGGAAAAATACTGAGAGGGGGGGAGGGTGGGTGAATCAGTATTTAGAGTTAACTGATAAATTTTCTTTTTTCTTTTCTGAATTCCATATGCGACTTTAATGAATCCAAATTTCATATACACGCGCATATACCAAAGGAAACTTGCATATACTGATATGAATTTATTGTTAGAACATTTTCAGAAACACACTTTTAACTCAACTTATCAGTTTATGCATCTGTTAGTTCAACAATAAATATGTGCATTAATAGTAAAATAAATCATCACAAGATCATCACACATGAACACCAAGATTTAAGGTGGAAACCCAATTCGGGAGAAAACCACCGTTGTTGTAGTCTCTGTCTTCAATATTTATTATATGGAAAGCTGTTTACAATTTTGTAATGATGCAAACTTATATCAGTACATAAGAATCTACATACAGAAGGTTGTAACCTTCTCTCATTTTCCATCTGCTACTGGAAAGGAGCTACAACCCCCTGAACTCGTTTACTAGCCACTACTAGAAGGGAGCTTCAACCCCCTGATCAGAACACCAGCTTCTACTAGGAGGAAGCTTCTACTTCCATACTGAAGGCTTCAACCCTCAAAAACATTACAGACCACGTTTCATCAATTTTCATACTGGATCACACAGCTTCAACACAACCCTTCACAAAGATCAAAAACTTCACCCAATACATCAAACCAAATAGTGAGATCATTGTAACCAGATCTTCAAAAATAACCTAGACTTCAGAATCAATATGCAAAATCAAAATTAACCCTAAACATTTATCATTTTAAAATGCATACGCTACTTTACTTCACTAAACCCGCGTGTATACACGCTTTCCTTAACACCAACCTGCGTATAGATCTGAGAATACTGTTTTTTTCAGAATATGCTCTGTCTCAGATCTAGATCTGAGGCTTTTAGTTAGACATCCTTTTAGAAATGCAGAACCCTTAAACAGTTAGTCATCATTAACCATGTTTACTCACTTATTGATCAGATTTGAACATATTCAACTTAGTAGCACGTACAGTATTCAAGCAACCTAGATCTACGTGAAGACTTCATTGACAGAAAACATAAATTCAACAGGAATAAAAATATAACCTCTGCAATAAACTTCAGAAAATCCTAACTTCCATATGCGCCTTTTCTGAAGCAAACCTGCGTATATACGTGATTTTACTGAGACAAACTAGCGTATAGATCTGTAAATATTAATTCAGCAGAATGTTTTCAGATCTATAGAACTTACCCAGATTTCTTCACTCCACTTTAGCAAACATTCGCCAGGTTTCAGATCTAATCATCTCTTCAATGGATCATGCAAGAATATAGTCATTTCAGGTCTATAGAACTTGATCCATCGATCTATCCATGTGTGCATAATAGATTTAGATCTATCAATTAAAAAATAGAGGTCATCCCATGCATATATACCTCAGAGAAAGGTATTCAGTAATAGCCCTTACATATGCATACCTTGCACTATGATCTTCCTCTCCCTATATAGATTTAGCCTTTACTAATACCATGAGCCAAAACCACAGAACTACTGATGGTATTCTTGGACGAAATCAAATAAACAATACAACGCTCAATATTGCGGTCTAATATCATGGTAATGCCCCTTGGTATCATAATTTTAGAGCACAAAAGGCATACGCGACTTGGATCGTTCTTATCTACGTGGATACACAACTTATCTTCATCAAAACTGTGTATATACTAATTATGAATGTATACGTGGGTTGCCTTCATAAAATTAGCTTATACATTGCCTCCATATGCGAGTTGCCTTCATCAAACATGCGTATACATTGAGAAATATTTCATGTTTCATTTTTCTGGCACTAATTGGAATTCCTTTCTCTGTCACATCTGAACTAACATGTAGAAACATCATTTTTACATCTTTAACAAGTATGTTTCTATCAAAAGGAAACTCATCAAGTAGGTTTCCATCAAGGACAACTTCATCAAGTAGGTTTCCATCAAGGACAACATATTTCATCATATTGCCAACAATATCCCCCTTTGGACTTGATGGCAACCATGATGGTGTTTGATCACCACAACAGGATCACCAAAATAGATAAATACATTGATCATAACCATTATTCCAACACCAAGACACTCTCCCCCTTTTACATCAAGGGAAAAGGGCGGATCAATACCGAAACAATTTTTCTCTTTCCTTGTATAAAGAAGAGCTCTGCAAATCCGATGTGCACTACTGAATCTTTAGACAGATTTTTCAATGAAGTACATGACTCTATAACTCAACTGAGTATGACCTTTCCTATCACCAAGGACTCATACTTACATCAATGATCCAACCAAGTTGAATTACATATTTGACTAAACTACCCAACCAAGTGGGTTTACAAATTTTGACTCAACAACCCAACCAAGTGGGTTTACAATTTGACAAAGTCCTTACATGACTGAATATAACAATTCACAACATGAGTATCAACATTTCCTTTTGCATCAGATTACAGAAATGGATTTTCATAACCAAGACCAAAAGATCTCAGGAGAGAAATCATAAATTAGAAACCAAATCAGAATGCCAACAATGCATCCTCTTCAACAAGGCAGGTTTCCCCCTAAGCTTGTGCATCCTGAACACTTTCAATCAACCAATTCATCAAAGAATCTATATCAAGGAGATAAATATCAAAGAATGATATAGAAAGACAAAGATTGGATCAAAACAGAGATTACCCAACAACACCACATCTGGTCTGAATGATGACCCAGAGAATTTCTATCAGCAAAACCCATATGCACTTTTATGCATAGAAACTCACATATATACGTGATTCACCTTCATGAAACCAGTGTATCAAATTTAATCTTCTGAAATTGAGCAGATTTGATCAGATAGGTAGAGACAAATCCCAACTTCTGTCTGAGATATTTGAATGCTTCCCTGGGAAGAGGTTTAGTAAAAATATCAGCAACTTATTCTTTGGAGGGAACATACTCCAATTTAACTTTTTGTTCAAGCACTTTTTCACATAGGAAGTGATACTTGATAGGAATGTGATTGGTCTTGGAATGCATATTATAATTCTTTCAGAAACTAATGGCACTTTTATTATTAAAAAAAATGGAAATGGGAGGTAAACATTTGATTTGAATGTCTTGTAAAGTCTGCATCATCCAAAGTAGTTGTGTGCAACATGATGTGACAACCACGTATTCTGCTTCTACTGTGGATAAGGCAATAGAACTTTGTTTCTTGCTGAACCAAGATACTAATCGAGGCCCCATATAGAATGCACCACCACTAGTGCTTTTTTGATCATCAATATTTCCAGCCCAATCTGCATCTGTGTAAGCATGAAGAGTGAGATCAACATTCTTTGGATACCATAGACCAAAGTCTTGAGTCCCTTGTAGATATTTGAATATTCCTTTTACAGCCTGAAGGTGAGACCCTTTTGGATTAGCTTGGAATCATCCTACAATCCCAACTACATGCATAATGTCTGGTCTTGTCCTGGTTAGATAAAGTAGACTTCCAATCATGGATCTATATTCTAGTTGATTCACCGTGGGAGAATCATCATGAGAACTGGGGTTACACCCAGTTACCATTGGTGTACTCACAGGTTTGTAGTCTTCCATCCCATACTTCTTTAGAATCTGCTTAAGATATTTTTCTTGTGATAAGAATATGCCATCTATTGATTTTTGCACTTGTAAGCCAAGAAAAAATGTTAGTTCCCCAAGCAAAGAAATTTCAAATTATTGTTGCATAACAGAAGAAAATTTCTGACTCATGGAATCTTCATTACTCCCAAAAATGATGTCATCAACATATACAACTACAATACATAGTTTATCTTTTTCAATTTTTGTGTATAAGTTGCTATCAACAGATCTCTTTGAAAAACCTTGTTGATGAAGATATTTTTCAAGACGATAGTACCATGTGCTTGGAGCTTGTTTGAGACCATATAAAGCCTTTTTAAGTTTGCAAATAAGTTTTTCATCATTTCCCAAAATGAATCCTTCTGGTTGTTCTATATAAACTTCTTCTAGATCACCATTGAGGAAAGCATATTTAACATCCATTTGGTAAACTTTGAATTGTTGAAAGCTTGAAAAGGAAAGAAACATTCTTATGGCTTCAAGTCTAGCTGCAGGAGAAAATGTTTCTTCAAAGTCTATGCCTTCTTGTTGAGAATACCCTTTACAAACAAGTCTAGCTTTGTTTCTAATAGCATCTCTATTTTCATTTAACTTGTTTTTGAATATCCATTTTGTTCCAATAACATTTTTATCACGAGGTCTTGGAACTAATTCCCAAGTGTGATAATTTTCAATCTGATCAAGTTCTTCATTCATGTATTGAATCCAACATTCATCTTTGCTAGCTTGATTGAAATTCTGTGGTTCAATAGTGGATAGAAATGCCAGATAGCTAGGAGATCCTACAAGATTTATTCTTGTTTGGACACTTGATCCCTTTTCTCCCAAAATTTGAGATTCTGGATTATTCTTTGAACATACCTAGATGGAGCTTTTTCAGATAGATCATCTTCTGTTGCTTCATAGGTTTCCCCTTCCATGTTGTTGCTATTTGATGTAGGAGGATATACATCATCATCATCTTCATTTGTTGTTGGTATTTCCCTTTTAGGAGCTGAGAGAGACTCATCAATTACAACATCAATGCATTCAACAATCTTCCGAAGTATTTTATTGTAACATTTATATGATTTACTTCTAGAAGAGTAACCAAGAAATATTCCTTCATCTGCTCTAGGTTCAAATTTACCAAGTTTTTCATCATTGTTCTTGATAAAACATTTGCTTCCAAAAACTCTAAAATGCTTTACAGTTGGAAGATTACCATACCAGAGCTCATAAGGAGTTTTATCACTATTCACACGAACACGAGCCTTGTTAAGAATATTTACTGCGGTATGTGCTGCTTCTCCCCAAAAGGTATCAGGTGTTCCAAGATCATCAAGCATAGCAAGAGCCATTTGTTGAACTATTCTATTCATTCTTTTTGCCACACCATTTTGTTGTGGGGTTCCATCTACATAAAATTGTCTTTTTAAGCCATGTTGTTCACAGAAATCAAAGAATTCATCTTATATATATTCGCCTCCTCGGTCAGATCTAAGACATTTTATTTTTAGATCTAATTCATTTTCAACCAGGGCTTTGAAGATCTGAAATTTTTCAAATGCTTCATCTTTGTGTTTTAGTAACCCAATCCAACACATTATAGAGAAGTCATCAATAAATAGAATATAGTATTGTTCTCCACGGGGCGGCTTTTTTCTCATAGGTTCACATAAGTCAGTATGTATGAGTTCAAGAGGCTTACTTGTTGATCCTTCTTTGGAATTGAATTGCACTCTGGTTTGCTTACCGAATTGGCAAGATTTGCATATGGTATTTTCAGGCAGAGTGATGCTGGGAAGATCACGAACAACTTTGAGTCTGCTAGATTTGCTGATTTGAGAGAAGCTCAAGTGCCCTAATCTTTTGTGCCATAACCAATTTTCTAAATATTTACCCAAGTAACATTGTTCTTTGCAACCTTTCAATACATACATATTGCTTGGTGTTCTAGTTCCTTTTATTACTATTTTCCTGTGTCAAGTTCACGTACCACACATTATTTTGAACTAAAGACAACTTCATTTCCTTGATCACACATTTGACTCACACTTAACAGGTTATGTTTTAATCCATCCACATACAAAACATTGCTAGCTTTTGCCTTTTCTTTTAGAAAAACAAAAACTTTACCTTTAATGACAACAGGAGTATCATTTCCAAAGGTAACATTCTTTTCTATTTCTAGAACATTGTATGCAAGGAGTTTATTTCTATCACTTGTCATGTGTTTTGAGCATCTGCTATCAATGTACCATTGATTTTCTTCCCCTTCTACAAATAATTCTATGCCACAGTTCTCAACCTGTAAGTCCTTCTTTCTCCATACCTTGGAATTTGAAGGCATATGCTCTTTTGGTTCAAGTGTGCTCCTACATTCAGATTCTCTATGACCAAAGTTATTGAAATAAGCACATTCAATTTCATTTTGAAGAGGAGAAAAGTTGTTATAAGTATTCTTCTTTATTTCAGTCTCATTTCTTTGCCTTCTTGCTTCTCTGGTCATGATGGTTTTGTATGCAACACATTGAACAACTTTATGACCAAAATTATGACATGAGAAACATTGCCCATTAAATAAGAAATTTCTGCGATCATGAAACCTTCTATTTGTGTTTACCTGCTAATTGGTATTTATCTGATTGATATTTCTGCTATTGTTTTTTGTATTGAAGTGGTCATGGTTTACCTGTGAAGTTTCTTTGTTCTCTTGCTGAGTGACAGAATGTTGTAGGTTGGCTTTAGATGCATTTAGATAGCTTGGTGATGAAGACTAAGAGGATTCTTCAATATATCCAAGACCTATCTTTATAAGAGGAGAACGTTGTACCTTGATAATTCCATCTAAGGTTTCAGATCCTTTAGCAAATCTAAGATTCAAAATTTTCACTTTCTCAATTTCCTTTCTTAGACTTACTATTTCACATTCTAATTTCTCATTGTGTTTCTCCTTTTCTACAAGCTGATTCTTTAGAGTATCTATGGAAATTTTGTTTTTTTCCAAACATATTTTGAGCTGATTTATTTCTTCAAGAAAATAATTTTCTTCTAGAGAATCCATACAGGTATCCTTAGCCTCACTAGAATCATTTTGAAAAGCTATGAGAAGTATAAAATCTTGATCAGATTCTCCTTCTTCACTATTTGAAAGCCCATCACTCTCTTCATGAGTATAATAAATTTTTCTATTGATAAACCAATTATTATTTTCTTTTTCCACTTCCTTTCCTTTTTCATGATTTTATTTATGGGGACACTGAGCAGCATAATGACCAACTCTTCTACAAGAAAAACATTTAAAAGGAAGCTTACCTCTGAACCTTCCAGTGCCAAGTTGTTGCTTCTTTACAAAATTTACCTCATCTTCTTCTGAAACATAGCCCGATCCTTCCTTTTCTTGTACTTCCTTTGCAACAGCTCTAAAGACATCTTATTTGAATTTAGATGGACCTCCTTTTCTCATTTCACAAGCAGTCAAAATACCATGAAGTCGAACAATAGTAAGAGTTTGTAGATCCTTCTTTTCTTCAATAGCAGACACTTTTGACTCAAATTTGGAAGTTAGAGATCTTAAAACATTTTCTACCAGAGTAGTGTCAGTTATGGTTTCACCCATATTTCTCATACGATTTAAAATATCATCTAGATGTAAAAAGAAAGTGGCAATGCTTTCCTCACTATGCATCTTGATATTTTCATATTGAATTCTAAGAGTTTGGAGTTTAGCACTTTTTACCTTGGTATCACCTTCATAGCTTAGAATGATTTTGTCCCATATCTCCTTTGCTGTATTCAACTGCATGAATTTGACAAATTCTAATTCAGTCAAACTTCTTAATAATGCATTGACCGCCTTTGCATTATTTTCATAGTTCTTTCTTGCAAATGCATCTATTGGAACTGAGGTTGGATATTGATAACCTCCTTCAACTATAACCCATACATCTGCTCCAAGAGACTGAAGATAGGATCTTGTCCTTGTATTCTAGAAGATTAAATTGTTTTAGTTGAAGAGAGGAGGCTTGATAGATGTTGTCCCATCTTGATTTCTCATCTTAGTTGATCTTCCTTCTAGCAATTAAGCTTCTTCAAAAGGACCCGTTATGATACCAATTGTTGGAAAAATACTGAGAGGGGGGGTGTGAATCAATATTTAGAGTTAACTGATAACTTTTATTTTTTCTTTGCTGAATTCCAAATGTGACTTTAATGAACCCAACTTGCGTATACACGCGCATATACCAAAATAAACTTGCATATACTGATATGAATTTATTGTTAGAATGTTTTCAGAAACACACTTTTAACTCAAATTATCAGTTTATGAATCTATTATTTCAACAATGAATATGTGCAGTAACAGTAAAATAAATCATCACAAGAGCATCACACATGAACACCAAGATTTAAGGTGGAAACCCAATTCGGGAGAAAACCACCGCTGTTGTAGTCTCTATCTTCAATATTTATTATATGGAAAATTGTTTACAATTTTGTATTGATGTAGACTTATATCAGTACGCAGGCATCTACCTGCAGAAGGCTGCAACCTTCTCTCATTTTCCAACTGCTACTAGAAGGGAGCTACAACCCCCTGAACTCGTTTACCAGCCACTACTAGAAGGGAGCTTCAACCCCCTGATTAGAACACCAGCTTGTACTGGCAGGAAGCTTCTACTTCCATACCGAAATCTTCAACCCTCAAAAACATTGCAGGCCATGTTTCATCAATTTTCATACTAGATCACACAGCTTCAACACAACCCTTCACAAAGATAAAAAAATTCACCCAATACATCAAACTAGACAGTGAGATCACTGTAACCATATCTTCAAAATAACCCAGACTTCAGAATCAATATGCAAAATCAAACTTAACCCTGAACATTTATCATTTTAAAATGCATACGCTACTTTTCTTCACTGAACCCAAGTGTATACACGCTTTCCTTAACACCAACCTACGTATAGATCTGAGAATACTGTTTTTTTAGAATATGATATGTCTCAGATCCGGATCTGAGGCTTTTAGTCAGACATATTTTCAGAAATGCAGAACCCTTAAATATTCAGTCATCATTAACCATGTTTACTCACTTATTGATCAGATTGGGACATATTCAACTTAGCAGCATGTATAGTATTCAAGCAACCAAGATCCACATGAAGACTTCATTGACAGACAATAGAAATTTAGCAGGAATACAAAGATACCCTCTGCAATAAGCTTTAGAAAATCCTAACTTCCATACGCGCCTTTTCTGAAGAAAACCCGCGTATATACACGCTTTTACTGAGACGAACTAGCATATATATCTGTAAATATTAATTCAGCAAAATGTTTTCATATCTATAGAACTTACCTAGATTTCTTCACTCCATTTTAGAAAACATTCACTAGTTTTCAGATCTAATAATCTCTTCAATGGATCATGAAAAATATCGTCATTTCAGGTCTAGAGATCTTGATCCATAAATCTATCCATGTGTGCATAATAGATTCATATCTATCAATTAAAAAACAGAGTTCATCCCATGTATATACCTCAGAGAAAGGTATTCAGTAATAGCCCTTACATATGCACACCTTGCACTATGATCTTCCTCTCCTTATATAGATTTAGCCTTTACTAATACCACGAGCCAAAACCACACAACTTCTGATGGTATTCTTGGACGGAATCAAATAAACTATACATCGCTCAATATTGTGGGCTAATACTATGGTAATGCCCCTTGGTATCATAATTTTAGAGCAAAAAAGGCATATGCAACTTGGATCATTCTTATCCACGTGGATACACGACTTCTCTTCATAAAATCTATCTATATACTAATTCTGAAAGTATACGTGGGTTGCCTTCATAAAAGTATTGTATACATTGCCTCCATACGTGGGTTGCCTTCATCAAATCTGCGTATACATTGAGAAATATTTTCTGTTTCATTTTCTGGCACTAATTGGAATTCCTTTCTCTGTCACATCTGAACTGACCTGTAGAAACATCATTTTTACATCTTTAACAAATAGGTTGCTATCAAAATGCAACTCATCAAGTAGGTTTCCATCAAAGACAACTTTATCAAGTAGGTTTCCATCAAGGACAACATATTTCATCATATTTCCAACAAGAGTTATCTATGGGTTATTAGGATCAAGTAATTTCATTTATGTAACCCTCTTATTTTGGGTGATTGATGTAAACATGGGGTCATAGAGTCATTAGTCATTGGAGAGGTCATATGTGTTTATGGAAAACCATGTATTTGATTCATAAAGCCTTGTATTTACATATCTCTAGAAGGTCAAATATATGCTCAAGAGGAGCATGGTAAATACGATAGGTTATTATCATATCTAATATTTTTTCCTTTTGGTTTATATCGTTCGATCAGATTTACAATGTTGAGCATGACAGGGGGAGTACTTCCATCAACATGGTTCTTCCCTTTTCCCTTGATGTCAATGGGGGAGAGAAGACTTGTTGTTTGCAGGATGTTGCCCTCAAGTCAAAAGGGGGAGATTGTTCGCATTATGGCTAATATGTTGTCCTTGATGGAAACCTGCGTGCCAAATATATATTAGATGTCAACATGGTTATAATATCATGATGATTATAAAACTGATGTAGATGACAAGAATTATGGTACAAGAATTGCAGAGGATAAGGAAGAGAATTGAAAACTTAGTCACATGATGCATGAAAATGTGAAGTTTGAAAAGTATATGTGACCCATGTGAAGAATATTCACATACATATGGAGGTTTGATGAATAAAAGTCACATATATGATCCTACCCAAGGAAAATATAAAACCAAGGTCTTTTCCCATGGTAATTTCTCACAGTGTTGTGACAGCAATGTAAATTTGATCCTGTCAACAATTACCGACAATAATTACCAAAGGATTTTCCTATGGTATTGGAAAGGAAAATGTATATATAAGAAGAAGGAGATCAAGGAGTTGGGTGTGAATTTGAAAGGTTATTTATATGTGATATGATCTAGAAAAGTTGTGCACTAGGGAGCAAGGAAAAGGCTAAGATATGACATATCTGAAAATGTATTGAAGAGCTAATGGATATGCTCGATTGATTTTCTTGTTGCAAATATAATTAGGGGAAAATGTATAAGATTTGTTGTTATAGAGATATGATCTGATTTGTGATTCTGACAAAGTTTGTATGTGGCACATAGATAATGATTTCCAAGGTCTGGTTTGATGTGTTTATTGATTAATGTATTGAGATCTGTACACGGGTTACATTCTTGAATACTGCGTACATATGTGGATATGCTTTAGAATAGATTTGTATACTGTAGGAGTAGTTTTGGTTGTATTAATTCTTTCATTTTTTGATGAATATGGTCCTATATGCTATTGTTTAATGATTAACAGAGCTTGATGAAGTTTCAATGAGATATGGTTTGCTGTAAGGGAACAGTGAAAATTATGTTTTGAGATTTGTACCCAGATTTTATGCACAAGAAGCACACATATAAATTGATATATTTAATGGAAATAATGTATAGGTTTGGATTTGATCAATTTTTTTAGTGTTTCTTTTCTGAACAATAATGGATTTGAGGTATAATAAATTGCATTATAAGATGCACTTGACAATTCCCTCCTCCTATAATATTAAGATTAATACTCTTTCATTCTAAAATAGATCATCTTCCTTGCTGAAAATTTCAATTCCCTCCATTGGGTTTGCTAAGTATGCTAACTGCTCCTCATCTAGCCCTAAATGTTGAAAAAGTCTACTACGCCATGAAAGTTACTCTTATTCTACTCTTCCAAAATCTTCCATACATTCTCTTTAATTGATTATTCTACTTCGTTATGAAATAAGAAACTCGTATATTTATTAATGTATTTCTCTCTTTTTTTAATTACTCACCCTTTTTTTTTATTACATGAGTGGGATTACCATGGATTTTGAATAGGTGAACTCAACATTAAAATGTATCTTAACAATACATTTGACCAATTCAAAATCCCCGAGATATAAATTAAAATAGTTAGAAATTATAATATTTCGAAAAATAAATTAAAAAAAAAACATTAAAAACTTAAAATACTTATAATAGTTAGAAATTATAATATTTCGAAAAATAAATTAAAAAAAAAACATTAAAAACTTAAAATACTTATAAGAAATTAAGTAGAAAATGCTTATATTATACACTTGCGTCAATGGTTAGAAAATACTTGTATTTTGCAATTGTATTTAGAAATTTGTTGGTTTTAGAATTTCACTTTCTACTCACTAATTAGTTTTTAATGTTTTATGGCACCAGTTTGGAAACATGGTATTTCCAAATATTGGTCTTATTGGCAGGGCTCTTAAAAAATGCAGAAATTGCATTAGACTCATTATCTATATGGTATTATTATTTGACCCCCCTTTTTATTTATTTACAAGAATAATAAAAAGTATTTGCTGAATTGGTGTAAACTATATTACACATTTGAGTAAATGTGCCTTGTCATTTTTATTGATATGTTATGTTGTTTTGCAGTATGACAATTTTAGGGTGGGTCTTCATGGTTTCCGTTGGCTTCAATGCAGCAGCCAGGTGAGTTATCTCTTATGAATCTTGAGTGCATATAAAGTGCTACTTAATCTTCCCTCATATCTTTACAATATTTTTAGTTATCTTTTAACCTAATATTATTAATTATATCAAATATCTAGTATGAAATGAATGAATGGAAGAGAATAATCAAATCATTTTTATTGAGCTTGATAATTAGTCTAAAGACATTATCTTTAGTTATGTTTTTGACTTCATGCTATTAATTAAATCAAATATCGAGTACGAATATGCACAATGTAATTAAATTTATTGAGCTTGATAATTAGTTCAAAAAAGAAAACACCATTTTATTAGGATTTAATGACAATTATTTATTAAGGAAAATTGAAAATTAAACTTAAATTGTAAACCAGCCAATGTTGATTTTCAAAGTCTTATTTTTGTAATACAAAGATTGTATTTTGAAGCATAAGTAAAGGTCCAAGATCTAGTTTGTAGCTCTTGGAAATTCCTCGGTGCAAGTTTGAGGCACAAGTGATTGGGTGGTCCTAGGTGCAAGCGGTATTAGAGCCAATTTCAAGGACATTTATGTCTCCAATTTTAAAGTCTGAGTTTATAACATGTAAGAGTTTCTTTCTATCATGTATTGTTCTTTGCAATTCTTTGTCAGTTTCATTATCCATTCATGCAATTTCATTTACTAGTAAATGCTATGAAAAATAATTGATAGTGGGATGTGAAACATGAGTTATGGTATTTTAAGTCGAGGATTTGCATGTTAAGACATTTAAATCTATTCCCTAGTCTGATCTTTGACCCTATCCACTCTTCATCAAGTTTTTAGTATGGATCCTTCCATGGACACAATAAACTTTACAATTTTTTTTTTAATGGTATTCCATTGACGTCTATATTAGAACATCATGCTTCTTCATTAGCTTCAACACATGATAGTAGAAGTTTAATATATATGAATGAAAAATATTCTATTGAACATCGGGAACTCCCTCCAATAGATGTTTACATGCTAATATGGTGGAATTATGTTTCTCATCCCTTTATTAAAATCAACTATATAGACATTTATTTCTCCCCATTAAAATACCATATAAATATCAATCTCCTAGACCGAGATATAATAAATTAGGAGAAAACACAAAAATGCCAATATGCCCATATAGAAGCCATCAAGTTTGGTCTTAGCTTGCTTGTCATACCATATTTACTAGTATTCTCCTTATTCTACATAATTGACACCAACCATAATATTTGTTCTGATGCTTTAGTCAGAGGATTTTCACCCCCTATTCATGATGGCCCTACCTTTTCTACACTATTTTCAAAGTATTATGTTTATCTATATGACCCATACATATATGATCTACTGAAAGCTTATATTCTACCTATTGGTTTTGACATGTCTATAAATTCCCGCATTATCTAGCTAAAATATATGGTGATTGCTCATTTTGGAAATTATACACTCACACCTTTAAAGAAGACATTACAGACCACAACACGAATGCATATTATAGAGAAATATAAGTCTTAGCAAGCCCAACCACTCCCATTTGACTGGACTTGAATTTCATATCAAACTACATGGGAAGACAAATACTCCAATCTTAAACACAAAATGCTCACCCATGTGTCTAAACAAAAATAATCAATTCCATTATATATAATAATTAGATCCCTATCTCTACAACTTCATGAACTATATTCGTTTTCCTAAGAAATGGCCCATACCCATCAATAATCATATTCTAGCATAGAGCGTGGATTAGGCATACATATATAGAGAGGCATATAGAATGTCCAACATGTCAAGAAAAGATAAAAAATATCCAAGGACACAAATCCATGAAAACCTCTAACCCCATTATTCAGTTGTGCATGCTTTCTATTCTTAGATAAGGGATAGGGAAGTTTCACAGTGCAAAGGATTCATACATCCTTGGATGAAACCTACATGTAGTTCCCTTTTGGTAGTTTTCAAAAGACATGAAAAATAAGAAGGAATATTTTCTAGCTAGGTCCTCTCCAGTATCTAAGATAGTGTTAGATGAATGCAAGCTTATGGATTTCTAAAATCTTCAAGCTATGCTGACTGGTCAAAATATAGATCACTTTCACAAAAACTTGCTAAAAATAAAAGAAACAAAATAATCATAGAAAGAAGATATAAAATATTTGGAAATTAGGGTGGATATTTTGTCAAATGTATTAAAAAACACTAAAAATTTGAGAAAAACCTTGGATAAAGTCAAGGGTAGCCACACCAAACAACTTGGGCTATTAGAGAGCCTTGGTCTGGGCTATTAATCCCTTGTTGACTAGGGTGCACAACACCCATGTCAACACATAATAAATGATTTGAAGGAAGATAAAGAGCTTGTTCAAGCTATGTCTACTTAGTTTCATGAGATAGACTATGAAACATATTATGAACATCTAGCATCATTATTCATGACCCAAAGTCTACAATCTAGCCTACAATGATCACTATTTTTGTGATATGAAAAATTGATCAAAGAGTCTAGGAAAATGTTTGAACCTACATATATTAAATATTACATTAGAGGTTTCCCAGGAGCACTCCCTAATTCCATAGATAAATAATTCAAGGATAATAATATTAAACTTGAAGGCATGTTACTTGCTATGAATGACAAAGACATAAGAATTGTTATTCCAGAAGAGTGCCTTGCAAAAAGTGTAAACAAAGAATTTATAAGATTTGATAATATGTTTACTACTTCTTCTCTCTGTAAGAATGTAGGTAGTATTACATAATGGGGTTGTGGTGCATTCAATCATGGCCATTAAACTACTAAGAATGTTATTCAATGTAAGGATAAAAGAAGGAAAAAAATACATTAATTACATTCCATTCCCAATTTAATCTTGATGAACCATATAGAAAGAATAGAAGGAAGTTTATAAGTATTCCTTATCCCAAAACAAGACAATACCCTCCCAAGCATATAGTTGGTTATAATTGTCACAAGCCTAGCCATTGGGGATAGAAGTGTACCTAGAAAAATCCAAGCCTAAGTTTTCTACTTTATTTGCAGAAAAACTCGAACCAGAATGTTGGAATTTGAATTTATGTTCCTCCTCAAATAAACCTAAAGGTCATATCATCTCTCTATATCCTTCCAATTTCTTTGATCATAGTAGCAATAGTTCTTATTCAAATAATAATAGTGAATTTAGTGACCTGGAGGCACTAAATTTGGGGGCGGTGGGGTAGTGAGGGATGAGATTTCCATCCCAAATATGATTTCTACATGTTTAATATTCAACATCTAAGGGGCCTAGAACAACGAATCGGATAAATTCAACAATAGTTAGAACAAACTCCTGCCTCAAAATACATAATAAGAGTATATCAAATGAAAGAAAAAAGGATGAAATTATAAGGCAAATGGCTAGCCAAAAATAAATACAAAAGGTTGCTAAAAAAGCCTTGTATAGTAAATATGATCCTACATAATTGTATATAGAATGAAACACAAGCCTTCAATATAGGCAATGTTTTAGCAAAGATACAGAAAATTTCCTAAAATTGAAGATTCAGGAACAAGTAGAAACACTCAAAAGGAAAATTGAGAAAATCTACGAACTAAAGGAAGCTTGAGAAGAGATTCAAAGAGAGAAAAAAAATTCATTTGAAGAATATTTTTCTAGAGTATATGAAGAATCCCTGTAAGTCTCAAAGGATATAAGAGAAGGAAATTTGCTAAAGAAGAGGAAAAATAATCAAAGGAATTAAAAAGTTAAAAATATAATCATCTAGTGTCTCCACATCTACACCACTCCTATCATTCAATAGAGTGAAATTTTACATCCAGGTAATATTATTTCCTCTAGAAGTATCTTGACAGTGCTGGAAGCTACCAACGGTAAGGGGGTCTCCTCGGTATGAAGTCCCAGTTATACCTCACACCGTTTAGGATAAATCCCCATCCGGAATATGGGTTTGACCAACATTACACTGATCTTAAGGACATTCCTTGGCTACAATAAACAACATATATATCATACACAATATAGCTTTGAGGTCAACAAGTGAGTAAACTTTGTGAGACACCAATTGTAATGCATAAGAGGTACTTCCACGAAAGGTAAAGAAAGAGTGAGCCTCTAGAAGAAAAGTAATATTACTATCCTAAAAGAGACACACAAGAAAAAGAAAATACTCATTAGTTAACCTACAAAATATTTCACAAGATAACATCAATCATGAAAGAAAATAGCAATGAAAATTCAACAATTTATATACCAAAGCCAAAGAATAGTTCATTTTATTTAGTATGTATGAGCATAAACATATACCACACACATTAAAAGAATAATCTTACAAATTTCAGGATACATGCATAAAAGTGTGCTGGCTCTGAGAGCTTCTTATGATAAAGTGAATGTTTCAAGTACACAAGTTACAATGGTGAAACAATAGCCCCAATAGTGGAACATGAATCTACCACTTGCTTCTCCAAAGAATGATCTTATCTCCTATGCTAAAATAGAGAAACAAAGGAAAAATATCCAAAAGTCCATGCCCTTCACTTGAGTTATGAGGTTTTATTTATAATAAGTGAGGTGACCTTTCACCTTTTGTTGTGACTCTTGAGATCCCTCATGACTCTTGAGCTTCCATATGACTTTTGAAATCCTCTTAGACCTTTGAGCTACCTAGTGACTCTTCAAATTCCCTATGTGACTCTTGGAATTCCACTTAAACATTTTGCATTTTCTCATTATTTTCAAAATACAAAATTACATATAACAAAATGTGGTTATAGCCATAATAAACAATAATTCACCATGCTTAAAATTATGGAAATTGTAACTCGATGATGGTGAAATCTAATTCTGTTGTAATATATTGGTGCCAAGGCTTGTACTCTTCTAGTATAAGCTCAACCTTCAGTGGTAAATCTGGATTATATCTAATTTTAGCCTCCAATGCATTCATATATATGGTCTTGGAATATGTGTGAATGTTGCTCAACAACATAATTAACTTCATGTGTATCCTTCCTATCTCGGTTACATATTGAAAAATAGATTCTTTGGTCACCTCTAGCTCATCTTGAAGGGTCACTTGTTTGATATTGTTCGATAAATATTATACGTCTTTCCTGATAACGTTCCTATCCCTTACTTTCATAAATGTACCAAAAAAATGCATATTGTGCATCCTCACCAAGGCATCCAATCCATGATACATTCGTGAATATGTTGATATGGTTCTGGTTAAAAAAGTATGGAGTTGATAATAAATATGTATAAACATCCTGATTTCTTCCCTATCCATTTCAACATCTTATCTTCCTTTCATGACCAAAACTACAGGTATATTCATATATTTTATGCCCTAGTCCTGGATGACATCTATGGCTGTGTAAGCTATTTTCATGACCTTCACCATCTTCTGTGGTCCTTTTTTTTCTTCATGCAAGAACCCCACTTCCTCATGAAGAGTTACCATCTCATCATATAATCGCTTCATGGTGTCTTCCAGCGGCTTAATTTCTTCAACTATTGCTGCTTTTTATTCCTTTTCACTTGCACTAGTGGAAGATAATCTCTGATTCTCGGACATGAGATGATCAATTTTTTTCCTCACAGTATCCAAATCCTCTACTAATTGTTCATTTTCCCGCATCAAGATGTCAATATTATTTTTAGTGGCTTCTACAAAGGCTGCATTCAATGTGGCAACTACTCTTGGATTCTTTTTGGTATTCAATACAATCATCCTTTTTGTGCTGATGGAAATAGGATGATCAAGGTAATTAATAAAATACCTTTCTTTTAAAAATATGTTTCCAATGATGGAAAATGTGCCAAAAGTGTTAATGATGATGCCACAGGTGATCAGGTACAAGAAGAAGAATGAAGATCAACATTAATGGATAAGCTGCAGTGATTTCTAAGCCATTTCCATTATAGGAAAACACCTCAAAGATAGGTGAAACCCACTTATATGGAAAGATATGTGAAAGAGCTTTCCAGTGATATGTGGAAGATTGAAAATGGCCTCTTGGATCAACAGATATGGCCAGTCAAATCCAGGGACCCCAAAAGTCAAAATTTGTTGAGTTAGATTGGCGGAGGTGATCCTAGCAACATATAGTTCTTCATTTTTCCAAAAGTAGCAAGGAAAATTAGTAGAGTCCATAATCAAAGTGTCGAGAAAACATGGCTGAGAAAGTGCAGTAGAGGAAAGTAGTTTTATTGGCCCTTAACAGAGCCCATTGTACAAATCATCCCGACAGGAGTACCCAAGTAGTTTTCAAAGAGTGCACAAAAGAGGGTTTGGGATGAAGAAGGATGATTCAATCACTGCGGTTTCTAGAGTTAAACATAGTTTAAACGTTGAGCATGTTAGTTTTTGGATTGGGCACTATGTGTCCCCCCATCACATCAATGAGAGTTTCTATGGGTAAAAAAGTAAAAGATTTAACACACAAGGGGGTGTTGGAATGGGCAGTTTTCCCCATACCACCAATCATCAGATCAATAAAATAGCTTCATTCTGAAACCCCTCCCCCTCCACCCCCCCCTCTATTCCACAAGCCACACAACATGGGTGTTACAATGGGAGGTTTTTCCAATAGTGATTTCTGTAACAATGGATTAAGTCCGGGAAACATGGTGCAAGGAGAAAAAAGGCTTGGGACCCTTGGGTGAATACATGAAGATGGGTTACGCTTTTGGGCCAAATTTGACGATGAAATTTCAATTTTTTCCTCTTTTATCAAATTGAAGCCCTCAAAATTTAGGGTCCTATAATAATAGGGATCATAATTTTGAATTGACTATGTTTTAGTCTTGTAATATTGTACATAATTTGCTTTCTGCAAATGTTTTCCCATATTAAAAAATGTAAAGAGGGTAAGTCCTGAAAGAAAAACCAAAGGACTAAAAGAAAAATATAAAAAGAAGAAGATAAAATATGAACCCCACCAAAAAAAAGAGATAAAAATAGATCCTGAAAGTGCTGCAAATTCAAATGCAACTACTTTTAGTTTACTTTTTGCGAATAAGATTGTGTGCAGCTTGTCAAAAATGCCACAATCCATGATGATCAAATAGTTTAATCTTGATTCATTCATGTTTTAAATTTCATGTCAAAATAGTTAGAGAATAAAGATCTAGCCAAACCATTCAATCTTGGAAGATCAGTAGTTAGGTAGAGAATAAAAATGAGCTCATCAATTTAATATGATCCATTGGAAGTTATAAGGTTAGAATTATATAATTTTTCTTATTAAAATAAAAATAAAGGGTCAGCAAGCTCAAATGCACCCAATAAATGAAGAAAAAATGTTAGGGTAAATAATGGGTAGACAGAAGCACTTTTACAAGTCATAGAAAGCATAAATTGGTCATTTCATATCACTAATATTCCTCAAAATCCCCTTCCCCTTGCTTAAAATATAATTGCCACTCTTAGAAGGCATTTTCCCTTGTAAAATACCCCTTTCCCCTTATTTTAACCTTTTCCCCTTCCTAAAAAATCTATTTCCCTTTAAAAATCAATCTCCCCTTTACTAATTCCCCTTTTTAATTCAAAAAATATACAAAACCCACTTACCCTAAGTCTGAAATGTTTAAAAATCTGTTGGGCCCAACTGCAAAATCCTTCCCCGACATTCTGTTAAACACTTCTTCTTAGTGTATTTTAATATCTCGCATACACATTTACCCCATATAATTTTAATTCCCACATATATTATTTCCCTACCCATATCATATTAATCCCCTTTGTATTAATTTAAGACTATATTTTATATGTGTTCCTAGGCCCGCTTTTTATTAACCCAACCTTGCATACTAACCCGCTTCCCTATATACATATTCCCTGGGTCCCACTTTCCTTTAAACCCTACTAAATATATTACCCATTCCTATTACCTGACTCACATTTACTATTAAACCTTCATACATATATATACCCCATCGCATAATTCAAACTCAGGTCCCACCTATCAAATCCCCGACTTATCCCTCCTATTCGTCCATCCGTCAGATCTTCATTCATCAAATCCAATGGCTAGTAGAACCTTTCGCACTCTCCATTACCCAAAGTTTAATACCATTGGAGGGGTGCAAAATGGGTGGTTTCACACCCACACTCCCCTGCTACATCGCATCCCTATAGTTTATCACACTCCCTTGCCCGAAACCACCAACCTGCTTTTCTCAATGCGATAAACCACTAATCCTTTCCACCCTTTGCGATGAAACCACCCTGCCATTTGAATTTAACCCCGCGTGATAAGTTTAACCACTGTTGGTTAAAAATAATAAAATCCTACCCTTAAAGAGTTTTTTCACCATTTTTCTATTGAACATTGTGGAGAAGAAGCCAAAAGATCATTGCCGACCTATTTTCAAGCTAAAAGCAACCTTTGTCGACTTATTTTGAAGCTAATGTAGAAATTTGAATAACTGATATGTTATCCACCGATATTCTCTTGATCACACACTATTTTAACTTCATGCACAATACAAAATCTCTTCTACCATTGATCCTTAATTGCGGAAATAAAAAACAATCGCATGTGCACATTAAAACCATAAAAAATCACACATATGAACATAGTATTTTATGGGAAAGCTTAAAGCTGAAAACCCCAACTATATTTATATTATATGTCATAGATATCATGTAACAATCATCATACAAAGCTCCTCACAAGCTCTCAGTACAATCTCCAATTGCTACACACTAGTCAAGCTAGATCTAGCAAAACACATGCTCCAATCTCTGCCACCTAATAGCCTGCCTCTACTGCACAATCAATGCTAAATAATGGCTCATAAATAACTTTGAACCACCTGGCTTGTACTGCGCAATCCTCATTGGCATCTCCAATCTTTGGTACATTGCAAATCGTAAATAGTATAGTCTGGTAAATAGTCCTGTTGCTCTTTCACCTATCTCTTCACTAGTCTCCACTGAAACTATCCATGCACTGAAGTTAACTGATGTATTCTTTAGTTGATTAATGAGTTTATAATTAGTGAATTAATTAATAATTAATTCATGCCACTCTCACTAATTGTATCAATTAGTTAAACTGAATACAAATAGCTCAACTATGTTTAGATTAGTTAAACTGAATACAACTCCACTAACTTCCTCAATCAACTCCACCAAACTCTGTCACATGAGTTCTAACTGAAGCATCCATGCAATAGCTCCACTTAACCCTTAGGAATAGCGTAATTCCTTCTGTCAGCTCCTGTGCCACATCTGTGCACTTAACTGAAGTGCTCCAAGAGAATAAGATAATGTTTATAGTCAAAATATTATTAAGAGCTAATAATATTCGACATATCTATTTTTAGACTGGCAATCTAAAAATAGATTCCGCCCACTATGTCTAAAAATAGAAGTCCATCTATTTTTCCAACTTGACCAACTATCCACAAATAGCATCCTGCAACTCATAGAATATGATCGACATGTCTAAAAATAGACTTTGCACCAAAAATAGCCTGCGGGCCCACTTAGTGAAGGTGACTTATTTCCACTAAGCTCATCATCTTGTTGCTATATCAACACTCCCTCTCAACAAGATAAGGATTATCTGCCACCCCTATCCTACCTCTGTGGTATTCAAATTTGCTCCTGGTGAGCGCCTTCATCAAGATATCAACATCCTGATCCTCCATGGGAATGTATGAAAGTAACATGATCTTCCGCTGCACACAATCTCTAATATGATGATACCGGATGTCAATTTGTTTAGATATATCATGAAATACTAGATTAACTGAGAGTTTAATGCAACTCTTATTATCAAAATATATCATAGTAGGATCTAAGTGTGAACCGAACAACTCGACCAGGATCTTCCTCATCCATATAGCCTCACATGCAGCCAAACTCACTGCCATATACTCGGCCTCTGCTGAACTGAGTGCCATGGATCTCTGCTTCTTGTTGTACGAAGAAACTGCTGTCGACTAGATACTGAAAATCCCTCCAGATGTTCTCTTTCTGTCCGTTGGGCTCCCTGCCCAATTTGCATCCGTGAATCCACATAACCTCACCTCATCCGACTGTCTGTACCATAATCCATATCCCGATGTGCCTCTGAGATATCTCAATACATGTTTTCCTGCCTTCCAAAAGAGCTTGGTAGGCTTAACCATAGCTTGTGAAAGCTAGTTAACAGCATAGCATATGTCGGGTCATGTATTGACCAGATACATAAGTGACCCCACCAACTATCGATAAACAGTGGCATCCACTACCTCTGCCAAAGTAGCATCCTCCTTCCTCCATCCACCAGGAAGAGGAGTATTAACAAGCTTGCAGCCATGCATGTTGAAATTCTCCAGTATCTCCCGGGCATACTTGCCTTGAGAAAAAAACAGTCCATCACTACGCTGCCAAATTTCCAATCCCAGGAAATAATGAAGGAGGCCCAAGTCCTTCATCTTGAACTCCTTTGCAAGATCAGACTTTCATGAGTGTATCAACAGTTCATCACCTGTCAAAATCAAATCATCTACATAAAGTACAATGATCAGCAACTTACCCTCCACCACAATATGGTATAGGTTCGGATCCGCCTCACTCTTGGAGAATCCAAGTCTGGTGAAATAACTGTCTATCCGTGTGTACCAAGCATGAGGTGCTTGTTTCAACCCATACAGTGCTCTTTTGAGCCTGCACACATGCGAATCGCTGCTGAAGATCTCAAAACCTTTGGGCTGATCTATGTACACCTCTTCCTCAATCACCCCATTAAGGAACGCAGTATTCACATCCATCTGATGAATGTGCCACCCCATCTGCGCTGAGAGAGCAAGAATCGTCTGTATGGAAGAATACCTTGCGACAGGTGCAAAATTTTCCTCTTAATTGATCCCCTCAATCTGTGAGAAGCCTTGGGCAACAAATCTTGCCTTGTACTTCTCCACACTCCCGTCAGCTACTTGCTTCACTTTGTAGATCCATCTCGAACCCACCATTGATTTCCCTTCCGGCCTTGGGACAATATCCCATGCACTGTTTCTGACAATTGAATCATACTCTTCCACCATGGCATCTACCCATGCGGGATCCTCCACAGCTTCCTCAAAAGAGGATGGCTTTGTCACGATACACTTGCTCATAAGAGCCATGTATCTAGTATACCGGTTAGGTGACTGTCTCTGTCTGCACTGTGATGTAGGTGCTCCTACAACCTTCTCTGCATCTTGAGCTAATCACTCAGCTTCTGTAGTGCGCTTCCGCCCTTTGATGGTTGGCCCTGCATGAGTGGTCTCTTCCACTCCATGAACCTCCTCTTGTGGCTGATCCACATCCTGAGGCTCATCCTTAGGAACTAATAGATCCTCATCTGCATGTAAGTGTGGCTCCCTCAAAAGCGAACACTTCATGGCTTTCTCCTTATGAAATTTGATATCCCATCACACAACAGTCTTGCGACTGTCTGGCAAATACACTCGATAGTTGTGGGGTGTATCAGTGTACCCCACAAATATCCCAACCTTTGCAGTCAGCTCTAGCTTCTTCCTGGCATCCTTCATCACATGAATGTAAATAAGTGAACAAAAAATCCTCAAATGGGAAACATCAAGCTTCTTACCAGAAAATGCCTCCTCGGGTGTACTCATGCCAAGTATCCTGTGAGGACAACGGTTTTGCACATAAACTGCAGTATTGCATGCCTCAGCCCACAAGTGTATGGGAAGGCCCTGATCATGCAACATCGCCCGTGCAGCACCCACAATCGTTCTGTTATTTTTCTTCGCAACCCCATTCTGCTATGGGTTATGAGGTGCTATGAGCTCTCTTCAAATTCCTTCTGCGCTGCAAAAGTCCTTGAATTCGCCAGAGATGAATTCACCACCATTTTCGCTCCTAAGAGCCTTCACCTGCTTCCCCGATTATTTCTCAACCAGTGCCTCGAACTCACAGAACTTTGAGTATGTCTCGCTCTTCTTTCGCATGAAGAAGATCTAGCACTTATGAGAAAAATCATCGACAAATATCACATAGTACCTGTGCTTTGCTGTTGAAGCTACTGAGAAAGGTCCACACACGTCTGTGTGAATTCTCTAAAGGATTGTCATGGCACGACTATCCTTCTCGTGAAAGTTGGCTTTCACAAATTTTCCCAAAGTACATCCCTTGCACTGATTTGACTACACAAGTGTACCTTTGGGAAGCCCAGTAGAAACTTGCTGCAGTATCTTCAAAGCTCCATGGTGAAGGTGGCCCAATCTCTGGTGCCACAGCTTGCCATCATCCTAGCTCACCACTCCTTCTGCCTTGCCTGCCATTGTTGCACAGCCATCTACCTGAAATTGATAAAGGTTCTTAACTCAAACCCCTATCCTCTGGGTTTCACCAGTTGCCTTACTGCGTAGGAAAGCCTTTCCCTCGCTAAAGACAACATCATATCCCTTGTCTTCTAACATGGCCACCGAGATTAGATTCTTCTTCAATCTTGGAGCATGCATCACTTCCTTCAATACGAAGGGTTTACCAGACTCCCTCTCAAAGGAAATGGTACCGATACCTATCACACTGTATCTACCATCATCGCCCATCTCGATGTGCACTCCAAGATCTTTCTCATCCAGATTAGTAAACAAATCTTTGTCTCTGGTCATATGAAAAGACACACCACTATCAAGAAACCACACTGAACCCATCACACTTGAGACCAAGCATGTGATCAGCAAAAAATCCAGCTCAAACTGCGAGGCTAAGGCCTCTCTAGCTGTAGATCCAACAACCTGCTTATTTATCTTCTTCTGTGGACAATTAGTGGCGTAATGTCCGTGTTGGTGACAGTGAAAGCACTTCACCTTGGACATGTCCTGCTTCTTGCCTTTCGCACCGGATTGAGAATCATTCTTCTTGCTCTTCCTCTTCCTTGCTTTGGTAGCCAAAGCGCAATTTTCTTCATCTGAGTTCTTTGATGAAGATCCGTCCCTGGTACTTCGCCTTATCTCCTCTTGCACAAGATCCGACCAAAGTCGCTCCCATCCTGGAAATTTCTCCCGACCATTGACAGAGTCCTGATAGGAATGCCAACTCTTCGTAAGCCCAAGGAGAGCCAAGCTCACCAAGTCCTCATCATCAACAGTAACCCCCACACTTTGCAGCTCATCCCTGCATTGGATGAACTTCGTGAGGTACTTGGGCATATTGTCGCCTTTCTCCATTTTTATGTTCCTGAGTTTATCCTTGAGCGTCAACTTCCTCTGGTCGCTCTTGCTTTGAAATAAATATATCAAAGCTTTCCACATTAAGAATGGAGAAGCTTTACCATGAAGGCTAGACACTATGTGATCATTCACACCTTCCAACAGAATCCTTCGACACTTTGCTGTCTTCTTTTTCCATGCGTCAAGTACGGCAGCATCGCTAGAAGTAGGTTTTGGAATTTCTACATCAATGAACTCCTTCAACCCATTGTCATCCAAAACCACCTCCATCCTGTCCTTCCATACAATATAATTCGAGCTGCCCTCAAGGGCATACTCCAATCGCAATCCGTTGAAATATATCTCAACTTCGACACCAAGAAAACACTGTTGTAAATTCGAATTCCACCAGCTCAAAACTCAACCTCTTCAATGTTCTTGCAATTGCTCCAATGATAAATATCGCTCCGATACCATGTGGAAATTTGAATAACTGATATGTTATCCATCGATATTCTCCTGATGACACACTATTTTAACTTCATGCACAATACAAAATCTCTTCTACCATTGATCATTAATTGCGAAAATAAAAAACAATCGCATGCGCACATTCAAACCATAAAAAATCACACATATGAACATAGTATTTTATGGGAAAGCTTAAAGCTGAAAACACCAACTATCTGTATATTATATTTCATAGAGATCATGTAACAATCATCATACAAAGCTCCTCACAAGCTCTCAATAAAATGTCCAATTGCTACGCACTAATCAAGCTAGATATAGAAAAACACATGCTCCAATCTCTGCCACCTGATAGCCTGCCTCTACTGCACAATCAATGCTGAAGACTGGCTCATAAATAACTTCTAACCACCTGGCTTGTACTGCGCAATCCTCATTGGCATCTCCAATCACTGGTTGTTGCAAATCATTTAACAGTATAGTCACAACTGATAGTCACGCTGCTCTTTCACTTATCTCTTCACTAGTCTCCACTGAAACTGTCCATGCACTGAAGTTAACTGATGTATTCTTTAGTTGATTAATGAGTTTATAATTAGTGAATTAATTAATAATTAATTCACACCACTCTCACTAGTGTATCAATCAGTTAGACTAGATACAACTAGCTCAACGTATCGTTTAGCTTAGTTAAGCTGAACACCAACTCCATTAACTTATAAATCCAACTCCACCAAACTCTCTCACATGAGTTCTAACTAAAATATCCATGCAATAGCTCACATAACCTTAGGAATAGCATAATTCCCATGCAACAAATCTTCTAAGTATTTTTTGTCTGTGCCATGGCGAAGTGCTCGAGGAATAAGATAATGTTTATAGTCCAAATATTATTAAGAGCTAATAATATTCGACATATCTATTTTTAGAATGGAAATCTAAAAGTAGATTCCACCCAATATGTCTAAAAATAGAAGTCCATATATTTTTCCAACTTGACCAACCATCCACAAATAGCATCTTGCAACTCATAGAATATGATCGACATGTCTAAAAATAGACATAGTCTAAAAATAGACTTTGCACCAAAAATAGCTTGCGGGCCCACTTAGTGAAGGCGACTTCTTTCCACTAAGCTCATCATATTGTTGCAATCTCAACATCTAATATAGACTAGAATTCAAGCCTTTGCTACCAGAAGACAGTGCCGACTTAGTCTGAAGCTTTATAAAGACCAGGAAAGCCCCTGTTGCCTCCAGGACCTTCTCTGCAAACTGAAAACGCCTTTTCATAAGTATTCCTAAGTGCCTGAGACCATTTATTAAGCCAGAAAGTAATTAATTTATTAAAATAGACAAATCTATGGCTTCCCAGGGCATTGTGATTGTTAATCCCCTGCAACCCCCTGTAATTGATGTTGAACATACCCACTTGTAGACAAAGACTTCAAAATCAGTGACACATTCACTGATTTCAACCTCTTGGACATCCATTGCTGGAGCCATGATAAATCCATGGACCAGGCTGATGATATATGCCTTTGGGAATCAAATTTACCCAAGTACATCCACCCACAGACTTTTCCCAGAAATTATCAGGCTCTGCCAGATTAATTATCTACCCAATGAAAGAGCCCTAGTAATCCACATCAAAGAGATTTTGTTCACCATTATTGTAGAATCAATAAACCATATGTTGCAAATCCAACCCAAGCCCGATGAAGCCCCTTTTTTTATTGAAATCCTAACTGAATTATATCTGAAACTAGACTTTACCAAGAGGTTTCAAATCTTCCAAAAATTTCTTCCTTCATTAGTTGAAACCCCAAAGAGTAACCCTTCTTGTTCAGCCTCAATTTTCTTAGAAAGAACTAGACATATTGTCACAATGTTGTCATGTATATTAGGATACTTTACAGACGAGTATGTAGATGATTCAATATTAGGTTTTCTATCTATTTTCTGCCTAGGACAGCCTCCATCTTCCTTATTTAACTTTTATTAATACCTATCAGATGTCATCCATGAGCGACTAGTTAAATTACCTGAGGAAGGAGTGTTTAAGTATTCATCAGTGTTGTTTCATTTATTCCTATACTTCCGATCTGAAAGGTCTGCAGTTAGCCTTCAAAAAATGGACACAGAGGGTAACCCCCAATCTGTAGTCTTTTGGACTTCCTTAATCAAGAAATATTCCATAGAGTTCACCTACAAGTACTTCATTGATTCATTTATTCATCCAATTATCAATATGCTAAGCAGTAGCAGTGATCCTAGGATCAATGAAGAAATAAATAAAGTATTGCAGTTGTCTAAACACAGTAGAACAGGAGACTGGTATTTATACTAGAACCACAATGAAATTAGGGTATATGGACGTAAACTCACTCCATATAAGCTACCTAAATAACTCCCAATGAGGTTATTAGCACTAGAATATATCAGGCAGATCCTAAACTCAGATGAAGTTAATTCCCTGTTAGCAAAGAAGAAAACACAGTTTAAGATTAAAAACCAGATTGGTCCTTTCATTTGCAATCACAAGAATGCGGGTCAAAAAGAAGAAAAGTACTTACAAGAATTCAAATTCAGTGATAGTTTCAAATGTCAGTATGATCCTTTGGGAGTTATCAGCAAGTTAAGAGTAAAATTCAAATTAACTCCTTTTGTCCATGAGTCCAAACCAGAGATTGAAAAGTACTCCAACCATTCAGAGTGGTTGGAGAATACTTTTAAAGAGGTGGAGAAAACATTTGAGACTAGCTCTGTCTTGCAAACTTTAGCCCTACTAGATATGAACTCCAAGAGAGAAAGAGAAGAAGGTTCATATTCAACTCAAACCACTACTGAGACTAAATTCAAACTAATGTACAAGAAGAAGCCCAAGCTGAATCCAGTAGTTGAACAAGAAGAAACAGTTGAGATAGTTGAAATCATTGATACAAACACGATGGTTAAAGAAAATGCACCTCCAGCAGTTTCAGAGGAAACTCACCAGCCTTCAACCTCTAATACTCAAATAATTTAGAAGAAACATAGTGTTGGGGTCTCTTCATCAAGTAAACCAGTAGAAAAAGAACAAGATATAATTGAGAAGTATAAAGAAATAAAACGCAGGAATGAGGCATTGAAAGCATTTACTTATGCCCAATATTGGAAACAGACACCTAGTGACCAGAACAGGTTACTTTATGCCTTTGATTATAAAACCAGGAAAATGAAGATGACCTTTTTGCAGCCCACAGTGTAGTATCCAAAGTCAGCAACAGACTACAGGAAAACAACATTTGAAGTCATGGCTAAAGATGTTCATCCTATAGAACAAATTGAATTTCATAAGCAAGCCGGAGAAATGCTATATTCTACTATGAACAACAAAGCTATGAGTGTCCAAAAATTACAAAATTCTCTAGAGAATATCGAAGCTCAGTTAAAACTAGAGAAGGCTTCCTCACAAGCCAAGGAAAACAAAATCAAATCACTTGAATAATTTTTCATAGAGGTAAGATATGATCCCAAAAACATTAAAGCAGATGAGGAATTAATTAAAAAGAAGAACGCAAACATTGTTGCATTGAATAAGCATATGAAATTACCTCCCATTGAACATCCACAAGAAAAATAATTTTTAGAGAATGAAGGCCAAAAATATGAAATGATGAATCTCATCATTCAGTTGATAATTCAACTAAAAGAGACGGAGAATAAGATGGATAAATTGGTGCAGGAAAAGAAGGCCACCATGGAAGAAATTCCTGTCACTGCCATTCCTACAGTCACTACAGCAGTTCCATCTACTTCAGAAGCTCCAGTGGCAACACCGGTTCCAGTGAATACATTAATTTCAACTTCAACAACACCAACAATAGATTCAACAGTAGTAGCAGCTCATCCCTGTGATGAAGCAGGTAAATTGATAAAAGCCATGTAGGACATGTCAATACAGACTACTGAAATAAATAGACTTAGAGAACAAATAAAAATTATAGAGGATATAAAGAAGTTGATACAAATAATGCATACGAATGAAACACAAAAGTCAAACAAATTTACTGACAGAGTACAGAAGTTAGAGAAATAATTGACACTAAAAGAACCACTTGCCCAAGAAAAGCAGTAGCTGTGGGCCAATATCATTAACTCTGTTAATGATATTTGGCCATCTATCCAAGTTATCTTTGAGCAGAAGGATTTGATTAAGGAAGCAAGTGAAGCTACTCATAAAGTCAAAGAAAAACATGGGAAAAAACCAGAAGACGCCAGTGAGATCATTAAGTTTCTCAATTCAAAGAACAAACAAGAATTAGAAGAAATTGGCCTAAGTGACAGAACTGAAACAATCCTGGAGGTAAGAAAGGTAATTTCCAAGAGAAACTTGATGACACAACTTGAAGATAAGTGTCAAAACATGGAGCTTGCAATAACCAAATTCATGGTTAAATTCGATGTTTTGAGGTAGAAAGGTCTGCCTAATCCTTTGGTGATCAAAGACAGATTAATGAAGCATGAAGACTATGATAAGAAAATCAGAGAAGTGGCCAAAGAACAGTCCAAAAATTCCTCCATGAAAGGAATTCCTACAGGAAAAGTACTCTATCAGACTTTTGAGAATCTCTTTTACCTCGAGCATGAGGTAAATCATCTCTTTATAAACAAGCCTACTTTTGCAAAATACATAGAAGCCGATGAAATTTACTGAAGAATGGTAAAAATCAAATTACCAGATGAAGAGGCTTGGGAGAAATATATGATTTATTGTGACAGTGAAAAGGTAAAGCAGGAAACAGAGCATTCAAGGTTAAAATAGGTAAAAGAGAGACAATTTAAAAGAGTACAAATCAGTCAATTTAAAGTGAAAAAAGAGTAGTAATAGAGTTTAAAGATGAAATATAAAGTTAAAGAGAATCAGAAGACAAGACAGTGTAAATCATTACTCAATTGAGAAAAGACAGCTAGCGTAGAGCAACAATCAGAGATAAAGCAACAAAAGATAAAATATAAGAAAACAAAACCAAATAAGCAGGGACATCTTGCATTAGTTACATAGGTGTCTCTATCTTCTTGCATGAAGATATTTTATATTCCTTGAATAATTCCCAAATCAGTTTTAGGATATTTTGTACTAGTTTTTGTATAAATACTTCATAATTCAAAGTATTGAGTGTGGATTCCTGAACATTTCTATAGTTGTAATTGATCCAAGTACCTAAGGGTTTATTGTACTATTTTCAAGTCAGCAGATAGGACAAGTAATAAATGCATTGCATTGCAGGATTCATTTGTTGAGCCACTTCAGTGAAGTAGCTTTCAATTGTTCATGTTTTTCCTTAAGTATTCCCTAAACTTTCATTTTTTCCAATTTAAATGTTATAACAATAATATTATTGCAGAAATTGTTTAAGTACACTATGTTCTAAAATGTTATTCATTTTAATGTTTTCTTTTGATATCTAGATTAGGGAATTCTTCATTGCTCCCTACTTTCAATTGACCTATTTCATTTCCTTCATTATCCGGTTTAAGGAATCCTTAACTACTCCTTGATCCTGATTGAAAACTAGTTCACCATCCAGCCTAAAAGATCTGGTTTTGCACAGCTCCCTTGCCCTATGAACACTTCCTTTAGAAATTGATTCTGCTCTGATTTCTTGATACATGACTCCATATCCCAATGGAAAATAAACATGCACCTATCCATCTAAATCAGTAATTCCACCACCAAACCAAATCCAAACCCAATCAATCTTACATAACTAGCCTAAAATCAACTAAAAACAACAAAGTTAAATAATAAAGAGAGAGCCCTCTCTGAGCATTAGGAAGGCTAGATCATGATCTCAAAAGTAGGTTGATAGTTACCTCTAATATTTCTTTAAACAAAAAGCATAAAAACCCTAGGAATTATTGGAGTGATAACATACTGGCGACCATACTGGGGAAATCAGTCCTCAGTTTTAAAACAAACCTTAAAAGAAATACTTGTACTCATGTTTTCACCTTAAGGTTATTTTATGGTTTTTAAGATTTTTCATTGAAAATTAAAATTCTGGCTTCCAAAAGAACATACTATACCAGGGATCATCCTGATCCACAACTTGCTATAATTGTTGATGATCCTGACATAATTTTAAGAAAAACAAAAAAGTAGAAAGTCCAGGAAGTACTAGTCAATGAAACAAAGCAAATTCACTCCCTAAAGAATTATCAAGATTACAAGATATCGAATTTGATTTATCATTAGAACACTCTTTGTTTAGAACTAAATCTTAAAATTCAATCTATGATAGTGTAATAGATCTTAATTTTTGAAGATTGAAGCAAGAAACAGTGAAGGAGGCATCCTGAAACATCATTCCTGATCCTAGTTGGAAAATGATCACCTAAACTAGGTGGGGCCCACACAGGTGATTTTTGGCGCAAAGTCTATTTTTAGACTATGTCTATTTTTAGACATGTTGATGATATTCTATGAGTTGCAGTATTGTATTTGTGGATGGTTGGTCAAGTTGGAAAAATAGATGGATTTCTATTTTTAGACATATTGGGCGGAATCTATTTTTAGATTGCCAGTCTAAAAATAGATATGTTGAATATTATTATCTCTTAATAATATTTGGACTCTAAACATTATCTTATTCTCTTGGAGCACCTCAGTTAAGTGCACAGATGTGGCACATGAGTTGACAGAAGGAATTACGCTATTCCTAAGGGTTTACTGGAGCTATTGCATGGAGGACTTTAGTTAGAACTCATGTGACAGAGTTTGGTGGAGTTGTTGAAGTAGTTGGTGGAGTTGTGTTCAGTTTAGCTTAGTTAAACATAGTTGAGCTAGTTGTATCTAGTCTAACTGATTGATACAATAGTGAAAGTGGTGTGAATTAATTATTAATTAATTCACTAAATAAATAACTCATTAATCAACTGAAGAATACATCAGTTAACTACAGTGCATGGCAGTTTCAGTGGAGACCAATGGAGAGATAGGTGAAAGGGCAAGATAGACTATCTGTTGTGACTATTAGTGATGAATGAATTGCATCTACATATACATTGGATTTCCCAATGATAATTATGCAGTCAATTAGAGTGGGATTACATTGAATTGGTCTTTGTAATCAGCTTGGATTGTGCAGTGGAGGCAGGCTAGCAGGTGGCAAATATCGGTGCATGGATTTGAAATATCGGGCCTGATTAGTGTATGACGGTTGTATTGTACTGAGAGCTTGTGATAAGCTTTTTATTTTTGTATGATACTGTCATATGATCTCCATGTTACACAATATATAGTTGGGGTTTTCAGCTTTAGGCTTTCCCGTTAAACAGTTGTGTTATGTGTGTTTTTATTTCTTCATGTGTTTTGCAATTGTTGATTAAATTTCCGCAAGAATTATAGTGGAAGGATTCTGTATTTAGCAAGAAGATAAATATTGTTAGATCAGGAGAGTCCAGATATATACATGCATATTGTATATAATTTCTACATGGTATCAGAGCTGTGTTATAGATTTTGTACATGAAATGAGAGCAGGAATTTTTGGGTGCGCGAGTTTTCAGAGAATATCTGAAAATTTGGATCCACAATTTTCAGAAAAAATTAGGATATTTGGATTCCTTGCAAAAAAAAACCCAAATTGAAAAAAAAAATCGGTCGAATCGGAGCTCGGATCAGGGAGATATCGTCAATTTAAAATCAGCTCTTTTGTTAGAAAATTTTGCGACGACGAGATAAATGCAATGTGCGCGAGCCAAGAATCTACATGCACTGAGGTACAAGATGCATGCAAAGCTTTGAGGATCAAAGCAGAGGTTAGTGACTTGGTGATTGAGAGGGAGACTCTCAACATGCAACGTGAGAAGCAGTCTCAGAAGGTTGTGGAGCAGCCACAACTGGATATGCAGAAGAATCTTTATAGATTTGATGTAGATGGGACTTCTATGGAGCTTCCTACTGTTGGGAAGTGCGAGAAAACCATGCAATTGAAGCTTTAGAGGGAGCTGGATTTTCATGTAGGTAAGAGTGAACCTCTGGATGTGGAGCAGCCACAAGATGAGGATCATGGAGTGGAAGAAACCACTCATGCTGATAAATTTCGTGCCAGATGGGTAGAGGGAGTGCATGTAGCTATACCACCAGGTGAGAGGTGGGGCAACATGCATGACTAATCCCAAGAGGAGATTTCTGGGTAGGATTAATTGATATGGTGTGGATCTCATGAATTGAACCTGGCTACAAGGTGCCCACAGAGCAGCGGTAGCATGAGTAGTTGGAATGATGCAGGTAGATCAAAGTGACAGTGTCAGATACTGGAGCGTGGTTCAGAGTTAACAACAAGTGCAGAGTGCATGGGTGCAGAGTTCAACAATGCAGTGGTTCCAGAAGACATGTGCAGTAGCTAAGCAGAAGTCAAAGACTTTGATGATAGATGCATCAAATTGATTGAGTTGTTTGGAGCCTATTCAGTTTCAGAAGAGTTGCAGAGTAGATGCATGGAGTTGCATGGTGCTTGCAAAGGTTTTAGGGCGAATGCATGGAGTTGCATGTCGCATGCAAAGACAATCCTTTCTTGTTGAGAGGGAGTGTTGAAGATTGCAACAAGAAACAGTGAAGGAGGCATCCTGAAACATCATTCTTGATCCTAGTTGGAAAGACGTAGTGTAAACTAGGTAGAACCCACATGTGATTTTTGGTGCAAAGTCTATTTTTAGACTATGTCTATTTTTAGACATGTCGATGATATTCTATGAGTTGCAGTACGCTATTTGTGGATGGTTGGTCAAGTTGGAAAAATAGATGGATTTCTATTTTTAGACATATTGGGAGGAATCTATTTTTAGATTGCTAGTCTAAAAATAGATATGTCGAATATTATTAGCTCTTAATAATATTTGGACTCTAAACATTATCTTATTCTCTTGGAGCACTTCAGTTAAGTGCACATATGTGGCACAGGAGCTGACAGAAGGAATTACACTATTCCTAAGGGTTTACTGGAGCTATTGCATGGAGGACTTCAGTTAGAACTCATGTAACAGAGTTTGGTGGAGTTGTTGAAGTAGTTGGTGGAGTTGTGTTCAGTTTAACTCAGTTAAACATAGTTGATCTAGTTGTATCTAGTCTAAATGATTGATACACTAGTGAAAGTGGTGTGAATTAATTATTAATTAATTCACTAAACAATAACTCATTAATCAACTAAAGAATACATTAGTTAACTACAGTGCATGGCAGTTTCAGTGGAGACCAGTGGAGAGATAGGTGAAAGGGCAAGATAGACTATCTGTTGTGACTATTAGTGATGCATGAATTGCATCTACATATACATTGGAGTTGCCAATGATAATTACGCAACCAATGAGAGTGGGATTACATTGAATTGGTCTTTGTAATCACTTTGGATTTGCACATGAGTGCGTGCTAGCAGGTGGCAAAGATCGGTGCATGGATTTGCAAGATTGGGCCTTATTAGTGTATGACGATTGTACTGTACTGAGGGCTTGTGATAAGTTTTGTATGTTTGTATGAGATTTTCATATGATCTCCATGATACATAATAGATAGTTGGGGTTTTCAGCTTCAGGCTTTCCCGTTAAACAATTGTGTTATGTGTGTTTTTATTGCTTCATGTGTTTTTCAATCGTTGATTAAATTTCCGCAAGAATTATAGTGGAAGGATTCTGTATTTTGCAAGAAGATAAATATTGTGAGATCAAGAGAGTCCGGATATATACATGCATATTGTATATAATTTCTACATGGTATCAGAGCTGTGTTATAGATTTTCTACATGGAATGAGAGCAGGAATTTTTGGGTGCGCGAGTTGGCAGAGAATATATAAAAATTTGGATCCATAATTTTCAGAAACAAATAGCATATTTGGATTCCTTGCAAAAAAATACCCAAATTGAAAAAAAAAATCGTTTGAATCGGAGCTCGGATCAGGGAGATATCGTCAATTTAAAATCAGCTCTTTTGTTAGAAAATTTTGCGACGACGGGACAAATGCAATGTGCGCGAGCCAAAAAACTACATGCACTGAGGTACAAGATGAATGCAAAGCTTTGAGGATCAAAGTAGAGGTTAGTGACTTGGTGGTTGAGAGGGAGACTCTCAACATGCAGCGTGAGAAGCAGTCTCAAAAGGTTGTGGAGCAGCCACAACTAGAGATGCAGAAGAATCTTTATAGATTTGATGTAGATGGGATTTTTGTGGAGCTTCCTACTGTTGGGAAGTGCGAGAAAACCATGCAATTGAAGCTTGAGAGGGAGCTAGATTTTCATGTAGGTAAGATTGAACCTCTGGATGTGGAGCAGCCACAAGATGAGGATCATGGAGTGGAAGAAACCACTCATGCTGAGAAATTTCGTGCCAGATGGGTAGAGGGAGTGCATGCAGCTATACCACCAGGTGAGAGGTGGGGCAACATGCATGACTAATCCCAAGAGGAGATTTCTGGGCAGGATTCATTGAGATGGTGTGGATCTCATGAATTTAACTTGGCTACGAGGTGCCCACAGAGCAGCAGTAGCATGATCAGTTGGATTGATGCAGGCAGATCAAAGTGACAATGTCAGATACTGGAGCGTGGTTCAGAGTTGACAACAAGTGCAGAGTGCATGGGTGCAGAGTTCAACAGTGCAGTGGTTCCTGAAGACATGTGTAGTAGCTAAGAAGAAGTCAAAGACTTTGATGATAGATGCATCAGATTGATTGAGTTGTTTGGATCCTATTCAGTTTCAGAAGAGTTGCAGAGCAGATGCATGGAGTTGCATGGTGCTTGCAAAGGTTGCAGGGTGAATGCATGGAGTTGCATGTCGCATGCAAAGACAATCCTTTCTTGTTGAGAGGGAGTGTTAAATATTGCAACAAGAAACAATGAAGGAGACATCCTGAAACATCATTCCTGATCCTAGTTGGAAAATGATCACCTAAACTAGGTGGGGCCCACACAGGTGATTTTTGGCGCAAAGTCTATTTTTAGACATGTCGATGATATTCTATGAGTTGCAGTATGCTATTTGTGGATGGTTGGTCAAGTTGGAAAAATAGATGGATTTATATTTTTAGACATATTGGGCGGAATCTATTTTTAGATTGCTAGTCTAAAAATAGATATGTCGAATATTATTAGCTCTTAATAATATTTGGACTCTAAACATTATCTTATTCTCTTGGAGCACTTCAGTTAAGTGCACAGATGTGGCACAGCAGTTGACATAAGGAATTACGCTATTCCTGAGGGTTTACTGGAGCTAATGCATGAGGACTTCAGCTAGAACTCATGTGACAGAGTTTGGTGGAGTTATAGAAGTAGTTGGTGGAGTTGTATTCAGTTTAACTCAGTTAGACTCAGTTGAGCTAGTTGTATCTAGTCTAACTGATTGATACACTAGTGAAAGTGGTGTGAATTAATTAGTTAATTAATTCACTAAATAATAACTCATTAATCAACTGAAGAATACATCAGTTAACTACAATGCATGGCAGTTTCAGTGGAGACCAGTGGAGAGATAGGTGAAAGGGCAAGATAGACTATCTGTTGTGACTATTAGTGATGCATGAATTGCATCTACATATACATTGGAGTTTCCAATGATAATCACACAGTCAATGAGAGTGGGATTACATTGAATTGGTCTTTGTAATCGACTTGGATTGCGCAGTGGAGGTAGGCTAGTAGGTGGCAAAGATCGGTGCATGGATTTACAAGATTGGGCCCGATTAGTGTATGACGATTGTACTGTACTGAGAGCTTGTGATAAGCTTTGTATGTTTGTATGATATTTTCATATGATCTCCATGTTACATAATATATAGTTGGGGTTTTCAGCTTCAGGCTTTCCCGTTAAACAATTGTGTTATGTGTGTTTTTATTGCTTCATGTGTTTTGCAATTGTTGATTAAATTTCTGCAAGAATTATAGTGGAAGGATTCTGTATTTATCAAGAAGATAAATATTGTTAGATCAGGAGAGTCTGGATATATACATGCATATTGTATATAATTTCTACACTAATTTCATTCAATTTATTGAAACAAAGAAGGAGACTATTTTACTTGATTTAGATCAACAAGCTCTAGAACCTTTTGATAAAATTTATGCTTTGATAGCAACTTTGATTAAGGATATTGATGAGCCTATTTTCAACATTCTGTTGAATTAGCTACTTTATCTTCTTTTACCCCTAAGCCTTCTACCATTCCTTCAGAGTCTGTAAATTCATATTTATTTAGTACCACATCATCTATTATTTCCACTACACTTCATTCCATTGAATCATTCATCCCCATAATTCCTCTTCAACCAAGAGTTTTATTTCCATCTGCTAACACTTCAAGTTCATCTTCTAGCACTTCAAGTACATTTTCTAGTACTTCAACCTCATTTCCAAATACATCTTCTAGTGTCCCAAGCTTATCTTCAAGTACTTCAACCTCATCACCAAGCACCATAAATTTACCTTCTAGCCAAGCTAGAATCTTAGCCATGGTAGCCAGATATGCCCCTTCGGTCTTACCAGCTCAATTACATGCCATGTCCTAGGATTACCAAAGTAAAATATTTTATTTTGAAGGTACTTGCCAATAAATTGCACAAAAACATGTTATCAAAATGACTAATTACTTTGAATTACATGAAATTGATAAAGCTGATGTTCAAATGAGATTTTTTCCCCAAACATTAGCAGGAGATGTAAAGAAATGGTTTAAAGCTTTACCTGCCAATCATATAGTTGATTTAGCTAATTTTCATCAATTGTTTACTAATATATGGGAAAGAAAGAAAATCCCTTTACAAATATTGTCTGAATATGAAAACATTAGAAGAGTTCCTAATGAATCAGTTTAGGATTATTGTACTAGGTTCAAAAACATCTATAATTCAATTCCAGCAAACATCAAATCCCCACCAGATCTAGCTTTAGTCAAATTTTCAGATGGTTTTGATACTGATATGTCTTACCAATTGAGAGAAAGAAACCCTGAAACATTATAACAAATGAAAAGCAATGTAGTTAGTGTAAAAGCTAACTTACTAGCTAAAAGATCCAGGATGAGAAATGAAATAAGAGTTACCATAAAGGATGAACCATCCACATTAGACAGTAAGATAGATAGTTTAGCAAAGAGTATGGAAAGAATAATGGATATATTAGAAAAATGGAAATAAAACCACAGCGGGATCAAGAGAAACACCACCTGATCAATTGATTAGACCACCTTTCCAAGAAAACTATATAGAGAGTTCCCAACAAAAAGAAGAAGAACAAGACACCCAGATTAAATTATTGGGAAAAAATGATGATAATACTATTTTTCTTACCCAAGAAGAACAAGAATTATACATATTACAACAATTACAGTTAGAATCCGAGGAGTCTTTTGACTATAAACAAGGTTATGAATTTTCTATTAATGAAGTTTACAAACAATATAACCTTATAAGTAAGAAGAACACAGAAGCCCCTACTAAGAAAATAGTTCAAACTCATACCAAGAAAACAGTAGAATATCCTGTGTCCAAGGTGCTACAAATTCTCCCTAGAGAAACTCAGCAAAATTCTAGTTCAGCTCAGAAAAATTCCAGTCCAACTCAGAAAACATCCACTCCAAAAATTGCACCCAGTCCTAAAATTGTAGATATTACACCTATTGAAACTCAAACTATTGTTAAAACTTCAGCTGATCCTCAAACATCTGCTGCTGCTAAAACTTCAGATGATGCTAACACTTCAGATGATGCTAACACTTCAGCTGATGCTAAAACTTCAAATGCTACTAAAGTTACAACTGTAACTCAGACTGTTCCAGATAAGAAAACTGAAAGTAAAACTGTGGAAACACAGCCTGAAATACCAATTGCTGATAGAAAAGATAAAACACACAAACTACAATTGGTAAAGAAGAAATCATTCAGTAAGGCTAAACTCAAGTACCATTTAACATCCAAACTGAAATAGCCAAATTGAAAATACCATTTCCTTTAACAAAGCTGGTGAAGAATGATTTATACAAAGCCCAAATCACTGAAACACTAAACACAAGTGAAGGAGAAGATTCTGTTAATTTGAATGATGACTAAACAGAATTACTATTTGGTCCTAAGGTAAATGGTAAACATCAAGAAGGTGGTGTTCCTCTATTCTACATTAGCTTGAGTATTCATGATAATATTTTACACAATGCTATGTTATATTTAGGAGCATCTCACAATTTAATGCCAAAAGATACCATGGAAACTATTATCACTCAGAAAAAGTGAAACATCATTTGACATGGTATTAGAGTTCATTTGTCACAAGTTGGTAAAGGAAAAATTTAAATTTTTCATATTAACCTATCTTAAGGTCCAAACCCACCCCCATTCAAGTCATATCATGTCCCATCAGTCATCATTTTCTGAAATATTTCATTTCCCAAGATTTTGAATTTGAAAAGGTCATGTTAGCCAGTTTTTCCTGTTTTCATAGCGAATTACACTGTAAAAAGGCACTTGGTGGACTAGAGCACAACACTACATCTGATCGACCTTTGTTTGGTTGGCTTCTCTTTCCCTAACCTAGTGAGCTAAAACTGCCTAATAGTTTCGTAGTGAAACTGCCAGGAAATGAACTAACCACGCTACGAAAAAGGATATTTATGTCCGTCTTGTCAAATTTGGTGCAAGGTGTTATTCCATGATTAAAACTGTTGGGGTGGATGTCATTCGAATCAGTTACAGTCATTTCTAAGGTACGAAGGTCATGGCTGAGGTCATTATTACTGTTTTTAGCTTGCATGAGTCATGATTAAGCCATGAGTTGTCATTGAAACTTTAAAACATTACCCAAATGAGTCTTTTGTTATTCTCTGCTTCATATTTGCATGCTTTTGAGTTCTGGAGAGTTGTTTCACCAAGCCAAGCTTGTTGCTGGAATTTACAAAAGTTGGAGGTGTCACTAATCAAGCGAGGCAGAGAAGGTATAAAATCACTATGGCTACAAAGAGGAAGACCAACAAAGGTGGATACTGTCTCAGATGTGAGCCATCAAACATGAATTTGTTAAATGAAGACCCAACTGCATTAGAAGTTTTCATAAGAATAGGGTGTTTGTAGTTCTGTCAAAAATTGCAAGGGTGTGATGTGCAGGTTTCTAAGAAGTTTGCTATCAGTTTCAATGGGACAACTTCAAAAGTGGGAATGTTAAACATTACAGTAACACCAAAGACTATTGAAGTAGCAACATGAATCCCTAGAGGAGGAGAGCAATGGTTGAAAGGTATCAAGTTCACCATGCAGGACTGTAAAGAATTTATCAAGCTAGAGCATAGTGAAATTTATCTCACAAATGCCATCCCAAGGAGCTACATGAAAGATAACTTCTCAAAGCTGCTGCTAATTATTCAGAAGCACTTCACTTTTGAAGGGAGGTACCACATGGTTTATTCCTACCACCTTAGGCTTCTTCTGCATTTTGTGGGTAAGAGGTCTCTTGATTTACGTTTTTACTTATATAGAAGCTTAGCTAAAATGTCAAACAAAGTTCAAGTTAAACCAGAATGAAATAAAACTTTTCTTTTTCATCATGGTTTGATCAAGTTGTTGGTATTAGAGGATTTAAAGAGATTAGGCAGAGACTGTTCATATTTTCTGTTCATCAGTGGTTTTGAAGTAGATTCTATAACTCCTAAAAGAACTCCCAAACCTAGAGATATCACATCAACTTCAGTGGCAGAGAAATTTGAGCCAGTGATCATGGAGACAGATCCATTGCAGAAAGCTAACACACCCAAAGTTACACCTGCAAAACAAAATCCAACAGTGAGAAAACATGGTAGCAAGAGGGTTACAAGAAGCCAAACAATGGCTAAGGGTAACTTAGAGGACATTTTGCATGCTATTGATATTGAAGAAACTTCCATAGTCCAAGCTGAAGACATAGATGAAGAAGGAAGGAAGCTCAAAAAAGAAAAAACAAGTAAGAAGTTAGAGTTTGTAGGTGAAGAGGCAGGATTCATGTTTCAAGCTAGAAAACCAAGGACAAGACATGCGAGAAAGGTTTTGGAAAGCATCAAAGAAGCTCAAAAGGTCACTGAATCTGTTCAGCCACCAACAAGCATAATAGACCTCTCCTCACTTGAAAAAGAAGAATTAGTCATCAAACAAAGGAGGGGTAAAGAGAAAATCACTGAAAAAACAGAGATATAAATCCTTAAGGAGGAGGTGAAGCTGGAAAATGATGATATATCAATCTTGAAGAAAGAGGCAAGGAAGCAAAAGGTTCAGAAGGTACAGTTTGAAAAAATGAAAAACTGATAAAGTGGACTCAACCACTAAGAAAGGAGGTCAAACATATAAAAAAAGTAAACTTGCACTTACAGTCTAAGAATAGGAAACTAAAGAACCAAGTCAAAGACCTTCAAGAACAACTCAAATTTATTCATGAAGAGCTGGAGAAGAAAGGTTTGAAAATGACTGTGGTTGAGGAGCCCATAGCTCAATTGATCATTAATGAAGAGGAAACACCACAGGGGCCTTAAGCTGAGATCGAATGTGTTTTAGAAGGTTCATGGCATGTTGAAGATCAAGTTTTTACAACTGGAGGTAACTTTTTGGAGATAGTTTTGAAATCTGGAAATTCTACACTTTTACAAAGTTTCGTAGCGTTTCCTAGTCTTAAAGCCACGAAAATGCTATGAAAAAACCGGTAGTATCTTTTTTGTCTCTAAATTCACTTTATACAGTTTTCAAGGAGGGAAAATGATGGTGGTGATGTGTCATGACTAGGTTGACACCATAGAACAGAAAAGAGAAGAGTTTTTGGGTGCAGAAGCTATTTTTTAGATGCTACTAAAGCTCGCTATGAAACTGTCATGTTTTCATAGCGAGCTATTTTTGAAGGTTTTGGAGAAACTTAATGGAGGTTTTGGACACTTGGACTCCTCCAACATGTCAAGGGACCTTAACATCAAACATTTATGACTCAAAAGAAGTGTTGTGGAGACAGTTCATCATCCAAAGCTGTCATTGAATATAAGGGTTATGCATCCCTGAAAAATAGGGTTTTGTTCCACATGTCTATGAGGGTTTTTAATATGAAAAGTGGTGATGAGATATGTCATAGATTTTTCGAGTATGTAATATTTATTTTGAAATTTTCATGTAACTATTTCAAAGATAAGGTAGAGTGATATAATAAATATGAGTTTGAGTCCTATTAGGAAATGTCTTTTTAAAGGTGTAACTGTCAGTTTCTCATTAGAAGTAATGTTTTTTCAGTTATATGATGTGTCATAGGAGAATTCAATGAATCTAGCCATCAGGCAGATCATCTTTGATTGTAAGAATGTCTATTAAAAGGAAAAGCATCGAAGTAGCGAGGGGTTGGAGGTTTTTTGCACCAAACTGCTACTTTATGTATTTTGACTTATATTAGTAATAAAAAGGACTTTCTTTTGGATAGACATGAGATTCTCATGGGGTTTTTAATGTCTTATTTATCTACATCTTATGTTTTACCACTTGCAGTAGATTTCATTTCTATTACTCAGAACTCATAACTCTATGCTCTAACTTCCTTTAGTAATGAAATGACTGTGTTTTCCTGTGTTTTGTGAGTGAATTTCCTTTGTTAAAGACCCCTATCTTCCTTAGCTTCCATGTCAAGAAACCTTGCCACTGAAAATACTGATTGTTGACTCCATAAGCCCAATGGTAGAAAGCCTGCATTCCTTCAACCTGCAATCATAAAAAACAAGATACAAATTTTATAGAGTTGGTCATCTAGCACTATCATTAACCAATATCATAAAATCCTTTTGAGAGAGCCCTCTTAGACTGAAGAGGCTAAGCTTCAGTCAAAATCTGGTTTGAAACAGTTACACTGATTTGTCTGATCAGAAGCCAATCAAGTACAATTTTGTGATAACATTTTGGTGCGTTTTCCGAGAGACTAAAGATATACTTTTCTCGAAATTTCGAAGCTGAACTCTTGAAGGTAGCAGGAGCTCATAATTTGTTCGAGGCTGCAACTATTTTGGTGACTCCATTAAAAATTCTCATGTTCAAAGGTGGCTTCGAAAAGGAGATATATGAGGAGTAATCCTAACCCAGATCCACCTACAATTGTGGATAATACAAACACAATTTCCAGAGGCATTCAAGGTAGTTCTGCACAATCAGGTACTCCATTACATACAAAAGTCTTGTCCTTTGAAGTTTTAAGAAGTCCTGAAGATAAAAGGTTTGATGATAAAATTCATGAAGTCTTGTTTAGGTCTGAAAATGAAAAATAATTGACTGAAATTGTCCTAGACCTACAAAAAAGAGGTATTGATACCTCAGCCTTAGTGACCCAAAAATATAAAGAATAATTTTGGGAAGTAGTCACATTAGAGTTATTGATAGAGATGGAATATTTAGATAGGTTGAAGGAACTAGACCCATTTGAAGTATTACTAAGAAGTAAATATGGTTTTCCTTTACCTGACTGGATTTCAATTGTAACTAGACAACAAAGACCAACCAACCCCCCTCCTAATAGACCCTCTTCCTCTACTACTGTTGTCTCTAAAACTACCACAGTTCCAGTCATCATGGTAGGAAATGTGCCACCTCCACCTGTTGCTTCACCTGCTAGGTATGCCCCTCTTGTTCTCCCCACTGTCCTTAATTCCCTTCCTAGAAAATACTCTGCTAGAATCAAAACTTGGGGAAGTGACGAAGAGATTAGAGCTAAAGAAAATTTAGACCAGTTTAATGTCTTCAAAGATAGGGAGGAGGTTGACCACGAGGATTTCAAGATGAGATTATTTCCTCAGAGTTTACTGGTGAGGTCAGAAAGTGGTTCAAAGCCCTTGCTCCAGGAAGCCTGCATAATTGGAATGAATTTGAAGATAGCTTCTTGATAAAGTGGGGAAACAGAACCAAACCTGTACAAGCCCTCACTGAGTACAATAGTTTGAAAAGAGCTGTTGATGAAACTGTCCAAAATTTCTCCAAGAGATTTAACAAAGTTTATGACTCCAGCCCTGCCCATCTTAAGCCTTCTCCAGGATTAGCTCAACTAAGATATGTAGAGGCCTTTGATTATGAATTTTCTATCTTGATAAGAGAAAGAGAATCTCCCTCACTAGCTAAAATGCAAAATGATGCTGTGAAGGTGGAGTTCAATATGATAGCAACTAAAAAGTCCAAGATGGGAAAGGAAACATTTAAAGAAGAAGATAAGCCTTCCACCTCATATGATAAATTTGACTCCATGATGAAGACAATGGAAAAACTGATGGATAGGCTTGCCCTTGGGAATGCCTCTTCTCCTCTTGTAGAACATGAACCTCAGTTTATAAATCCCTAGTTCAGAAGACATCAAAACCAGCAGAGAGCAAGGGAAAACATAAATCAGCCTGAACCTCAAGTAAGGCCTCCTTTTCAGCAAAATTTATTTGATGAAGAAGATCATCCTGAAATACCAAAAGACTCTATTCATTTCTTGGATGAAAACATGTCAGGAATGTTTTTTACTAAGGAAGAACATGATGAGTCAGATCATGATGTAAACAAGGGTGAGTAACCATCTGATTATCTTAAAGGATATCAACATGCAACATTTGAGATGCAGAAACAATAGAACCTCAGAAACAGAAATGTTCCAATTAATGCAAACAAAACACAGCCCAAGAAAGATTCCCCCAATGCTGCTGAGGTTAGAAAATATCCACCACCTCCTCCTCCTATCAAAGAGACTGAAAAATCTGCCTCTATTTTCAGTTTGGATAATGAGAACTCCAAGATCAAAATCCCAGTTCCTTTTGGAGAAATTCTTAAGGTGAATGAATGCATAAGTAAAATTGTAAAAATGATCAATTCCCAACCAGGAGCTGTTGATATCCTTAATGTTCAAGAATATCATCCAACCATATAATTGGGAACAAGATTAGAATATGAGCAGAATGAAGAGGTGCCTCCTTTCTATGTTAGCCTTAGCATTCATGACATGACATTACACAATGCCATGTTAGATTCAGGGGCATCTCATAACCTCATGCCTAAAGTAATCATGGAAAGGATGGGATTGGAAATTACTAGGCCATATAAGGACCTATTTTCTTTTGATTCAAAAAGAGCTCAGTACATTGGTTTAATAAAAGATGTTGTTGTTGGTCTTACACGAGTCCCCACCAAGACAATGTTAATGGACATTGTGGTAGCGGAAATTCCACCTAAATTTTCCTTGCTGCTATCTAGGTCATGGGCAACAAAGATCAAAGGCACCATGCAGATGGACCTAACTTATGCCACCATACCTGTTTTTGGTGAGAAAAGAATATTATATAGAGAAACAAGGATGGCCTATATGGTAAGTAGCAAGGAAAAACCTCAGAATTTCCCAATCTATGTTGTTGATACTGAGTTAGGATCTAGTATACTTTTCAATGAATTGGCTGATGAAGCAGAAGATGAGGAGAAAGTAGAAATTCAGGAAGTAGGAATTCAGAAAGACAGTGAAGAAAGGGCAGAAGGTTGGTGGTTGTTACACTTTGATGGATCAGCAGGAAGAGAGGGGGTTGGAGCAAGAATTTGGATCACAACTCCAGAGGATGAAATTAAGTTATTTTCTTTAAAATTGAACATTGATTGCACAAATAACATGGCTGAGTATGAAGCTCTATTTTTGGCTTTAGAAATTTTGAAAAGATTGGGTGCCCAAAAGATTTATGTTTGTGGAGATTCTGAATTAGTTATTAAACAAGTTGAGGGTGTATATCAAACCAAGGATGTGAGAATGAGGGCATACATAAATTTGATCATGGATATGTTAGAGAATTTTCAAGAATATTCCTTAATTGTGAAGACTAGGGACCAAAACTCATTAGCTGACTCTCTAGCTGTTTCTGCAAGTCTGTTTATTATTCCTACACATTCCACTGAAAGATATGAGGTTGAAGTTCATCATAGGCCTGGTATCCCTGACAACATAATTCATTGGAAAGTTTTTAAGGATGAATAACAAGTCAAAAAATTTATAGAATTGAAAGAGGAGTGTGAAAGCACACAAGTAGATCAGAAAAACATGCTTGCTGAAACAAAGGGGAATTATGAAGTGTTACAGTTGAAGAATAATTCTATACCCAAAGGTCTCATACCACTTGAAAATATTTTTGACCAGAATGATGTGTTCAAATCTCCTAGGATACAAGCTGATGATGAAGAGGTAGAGAGTTGTAACCTTGGTACAGTAGCAATTCCAAAAATGATTAATATTTCAAATTTTCTTTCAGTTGACATCAAACAGAAATATATTGAGATGATGAAAAGGTTCATAGATGTTTTTGCATGGAGTTATGCTGATTTGAAGAAATATAATCCTACTGTTATTCAACACACCATTCCTATTAAATAAAATGAAAATCCTTTCAAATAGAAGCTGAGGAGGATTAATCCACTTCTCATGCCTCTAATTGAGAAGGAAATCAAGAAGCTCTTTAATGCCAAAATTATTGATCCAATCAGATTCTCAAAGTGGCTTGCAAACTTAGTTCGAGTTAGAAAGAAGAGTGGAGAAATCGGAATCTGCATTGACTTCAGAAACTTGAACAAAGCTTCTCTGAAGGAAAACTACCCTTTCCCAAAGATGGACCAAATTTTGCAGAACATTGTTGGTTCCCAAAGGATGTCTATGATGGATGGTTTTTCAGGGTACAATCAGATACTTGTACATCCAAAAGATCAGGAGAAATCTACCTTTACCACACCATGGGGCACATTCATGTATGCTAAGATGCCCTTTGGTCTGATGAATTCAGGAGCGATCTTTCAAAGAGCAATGGATATTGCCTTTGCTGAGGAGAAGGATATGTTGGTGGTTGTCTATTTGGATTACATAACAGTTTTCTCAAGGAGAAAAGAATATCATTTGAAGCATCTAGAAAAGATTTTGCTAAAGTGTAGAAGGTTTTGAATTTCTCCCAATCCCACTAAAATAATTTTTTCTCTGACTTTAGGGAATTTACTTGGGAATATTATTTCTAAAGATGGGATAAAGATTGATCCAAGAAGGGTCAATGCCATTCAGAAAGTGGATCTGCCTAGAAGCAGGAAGGAAATTCAGTCTTTCCTTGGAAGGGTAAATTTTGTGAGAAGGTTTATTCCTAACTTTGCTGAGATTTTCAAAGACATAACTAAGATTCTTAAGAAAGGAGCTGACATCAAATGGACAGTAGAAGAAAATCATTCATTTAAGGAGATAAAAAAGGCACTCACTCAATCACTAGTGTCGATCAACCCAGATTTTTCAAAGGAATTTTTGGTTTTTACATTTTCATCAGAAAATACAATTTCTGGAGTTTTGCTGCAAAAAGGACAACAAGGTACTGAGCATCCTATTTCATTTTTTAGAAGGACCTTAGCTAATTCAGAACTGAAGTACAATATCCTACAGAAATAGGCCTATGCATTGGTCAAAGCCATCAAAGATTTCAGAATTTACATTCTGCATTCTCATGTCATAGCATTTGTTCCTCATGTTGTTGTGAAGGACATATTGATTCAAGTTGATCGTGATGGTAAGAGAGGGAAGTGGATAGCTAACCTGCTAGAATATGATATAGAAATCAGACCCATAAAATTGGTCAAAGGTTAGGGACTAGATAATTTGATGGCACAGTCAAATTTTGACTATCTTGATATGAAATTAATTGTAGAAATTTCAGAATTATCATATGAAGATGAAGAGAAGATTCCCATTTAAGAGAAGTACATCCTTTTTTATCGGTACAAAGAATTTTTTTTTGTTTTACATCATCATAGGGCTCCTGCTGAATTGACAAAGTCTAAAACAAGGTTTGTGAAGCTAAAATCACTGAGGTACTGCATCATTGATAAAAACCTATATTGGAAAGATACTGGTGGTATCCTTTTGAATTGTTTGTTGGAAGAAGAGGCAGAAAATTTATTGACGAGTTTCACAAAGGAGATTGTGGAGGTCATCATTATTGGAAGGCCACAACAAATAATATTCTCAAAGCAGGGTATTACTGGCCTACTATGTTCAAAGATGTCTACAAAAATATTGATTCTTGCCATGAATGCCAGATGTTTTATGGCAAGAAAAATCTTGTTCCTTTACCCTTGATGCCTATTTATGTTGAGGTGACATTCCAGCAGTGGGGGCTAGATTTTATTGGTGAGATTCATCCATCATCTTTAGGTTAGCATCACTAGATCTTGACAACAACTGATTATTTCACGAAGTGGATTGAGGCAATCCCAACTAGGCAAGAAAATGATTCCATTATTATTTCATTTTTGGAGAATAATATATTTTCTAGGTTTGGTTTCCCTATGAAGATCATCATTCACAATGCACAGGCATTCAAATCCAAGAGGCTGATTAGTTTCTTTCATCAATATCACATTACACTTGGGCATTCTACTGCATATTATCCACAAGGTAATGGTCTTGCTAAATCTTCTAACAAGAACATTGTGAGGATTATTAAGAAGGTGTTGCATGAAAACAAAAATTCATGGAATCTAAAGCTGAAGTATGCTTTGTGGGTTGATAGAGTGTGCACAAAAAGATCAATTGGCACTTCACATTATGAGTTGGTGTATGGGGCTGAAGCTATTTTTCGTACATCCTTAGGAGTGCCTATCATGAAGCTGCTACAAGGATTAGAGGAGGAGCCAAATGAAATTTAGAGGAGAATAAATCAGTTGATAGCCTTGCAGGAAAAAAAGGGAGGAAGTCTATAAAAACATTCTGCAATCTCAAAACAGAATTAATAAGACATTTGACAGGAATGTCAAACAGGAAAAAATTCAAATTAAAGATGTGGTATTGAAGTGGGAGGCCAGGATTGAAGAAAAGGGGAAACATGGTAAGTTTGAGAATATCTGGAAAGGACCATTCATAGTGGCTGTATTTCATGGAAACAACACTTACATACTACATGAGATGGATGGACAACCTTGTGTCGGAGGGCCTGTCAATGGAAGTTTTTGAAGTACCATTCCTCTTAAGTTCTACTGATATTTCATTCCATTGTACATATTCCATTTTTTTTATGTTTTTCTGCTAATAAAGACAAGATGATCATCAAGCATGAGCCTAAGGTGAAGGCCATTAGAGTTTGAAAGAAAGCTTGGAAAATTTTAGAGTTTTTGTTTTCAAGAATATGGATAACACTGGAACTACAGGTTCTTTGGTGTACCACAGGGGCACACCATCCCAAGTGGAGCCACTATTATCACTTAGAAAAAGTGAAACATCATTTGGCATGGTCTTAGAGTTCATTTGTCAAAGGTATGGTCATAAAGTTCATTTGTCACAAGTTGGTAAAGGGAAAATATAAATTTTTCATATTAACCTATCCTAAGGTCCAAACCCACCCCCATTCAAGTAATATCATGTCCCATCAGTCATCATTTGCTAACATATTTCATTTCCCAAGCTTTTGAATCCGAAAAGGTCACTTTAGCCAATTTTTCCTGTTTTCGTCGCGATTTACATTGTAAAAAGGAAGTTTTTGCTACGAAACTGCCTAATAGTTTCATAGTGAAACTACCAGGAAATGAACTAACCACACTATGAAAAAGGGTATTTCTGTCTATCTTGTCAAATCTGGTGCAAGGTGTCAGTCCATGATTAGAACTGTTAGGGTGGATGTCATTCGAATTAGTTAGGGTCATTTCCAAGGTACGAAGGTCATGACTGAGGTCATTATTACTGTTTTTAGCTTGCATTAGTCATGATTAAGCCACGATCTATCATCAAAACTTTAAAACATTACCCAATTGAGTCTTTTTTCATTCTCCACTTCTTCTTTGCATGATTTTTAGTTCTAGAGCACTGTTTCACCAAGCCAAGTTGGTTGCTGGAATTTACAAAAGTTGCACATGTCAGTAATCAAGTGAGGCAGAGAAGGTATAAAATCACTATGGCTACAAAGAGGAAGACCAAAAAAGGTGACCACTATCTCAGATATGAGCCATCAGACATGAATTTTTTAAATGAAGACCCAACTGCACTAGAAATTTTCAGAACAATAGGGTGTTTGCAGTTTTGCCAAAAATTGCAAGGGTTCCATGTGCAGGTTTCTAAGGAGTTTTCTATCAATTTCAATGGGACAGCTTCAAAGGTGGGAATGCTAAACATTATAGTAACACCAGAGACTATTGCAGCAGCAAAAGGAATCCCTAGAGGAGGAGATAAATGGTTCAAAGGTATCAAGTTCACCATACAGGACTGTAAAGAATTTATCAAGCTAGAGCATAGTGAAATTGATCTCACAAATGCAATCCCAAGGAGCTACATGAAAGATAACTTCTCAAAGATGCTACTAATTATTCAGAAGTAATTCACTTTTGAAGGGAGGTACCACATGGTTTATTCCTACCACCTTAGGCTTTTACTACATTTTGTGGGTAAGAGGTCTCTTGATTTACATTTTTACTTATATAGAAGCTTAGCTAAAATATCAGACAAAGTTCAAGTTAAACCTAAAGGAAATGAAACTTCTTTTAAATCATGGTTTGATCAAGTTTATGGTATTAGAGGATTTAGAAAGATTAGGCAAAGACTAGTCATATTTTTTGTTCAGGTTTTGAAGTAGATGCTATCACTCCTAAAAGAACTCCCAAACCTAGATATATCCCATCACCTTCATTGGCAGAGCAAGTTGAGCCAGTGATCATAGAGACAGAGCCATTGCAGAAGGCTGACACACCCAAAGTTATACCTGCAAAACAAAAGCCAACAGTGAGCAAACATGGAAGCAAGAGGGTTACAATAAGCCAAAAAGTGGCTAAGGGTAACTTAGAGGACATTTTTCATGCTATTGATATTGAAGAAACTCCCATAGTCCAAGCTGAAGACATAGATGGAGGAAGGAAGCTCAAGAAATCCAAAACAAGTAAGAAGTTATAGTTTGCAGGTGAAGATGCAAGATTCATGTTTCAAGCTAGAAAACCAATGACAAGACATGCCAGAAAGGTTTTGGAAAGAAGCAAAGAAGCTCAAAGGTCACTGAAACTGTTCATCCACGAACAAGCATAATAGACCTCTCCTCACCTGCAAAATAATAATTAGTCATAAAAAAAAGGAGGGGTAAAGATAAAATCACTAAAAAAATAGAGATAGAAATTCTTAAGGAGCAGTTGAAGCTGGAAAATGATGAAATGTCAATCTTGAAGAATGAGGCATGGAAGCAAAAGGTTCAGAAGGTAAAGTTTGAAAAAATGGAATAGATTTGGGAGGATCAAGTCACAAGTGTCTCTAAGACCTTGGACAACACAGAAAAACTAATAAAATGGACTCAACCACTAAGAAAGGAGGTCAAACATATAAAAAAGGTAAACCTTCACTAACAGTTTAAGAACATGACACTAAAGGACCAAGTCAAAGACCTTCAATAACAACTGGAATTGATTCATGAAGAGCTGGAGAAGAAAGGTTTGAAAATGATTGTGGTTGAGGAGCCCATAGCTCAACTAATCATTAATGAAGAGGAAACACCACAGGGGCCTTAAGCTGAGGTTGAATGTGTTTTAGAAGGTTCATGGCATGTTTAAGATCAAGTTTTTACAGCTAGAGGCCACATTTTGGAGACAGTTTTGAAATCTAGAAATTATGCACTTTTACACAATTTCATAGCGTTTCCTAGGCTTAAAGCCAGGAAAACGATATGAAAAAACCTACAGTAGATTTTTTGTCTCTAAATTCACTTTCTACAGTTTTCAAGGAGGGATAATGATGGTGGTCACATTTCATGGCTAGGTTGACACTATAGAACAACAAAGGAGTAGAGTTTTTGGGTGCAATAGCTATTTTTTAGACGCTACTAAAGCTCTCTACGAAACTGTCATGTTTTCGTAGCGAGTTGTTTTTGAAGGTTTTGGAGCAGCTTAATGGAATTTTTGAGCAACTTAACTCCTCCAACATGTCAATGGACCTTAACATCAAACATTTATGACTCAAAGGAAGTGTTGTGGAGACAGGTCATCAGCCAAAGCTCTCGTTGAAGATAAGGTTTATGCATCCCTGAAAAATAGGGTTTTGTTCCACATGTCTAGGATGGTTTTTAATATGAAAAGTGGTGATGAGCTATGTCATAATTTTTTCGAGTATGTACTATTTATTTTGCAATTATCATGTAACTGTTTCATAGATAAGGTAGAGTGATGTAATAAATAGGAGTTTGAGTCCTATTAGGAAATGTCTTTTTAAAGGTGTAGCTGTTAGTTTCTTGTTAGAAGTCATGTTTTTTCAATTACATGATGTGTCATAGGAGAATTCGATGAATCTATCCATCAAGCAGATCATCTTTGATCGTATGAATGTCTATTAAAAGGCAAAGCATCGAAGTAGTGAGGGGTTGGAAATTTTTTGCACCAAACTGCTACTTCATGTATTTTGACTTATATCAGTAATATAGAGTACTTTCTTCTTGACAGACCTGAGATTCTCATGGGGTTTTTAATGTCTTATTAATCTACATCTTGAGTTTTACCACTTGCAGTAAATTTCATTTCTATTACTCAGAATTCATAACTCTATGCTCTGACTTCCTTTAGTAATGAAATTACTATTTTTTCTTGTGTTTTATGAGTGAATTTCGTTTTTTAAAGACCCCTATCTGCCTCAGCTTCCATGTCAAGAAACCTTGCCACTGAAAATACTGATTGTCGACTCTATAAGCCCAATGGTAGCAAGCCTGCATTCTTTCAACCTACAATCATAAAAAAAAAGATACAAATTCTATAGAGTTAGCCATCTAGCACTATCATTAACCAATATCATAAAATCATTTTGAGATAGCCCTCTTAGAATGAAGAGGCTAAGCTTCAGTCAAAAGTTGGTTTGAAACATTTACACTAAGTTGTTTGATCAACAACCAATCAAGTAAAATTTTTTGATAACAAAAACATTGAATCTAGATATCACTAGACCATACAAATATATTTTCTCCTTTGATTCTAGTAAAGTAAAATGTCTTGGCTTGATAAAATACTTGTGTGTCACTTTAGTCCAACAGCCAGCTAAGAGCATTGTCATGGATATTGTAGTTGATGATATCCCTCCAAAGTATGGAATGCTATTATCTCACTCATGGGGAGAAAAAATGTAGGGATCACTACATTTAGACATGTCCTATGCCACAATTTCAATATTTGTTCAACCCAAAAAGCTTTGCAGAGAAAATTTAATGAAATACATGGTCAGTAGTGCAGAACAACCACAGAACTATCCTATTTATTTTGTACATTCTGATATGGATTATTTCATCTTATGTAATTCAGATATTGGCATAGATAAAAACACAAAATTACAATAGAAACATAAATAAGTTGATAGTGACAATAAATTTCATGAATCCATGTGGAACTTAGACTTTGATGGCTTAGTAAACAGATTAGGAGCAGGAGCAGGAGTTTGGATTCATAACATGGAAAATAATCATTTTGAAGGTCATGCCTTTAGGTTAAAATTTAAATGTACAAATAACATGGTAGAGTATGAAGCTTTAATCTTAGGAATGTAGATTGCTAGAAAAATAGGAGCCAATTTCTATCATGGGAGACTCATAATTAATCATAAAACAAATCAAAGGAGAGTATTCTGTGAATAATCCTAGAATAATTCAATACAGAGAAACCATTCCAGATTTGATTAAAGATTTTCTTGAAACTGACTTTTTTGTTATTCCAAGGAAACAAAACATGCAGGCACACACTTTGGATACTTTTTCCAGTACATGCAGATTTCCTTTCCAGCCAAATCACCAATACACTGCAGATGTAAGACATAGGCCAACTATACTAGATACTTTGAAATATTGGCATATTTTTTCACAAGATTCTCAAATATATAATTTAATGAATGCTGAGGGAGAATTTCAAAATTGTAACATACATACTGGTTGTATAGTAGATTACACAATAAATAGTGAGTTAGATGTAAATGATGTAGATAAAACTGAACCCACTAAATTCACTAGAGTAGAAATAGATAAATTAGAAATTGTAGAAATAAAAGAAATAAAGAATGATGAATCAGATATTTTGAACCTTAAAGTTAACTTTTTGCCTAAGGGATTAACCCCATTAGAAGATATTTTTGACTCAAATGATGTAGCTAGAAAACCAAAAATGGAGCCATTAAGATCAGACATAGAAGAATGTAACATAGGAACAGAACAAAAACCCAAGCTTATCAAATTATCCAAAGCATTACCTCTAGAAGAAAAGATGAAATACATAAGTTTGTTTAAAGAATTTCAAGATGTGTTTGCCTGGGGTTATGAAGATCTCAAGTCTTATGACACCAGCGTAATACAATATAAAATACCTATCAAAGAAAATTAGAAACCCTTTAAAAAAAATCTTAGGAGAATTAATCATGTTCTTATGCCTTTGATTGAAAGAGAAGTAAAAAGGATGTATGAGGCACAAATCATAGCACCTATTAGATATTCTGATTGGGTCTCAAACTTAGTTCCCACTAGGAATAAAATAGGTGAAATCATACTTTGTGTTTATTTCCAAAACTTAAACAAAGTGTTAGTAAAATATAACTATCCTCTCCCCAAAATGGACCATATTTTACAAAAGGTAGTAAGATCATCCAGAATTTCATTGCTTGATGGATTTTCTAGATACAATCAAATCTTAGTTCAACCAGAAGATCAAGCAAAGACTACATTTACTATACCATGGGGAAATTTCATGTATTTGAAAATTCCCTTTGGATTGATGAATGCAGGAGCTACATTCCAGAGAGCTATGGATATAGATTTTTCCAAGGAGATTCATGAATTGCTAGTCATTTATTTGGATGATATAATAGTATTTTAAAAAACAGACAATGAACATCTATATCATTTGAGAAGAGTTTTCATTAAATGCAGAAAATTTGGTATTTTCTTGAATCCTAAAAAGACACTCTTTGGATTAGAAGAAAGTAAAATCTTAAGACACATAATTTAAAAAGAGGGAATTAGGATAGAAGCCATTATAAACATCATTCATCCTAGAAACATCAAGGAATTACAGGCATTATTAGGTCAAATAAACTTTCTTAGAATATTCATTTCTAATTTAGCACTAATCAGAGAATTGAGTAACATGTTAAAGAAAGATTCAACACTTAAATGGACAGTAGAGGCTAAATAGTCCTTTGAAGCAATTAAACAAGCCCTTACAAAAACACCAGTCCTAATAACTCCTAATTTCAAAAAATATTTTATAATTTTTTCTTTTGTTTCAGAACACACCATTGAAATAGTCTTGTTGCAAAAGAATGATCAGGGTTATGAACAACCCATTTCTTTTTTTAGCAAATCCTTAAGAGATGCAAAACTAAAGTTCAATATAATGGAAAAACAAGCACTTTCTTTAGTGAAGGCTATTAAATATTTTAGAGTGTATATTTTATACTCACACATAATTGCATATGTTCCAAATTCAGTAGTAAAGGACATTTTGACTCATAATGGGTCTAATCGAAAGAGAGGGAAATAGATTGCCATTATATTGGAATATGATATTGAAATAAAGCCTGCAAAGTTGATTAAAGGCTAAGGTTTAGCCAAACTCATGGCTGAATCAAACTGTTGAGCCTTAGATATAAATTTTATTGCAGCAATAGATGATCAAGAAGAGATGGCGACTCCACAAATTAGTGAAGGTTTTTTGGATTCACCCTAGTATGCAGATATCATATTTGTTTTACTTAACCTACAAGCTCCTCCTAGTTTGTCTACAACTAAAGGTAGATTCTTAAAGTTAAAAGCAATGAAATATTGTATCATAGATAATTCTTTATTTTGGAAACATCATGGTGGCATTCTATTAAATTTTTTATTGAAAGATGAAATTGATAAAGTTATGCAAGAATTTCATGCAGGTGACTATGGAGGACACCTTTACTGGAAATCAACTGCTGATAAAATCTTGAGGGAAGGTTTTTACTAGCCCACTCTTTTTGTAGATGTTAGAAATTATGTGACCTCCTGTCACAAATTCCAGATATCTGAAGGGAAGAAAAAACTACTACCTTTACCCCTCAAACCTATCTCCACAGAAATGCCATTTCAACAATGAGGTCTAGACTTCATTGGTGTAATTAACCCACCCTCCTCAGCCCAACATAAATGGATTTTGATAGCCACTGATTACTTCACCAAGTGGATAGAAGCCATCCCTTCTGGAAAATCCACTGATTCTGTCATTATCTCATTCCTTCAAAATAATATCCTTTCTAGATTTGGATGCCCACAAAATATCATTACTGATAATGTAGCTGCTTTCAAATATAATAAAATGATTGAATTCTGTAACAAATATCACATCAAACTTGGCCATTCCATTTCCTATTACCCTCAAGGTAATGGACTTGCAGAATCCTCAAACAAAAGCCTAGTTAATATCATCAAGAAACTCTTAGAAGACAAAAAGAAGACCTGGAACAAAATTTTGGTTAATGCCTTATGGGCATACAGACTAACTACCAAGAAATCCATTGGTACCTCTCCCTATCGATTAGTATATGGGATGGATGTTGTTTTTCCATCCTAATTAGGAGTACCAATGATGAAGATTATCCAAGAAGTGCAAGTAGAACCAAATGATATCCAGAGGAGGATAAATCAGACCATACATTTGCAGCAAACTAGGGAAGAAGTCTATGTCAAATCAAAAGTTATCCAAGATAAAATCAAAAATATTTTTTACAAGAAAACAAAAGAAGATGATTTTTACATAGGTGATAAGGTACTCAATGGGGTTCCAGAAGAGAAGATAAATGGAAACATGGTAAATTTGATTTTCTTTTGAAAGGCCCATACATCATTTATGGTTACAGAGGTAATAATGCATTTTTCTTGAAGGAGATAGATGGATCATATCTACCAGGTGGACTAGTCAATGGCAGGATGCTGAAGCATCTCTTTTCTCCAGATTAACTAGTAGTGCATTTACTTTACTTTGCTCATTGTAAATATCATTGAAAAGTATACATTGGATTGGATGACATCTTTTGAAGTTGAAGCCCGAAGAGAAGGCCCTAAGCTTTAATAGGTATAAAATCATATGATTGAATAAAAGAGAGCTTGGAAAACAATTTCAAGGCAAGCACAGTCAAAGTTCCAAGGCCACTGATCTTAAATTTCTTGACATTTCACCAGGAAATTCCATCCCCAAGTGGAGCCACTGTTAGCATTAGGGGAATTTTGAGGTCTAAAATGGGCCTCCTAAGAAAAATGTACAACAAAAATAAAATTTATAACAACCAATAGGATTCAAGATGATGATGTCAACCATGGGGGATGATTTACCATTTTTTAAATAAAAGGGTAAAAAATATTAAAAAAATAAAATACAAAACTATTTTTCAAACTGCATTTTCAACTTATTCTTAAAGTTTACTTAATTTTCGAGTGTATAATTATTTGTTTTAAATTTAATTTATCCAAGGAGTAAATTCATTTAAAGGTATACTTTCAATGAACTCTACTACAAAAAAATGAGAAATACATAAAAACGTGATTGTAATCACGTTTTTTAATGTATTTCTCATTTTTCGTGTAGTAGGACCCATCGAAAGTATGCAACATTGGTACTCCTTGGATCGGGAATTAAATTTCGCATCCAACGAGTACTCCCGCTCGAAATTTGGGTAAAAACTTTGAGAGATAAGTTGAAAATATGAGTTGAAAAAGTAGTTTTTTCATTTTTCCCTCTCAAATTTGATGATGTCATCAAATCTTATTTGATTTTTTCCACTATTATTTTATAATTTCCTTAGGAGGCCCATTTTAGACCTCAAAATTCCCCTAATGGGTCCTATAATAATAGGGATCATAATTTTGAATTGACTGTGTTTTAGTCTTGTAATATTGTACATACTTTGATTTCTGCAAATGTTTTCCCATATTAAAAAATGTAAATAGGGTAAGTTCGAAAATAAAAACCAAAGGAATAAAAGAAAAACATCAAAAAAGAAGATAAAATATGAACCCCACCAAAAAAAAGAGATAAAATTAGATCTTGAAAGTGCTGCAATTTCAAATGCCGTTACTTTTATTTTACTTTTTGCAAATAAGATTGTGTGTAGCTTGTCAAAAATTCCACAATCCATGATGATCAAACAATTTAATCTTGATTCATTCATGTTTTAAATTTCATGTCAAAATATTTAGAGAATAGAGATCTAGCCAAACCATTTAATCTTGGTAGATTCGTAGTTAGGTAGAGAATAAAATTGAGTTCATCATTTTAATCTGAGCCATTGGAAGTTATATGGTTAGAAGTAGATCATTTTTCTTATTAAAAGAAAAATAAAGGGTTAGCAAGCTCAAATGCACCCAATAAATGAAGAAACAATGTTAGGGTAAATAATGGGCAAGCAGAAGCACTTTTACAAGTCATAGAAAGCAGAAATTGGTCATTTTATATCACTAATATTCCTCAAATTCCCCTTCCCCTTACTTATAATCCCATTTCCACTCTTAGAAGGCACTTTCCCTTGTAAAATACCCCTTTCCCCTTATTTTAACCCTTTCCCTTTCCTTAAAAAATCTATTTCCCTTTAAAAATCAATCTCCCCTTTACTAATTCCCCTATTTAATTCAAAAAATATACAAAACCCAATTACCCTAACTCTGAAATGTTTAAAAATATATTGGGCCCCACTGCAAAATCCCTCCTCGACATTCTGTTAAACACTTCTTCTTAGTGTATTTTAATATCCCGCATACATATTTACCCCATATAATACTAATTCCCACATATATTACTTCCCTACCCATATCATATTAATCCCCTTCATATTAATTTAAAACTATAGTCTATATATGTTCCCGATCCCGCTTTTCATTAACTCAACCTTGCATACTAATCCACTTCCCTATATACATATTCCTTGGGTCCCACTTTCCTTTAAACCCCACTGAATATATAACCCATTCCTATTACCCAACCCACATTTACTATTAAATCTTCATATATATATAGACACACACCCCATCGCATAATTCAAACCCGGGTCCCACCTATCAAATCCCCGACTCATCCCTCCTATTCGTCCATCCATCATATCTTCATTCATCAAATCCAACGACCAATAGAACCTTTCGCACTCTCCATTACACGAAGTTTAATACCATTGGAGGGGTGTAAAATGGGTGGTTTCAGACCCTCGATCCCTTGCTACGTGGTAGCCCTACAATTTATCGCACTCCCTTGCCCAAAACCACCAACCCGCTTTTTGCAATGCGATAAACCACTAATGCTTTCCGCCCTTTGCAATGAAACCACCCTACCATTTGAATTTAACCCCGTGAAATAAGTTTAACCACTGCTGGGTAAAAATAATAAAAGCCCGCCCTTAAATATTTTTTTCACCATTTTTCTGTTGAATATTGCGAAGAAGAAGCCAAAAGATCACCACCGACCTATTTTCAAGCTAAAAACAACCTTTGCTGACTTATTTTGAAGCTAATATAGACCAGAATTCAAGCCTTTGCTACCAAAAGACAATTCTGACTTAGTCTGAAGCTTTATAAAGACCACGAAAGCCCGTGTTGCCTCCAGGACCTTCTTTGCAAACTGAAAACTCCTTTTCACAAGTATTGCTAAGTGTCTGAGACCATTTATTAACCTATAAAGTAATTAATTGGTTAAAATAAACAAATCTATGGCTTCCTAGGGAATTGTGACTGTTAATCCCCTGAAACCCCCTGTAATTGATGTTGAACATACCCCCTTGCAGACAAATACTTCAAAATCAATGACATAGTCATTGATTTCAAGCTCTTGGACATCCACTACTGGAGCCATGATAAATCCATGGACTAGGCTGATGATATGTGCCTTTGGGAATCAAATTTACCCAAGTACATCCTCCCACAGACTTTCCAATTCCTAGAAATCATCAAGCTCTGCCAGATTAATTATCTACCCAATGAAAGAGCCCTAGTAACCCATAGCAAAGATATTTTGTTCACCATTACTGCAGAATCAATAAACCAGATGTTGCAAATCCAACCCAAGCTTGATGAAGCCTCTTTGTCTATTGAAATCCTCACTCAATTATATCTGAAACTGGACTTTCCCAAGAGGTTTCAAATCTTCCAAACCTTTCTTCCCTCATCATTTGAAACCCCAAAGAGTAACCCTCCTTATTCAGCCTCAATTTTCTCAGAAAGAACCAGACAGATTGTCACATTGTTGTCTTGTATATTAGGATACTTTATAGATGAGTATGTAGATGCTTCAATCTTAGGTTTTCTATCTATTTTCTACCTAGGACAACCTCCAACTTCCACATTTAACTTTGTTAAATACCTATTAGATTCCATCCATGAGAAACTAGTTAAATTACCCAAGGAAGGAGTGTTTAAGTATTCATCAGTGTTGTTTCATTTATTCCTATACTTCCAATCTGAAAGGTTTGTAGTTAGCCTTCAAAAACTAGACATAGAGGGTAACCCCGAATCTGTAGTCTTCTAGACTTTCTTAATCAGGAAAGATTCCATAAAGTTCACCTACAAGGACTTCAATGATTCATTTATTCATCCAACTGTCAATATGATAAGGAGTAGTAGTGAACCTAGAATCAATGAAGAAGTAAAGAAAGTATTGGAGTTGTCTGAACATAGTAGAACAAGATTCTGGTATTTATACCAGAACCACACTAAAATTAGGGTATATGGCTGTAAACTCACTCCATATAAGCTGCCCAAATACCTCCCAATGATGTTATTTGCACTAGAATATATTAGGCAGATCCTAAACTCAGATTAAGTTAATTTCCTGTCAGCAAAGATGAAAACACAGTTTAATATTAAAAACCAGATTAGTCCTTTCATTTGCAATAACAGGAATGTTGGTCAACAAGTATAAAAGTACTTACACATATTCAAGAAAAGTGATAGTTTCAAATGGAAATATGATCCTTTGGGAGTTATCAGCAAGTTAAGAGTAAAATTAAAATTAACTCATTTTTTCCATGAGTCCAAACCAGATATTGAAAAGTAATCCAACCAGTTAGAGTGGTTGGAGAATACTTTGAAAGAGGTGGAGAAAATAGTTGAGACTAGCTTTGTCCTGCAAACTCCAGCCCTACAAGATAGGAACTCCAAGCGAGCAAGAGAAGAAGGTTCATATTCAGCTTAAACCACTACCGAGACTAAATTCAAACTAATGTACAGGAAGAAGCCCAAGCTGAATCCATTATTTGAATAAGAAGAAATAATTGAGACAATTGAAATCATTGATACAAACACAGTGGTTAAAGAAAATGCACCTCAAGTAGTTTCAGAGGAAACTCACCAGCCGTCAACCTCTAATGCTCAAATCATTTAGAAGAAACTTAGTGTTGAGGTCTCTTCATCAAGTAAACTAGTGGAAAAATAAAAAGATATAATGGAGAAGTATAAAGAAATCAAACTCAAGAATGAGGCATTGAAAGCAGTGACTTATGCCCAATATTGGAAACAGACACCTAGTGACCAGAACATGTTACTTTCTACCTTTGATTATAAACCAGGAAAATGCAGATGACCTTTTTGCATCCCACAGTGCAGTATCCAAAGTCATCAGCATACTACAAGAAAACAACATTTGAATTCATGGCTAAAGATGTTCATCCTATAGACCAAATTTAATTTCATAAGAAAGCTGGAGAAATGCTATAGTCTACTATGACCAACAAAGCTATGAGTGTCCAGAAAGTAAAAAATTCTCTAGATAATATCAAATATCAGTTAAACCTAGAGAAGGCTTCCTCACAAGCCAAGGACAACATAATCAAATCACTTGAATAATTGGTCATATAGATAGGATATGATCCCAAAAACATTAAAGCAGCTGACGAATTAATTAAAAATAAGAACGCAGACATTACTACATTGAAGAAGAAGCTGAAATAACCTCCCACTGAACATCCACAAGAAAAATAAGTTTTAAATAATGAAGGCCAAAAAGATGAAATGATGAATCTCATCATTTAGTTGACAACTCAATTGAAAGAGATGGAGAATGATATGGATAAATTGGTGCAGGAAAAGAAGGCCAACATGGAAGAAATTCCTGTCACTACCATTCCTACAGTCACTATAGTGGTTCCATCTACTTCAGTAGCTCCGGTGGCAACAACAGTTCTAGTGAATACAAAAATTTTAACTTCAACAACATCATCTCATCCCAGTGATGAAGTAGGTAAATTTATCAAAGACATGCATGACATGTCAATACAGACTATTGAAATAAATAGACTTAGAGAAAAAATAAAGAGTCTAGAGGATGAAAAGAAGTTGATACAAATCATGCATAAGAATGAAACAAAGAATTCAAACAGATTGACTGACAGATTACACAAGTGAGAAAGAATTGACACTAAAAGAACCACTTGCCCAAGAAAAGTAGCTACTATGGGCTAATATCATTAACTTTGTTAATGATATTTGGCCATATATCCAAGTTATCTTTGAGCAGAAGGATTTGATCAAGGAAGCAAGTGAAGCTATTAAGAAATTCAAAGAATAACTTTGGAAAAAACCGAAAGAGGCCACTGAGATCATTAAGTTTCTCAATTCTAAGAACAAACATGAATTAGAATAAATTGGCATAAGTGACAGAACTGAAACAATCCTAGAGGTAAGAAAGGTAATTTCTCAGAGAAACTTGATGACACAACTTGAAGATAAGTGTCAAAACATGGAGCTTGCAATAACCAGATTCATGGTTAAATTTGATGTTTTGAGGTAGAAAGATCTGCCTAATCCTTTGGTGATCAATGAAAAATTAATGAAGCATGAAGACTATGACAAGAAAATCAAAGAAGTGGCTAAAGAAAAGTCCAAAAATTCCTCCATGAAAGGAATTCCTATAGGAAAAGTACTCTATCAGACTTTTGAGAATCTTTTTTACCTCCAGCATGAGGTAAATCATCTCTTTATAAACAAGCCTACTTTTTAAAAATACACAAAAGCTGATGAAATTTACAGAAGAATGGTAAAAATAAAATTACCAGATGAAGAGGCTTGGGAGAAATTATATGATTTACTGTGACATTGAAAAGGTAAAGCAGGAAACAGAGCATTCAAGGTTAAAATAGGTAAAAGAGATACAATTTAAAAGAGTATAAAGCAGTCAAGTTAAAGTGAAAACAGATCAGTAACAGAGTTTAAATATTAAAGATAGAGTTAAAGAGAATCAGATGACAAGACAACGTAAAAAATTACTCAATAGAAAAAAGATAGCCATTGTAAAGCAACAATCAGAGATAAAGCAGCAAAAGATCAAAGATAAGACAACAAAACCAAATAAGCAGGGAAAGCTTGCATTAGTTACATAGGTGTCTCTATCTTCTTGGATGAAGATATTTTATATTCCTTGAATAATTCCTCAATCAATTTTAGGATATTTTGTACTATTTTTTGTATAAATACTTCATAATTCAAAGCATTGAGTGTGGATTCCTGAACATTTCTATAGTTGTAATTGATCCAAATACCTGAGGGTTTATTACACCAGTTTCAATTCAATAGACAGGATAAGTAATAAAGGCATTGCATTACAGGATTCATGTCTTTAGCCACTTTAGTGAAGTATACTTCAATTGTTCATGTTTTTCCTTATGTATTCCATAAAATTTCATGTTTTCCAATTTTAATGTTATAACAGGAATACTATTGAAGAAATTGTTTAAGTAAACTTTGTTCTGAACTATTATTCATTTTAATGTTTTCTTCTAATATCTAGATTATGGAATTCTTCATTGCTCCTTAGTTTCAATTGACCTTTTTCATTTCCTTCATTATACAATTTAAGGAATCTATTAGTCATCCATAATTTTGATGATATCCAAAGATGACTAAATTACCAATCCTAGATTTCTAGAAATAATATTTCAAAGAAGCATTATGAGTTCTAGAAATCTCACTGCCTTCATCATCCTAAGTCTATCAGTTCACCAAAATCTTCATCTATGCCTTCTAAAAAACCACCTTCTGTTTCAAAAGGAAGCTTGTTTCAACCTATTTACCCCATTTCTACCTCCATTTCATTCCCCCCTTTCTACCATTCCTATCCCTGTTTTTATTAGTCCTTTTCCCTCTAAAAAACCCCATTTTTCCTTCACTAATTCTTCATATATTCTAAGAAACCCCTCTAAACCATTATAACTCCTTTATATGGTTTAAAAAACCCTTTTTCCCCTTATTGGAAGCCTTTAAAAGGCCAAAAAACCTTTGTTTTAGCCTTTTTCTGCCCTTTTATAAAATTGAGCTTTAAAGGCCCTTTGGGCTTGAGCCCCAACCCCCTCTTCTTCACATGACCCAAGGGTATAACCACCCTCTAAAACCCTCTTTTAAGCCTGTCGGAACCTTCAAAAAGTTCAAAAACTTTGGTTTTAGGCCTATTTTTCTGCTCTTTTACAAAATATGGGCCTTAAGCCCTCGAGGGCTTAAATTCCTCCACCCCTTTCTATTCATATAACCCAGGGCATGACCATGGACTAGGACTAAAACCCTTTTTCTTAGCCCTAGCTCCCGGTCCTTCGCTTCACCCATGGGACCCTTTCTCGCTCCTTTCCTTCTAGCCCCTTCCCTCCATAAAACTCCTCACCTGACGATTGTGCCCCCGATACATTCTTAGCCATTGATCTTGGAGATCCGACGACCATCAGGGCACCTCATTTTTCCTCCATCCACCTTCTCACCACACCATAACATTTCTCCGATGCATCCTCGACCGTCGATCTGCGTGATCTGATGGCCCTCATTCCACCCCGCTTCTCCTCCCATCTCCCAACCAGCCCGCTGTGTGAAAAACTTATCACGTCACCCCTCAGGCCTACCACCCACTATGCAAAACATCATCCAATATCCATCTGATAGCTATCTTCCACCATCACCTCCTCGCCCGCGCAACTTCCACTATCGTGCTCCCCTGTGGCCGTAGATCTACCACCCCTAGATCTGACGGCCGAAAAAAATTATCGCATTTATTTTGTAGCCAAGGTTTAACACCTCAATTTCATGCAAAAATAGAATTTTTGTGTGGGGCACGTGGCGAGCGATGAATTGAATCGCGTTCCCTTGGGGAAAAACCGCTAACCGTCCATCGACATCACGAAAACCGCCAGTGGTTTTTCGAAACCACTCTCGCCCAAATTTCACACCAAAACTGTTTTAAAACTCATTTTGTGCATTTTTTCACCCATAAACCCTTCCCCCATGCATATCTTGTTCCTCTGCAACTGCTCTCGAACCCTCCCAAATGCCTCCAATGGAGTTTATCCAAATACGCAGGATTATTATAATGGTTTGATTGTTTGTTTTCAGGTTTTATGAAGGCCAAATACAAGGGGACAAGGGTGACAATCCTCAAAGCTTAATCAAATGCAGAAAGAGTCAGAACAGGGTCAGATTTCAACGTTTTAACCAATGTTTCATGACCACTGGTTGAAACAAAAAAACCTTTAGCACACCAAAGGAAACCCTGCACACAAGAAGACAAAGCAAGTCAGTAAAGAAGTGAATAAGCAAAGGACCGAAGACTTAATCATAGTTTTAGGATAAAATACAAAGTTAGAAGAAAAAATATTTAAAGGTTTAATTGGTAGATTAAAGGAGAAAACACAGTTAAAACAGATGAATCAGAGGTTTGAAGAAGTCCAAGAAGTGTTAGGAAGGCAATATTGGATTATGAAGGCTAAAACAAATCAAGCCTAGACACACTTTTTGATTAAATTAAGGCAAGATAGGCCTAAAAAGGTCTTGGATAAATCAACACAGAGCAGTTATTCACTTGATAAGCCTGACTGCCACCTATAGCCTACCTTTTCTCTCAAAGGGAAAATTGGCAGTTATTACACTAAAGAAGATATTTAAACTGTCAGGACAGTTATTGTAAAAGATAAGATAAAGCCTTAAAGTCAATCTTTCCACTTGTCTTTATCTTAGAGAGTAAAGATAGAGTTATTAAAAAAGAGAGGTATCTACAGATGTTCCTACCTTATTCCTTTCATGGTTATCAAGGTCAGGAACGTATTTACTCTGTCATAAATGACATTTGGACCCTAAAACATAGTTCCACCTCCTTGTAAATATTGGACTTTGATGGCTGATGCTGGAATAATACATAGTCCTTTGAAGCTCTTGCAGAGAAATTGATGTCTTGGAACTCATGCATGATCTGATTTGCTTGTTGATGGAGAAGGATTGTTTGCAGGATCCATAGGCTTGGTTGATGGTGAAGTTTTCTTTTGTTTATGTTGCATTAGGACAAATAATTTAGATTAATAAATGTCTTTTGATGGCACCTTAGATCTATTTTTCTTTCACTACCATCATGTTTTCTTCTGCTAGGTTATATTAGAGAATTCATCTTTTTTCTCTCTAAGTATTTATTATGCTTGTCTATTTCTTGAATAATTTATATTAGTTAGCATCAATTATGATTTATAGTTAGCCCTGCATATTGTTGCCACTGAAATATTCTGTTCTTGGAATCATCTCTTTAAAGTAGCTTTGTCCAGGTTTGTCAAAGAAGTCTGTTTAAAATCATGCTCTTTTCCTTTACTTAGCTGAAATTGTTTCAAGGAAACCTTATAACTGTAAATTTGGATTTTAGAGTTTTCTCTCCTTCTATGGTTATAGTTACTTGTACATCTTAAATGTTTTTCTACTCTATATGATAAAAGCTCTGGAAGTTGGAAAAGTTTCTTACCTTTCTCTGTTTTTATCTGAATGTTTTGTCTTGGTTAATTATCGTTTTTTAGTCTGAAATCAAATGTATTAGATTCTTATTATGCCTTTGATTCTCTTGCTGTTCTTATCAATTTTCCAACTCCCTCAGTTTACAAGTATATAAAGGATTCTGTTTCAACACTTTATTATTTTTTTGTTCTCAATCTTTATGTCCATTTCATAAATCCATCATAAGCTTAAAAGATCCACCAACCAAGTAAACTTGCCCTGCATATGCTCTTAAAACCATTGATGAACTCATCTGGACCTTGTTAGACTCCATTGCCCAATGACTTAACAATCTTCCATGTTTCCTATCTAAAATCTATCAAAGTATCATGCCCAACCAAACCCAAACAAACAAACTTGCACTTAATAAGTAGCCTAAAATCAACCTCTTAAAAACATCAAGCTATATCCTTACAAAAATATTGAGATATCCCTCTCTGAGACTAGGAGGGCTAGATCCTAGAACTCTAAAGCCTTGTTTATATGTTTCCTTCTCATTTCGTTTTCCAATCAGCCAAATCACAGGGACCTAACATGGTGGAAATCACAGTGGGACATCTGAGTTCATAATTGCCTAGAAATCTCTCATAGACTCATTAGTCCTTCAACAACCATAGAAACTCAAAAAACCCCAAAAAAATTTCAGATTGGTTTCATAATAAACATTGGTGGTGAACCATAGAATATTTTACCTCCAATAGAGCTAAAAATTTCCACCTGGCGACTCCACTGGCCTCCAGTAGGCCTATTACTTCACTAGTCCTTGTAAACTCCCTTGGGAATGCATTGAGCAAACCCAATCATACTGTTGGTGGATAGCAAAGTTCAAATCTTCCACCTGGCGACTCCACAACCTCCAAAAGACCTAAATGACTCCACTAGTAGAAGACTCTAAACTGGTTGAAAAGATTCAGTGACCCTTTCTGATTTACAAACATGGATCCAAGGATACAAAGGAGATATGCTCCAATGAACAGAGATCATATCCCTGGATTCCCACAAAAAATGCCTCAAATAGATTGGATGAAAAACCTGCCTATTTTTCCAAATGAAAAGTTTGATGACCCCTTGTTACATCTCATCAAGTTTCATATACATGTATGGAGGTTAAAAGTTGAATGGCATGAGGATTGTCTTATGAAAATGTTCATGGCAACATTAGAAGGTAAGACAAGGGATTGGTATGAATGTTTAGAACCTAAGAGCTTGTTTTCTGTAAGAGACATGCACCAAGTGTTTTATGAAAAATATAGATATAACCTTTCATCTTTATCATGGACTGCAAATTGTTGTGATCAGTCTAAAGATCTCATACAACACCTTGTCAGCATTGATGGAGATTTTGGAAATTGGCATCATGAAGATCTGTTAGAGGAGATACATTCATTTCTTACCCAAAGTAACCATCAAGATGGCCAAGAAGATTTGATCAAGGATGAAATCCATCAAAAAGTAAGAGAGCATCCACAAGAGCTCTTTGAAAAGGTTGAAACAAATAGCAATCCATCTGCCCCTTTTTGTAAAATACAAGAGGACATTCAGCCACAAGATCAAATTCCACAAAAAAGGGAAAGAAATTGTTGCCCAATCCAAAGAAAACAGAAAAAGCCTCCTCCTTTAACTAAAAAAGAAATAGATCAGATGTTATCCACTACTGCCTTACCTACTAAAGAAACAAAGGAACATATTGTTGTTAAAATTAGAAAACCTCCTCAAGAAAACATTCCACCCTATGAGGAGTCAAAAAAGGAAGAAAAACATCATGATTCTATCCAGAGAAAAAAGAAAGGCACCTCCCCTATTAACTAAAGAAGAAAATAATCAGATCCTAAACATACAACCAACTTCCAAACTTTTATGTAAAGAGGATATATCTATATGTTTTACTACTGACCTATTTGATGATGCCTTTTCTCATACAAAATCTATAAAAAATATTGATGCTGATGCTAGACTACCTTCTCAAGAAAACCTGGTACAAGGGAATGCTCCTACTCATTAGAATTATGGATCTCAAACATAAATGAACTCACTTAATCAAGGCATACCAAGATTGCTTGAAAGTGGCATAACATTTCATTCTGAAGCTATCAAATAAAATATTCATAAAGAAGGAGAAGAGATTCTTTTTCAAAAGGATCTCAAGGTTATTCAAGAGAAGGAGGGAGTAATCCTAAATGAGGTATATTTCTCGAATCCTCTAGGTTAGTTAGTATACGAGGACCCCTTTTTTGTTTCCTTATAAACTTTTAAGAAGTGAATAAATCATGCCAAGGACAGTTTGTGGCAAATCTTAAAGGAAATTTGGAGTGCTATTGTTCATAAGAAGACAAATTAGGAGTGGGCTGCCAGCATACCTAAGAGGTGGAATACAAAGCAATTATCTAGTCACTTACTTGACTGGCTATACTGGAAAAAAGAGTTCACCTAATAAAGGTACATCATATGTAAAGTTAGATTAGGTTAGATAGGCACAAATAAGCTTAGCCTTTGAGCATATTCTTAGTCTTAGAATGTTTTGAAATCATGAAAAATACAAGAAAAATAAAAGAACAGAAAAAGAAAAGAGGAAAAATTTAAAAGAGGTACAGCCCCATACCCAAAAAAGAGAATTTTCTGAAAGTGAGAAATTATAAGTGCCACTGCTGATTGAAAAATGATATATTGTTTAGTCATCTAGCCTAATCATGGCTGAACATACTTTAAATTTATGTTGATAAGTTGGTAGAAGCACTGATTGATAAGATTTTTTCAGACTTGGCTTATTAGTGGAATAGATTAGGATAGACAAGAATGGTTCAAACAAACTCAAAATCTGAACCAAGAAAAGGAAAAATATGGCTCTAAATAGATCAAAACTTGAGCCAAGAAGAAAGAAAGATGTATTTTATTTTCAGATCTTAAGCCTTCACAATTTTGTTTTAATTTTCTGCAAATAAAGTCTATGTGCAGCTTGCACATACAGCCATAGACACCATAGCAAATCAGACAGTCTAATCCTGATTTGACTGTGTTTAAATTTTTTGTCTTAGAAATAGAGAACAAAATATGTCAAACAGCCTAATCTTGACAGATAAATAGTTAGGTAGAGAAATAAAGAGTTCAACAGTTTAATCTGTCCTCTTGGAAGAAATAAGGGTAGCATTAGATAGTTTTATCTTCCCATTTTCAAAAAATAAAATGTCAAAGATTTTGCTAGTTCAAATGCACTCAAGATAAGAAAAAATTCTAGGACAAGTAGTTGTGGGTAGGTGGAGGTGTTGTCTTAAAGAGTTTTTCATGCTGTAGGTCATTAAAGAATTGTTAAAATGCAAAGAAAATCAACAAGAAAACAAAGAAATTTTGCCCAATGGATAAGGCACTGATCTGCTAAAAGCCAGAGATTGATAAACTGAGGTTCTGGACACCTAAAAGGATAGTTGTCCTCCTCAAGTGGAGCCACTGTTAGTCATCCATAATTTTGATGATATCCAAAGATGACTAAATTACCAATCCTATATTTCTAGAAATAATATTTCAAAGAAGCATTATGAGTTCTAGAAATCTCACTGCCTTCATCATCCTAAGTCTTACAGCTCACCAAAATCTTCATCTATGCCTTCTAAAAAATCACCTTCTGTTTCAAAAGGAAGCTTGTTTCAGCCTATTTACCCCATTTCTACCTCCATTTCATTCCCCCCTTTCAACCATTCCTATCCCTATTTTTATTAGTCCTTTTCCCTCTAAAAAACCTCAGTTTTCCTTCACTAATTCTTCATTTCTTCTAAGAAACCCCTCTAAACCATTATAACTCCTTTATATGGTTTAAAAAACCCTTTTTCCCCTTATCGGAAGCCTTTAAAAGGCCAAAAAACCTTTTTTTTAGCCGTTGTCAGCCCTTTTATAAAATTGATCTTTAAAGCCCCTTTGGGCTTGAGCCCCAGCCCCCTCTTCTTCACATGACCAAAAGGTATAACCACCCACTAAAACCCTCTTTTAAGCCTGTCGGAACCTTCAAAAAGACCAAAAACTTTGGTTTTAGGCCTATTTTTCTGCTCGTTTACAAAATATGGGCCTTAAGCCCTTGAGGGCTTAAAGTACTCTGCCCCTTTCTATTCATATAACCTAGGGCATGACCATGGACTAGGACTAAAACTCTTTTTCTTAGCCCTAGCTCCCGGTCCTTTGCTCCACCCATGGGACCCTTTCCCGCTCCTTTCCTTCTAGCCCCTTCCCTCCATAAAACTCCTCACCTGACGATTGTGCCCCCGATAAATTCTTATCCATTGATATTGGAGATCCGATGGCCATCGGGGCACCTCCTTTTTCCTCCATCCACCTTCTCACCACACCATTACATTTCTCCAACGCATCCTCGACTGTCGATCTGTGTGATCTGATGACCCTCATTCAACCCCGCTTCTCCACCATCTCCCAACCAGCCTGCTCCACGACAAACTTATCACGTCACCCCTCGGGCCTACCACCCACTACGCAAAATATCATCCAATCTCTGTTTGACATCTGTCTTCCACCGTCACCTCCTCGCCCGCACAACTTCCACTATCGCGCTCCCCTGTGGCCATAGATCTACCACCCCTAGATCTGACAGCCCAAAAACATCATTGTGTGGATTTTGCAGCCAAGGTTTAACACCTCAATTTCACGCGAAAATAACGGTTTTAAGCGGGGCACGTGGTGAGCGATGAATGGAATCGCATTCCCCTGGGGCAAAAAAACTAACCGCCCATCGGCAGCAGCGAAAACCGCTGGTTGTTTTCTGAAACCACTCTCACCCAAATTTCGCACCAAAACTATTTTAAAACCCGTTTTGTGCATTTTTTGGCCCATAAACCCTTCCTCCATGCATATCCCGTCCCTCTGCAACTACTCCCGAACCCTCCCAAACGCCTTCAATTTAGTTTATCCAAATACGCAGGATTATTATAATGGTTTGATTGTTTGTTTTCAGGTTTTATGAAGGCCAAATACATAGGACGATGGTGACAATCCTCGAAGCTTAATCAAATGTAGAAAGAGACAGAACAGGTTCAGATTTAAATGTTTTAACCAATGTTTCATGACCACTGGTTGAAACACAAAACCCTTTAGCACACCAAAGGAAACCCTGCACACAAGAAGACAAAGCAAGTCAGTAAAGAAGTAAAGAAGCAAAGGGCTGAAGACTTAATCACAGTTTTAGGATAAAAGACAAAGTTAGAAGACAGAATATTTAAAGGTTTAATTGGCAGATTAAAGGATAAAACACAGTTAAAACAGATGAATCAAAGGTTTGAAGAATTCCGAGAAGTGTTAGAAAGGCAGTATAATGGATTATGAAGGCTAAAACAAATCAGGCCTAAACACACTTTTTGATTAAATTAAGGCAAGATAGGCCTAAAAAGGCCTCGGATAAATCAACACAGAGCAGTTATTCACTTGATAAGCCTGACTGCCACCTATAGCCTACCTTTTGTCTCAAAGGGAAAATTGGCAGTTATTACACTAAAGAAGATATTTAAACTGTCAGGACAGTTATTGTAAAAGATAAGATAAAGCCTTAAAGTCAATCTTTTCCACTTATCTTTATCTTAGAGAGTAAAGACAGAGTTATTAAAAAAGAGAGGTATCTACAGATGTTCCTACCTTATTCCTTGCATGGTTATCAAGGTCAGGAACATATTTACTCTGTCATAAATGACATTTGAACCCTGAAACATAGTTCCACCTCCTCATTTGTAGTATAAATACTGCAGTGGAACTCATTGTAAATGTTGGATTTTGATGACTGATGTTGGAATAATACATAGTCCTTTGAAGCTCTTGAAGAGAAATTGATGTCTTGGAACTCATGCATGATCTGATTTGTTTGTTGATGGAGAAGGATTGTTTGCAGGATCCATAGGCTTGGTTGATGGTGAAGTTTTCTTTTTTTTATGTTTTCTAAGTTTTCCGTTATGTTTTCCATATTGCTATGTTGCAGTAGGACAAAGAATTTAGATTAAGAAATGTCTTCTAATGGCACCTTAAATATGTTTGTCCTTCACTACCTTCATGTTTTCTTCTGCTAGGATATATTAGAGAATTCATCTTTTTTCTCTCTAAGTATTTCTTATGCTTGTCTATTTCTTGAATAATTTAGATCAGTTAGCATCAATTATGATTTATGGTTAGCCCTACATATTGTTGCCACTGAAATATTCTGTTCTTGGAATCATCTCTTTAAAGCAACTTTTTCTAGGTTTGTCAAAGAAGTCTATTTAAAATCATGCTCTTTGCCTTTACTTAGCTAAAATTGTTTCAAGGAAACCTTAAAACTGTAACTTTGGATTTTAGATTTTTCTCTCCTTCTATGGTTATAGTTACTTGTACATCTTAAATGTTTTTCTGCTCTAGATGATAAAAGCTCTGGAAGTTGGATAATTTTCTTACCTTTCTCTATTTTTATCTGAATGTTTTGTCTTGGTTAATTATTTGTTTTTAGTATGAAATCAAATATATTAGGTTCTGCTTATGCATTTGATTATCTTTTTGTTCTTATCAATTTTCCAACTCCCTCAATTTACAAGTATATAAAGGATTCTGTTTCAGCCCTTTATTAGTTTGTTGTTCTCAATCTTTATGTCCATTTCATAAATCCATCATAAGCTTAAAATATCCACCAACCAAGTAAACTTGCCCTGCATATGCTCTTAAAACCATTGATGAACTCATCTGGACCTTGTTAGACTCCATTTCCCAATGACTTAACAATCTTCCATGTTTCCTATCTAAAATCTATCAAAGTATCATGCCCAACCAAACCCAAACAAACAAACTTGCACTTAATAAGTAGCCTAAAATCAACCTCTTAAAAGCATCAAGCTATATCCTAACAAACATATTGAGAGATCCCTCTCTGAGAATAGGAGGGCTAGATCCTAGAACTCTAAAGCTTGGTCTATACGTTGCCTTGTCATTTGGTTTTCCAATCAGCCAAATCACAGGAACCTAACAAAATCCTTAATTGCTCCTTGATCCCGATTGAAAACCACTTCACCATCTAGCCTAAAAGATCTGATTTTGTCCAACTACCTTGCCCTGTGAACATTTCCTCTAGAACTTGATTCTTCCCTACTTTCTTGATACATTGACTCCATAGCCCAATGGAAAACATACCTACACCTATCCATCTAAATCAGTAATTCCACCACCAAACCAAAACCAAACCCAATCAATCTTACATAACTAGCCTAAAATTAACTAAAAACAACAAAGTTAAATCATAAAGAGAGAGCCCTATCTGAGCATTAGGAAGGCTAGATCCTGATCTCAAAAGTAGGTTAATATCTACCTCTAATATTTCTTTAAAAAAAAAGCATAACAACCCTAGGAATTATTGGGGTGATAACATAACCATTGATAATTTTGATTCAAAGTAAAAAGAGAATATCTGGAGAATTATGTTTTTGTCCTAATTATATTTTTTGCAAAAAAATTTAGTTTCGTACAATCTCTCAAATTTCCATTAAATGCAATACTTGTCCTTGCAATTTTCCGCACATCTTAAGAGGTGTGCATGTGTTCACGTAGAGAGAACTAATATGAGCATGATATACAAGGAGAGAACTAATTATTTCATATTAAAAAAATATTTTTTATGCAAAATTATATTTTTTTATTATTTTTTGAAGTTGGTGAAGTAATATTTCAATTTCATTTTGGAGACACATGTGTTTGCATAAGATTTTTTCAACTCTCTAAATAAATTGAAAAACAAAGAGTACCTTTTTGAAGAGGAATAATAAACAAAGATAGTGGTATTTTTTGAAAAAAAATCATTTTATATATTTTATGCTATTTATTTTTATTCAACCCCTTTGAAACTATCTAAAAATTATCAAGCATTATGTTTAAAATAAATTAGATAAAAAATATCACATAAATTCGAAAGTGTTAAAATCATATTCCATTGGATAGAGGATTCTTTCACGAATCCAACATGATCAACTTTTCCACTGAAGGACAAATTCTTCCCTAAATATGCTAGGGTAAAAATGGGGTTGCAGAGGAATTTGTAGAAGGGGTGCTAAAGAAGTGATTTTTAGTACCTCAAGAGCTAGATCGAGCACTTGATTTAGAAATTAAAATATCTCAATCAAGGGTTTAAGAAACTCTTGATAAATCCCTTAACGTGTTTAAATAAAGGCGCGATCTAACCTATAGCTTGATCTAGATTTAAGGATGGATCTAGATTTAAGGCTCAATCAAGCCACTTTTTTTAATTCCATGCCTAGGTTGTACTGGCAGGAATTTTAAGAACATGGCTTGATCAATCCACTGGATTGATAAATCTCCTAGATAACCTTAGGTTACATTGTTTAAATTTTCAAACAACTTGATTGAGGGTTCAAATATTTCTTGATCGAGTGCTTAAAATGGCTTGATCGAGTTTTTGGTTTTCACCCAAAACACACCCTCTTGCCAAAAAGTGTAACCTAGTTGTAGAAATTATATAACATGCATGTATATCTTGGATTCACCCGATCTAACAATGTACTAAAGGTAAGTATTGAATCACTTCTACAAATCTTTTGCAGAATTAAAAACACAATCACCAATCACATGAAGTAAAGAAGAATCAAATTAAACACAACATAGATAATTTCTCGGGGAAATCTTGCTGCTCAAAACCCCACTATATTCTATTGTATATTAAGCATGTATCATGAAACAATTACATAAAAAACTCTTCTCACAAGAGCCCTCCATTACTCAACTAATTGTCTCACACTGTCATACAAAAACTGATGAATACTTATCCAATTTACTGCCTCCAAACAACCTGCCTTTCTTGCACAATCCTTGATGAATGCAATCCCCGAAAGATTGGAATTATGGCCTTCCTTGACTACGCAAGTATCATGGGAACTCCAATGCATGTTTGGTTGCATGTGTGCAACCCAATAATCCTACAACTGATAGTCAACTTATCTTTGACCTAGATCTCAACTCGATCTCCACTAGATCTGACATGCATGCAGCTAATAATAGTAAATCCTCAGTTGCATGTGAGATCACTGATTGTGAATTAATTAATATTTAATTCACTTTATCTCTCACTAGTGTATCTTCAGTTACAACTATCACAACTGATTTTAAGTCACTTAACTAAGTTAAACTGATTACAACTTGCATTAACTAATGCACCAATGCACTTCAACTCTATTACATCTAGAATTACTTTGCATGCCTCACCAACTACCTCTAACTAGAAATCCACTAGCTAACTAAGTTTATCACTCTCAGTTAACCATTACAAGTTATTATTGAGAATAGATTACATTTTATTGTTCATCTTAATTAAGGGATAACTAAAATAGACATGCACCAAAAATAGCTCTATGGGCCCCACCATAGTGTAGGTGGTTAATGCACTAGGCGTGGGTGCTGGAATTTTCTTGTTGAATCTTGTTTCACATGGTGGATATGAAATTATTCAGCCAAAGATTCAATAGTTTCATTAACAAAATGCGTACCTCTATCGCTCATTAAGATATTTGGGTAGCCATATCTAGTCAGAATATGATGAAAGATGAAGTGCGCAACAATATATATAGTAAAATCCTTCATAGCCTTTGCCTCTACCCACCTGGTTACGTAATAAGTGGCAACAATGATGTAACGTGCACCAATATTCTTTTGTGGGGGATTGATGGGCCCTACAAATTCTATGGCCCATTTGTCGAATGCCTGCAAATCCATCTGTGGTTGTAGGGGAATTTCATCTCTGCGCGAAGGTTTCGTGGTTCGTTGGCATCCATCACAGGCTCGACAATACGTATGTGCATCGATATTAAATGTGGGCCACCACAACCATGCTCTCAACACCTTATGTGCAGTGGCCTTCCCTGCATAGTGGCCACCTATTATCCCTTTGGGGGCCTCAACCAAGATAGCTTGTCTCTCATGTTCTAATACATACCTCCACAATACCTCATATGCTCCCAACTTGTATAATTTACTAGAAATTAGAGTGAAATCAGTTTCATGGGCCACTAACTCATTTTTTTGTTGTACTAAATAGTCTGTAGGTGCCATCCCAGTGGTCAAAAAGTGAATAATGTCTACAAAGTGCTCATTAACCACCTGGATAGAAAAAATATGCGCATTGGTTAATCCTTCTTCCAGACTAGTTGGCTCTTCCCCACTCTCAATTCGAGACAAGTGATCAGGTCCTACGTTAAATCTCCCAGGATTCACAATTATTTCAACATCATACTCTTGAAATAGCAGCAACCATCGACAAATATTCCCCCCCAGCACATGCTTATTCACCAGGTATTTTAAAGCTGAATGATCAGTGAACATTTTAAAGTGTCCTCCCAATAGATAGTGCATGTATTTTGTTAGGACTCCACTATGTATCATTTTTGCTATATACTTTGACACCATTTTACTTTTATAACCATGATTAGAAAGGATTCCATTATCACTTTTCATCTACTTTATCCCAAGGTATATAAAATCCCTCTCTTTATTATATGTTTAATCTGTTTTACATTTAATTCCATAATACTCTTATATTTTATCATTAATTGAAGTGCATCGTTGCTAACATAAGTCCAAAGATCGCAGATAAGTTATATGCGTTGCTAGGAACAAGCGGCCGTTGCTGAAACAGCTGACTCAGTTGCTGAAACAGCCGTCAAGCACGTAAATTCCGTCATGCGTAATTTGCGATTCTGGAAGAACTTTTTGTGGAATAGTAGCAACAGCACGAAGACACGGTTACCTGTATTATCCTGAAGATAGCATTCTTGTTGTCTCTGTTGTAACAGTATCTTTTTTTGGAAGAACAGAATAGTCTTGTTTTGGGAAAGAGAACAGATTTGAGATAACGTAGATTTGCTCTCATGTAAATTGTAAAAGATGTCTCCTCTTTAAAAAGAGGAGACATCATCATTAGTAGGGAGTTCATTGTTGTAAAGCTACAGGAGAACATTGTGTGAGAACTGGAGCTAGTCTCCATTTGTAATGTATCAATTATTTTGACAGATGAATAAATTCTTCTTTTGAGCGCTCTAATCTAATTCTTTCCCCCGGGGAATCTTGTGAGAGAGAAAGGGCCCGCCTTCCTCACAAGATTCACCCTTTGATTTCTATAATTTGTTTAATTCTTTATGTTGTTTGCACTTCGCTTTAATTCTGCTGTCGGACATTAGTTACACAGTTTAGTAATACTATGTTTCTTTAGCGCTGCATGTATTGAATGCATTCACTCTTGGAAGTTGAGAAATCCATTTCTATTGATTGTATGAATGTATGATGTTGGGAGGCAGGTGCTGAAGATTCCTGCATAAAGGAATAGGGTCCTGCTCCCATTAATTGTTTTCCTTTGCCTGCAGTGTGATTAGAAACAAGAGAACAAGTGCTGAAGGTTCATGTTCATGGGAATAGGGTCTTGATCTCTTGAAGTTACTTTTCCTACAGTGTGATTAAGTGTCAGGCATCAGGTGCTGAAGTTCCTACTAAGGAATAGGGTCCTGTTCCTGCTGTGGTTGATTGATTTCTTTCCTTGCAGATTGATCTTCCTTTGTTTGGATTGTAACTACAACATAGAAATTATTTCTGCTATAACTTAATTAACTTCAGCTTTGATTAAACAGAGTGTGAATCAGTAGATTTGTGAGATTGATAATTGTGTGGCTTTTTACTGCAACATTGTTTCTGCTTTTGAAATTGAGCATATCCAGTGCGTGATTATCTTTGAAATAAAAAGACTTCCTCGGGTTGACAATTTATGTGGAGCTTGAATTGTGAAAGCAATTAAAGCGACCAACATTTTGGCGTCGTTGCCGGGGAAGGTAATTATAGATTTCAAAAGCATTAATCTTTTCTTTTTAAATGTGCAGATTGTATGAGAGGACGCGGAAACCGGAAGAAAACTAACCCCACAGGTGGCAAAGGCAAAGGAAGGGGAGGAAGAAAAACTTTTATTGACGAGATTGTATCAAAGGCTGAATCATCACAGAGATTAAGTTCTCGAAGATCAAAACTTCAGCACTCCCCTCAATCAGATTACAAAACAGAGGAAGTTGTGGGTCCTGAAAATATAGAAGAACCAGCAGTCAGTGCTGGAGAGTTAGAAGAGAGTGTTAGTAAATCAGCAGAGCACATTGAGGAAATAGTAGAGAGCGTTGGACGACCAGTGGAAAACATTGAAGAACCAGTAGAAGATCTTGACGATCGAGCAAGTGCAGTAGGAGAGCCAACAATGGAAGGAAACAATGATGGTTTCTTTGGTGGAGGACGTGTAGATCCTGAAGGAGAAGGAAGGAATGAAAATTCCCTCTCTACCTTGGGATTTCCTATCAGTGATCTCCCTGCAGGGATAACTCCTATGAAAAATATTCCATTTTCTGCTTTACCTAACTTTCATGGTTTATCCTCTGAAGATCCGGATGAATTTCTTTTTGAATTTGATATATTATGCAGAAGTTATGATTATGTTACTAATGCTCAAAAGTTGAAACTGTTTCCAGCCACCTTAAAAGGGAATGCTTTAAGATGGTTCATGAGCCTTGGAAGTCATGTGATCACAACATGGGAGCAGATGAAATAGAAATTTCTGCTTAAATATCAAGACTACTGCCGGACGAGAGAAAAGAAGGATGAACTATTCAATATGGCACAAAAGACGGATGAGAGTCCGGAGGACTATATAGAAAGGTTGCAATACAACATACAGAGATCTGATCATCCGAATATAAGTAAGGAAATTCGCAAAACAATATTACTTAAAGGTTTAAGGGATGATTGTTTAGATATGTTAAACATGCTTGCCAAGGGAGATATATCTAAGGAATCATATGATGAGATTTGTGAACTTGCTAAGAGGTGTTCTAGGGGGGCTGCAAGAAACAGAACAAGAGATTCCACCTATTCAAGAGTGCAGAAATCAGCCAATGGAGGAGCAACAAGAGCTGAAATAGGTAATTTACTTGAAGAATTTAAAACTGAGATGTTGAGTTCTTTTGCTTCAAAAATTGACACTTTGCAGGTTAAGAAGAAGCAGGCCGAAGCAGAAGCAACTCTGGCTGTCTTTTGCCCGAAGTGCAGAGACAAACATCCACTAAGGGAATGCCCAATGGATAAAATACCAATTTGTACCCTTTGTGAGAAAGATCATGAGACAAAACAATGTCCATCTCTACCAGGAATAAAGGCAGCATTGCAGCCAACGGAAGAAAAAGATGAAGCAGTTTACCTGCTAACTCAAAGAAGACAATGGCAACCAAAAGGACAAGGTATGAACTCTAGTATGCCATTTAATCGTTGGAACAATTATTCTGCTTTTGGTCAAACAAATTACCCTCCCTTCAATCAAATGCAATACCCACCCTTTAATCAAGTGAATTTCCCACCCATGCAGCAATCAAACCCACCCTTTGTTGATCCTTCAATGTGGACTCCTTGGCCTCCACAGCAGCCATCTTCTTTTAACCCTTGGAATTCAAATTGGAGAAGTCAACAACTCCCGTATCCAAATAAATTGCCTCAATTCCAACAACCACTTCCTCTGCCATCAAATGCTCCGCCAAATAACCAAATGAGACCCCAGCTACCTGTGCAACCAAATCCTAACCCCAATAATAAAGTTGTGCAAGTTATTGATAGTCAGAATCAGTCTATATTTCCTACTATGCAATGTAACGATATTCATTTGAGATCTGGAAAAATAGTAGAGCCTATTATTGATGACATAACTTCTTCTGATTCTGATAAAGAGTAAACTGAGAAACATAAGAAAGCACAACCACCTCCTAACAAGAATGTTGAAATAAAAGAACCACCATTCCCCGAGCGTTTGGTTTTAACCAGAACAGCTGAAACACCTGCTTTTAATCTTCTAGGGGAATTGCAAAATTTGTATGTTAAAATTCCACTTTTACAAGCATTAAGAGATGTACCAATTTATGCCAGAACACTAAGGGATATGTGTGTTAAGAAACCTGGTAGGAAAACTAAAGACCCCCTTACAGTACATGTGATGGGTGACTTGTCTGCATTAATGTCCGGAAAAGCCCCTCTTGTGAAATATGGTGATCCCGGCCATCCTACGGTGACAGTTCAGATTGGTAAAACAATGATTCCCCAAGTTCTGGTAGATTTAGGTGCTGCAATTAACATAATGACTCTTGAAACTTCACAATTGTTACAGCTGAATAACACAATCAGAGATACACCCACCATTCTAGAGTTGGTTGATCGTTCTACAATTAAACCTGAAGGAGTTGTTGAGGACCTACTTATTTCAGTTGAATCCTGGAAATACCCAGTTGATTTTGTTGTATTGCAGACTAAAACAAAGCTGGGGGGACACCCCTTAATTCTAGGAAGGCCATGGTTGGCCACAGCTGATGCTTTTATCAGTTGCAGATGTGGTTCAATGACAATTTCTAATGGTTATGAAACAAAAAAGCTTACTCTTTATCCTCATGCTACACCAATAATTAATAATGAAGATTCTATATGGATGGATTATGATGATAATGCTGTTCAGCCTATTCTAACTATTGGACAAGCCTTAACTCTTAAAGACAATACAGAGGATGAGATAATTAATAATTTTATTTGTGAACCTTCTTCTGTCATTGCTGAAACACACAATCAATTAACTGCAATTTTTGAAACTGATATACAAGAAAAGATTGAATCTGAAGACTCATCTCAGACTTTAACCACCATCTCATCTAAAAGCATAACAGTTGAAATTGAACCCGGCAAGACATTAAACATAAATCCTGATCTAACAGATGCTGAAACACAGCAATTAATGAAGTTATTGCATAAATATAAGGAGGCATTTGCATGGGATTACACGGATATGAAAGGTATTTCTTCTGAATTATGTACTCATCGAATTTACATTAAAGAGGTATGCCGACCTGTTTGTCAACCCCAAAGACGAATGAATCCTAATTTACGAGAAATTGTTAAAGAAGAACTTCAAAAATTGCTTAATGCAGGATTTATATACCCTATATCTGACAGTGAATGGGTTTCCCCATTAGTAATTGTCCCTAAGAAAAACGGGAAATGGAGAGTATGTGTTGACTACAGAGCCTTAAACAAAGCTACTCAAAAAGATCACTTTCCTTTACCCTTCATTGATCAGGTATTGGATAGTCTGGCAGGGAAGAAATTCTTTTCTTTTCTAGATGGATTTAGTGGGTATAATCAGATAAGAATTGCACCCCAAGACCAAGACAAGACCACTTTCACCAGCCCCTGGGGAACTTTTGCCTATAGAGTTCTTCCATTTGGGCTATGTAATGCACCAGCAACTTTTCAAAGAGCTGTTATAGGAATTTTTTCTGATATGCTGAATGATTCTATGGAAATATTTATGGATGATTTTACTCCTTGTGGTGTGTCTTTTGAAGATGCATTACAAAACCTTGAGAAAGTACTTAAAAGATGTATACAAGCTCACCTTTCCCTAAGTACTGAAAAATGCCATATGATGATGAGTGAAGGAATAGTGCTTGGACATTTTATTTCATCTCAAGGTATACAGGTAGATCCATCTAAAATATTGGTCATTCAAAATCTTTCTGTTCCTAAAACTCAAACTGATGTGAGAAGTTTTCTAGGACATGCTGGATACTACAGAAGATTTATTAAAGATTTCTCTAAGATAGCTTCTCCATTATTTGTGTTTCTTATGAAAAATGCTGAATTTAAGTGGACTAATTCTTGTCAGAAAGCTTTTGAAAAACTTAAGCATCAGTTGTCTACTGCTCCTATTTTGAGGGGGCCTGATTGGAATCTCCCTTTTCATATATCTTCTGATGCTTCAGATACTGCAATTGGAGCTGTCTTGGGACAAGAGGAAAATCATCTTCCTTATGCTATCTACTTTATTAGTAAGAATATGACCCCTGCTGAGCTTAATTATACAGTTACCGAGAAAGAGTTTCTTGCAGTAATCTATGCCATTAATAAATTTCGACACTATATCACTGGTTATTCTACTTTTGTGCACACTGATCATTCAGCTATTAAATATTTAATGAAAAAATCTGTCACAAATGCTAGGGTTACCAGATGGCTATTATTATTGCAAGAATTTGATATCACAATTGTAGATCGGCCTGGTAAGGAAAATGTGGTGGCTGATTTCCTTTCACGGTTAAAAACTGACAATGATATTCCAGTAGATGATTCTTTTCCTGATGAGTATTTGTTTGCAGTTTCTGCTCACTCTCCCTGTCCTGAAAAGCTGCCTTGTGGGTTTCCCACCACCGCGCAGGGGTCACGCGCATAGCCAATTCAAGTGCCCAAAATATCTGTTCCTTAGGGACATATTATTCTCACGCTTTAAGAAATTCCTTAAAACTACTAGAACCATCAAAGTAAGGCATTTATCTTACCTCTGAGGAGATGCATTAGAAAATTTTCATGATCTTGAGGCACCGTAGCGTAGACACGTCATGCAACCAGTTCTGCCAATTTTCTATCTCGCCATCCGAGTTTGAGAGACATGCGTTGTTTTTCTCCCAACACAACATGCCATTAGCTATAGGGTTGATCCAATCATCATCTTGAGCAGTTATTTTATAAATATGGTCAACATCCTCCTCTTTGCGCACTAGCTCTGTATATCATTCTCCTTCCGCGGGATCCAGGGGGAATATTACCCGTGTATCATTGTTCTTGAAGACCATGCTTCTCATTTTCATATTGATGATAACTCCCATGTCAATAGCCCAATCCAATCCTAGGAGCACAAGGTAAGGGCCTTGAATTTTGCAACAAGAAACAATGAAATTGGCGTCCAAAAACAACATCCTTAATCCTAGTGAAAATTAAGCACCTACACTAGGGTGGGGCCCACACAAGCTATTTTTAGGTGTATTTATATTTATAGATGTATGGTGCATGTCTATTTATACAATGCATGTATATTTATAGATGCATGTCTATCTTTATTATCCCTTAATTTAGATGGACATTAAACTATAATATATTCTCAATGAGAACTTGAAAATATTTAACTGAAGTGGTAAATCAATTAGCTAAAGGAATTTCGAGTTAAGAGGTTGGTTGGTGGGACATGTAGGTTGACTTGATTTGTAATAGAGTGATTCTAGTTGTAACAGAATTGTAAGTGCAGTGGTGCATGAGTTGTGCAAGTTGTAAATCAGTTTAACTTAGTTAAGTGAGTTAAAGTCAATTGTGTTAGTTGTAACTGCAGATACACTAGTGAGAGATCAAGTGAATTAAATATTAATTAATTCACATGTAGTGATCTCACATGCAATTGATGTTTTTACTATTATTAGATGCATGCATGTCAGATCCAATGGAGACCTAGTTGAGATGTAGGTGAAAGGGAAATGTAACTCTCAGTTGTGATATTAGTAGGGTACCCTGGTGTATTTATAACACCAAAAGATGCCTATGATACAAAGTGCAGAAGGCTGAAATTCTTTGTGATTAAGGATTGCATTCATCAGGAACTGCGTGAGAAAGGGAGGCTTTCTCGAGGTAGTAAATTGGCTAAGGAACTTTCCAATTTTTGTATGGCAGTGTGAGACAATTAGCTAATGTATTGAGAGCTCTTGTGATAATAGTTTTGCATGTAATTGTTTCATGATTCCTTGTGGAATATAAAATATATGATAGAGGGATTTTGAGCAGTAAGATTTCCCTGGGAATATCTGGTGTTGTGGTTTTGATCTATTCTTATTTGCTTCATGTGACTGGCAGTTTTGTTGTTTTTAATTCCGCAAAAGATTTGTAGAAGTGATTTAGTATTTAACTTTAGCATATTGTTAGATTGGGTGAATCCAATATATACATGCATATTTTATAATTTCTACATGGTATCAGAGATGTATTATAAATTTTCTACATGGTATGAGAGCAGGAATTATTTGGGTGCGCGAGTTTGCAGAGAATATCTGAAAATTTTGATGCAAAATTTTTAGAAACAAATAGCATATTTTATTCCTTGCGAAAAAATACCTAAATTGAAAAAAATATCAGTCGAATCAGAGCTCGGATGAGGGAGATATCATCGATTTAAAATCATCTCTTTTTGTTAGATAATTTTTCGACAGTGGGACAACTACAATGTGCATGAGCCAAAAACCTACATGCACTGAGGTACAAGATGCATGCAAAGATTTGAGGAGAAAAGAAGAGGTTAGTGACTTGATGGTTGATAGGGAGCCTCTCAACATGTAGCCTGAGAAGCAGTCTCAGAAGGTTGTGGAGTAGCCACAACTAAAGAATATAGAAGAATCTCTATAGATTTGATGTAGATGTGATTTCTACAGAGCTTCCTACCATTGGAAAGTGTGATAAAGCCATGCAATTAACCCTTGAGAGAGAGCTAGATTTGCATGTAGGTAAGAGTGAACCTTACGATGGGGGCAGCCACAAGATGAGGATCATGGAGTGGGAAAAACCACTCATGCAGAGAAATTTCAAGCCAAATGGGTAGAGGGAGTGCATGCATCTATACCAGTAGGTGATAGGTGGGGCAACATGCATGAATAATCCCAAGAAGAAATTTCTAGGCATGATTCATTGAGATGGTATGGATCTCATGAATTGAACCTGGCTACTAGGAGCCGACAGAGCAGTGGTAGCAGGATCAATTGGATTGATGCAGTCAGATGTCATGAGGACATGAAATCAAAGTGACAGTGTCAGATACTAGAGCACAGATCAAATTTGGAAGCAAGTGCAGAGTGCATGATGTAGGTTTCAGCAGCGCAGTGGTTCCTGAAGACATGTGCAGTAGCTAAGAAGAAGTCAGAAGACTTTGATGACAGATGCATTATACTGATTCAGTTGTTTGGAGGCTATTCAGTTTTTGAAGTGTTGCATGCAAAGGTTGCAAGTGTGAGAAACACTAGAGAAATGTTGCATGCAAAGGTTGCATGTGCGATAAACACTAGCGAAGTGTTGCATGCAAGAGTTGCATGTGCGAGAAACACTAGAGAAGTGTTGCATGCATGAGTTTCATGTCGCATGAGTGGATTTGCATGTAGCATGCAAGGAAATTACTTTCTTGTTGAGAGGGAGTGTTGAAGTTTGCAACAAGAAATAGTGAAATTGGCATCCAGAAACAACATCCTTGATCCTAGTGAAAATTAAGCATCTACACTAGGGTAGGGCCAACACAGGATATTTTTAGGTGTATGTCTATTTATATATGTATGGTGCATGTCTATTTATACAATGCATGTCTATTTATAGATGCATGTCTATCTTTATTATACCTTAATTTAGATGGACATTAAACTATAATCTATTCTCAATGAGAACTTGAAAATAGTTAACTGAAGTGGAAAATCAGTTAGCTAAAGGAATTTCGAGTTAAGAGGTTGGTTGGTGGGACATGCAGGTTTACTTGAGTTGTAACAGAGTGATTCTAGTTGTAACAGAATTGGAATTGCAGCGGTTCATGAGTTGTGCAAGTTGTAAATCAGTTTAACTTAGTTAAGTGAGTTAAAGTCAGTTGTGCTAGTTCTAACTACATAAACACTAGTGAGAGATCAAGTGAATTAAATATTAATTAATTCACATGTAGTGATCTCACATGCAACTGATGTTTTTACTATTATTAGATGCATGCATGTCAAATCCAGTGGAGAACCAGTTGAGATGTAGGTGAAAGGGAAGTGTAACTATCAATTGTGATATTAGTAGGGTACCCAGGTGTAGTTATAGCACCATAGGATGCCCATGATACAAAGCGCAGTTGAGGAAGGCTGAAATTATTTGTGATTAAGGATTGCATTCATCAAGAACTGTGTGAGCAAGGTAGGTTGTCTGGAGGCAGTAAATTGGCTAAGGAACTTGCCAATTTTTGTATGATAGTGTGAGACAATTAGTTTATGTACTGAGAGCTCTTGTGATTAGATTTTTGTATGTAAATTTTTCATGATTCATTGTGGAATATACAATATATGATAGAGGGGTTTTGAGTTGTAATATTTCCCCGAGAATATTTGGTGTTGTGGTTTTTATCTATTCTTATTTGCTTCATGTGATTTGCAATTGTGTTTTTTTTAATTCCACAAAATATTTGTAGAAGCAATTCAGTATCTAACTTTAGCATATTGTTAGATCGGGTGAATCCAAGATATACATGCATATTGTATAATTTCTACAGAGGGTCTACATCATCCACAATCTGTATGACTTTGAAATCTTCATAGAATTTAATTCCTGCAATGTCTACCACAACCTTCGGCAACCTGCCTAAAAAAATTATCTTCGGTTAGTTAGCCATATGTAACTGAATAGTGGACCACTCTAGCTTGGGTTCTGCCATCCTTTGCTATGTTTTTTTGAGCAGGATGTTGGCATCAGATCCCAGATCCAAGATGACTTGATCCATCTCATATTCTCCAATCTACGTAGTCATACACATCTCCCGACCAGTCCTTTTCTTATTCTTATAATTCTTATTCACAGATTTAACCTTTGTTCCAGGGGGCATCCCTTCCTGCGCAGATGTATATTATTTCCTGGAGATTATCCACCACCTTTTGAATGTGCAGTAGCTTCATACATGCCTGAAGGAATGGCTTAACTGCTTAATCTACTTTCATATCCACAGAAGTCCTTGAGGTGGATGCTTCGTCCCTAGAAAAATCATTCCTAGCTTCGATGAAGGTCTCTTTCTCCTTCTGCAGGTCTAGGCTTTCCTTTTTGTTAGAGGTATTTTTGATGAGTGGTTCAGCCACAAATTTTTACTAAAATCCTCCACTGGAAATGCCACTGCGTGTAATGACATTTATACTAGGCCCATCATTGCGCAGTTCAATATTAACCCGTTGTACATTTTGTGTTGGCGTCTACTATTTTTCCTACATCTTAGCTATCAACACAGGAAAATCTTCAATTACATGGTCGAACTGTCTACAATACCTATAGGACTGGCATGCAGGGTTCAGGAAATCTCGTGCATAATTTCCAACATCCCCATAGTTGTAGAAAATTAGTTTCCCTCTCCCTCGACCTGCGCCTCTGCCTCTCCCTCCTCCCTACCCTCTTGCAGGGGATCCTCCTCACCTAAAGAGAGATGCTGGCGACAAAGGGTTAGCCTGCACCATATATAGGTTCCCCCTATCTATAATTAGATCATATGTTCAATATTTGTGCTCATCGTGACCCACTAACGAGTAGAATATGCACCATTCTTGCTTTAGTTCTAGGACATAGGAGCCTAATCGTGGGCAATGGTATGTATCATGCTATCCTGCTACTTGAAAATCAGCACACCACAGTGTGGGGATACTTGGTCCCACAATATCTCTTGGGCGTAATGGACTTGGTCCCCCATCTTGCATATAATATGATAGTTGAGAGCACTTATCCTTGGTGTGGCCTGATACCCTGCAGCGTATGCACCAGACATCTGCGCTAGCTTCTTTACCCTGATTCCTTCGTAATTCTAAATTTCTAAATGCATTGCCTCTAGTTGGCTCTAGATCTATAGTGCCCCAAATTGAGCATCATCCCTTGGTGCAACTTCTAGCTTCATGGCAATCTCCAAGGCCTCTTCTTGTGAATCAATCCTATCCGAACCCACAGGTTTGTGCAGATGTGGTAATAACATAGCGATAAACCACTCCTTATGTTTTTTTTCCTCATAGAAAAATCCTCCATCACTGATGAATTTATGTAGGCATTGGTCAGCTTCCCAAACAAACTCTGTAGGTCCCTACTTAATATCTTTCAACTCTACTATGCATTGAGAATAGGATTTAGGTTTTCGGAACTGCTGCTTGAGGGCATCCTTAATCTCCTGTATTGTAGGATTCACATGCTGAGCAATATATCCAATGAACCAATCCAGAGCCCACCCTTCAAAGTATATTGATAACTGCACTCTTTTTACAACATCATCATTAAAATTCTATGTGGTCCATACCGAATCTTCCACGAACCAAAACTAATCGATATCCTCGTCTCCCACACACTTAAAGGTGGGTAACTTCATGTGCATAGAAATATCATCTACAGGTGTTGGCAGAGGTGGCGTAGGAGAATTCTTACCTTTGCGCGAGTTTTATGGTGGCGTACTCGGGGTATTGGTCTTTGCATGCACAACCCTACCTTTGTTTAGATCAGGTGGATCCCTTAGAGGACTATACACTGATCTATCCCCTTATTGATTAACCTGGTAGTATTTACCACTTCGTGTCATGCTTCCGTTCTGATCGGAGGTCATTCACTCGGTGTGACTTCACAATACACCCTTTTCACACAATAGCATCTTAATCAGTAACGACAATGTTTGCAAGAAATTACCCCTAAATCCCTTGAAAAACCTTCGCTCTACTTCACAATAGGAAACAAATTGATCGACTGCAAACTTAGTTACAAATCCACCCAACACGCTATCAACCCAATGATCTATAGTCCGGGTAATTTTGTTATCAGTTTTCTCCAACTTTCGGATCAGTTCAGGGGTCCACTGCGTAACTTGATCGTCTTTCCAATAGGTTTGAAATTCTGCTAACCTTTCCAGCCACTCCTGCAGTTCGTGTGCGAAGGTTACGAGGAATATTTCGCGTACCTATTTAAAAATGTAATTATTCCTCCACTCTTCAGCAGATAACTTCTTACTTCTATTTTATTTTATGGAAAATTCCTAAATCTGATTTTCAAACTAGTCCTCGAATTCATACTTTAGTGGCTACCAATGACCTTGTGGCATTACCCAATATCTCTCTCAAAATGCTCCTGGTCGTAGAAACGAAACCATTTTTTTTTTTGAGGGGTTGTGACATAGGTTCAGATTTAAGGTTTACCAAAAAACCCCTGTACTACTGGCCCTTTTGGTAGTGGCCTGCTTGCGTAGGTCAGGGTCTCACCCGAAGTAGTATGGGAGGGTGCTGGAACCAAGTTTTCTCACCTTGAGAGAGAGAAAGTTAATTAAAGTGGGTACCTTTAGATCTAACAGGCTTGCACTAAAGAAGCCCTAACCCAGAGACCCTTAACAATATACTTGTCAGAATAACTCATGAAAATATCATAAAAAATAAAATAACAAGTTAATAGAAGCAAGGCGACAAAACATAACCAGATCTATGCATTCATTCCTTTATAAAGCATCGCATCCACGTGCGCATCAATTAACTAACGTTATTCAATATTTAGAAATAACTCATAAATTAATATATAGTGCAACCACCAACAGATCACAGAGATATTCCGATATCATTAAAATAGGTCTTCTCATTCATTAACACTTCAGGTTCCACTTGCTGACTCTTTACCATCCCGCGCACATAGCCAGTGAGGCCCGCACACAACAGGACTTAGTGTCTCCACGCACACAGCCAGCAGGGGCCCTTACCCAGATAATCCATACAACCAGTATTACAGATCCAACATTCGTATCCAAACTTAACCAAAAATTATCTTTTAGACTCGATCTATGCATCTATTTATACTATATTAGCCTGCGCTACACTATGGTCCACAACCCGTGGTTTGTGGACCCTTGGTCTACCCTTTTGACCCATTACAACTCATTAGGTGCTTTATCCACCCTAAATCCCCTGCGCTAGACTAAGTATTACAAAATATGACAAAAACATATCAAAATTGTTGCTAGGGGACCCCACTCCAACAAGGCTTTTCCTTCACTAAAAACAACATCATAGCATCTATCCTCCAACATTGTGACTAAGACTAATTTTTTCTTCAAAACTGGTGCATGCATTACATATTTTAATTGAAAGGGTTTACCTGACTACCTTTGGAAGGTAATGGTACCAATCTCAGCAGCACTATACCACCCGTCATTTCCCATTTCAATATACATTTGGAGATCCTTCTCCTCCAAGTCACTGAAAAGTTCCTTGTCTCCTGTCACGTGAAAGGAAGAGCCACTATCCAAATACCTCACAGATCCCAATGAACTTGACACCATGCATGCGATAAATGAGAATGAAAGCTCAAATTTTGAGGCAAGAGCCTCACCAGCTTCAGATCCTCTAGCCTTCTTGTTCTTCTTCGTTTGTGGATAGTTAGTAGCAAAATATCCATGCTTGTGATAGTGAAAACACTTCACCTTGGACATGTCATGCTTCTTGCCATTCTTGGACTCAGATTTGGAATGTAATTTATTCCCCTTCCCCCTCTTTGCCTTGGCATCCAAATCAAAATCCTCTTCATCTTCATTCTTAGATGAAAATCCATCTCTAGTGTTCCGTCTAAACTCCTCCAGCAGCAAATCTGACCACGGTTGTTCCCAATTTGGAAAATTTTCCCTTCCATTGACAAAGTATTGATAACTATGCCAACTCTTGGGAAGTCCTAGGAGAGCCAAACTCACCAAATCATCATCAGTGAATGTTATACCAATTCTCCCTAGTTCATCCCGACATTGGAAAAAATTTGTTAGATATTTTGGTATGGAGTCGCCTTTCTCCATCTTGACCTTCCTCATTTTATCTTTGAGCGCCAATTTCCTATGGTCGTTGTTGATTTGGAATAGATCCGTAAAAGCCTTCCAGATTGCATATGGTGTGGCTTTCCCATGGAGGCTTGAGACAATGTGGTCTCGTACTCCCTCCAACAGGATCCTCCTTGCCTTTGCCATTTTCTTTTGCCACACATCAATATTTGCAGCATATGTCACAGTGGGTTTAGGAACATCATTGTCAATGAATTCCTTCAAGCCATTGTCTTCGAGTACTACCTCCATCCTGTCCTTCCAAGAAATATAGTTTGAGATGCCCTCAAGTGCATACTCTAACCTCAAGCCATTGAAAGCCATTTCGATCTTGAATCAACTATAGCACCAAGAAATTTTTTCTGCAAATTCGAATTCTATCGAGTCACAAACTTAGCTCCTGCTTCACTGCAATTCCTTGTGCTTCGATACCATGTAGAAATTATACAACATGCATGTATATCTTAGATTCACCTGATCTAACAAAGTAATAAATTTAAATACTGAATCGCTTCTACAAATATTTTGTGGAATTAAAAACACAATTTCCAATCACATGAAGTAAAGAAGAATAAAATGAAACACAACACAGATAATTTCCAGGGGAAAGCTTTCTGCTCAAAACCCCACTATCTTCTATTATATATTCAGCATGGATCATGAAACAATTACAGACAAAACACTTCTCACAAAAGCCCTCCGGTACTCAGTTAATTGTCTCACATTTTCATACAAAAACTGACCAATACTTAGTCAATTTACTGCGTCCAGACATCCTACCTTGATTTCGCAATCCCTGATGAATGAAATACATAAAATATAGGAATTATGGCATTCCTTGACTACGCAAGTATCATGGGCACTCCAATGGGTGTTTCGTTGCATGTGTGCAACCCAATAATCCTACAACTAATAGTCAACTTCCCTTTCACCTAGATCTCAACTGGGTCTCCACTAGATCTGACATGCATGCAACTAATAATAGTAAATCCTCAGTTGCATGTGAGATCACTGATTGTGAATTAATTAATATTTAATTCATTTGATCTCCCACTAGTGTATCTTCAGTTAAAACTAGCACAACTAAGTTTAACTCACTTAAATAAGTTAAACTGATTACAACCTGCATTAACTAATGCACCACTGCACTTCGAACTCTGTTACAGCTAGAATTAATCTGCATGCATCACCAACTACCTCTAACTCGAAATCCACTAGCTAAGTGAGTTTATCACTCTCAATTAACTACTACAAGTTATTATTGAGAATAGATTACAGTTTATTTTCCATCTTAATTAAGGGATAAATAAAATAGACATGCACCAAAAATAACACTATGGGCCCCACCCTAGTGTAGGAGCTTAATGCACTAGGCGTGGGTGCTGAAATTTTCTTATTGAATCTCAACACCATCTTCATGCATAGACCCCCTTAGATTTTTTATAAAGGAAAATCAATGCAAAACTAAGGCTCCGAGACTCTTTCTCTCTCCTCTCTCATAGGACGCATGGGAGCATTCGGTTGGTCAAGATGATGTCAACATGACATCAGGTACAGTGGAAATGTGGCATGGAGATTCAATTTTTTTGGGTACTAAATGGGCCATTTCTGGGTGACACATGTCACCACTTAGGAGGCACCATGTGGCAGTGATGATGACAAGATGGCATCATCCCGTAGACAGGATCCGAAAGGTTTGAGTAGTGCACACAGAGGAATTATGTTTTGACTTGGTAGTGGGAAACATAGCAACATATGATTGGTTGTAGGTACAATGGTTAGAACCACCAGGACAGTTCATTCCTAAAGGTCAACCACGAAGAATTCTTAAGGTTCAGAGAAGGAACAATCAGGATAGAGGCGTCAGGACACATCGACATGTACAACACACAAACGTCGACCAATGAGAGAGACATAGGGTGGCCCCACGGGACACATAATCCTGTAAGGCATACCCCAGAGGAATATAAAGGCACAAAAGTAATTACACCAGGATAAAGGTGCTAGGCACCAATTTTAAGTGTCCATACATGGTTTTATGTGGCGTAAAGACCAAGGATCAATTGAGTTAGTATTTAAGTGCTTAGGTTAAAGGCGCAAGTCGTAATGCTTGGTTTTATGGCCCAAATGGTTAATATAAAAAATCTTGGGCCCACATAACTATCTTTGGAAGTATATATGGCAACATGGATGTTTAAAGTGCTTGTTTGGCAGAAATGCTAAGTTTAGAGACATACCAAATTTTGTAAATTGTAGCTAAGCACTTATAGCGCTAGATTGTACAAAATTATCAGAAAAACTCAGAGTTTTAGCTCATAAAAATATAAAAATTGTCGATAACTTAAATATCAGTTTTGAAGACATATTTTGAGGAAGAAAGAAAGAAAAAATAGTTTCATGTAAATATTCAAGTGCAAGTAAACTAAAATTAAAAGAAGCTAAAAATATCAGTTAGTTTTCTTTATAAACAGAATTGATTAACGAATTAAAAAAGGGTGTGGCTTCATTTTGGTGTGTGTGAGTTAGATTGATGTTGGCATGGATGACATATTTCTCATTAATCAGAGATTGTTGAAGGTGTTTTAGTGAGTGTGTGAAGATATAATTGTTTTTGTAAAAGGATTTGGCTTTCATGGTTCTAGTGAAAAAATGGATGAAAGATGAATCATTGATGTCAAGCAAGTTGTAGCTTGCAGATCAGGGGTTGTAGTTCCTTCCATTACGTGAAGGTAAATTCTAAGGGTTTGTTGCTTCTTTAGTTGTAGATAATAAATTAGGGAGTTGTAGTTTCCTACTGGTTGTAGCTAGAGAAATTTGTAAAATCAAGTTGTAGCTTGCCTTGTGAAGGAATTGAAATAAAGTTTGAATAATATTTGTATGTTATTTGTGTTTTTCATGTTGGTTTTTGTCATGCTCATTTAAATAAATTTTTAAAGTATTTCTTGGTGTCCTAATATCATTGCGAGTGAAAGAAAGTTTTTAAAATTTGTACAATACTGATCCATCCCCTCTCTTAGTATTGTCCTGATTTCTAACAATTGGTATCAAATCCAGGATACTTCATATCCATTTAACAACTATAAGAAAGATCAAGTACCATGGCAAACTAGGAAGGAGGATTTACTAATAGGGAACCTATGTTTAATGGAACAACCTATGTTTTTTGGAAAGTAAGGATGAAAACCTACATTCAATCACTTGGATCTGATGTATGGGATGTTGTGGAAGAATAATATCAAAAGCCTCCAACAGTAATTATTAAATATCGAAATACGGAGTTCACATGCAATGCTAAAACCATGAATACCCCACTTGCTGGCCTTCCTAAATAATAATTTGTCAAAGTAATGGACTACACATCTACAAAATATCTTTGGGACAATATGAGTAGCTACTATGAAGGTGAAAACAAGGTAAATCAAGCTAAAATTCAAGGTTTTATAATGGAATTTGAGTCTTTAAAGATGCATGATGATGAAGATATTGAAAAATATTTCTTAAGATTTAATGAGGTTGTGAACACCATAATAGGACTTGATGAGAAATTAGAAGAACATGTAGTAGCTCAAAAGGTGTTGAGATCTCTTCTTGAGAGATTTAATCCCAAGGTTTCAACCATTAAAGAAACTACGAATCTAAAAAATCTCACTCTAGACCAATTACTTTTCATCCTTACTACCTATGAGATGAGAATATCAAATGGAAAGCCTGCAACAACAACGTCAACCTTCAAAGAAGATAAGAAGCCCAAGGAAGAGAATTATTATTCATGTTGTGAATCAAATGAAGAAGAATCCAAGTTTGTGAGGAAGCTCAAGAAAGTCTCAGGAAAATATAAAGGTAAGTTTCCTTTTAAGTGCTTTAATCGTGGAAAAGTAGGTCACTATGATTCAAAGCATCCTGAAAAGAAGAAGAAGGACTATGATCTTAGAGAAAGATTCAAGAATGTTTAAAGAGATGGACAAAATTATAAGAAGAGGAGTATCTATATTCAAGAATCCAACTCCTCTGAAAGCGAATTCAACAAATCCTAAAATCAGGACAAAGATGATGAAATTCCAAAATATTTCATTCTTATGGCTATAGACAATCTGCAAGTTGAAGCCATTAATTAAGAAGAGGAAGATGTTGAAGTAGATCTGGAAGGAGAGTTGGTAAGTGCACTTGAAGAAGAAAGGCTGATAAAGAAAAATAAATATTATAAGGACTCACTGGTTAAAGAAAAAGTTGAAACTATTGAACCAATTTTACTACAAATTGAATAAGGAAATAATATTCAAGAATATTTAAATTAGTACTTCAGTGAGAAGAATCAAGCTTGTGAAAGGCTAGAGGGTGAAATTGTTTTGATGAGAAAATAATTAGAGAAGGAAAAAACATAACTGAGCTTCAATCAAAAGTTTGGAAAAGGAACTAATAACCTAAATGAGTTGTTGGAAACATAGAGAGTCTCCAAAGATCGAAGTGGTCTAGGATTTGAGGTCAAATCTAGCACAACAACATAATCAAAGGGTAAGAAACCATTCACCTTTATACCAACAAAAAAATGAGGGATACAAAAAAAATACAAAGACAATGTGCAACCTAATAACTAGTTAAAGTATACCCAACAACAAAAAATGAAAGAGAGAAAAATTGTACATAAAAACACTGGAAAAGAAAATCGAAAAACTTAGAAATCAACCCAACCATTAAGTAGAAGACAATTTTCCAAGTATGCTGATATTTTTCCACGTTGTTTTTTTACTTGCACAAATTATGGCCATAAAGCAAAAAATTATAGGTTGAATTTATCCTACAGGAAACTCATATCAAGAAGAAGAAATTAGCAAATTAGATAGAGGAACAAAAAACCCAAGTACAAAAACTCTTTTTCTCCTTTAAATAATATGATTCAATGTTTTAATTTTCAAAATTTTGGGCACGGAATAGTTGATTGCAGACCTAAAGGACAAGAGGCCTAAACCCAAGGTTTGGAGAGAAAAGGAAATCACAAAACAAAGTGATCTTGTTTTTTATGCTCATAATGAAAGTAATCACTAACATGTGGATAGTGGTTATTCTAGGAAAATGTTAGGAGACAAAAGAAAATTGTTGACATGGAAACCAGTTGAAAAGGGAAATGTAACCTTTTGGTAATGATGCACCTGGTAATATTGTTGATAAAGGAGTTGGTAGTCTGTCAAATGGAAAAGGTAAAGCCAAGAATGTTTTATTTGTTGATGGGCTGAAGCAAAATATTCTTATTGTGTCTCAGATGTGTGATCAAGGATATGATGTGATTTTTAAAGATAAAAAATATCAAATCGAGTCTACAAGCACAAGTGAAATAGTGGCTAAAGTTGTGAGAACAGACAAAAATGTCTACGTTCTAAAAGAGAAAATAAAAAAGTGTTACTTATCAAATATTGATGAGATTTTGCTATGGCATAGAGGACTTTAGCATCCAAATTTTGATCAGATAGTCAAACTGATTAAGAAAAATGTCATCAAGGATTTACCCAGGCTGTAAAAACAAAAGAATACAATTTGCAAATATTGTCAATTGGGTAAGAAAACTTAAGTTTCATTCAAGTCTAAGGAGATCTCATCATCAAAGCCACTTCATCTAGTACACATCGACTTATGTGGACCATCAAGAAAAAAATAACCCATAGATAAATTGTATTTGATGCCCTCCATTCCTCAAACCAAAGATGCTTCAAAGTATGTGAAAAAATATCACCCAGCTGATCAAATTGCTAGCGAATTAAATTCACATGTGCAGAAAAGAAGGAAGCTACTCAACCCCCCTGTGCAAGCACATGTAGCCCTGTTATCCGTGGAGGAACCAAAGGATGTTGCACAAGCTAGTTAAGATGAAAATTGGTTAAAAGTTATTTATGAAGAATTAGGCCAAATTGGGAAAAATCAGACATGGGAACTTGTTCCAAGACTAGCAAACAAAAAAGTCATTAACTCTAAGCGGGTCTTCAGGAATAAGCTAAATGGCCCTTGTGAAGTAGTAAGAAATAAGGACAAATTGGTAAGAAAAGGCTATGCTCAAATTGAAGGTCTGGATTTTCCTGAAATTTTTTCTCTTATTGGTAGATTAGAGGCAATTAGAATATTTTTGGCATTTTCTTGTTTCAAGAAGTTCAAAATATATCAAATGTATGTCAAATTTTTCTTTGTAAATTGAGAATTACAAGAATAAGTTTACATAGAACAACCAAATGGTTTTCAGCCAACAAATAAGCATGATTATGTTTGCAAGCTAAAGAAGGCCTTGTATGGTCTCAAGAAACCCCCTCAGGCTTAGTATTCCAAGCTGGACATCTACCTGCTCAAGTGTGGTTTAAAAAGAGGTGCAGTTGAAAACAATTTATATGTCAAAGTTAATGATGGAAAACTCATAATGGTGGTTGTTTATGTTGATGAAGTTATTATTTCCAGTGATTTAGATTTGTTAACATACTAATTTTTAGCAGATATGAAGGTTGAGTTTTAGATGTCTATGCTTGGAGAGGATTCTTATTTCCTTAGATTGCAGATTGCACAAACTCCCAAAGGGATTTTTATCTCATAAGGTAAATATATCAAGGGAGTATTTAAGAATTTTGGCATGGACAAATGTTATTTAGTGAGCACACAATTGGTTATAGGTTGCAGACTTAGAAAGAATAATGAATAACCTAAAGTTGATCATAATTCATATATATATATCATTGGAAGCCTATTATATTTGACATCTTCAAGACTAGAAATTATGCAGGTCATTGGTATTGTTGGAATATTTAAATAAATCCACATACAGAGCCATATTCTAGTAGCCAAGAGGATTCTTAGATATCTTAGAGCCACACTGGACTATGGACTGTTGTACCCAAGAAGTAAATTTTTTTCCATAATTTTTTATATTAATGTTGATTGGGCAAGCGATGCAGATGATCGAAAGAGAACTAGTAGTGGTGCTATATTTCTTGGAGAATGTATAGCTTCATTTTTTAGCAAGAGGCAAGCTTCCATCTCTTTATCTATAGCTGGAGAAGAATATATTGCAACAAATTATTGTTGCACTCAACTATTGTGGATTAAGAATAACTTGCAAGTGTAAGAAACGAATGACCCGCCCCACAACGATAACTAGCATGACAAGAAAACAAGATAGATTACCAGGCTCAACCACTAAGCAATAGAGCGAAAGCAACAAGTCAAAGGGTCGGAGCAGCATGTGAGCATAAGCAGGAAGGAGAGGTATAAACATAATGAAAATTTGTTTCGAATATAGGGTTGGATCCAATTAAGTCAATTCTGGGTCATATCTATAGTGAAAATGAAAATTTGTCGAAAATACCCCCCCCCCACCACCTCCCCTATATAGGTTTTTTATGATCAACCTATTCCTATCATTTATGATAATACAAGTTCCATCAAAATGTCAAATAATATTGTTTTTCACTCAAAGATAAGGAATATTCCAATCAATTACCATTTCTTGCGAGAGAAAGTTTCCAATTAGATTGTGAAGCCAGAGTATGTACATACAAATGAATAGGTTGTTGTTATTTTCACCAAACCACTCCCAAGAGATCAGTTTCAGTATTTGAGGAAGATACTAGGAGTTGTTCCTCTTTCCTCCCTCCACTAGATTTTACTTCAAGAGGAATAAAGGAAGTTGGGATACATTCAACATATCAAGATGAAGCTACTAGGTTCACAGGTTCAACAATATAGGAGAATATTGTTGACAGGGGCACTAAAGTTCTGAGGGAGAGTCCATTAGTGTCTTTTCCATTGATGTCAAAGGGGGGGGGAGGTATTTGGATCAAACAAAAGAAAGAATAAATAGTAACTTTATTTTCTGCGTTATATCAATTTTGTTCCTGCACCAGAAGGGCCCTGTTCTTGTACTAGAAAGATTATTTTATTGCACTTGGAGCGATTTTGTTCCTATACTGGAAAAAATCTGTTCATGTACGAAAATGAATCTATTTCTACACTCTACGATCTTTTACTCCTTAGTCAATCAAAAGAATGTTGTGATATCAAACATGAAATTAAATGGTGCAAAAAGGAAAAATTCATCTCATTAAAGACAAAATTCCCAAATCATCACATTCTCTATCAAATATAAATTGCAGCTCTGAAACATAAATTGCGAAAACAAATGGAAAGTTGATCAAATCTCAGTGCGAAACCAAAATCTTGTGCTGAAATAAAATATCACCTTTTAAAGAAACACTTTACTTATATCCCCTCTGAAACATTCAATATTGTGTCCAAAGTATGTTCCTATGTTTGTAAAAGAATTAAACTATAGAAAAAAAATATTTACTTCGTAGTTCTTTAATCTGAATAATAATAGTTTTCGATTCTTGTACTCAAATATTCCAATAATTAAGTGATAAAAAAAGAAATGAAAGTGATTCAAATATGGTAGTTTCCACAGGACGATTCAAAAAGGGAAAGCTTCTCAGACCAAGAATTCTTGTCGTGCTGTAAAGAAATAACACAAGGAAATATTTTAATGAAATCAAAGAAACACGCTTAAGCACACACAAAAATTCAGATCTAAGAACACCTTGGAAAGGAAAAGGAAACACGCAAGTGCTCTATCAAACACACCCACTCATCATTCATATAACCTTCTCACTAATTGTTTCCTATACCTAACACACAACACAATAAAATTGGGAGAATGATCGGGTTGGTTGATCCCTAGCAAACCAAATCATTTCCATTTTATGGAAAAATCTTAGCTTATGCGAGTAACCTTATCATTACAATAAATAGACAGGAAAAATGCATAAATCTGGCATTCTTTCCTTTTATTAAAAAGATAGAAATTATCTGATAATACACATTACAGAGTAACAGATCTAGACCCAAGAGGGTTTGTGGTGATACAAGTCTTCAAAATATAAAAGCCAAAATTTTCACAGTATCACTACCCTACACTATGACCAAAATCTAACTTATACAAGTTATAGTGGCTCCTGGGCTGTATCGAACAAATAACAAAACAAAGCAACTATTGGTAACTGAGTCCCATCTTTGGAAACCTTATAATTCTCAAAAACCTTTACAGGAAACCGAGTACAAGTCTTCAATGGTAGGTGCACGCCATTTCCCTTGACAGCTATAATGAACTCAAAGCTAATCTTCTTCGACTCGGTCGGTCATCCAAACCTGGTGCAAGGATCAAAGTAAGTGCAGGAATGTCGGGATCTTGTACCAAACCACTTTGACTTCGAATTAATGATAATATATTTCCAAGCCATAGGGTAATGTAAATGATAAGTTGCATGGAAATATATAAACCTATTTTTCCTTTTATTTAATATAACCATGCATATCCATTTTCCCAAAAATTCGTTAAAAGGAACCAAAAATTCATGTAGAGGGGTCTTATCTAGGTTGCGAAACAATTGTTAGGGTAAGGGAATTTGGGGTAAAAATAGGAATTGTTTAATGACCAACATCCCACCAACCTTATCTTTTTGTACGTCCTCACACAACCACTAACCTCTGCAAAAAAAAGAGTGGAATTTCTCCTCCTTATTTCTAAATTTGAATATTAATCCCTGAAGCTTCTACTTTCACTTTCTTCACTCAAACCTTCCTTATGTGCTTGACCAACTTCTGAACATGAACTCTTCGGTGGGCCACATGAAACTTCCACTTCCTTACTTGTCTCTTCAACTCATAAATTGTCACTAACAAGTCTCCATTCCTGTTCTTTAACACTGTGTCATGATCCTGTATACACCTATTTAAAAATTCAAATTAATAAACCTATTCTTTTAATTTTTGAGTTTGACTTGTCTTCGCCCCAGGGGTAGAGCCCTTCACTTCTGCCTTCTTTTCTCATCTCCTTGTAATTTTTATTTCTTCTCATACCAATGTATGGGGAAAATCGTACTCATATTTTTCATCCTTCTTCTACTCCTGAGTCTGTTCATCCTTTTTACCATGAGTCACTTTCTATTGCTTAACCTTCTTCCTCATAGATGCCATAGGAACATCATCCTCATGCTTCTATTATGTATGTTCCTTCGTTACCTCCTGCTCAACCTCGTGTCCATGGGTCACTTTCTACCTCTTAACCCTCTTCATCAAAGCTGTTAGAGGAAAATCATCCTCATCTTCTCTATATCCCAATCTAAAAAATGAAGTATACAATGCTGCTACACCTGCCAAAAGGGAGAGGTTGTCCCGTACTGACATATTTTCCACAGGAGTGTCCAATGGAGGGTTTTTCAGGAAAGGAAAAATATTTCTGAGAAGACTCAGGGTCTTCAATAAACTTGACTTTTGATGCAATAGTTGGTGTATATGTATTCTTTCTCGAGGAAGCATGATGAACCTTCAGTAATCCTCGTGTAATCCTTTAGGATGGTCATGGAATGTCAACCTTATCATTTTCATTTTTTTCACCTTCTGCTTCTTGGACTGGGTTTTGGTGGTCTTATATTTCTTATCATTATCACCACCTGAGAGTGGTTGTTTCCCTTTTTGATGTTGGGTATCCTTGGATGTAGTAGCCCCTTTATGTTCCTTCTCTTGCTGGTTCTTGCCACGGGAAATTTTCACAGTTATCCTACCCTGGTATGATTTTAAAAATCCTTTCCAGGTACTTACTCTATTCTCTAACTCTTTCTTAAAAAAAATTGTGATCAACCCATAGTGACATATTTTAAAATCTATTTTATCTTCCAACTCTTCTGCACACTCTTAGACATCTTATCTAAAATTTTTAACAAAAAGTAAGGAAAGTTAATTAACTTTCCAGATTCAAAGTGCATCAATAGTCGGATATGGAGTAGGTTAAATAATACCTCCCCTCGTAGGTAAATTTTTTTTGTAAGATATATAGTAGGTGTCACCACTTCTCTGCACACTTATCTTCCAATCCACCATACAATCATCCTCTGTCAAGAATTTTCACCATGCAACTTTCTCTATCTCACCTTTATTGAATGTCTTTTCCCTTATAACAGGTTCAAATTGCAGATGGCCTACAATAGTCATTTTCCTAATTTCTTGGTAGCCTATGAGATAGATTTCTCCATTACTTAAAATTGTAGAGGGCCTATAGTGGCTGATTTTTCATCGAATTTTTGTGCAAAGTCCTCAGAAATGGTGGAATCGTAGGCATGAAATCTATATAGAAAGGAAAGAAAATAGGTTTCCAGAAACATAGATAAACTACCTTCATACTCCACTATTCCCTCCATCTCCTTGACAGGCAAAGGCTCAATTCGAACTGGCACCATGAAATCCAAAATATTGTCACTACCTACAATCCCCCGACATGCTCAAAAATTCAATGGATAATTTCAGAGAAATTCCTCACGAAATATAACTTCGGTGCTTGGGAAGTGCAGGAATAAATATTTATCATGCCATATGATCCTTGTATCAAATGATAATTCGAATTTCATGCATTCGACTCCGCAATTCATAGAATGAACCCATCCCATCCTGACTTACATCACCAATTGGAGTTACTGTCGCTCTAACAGTACAAAATCTGATGAGGAGGGCGATAGATTCGACATAATATTCAAGACATGTGACTAATGATGATTGGGAGTGGCGGCTATAACGGTTATGCTTTCAAGGAATGGATGGAAAAATCACACATGGTGGAGGTAAGATCAATTAAATGATGGTAGAAACTCGGATGTAAATAACAAGGAGTGAAACGACCTTCATGCATGCACTCGTTCCTCACCATGAAATTTATTGGGAATGGTAGTCACTTGTTATAGTAAGGTTGCCTAGGTCTACATTAATTCATGCACTTTAATTAATAATTCCCTTTTAGGCTAAAACAATAATGTTATTTATATAGATATAGATACAAATGCCATTGTTTTTACATACAACCATCATAATTTTTTAAAGAAACAAAAAATTCGAAATCAATTTACGACCAATTCCAATGTTTTAAAAATATCATAACAAAAATTACCGCACTGCAACATGATTCTTATATTGAAACAAGGCTCCCTGTACTATAATATTGGGATTCACGTACTGGATCGCTAGGATTCCTACATTGCACTTCTTGTACTGCACGAGAGGGTTCATGTACTTAAAATAAAACAATTCATGTTCTAGAGTTACCAATAAAATTGCCTATGTTTAAAGGTAGGCTGGATTGCATACAAATTGATTGCATAGTTTAAGGAGTACTTCATTGCCAGGTTTAGGTGTTATCATGTTTCTATATCTGAACAGATAAGGCTTTCAAGAATGATCAGATCCTGAAAAAAAAATATGAAGGAAAAAAAAAAGTGGGATATGGGTATTTATAAAGAAAGGGAAGGAAAATCATGGAGGGTGCTTGAAATAAGGTAAATTGATTCAGGGGGATATAGGAAAAGGGAATAAGGGAAACTATTTTCAGGGGTAAGAGGGAAGAATATAAATCGGGACAAGAAATTCTGTGAAGAATAGGAGGGACATTCAATCTGGGAAAAAGAAGAATAAATAGAAGGAAGATTCAGAAAAGGGACAAGAGGAAGGAAAAAGTATTTACCTTAGGTAGTAAATGTCTCCATCAAATAATGTTGTATCCTAGATTAATTAATTGTAGCATGAGTCTTGTGTTACTTGCATAGAATTTGTGATGCAATTTTCCCTGTACTTGGTAAGGGCTTAGTTTCTTCTAGCTTTTCTACTGCCACCAAAAGTCCTTGTGAAAATCCGCTTCTTCTCAGTGACAAATTAGCCATCTATCATAATCAAGTAACATCCCATTTTATTTCAAAAACTGTTCTTCCTTCCAACAAGATGGTTTTCGAGAAGACCCTTACATGATTGCGCCAACAAGTTGATTTTCATAGTCATGCGTCTTATATATATATATATATATATATATATATATATACAAGACATATATGGAAATTCACATAAAATATGATTTTTTCTACACTTTGGACAATAAATGGATAATGTTACTTGGTCTACTAATTTCTGCTGAAATTTTAAGGAATCTAGCTGTTTACTAACAACATTCATAATTTTATTTTTTATATTATCAATTTTATTTTCCAAACCAATTTTCATAGCATTTGTATATCCAAATATGCTATTTTTAGAATTTATCCCGATTCCCTTCCGAGATCTAGACTTATTTCACTAGAACTTCCTATACAAGTCACAAATTTGATCAAAAGTATTTCGAGAAATACCTTCTTGTCCTAAAAAATTAAAATTATTTCTAGAATCATTTGTAAGCCCTCACAGAAACAAGGTTCTAATAGCACTTAGATCAAATTTATGCTTCAAACTTTGAAGGATATATAAAAACCTCTCCAAATAATCTTCTAAGGTCTCATCTTCACCTTGTGCAATAATGAAAATATCATCTTGCATTTCTCTTGTCTTGTAATATTTATGATATTTGTTTAAAAATACCCTCTTAATTTGCTCCAAATAAGCTATAGTATTCCCTCCTAGTCCCATGAACCAACGTAAAGTTGAATCCTTAAGAGTTGCAGGAAATTTTTATAGCTTCTGGGAATATGAAGAATAATCATAATGTCTACACAATATATCAAATTCAAAAAAAAAAAAAAATTGGATCTTTGTTCACTTTACGATTAAAATGTGGAAGAACATATAGCAGGATATTCTTCATTTCAACTATTTCATGTGGATCCACAATCAAAAACCCAAAAGTAGGCTGATCCTTCATTGGATGGTTCTCACTAGTCCCTTCAACACTGTCTTCATGATCTTCCATTTTCCTCCCTTTAAATAGGAAACTTCCCACAGAATGTGAAGTTTGACTATGGTTCAAATTTGCCTTTGTAACCTAAGTAGTCTCCTTCTTCCCTCCCACTGGTTGTAAAATTCTCACACTACTATCTCCAGAGTCCAGGTGAACAATACTTGTGTGTTGGGTTTGTGTCTGTTTGAACTTTCTCCCTGAAATAGAAGGTTCAATGTGAGAAAGAAATTCTAGTTTATCACTATTTCCTCTGCCCTTCTTGTGCTTTAGAACCCTACCTCTCCTAGTAATACATTTTAAAAATAAATCTACCAAAAATAGCAAAAAAAAATGCGAAAAAAACTTACTAGAACAAATCAAATCAAATGTTGCTGCTGAAAGAAAAAATACGTCTGCAACACACCAATAAATTTCAAATAAATTCCTTCAAGCAATAGAAGCACACTTCACTTGAAAAAATAAAGAAGACTTACCCCTACTACAGAAAAGAAAAGATAAAATTTTAGCATAACTCTTTCAACGCCTCCCCGAAAATGACGCCAAAATTTTGGGTGTTGGAATTGCAATTCAATTCCTCAACAATTAATTTTCAAACTAGGGCTACATAAGCTTGAAGGTGTAGCATAGGTAATGTCAAATATTCTAGTTTTAATCATGCAATTCCTACTTCTATACCTACAATTAAATAATTCGAAATGTGAAAGAAAAAATTACAAGAAAGCCTTTTTATTCTTTACTTGCACTTACTGACACAATGACACCACTCCACTCTAGAAAGTAGATTCACTCAAGAATAACAATCAAAGACTTTGTTCAAAATATATCTCCTTAGAACAAATAAACCATGCCACTCAATAACTTGATTGCAAAACTCAAAATATTTAGAAAGAAAATTTGTTCCTGTACTTTAGTTCTTGCACTAGGAAGACAAAGTAAGCTTATTTTCTGTGTTATATCAATTTTGCTCCTATACCAGAATGACCCTGTTCCTATACTGGAATGATTCTATTCTTTCACTTGGAATGATTCCATTCTTGTACTAGAACAACTTTGTTCCTGTACCAGAATGAATATATTTCTACACTCGACAATATTTTACTTAGTCAATCAAAAGAATGTTGTGATATCAAGCACAAAATCAAAAGGTGCGAAAAGGAAAACTTCAGTTCAGTAAAGATAAAAATTCCAAATCATCGAATTCTTTGTCAATTATAAATTGCGGCTCTGAAACATAAATTGAAAAAACAAATGGAAAGTTGAGTCAAATCTTAGTGCAAATACCAAACTCTTGCGCTCAAATAAAATATCACCATATAAAGATACACTTTACTTATATCCCCTTCGAAAAATTCAATATTGTGTCTAAATTATGTTCCTGTGTTTGTAAAAGAATTAAACTTCAGATAAAAATATTTACTTCGTAGTTCTTTAATCTGAATAAAAATAGTTTTCAATTCCTGTACTCAAAGATTCCAATAAGAAATTGATTAAAAAGTAAATAATGTGATTCAAATCTAGTAATTTCCATAGGAATGTTAGTATCCTTACATAAATCTAATATGGATTGATCAGAGTGAGGGCTTACTCCCCACTTGATACAAATGAATAAACCTTTAAAAAAAATCTATATTGATCATTAAGTAAGATAAAAATAAAGGAAACCTGCAAACCCTAATCTTCAACTGGAAATTGATTCAAAAAGGGAAATCTTAGAAGACCAAGAATATTTGATTTTATGTAAAGAAATAACAAAAGAAAATGATTTTTAATGAAATAAAAGGAAACACACTTTAGCACACACAAAACCTTAGATGTGAGAACACCTTGGAAAGGAAAAGGAAATACGCAATAACTATGTCAAACACACACACTCATCATTCATAAATAACCTTCTCACCAATCATTTCCTGTACCTAACACACAACATAGTAAATATGGGAGAATGAGTTGGTTTGGCTGGGCCCTAGCCAACTAGCTCATTTCCCTTTTAAGTAAAATGCTTGGCTTATGTGACTAAAGTTATTATTATAAGAAATAGAAATGAAAGATGCATAAATCCGGCATTGTCTCCTTTTATTAAAAAGATAGAAAGTCTCTGCTAATACACATTACATAGTAATAGATCCAACCCCCATAGGGCTTGTGGCAATACAAGTCTTCAAAATACAAAAGCCAAATTCTCAAAGTATCACTACCCTACACTATGACCAAAATATAACTTATACAAGTTACATCATCTCTTCAGTTGTATTGAACATATAACAAAATGACGCAAGTGCTGGTAACTTATCCCCATATTTTGAGACCTTCTAATGCTCAAAACCCTTTACATGAAATTGAGAATGAGTCTTCAACGGTAGGTGCATGCAATTTACCTTGACATATATAATGAACTCTGAGCTAATATTCTTCGACTTGTTCAGTCATCTAAATATCAATCATGAACTGAAGTAACTGCATGAAAGTCAAGATCCTATACCAAACCAATTTGACTTCGAATTAATGATAATATATTTCCAAGCCTTAAGGTAAGGAAAATGATAATTTACATGGAAAAATAGAAACCTATTTAACCTTTTAATTAAGATCAGCATTCATATCCATTTTCCCAAAAATGCATTAAAAGGAACCAAAAATGTATGTAGAGGGGTCTTATCAAGGTTGTGAAATAGTGATTAGGGTAAGGTAATTTGGGGTAAAAATATGACAATTTCAATGACCAACAATGTTAATGATGGTGCCGCAGGTGATCATGTATAAGAAGAAAAATGAATATTAGCATTAATGGAGAAGGTGAAGTTATTTCTAATCAATTTATAGTGCAAGAGATAAAATCAAAAACACGTGAAACTCACTTAGATGGAAATATATCTAAAAGATATTTCTAGTGGTATGTGGAAGATAAAAAATGTCCTACTATATCAATTTATATGGCCAGTCAAAGCCAGGGACCCCAAAAGTCAAAATTTGCAGAGTTAGATTGGTGGAGGTGGTCCCAATAGAAATTAGTTTGGCGTTTTGCCAAAACCGGTAGAGAAAATTGGCAGAGTCCATAAAAAAAGTGTCGGGTAGAAGTGGCTCTGACAACACAGTAGCGGAAAGCAGTTCTATTAGCCCTTGGCCGATCCCACTATACAACTCATCTTGATAGGAGAACCATAGTAGTTTTCAAAGAGTGAAAAGAAGAGGGTCTAGGATGATGCAAGGAGTATGATGCAATACCTATTGAGGCCAAAGTTAAACAGAGTTTAAATTTTAAGTAGGTTAGTTGTTGGATCGAGTCCCATGCATTCCCCCATCACATTGAAGACATTTCCAATATGCCAACAAGCCAAAGAGTTAATGCATAAGGGGGTGTTAGAATGGGTGGTTTACCCCATACTTTTGATAAATATATCAACTTTAGAGGTTCATTTTGACACCCCCCTCTCTAAACCACAAACCACACAACAGGGGCGTCACAATGGTGGTTTGTCCAACTGTGGTTTCTGTAACAATTGACAAAGGTCAGGAAATGTGGTGCAAGCAGAAAAAGGCCTGAACCCTTAGAATTTTTATAAAGGAAATTCGATGGAAAAAAAGGCTTTAGGACTCTTTCTCTCTCCTCTCTGACATGACACATGGCAAAATTCGATTGTTCAAGAGGATGTCGGCATGAAATTAGGTACAATGGACACATGGAATGCAGATTCAATGTTCTTGGGTACTCGAATGGGCCATTTCTAGGTGACACGTGTCATCACTCAGGAGGCACCATGTGACACTGATGATGGTAACATTATTCCATCCCACAGGAAGGATCTCAAAAGCTTTGAGTGGTGCACACAGAGGATTTACAAGTTTAATTGATAGTAGGAAACGTGGTAGAAGATGATTGGTTGCATGTACAATGGTAAACCCACCAGGAAATCTCATCCTTGAAGGTCGACCCCAAATAATTCTTAAGGTGCGGAGAATAAATAGTTGGGATAGAGGCATTGGGACACGTCATCATGTAAAACACACATGAAATGACCAATGAGAAAGGCACAGGGTGGCCCCACGGGACACATCATCTCGTAAGGTGTACCCAATAGGAATATAAATGTGCACACATAATTACACTGGGATAAAGGTGTCAAGGGCCAAGTTTAAGCAACAAGGCATGGTTTTATGTGGCATAAATACCAAGGGCCAGCTGAGTTAGTAGTTGAGCACTCAGGTTAAAGCCACATGTCACAACACTTGGTTATATGGAAAAAAAGGTCAATATACAAGAGCTTGGGCCTGTAGAGCTATATTTGGTAGTATATATGGTAGAATGGATGTTTAAAGTGATAGTTTGGTGAAAATTCTAAGTTCAGAGATATGCCAAATTTGGTAAACTGTAGCTAAAATCTATAAAGTGCCATATTGTCCAAAATTAGCAGAAAAAATCAGAGTTTGAGCTCATAATAGTATAAAAAAGGTTGATAACTTGAAGATCAGTTAAAAAGATATATTTTGAACAAGATAAAGCCATAAATAATAGATTCATGCAAATATTCAAGTGAAAGTAAAAGAAAATGAAAATAAGATAAAAATATCAGTTAATTTTATTTATAAACAAAATTGATTGAGTAATTCAAAAATAGTGTGTATGCATTATAATGTGTGTGAGTTGGATTGATGCTGGTGTGGATGGCATATTTCGCAGTAATCAAATATTGATGAAGGTGTTTTGGTAAGTGTGTGAGGAGACATATTAATTGTAGAAGGATTTGGCATTTATGGTTCTAGTGTGAAAATGGATGAAAGATGAATCATTTAAGTCAAGCAAGTTGTAGCTTGCAAAACAAGGGTTTTAGATCCTTCCAGTAGGTGTTGGTAAATTCTCATGGGTTGTTTCTCCTTTCATTTGTAGCTGATAAATCAGGGAGTTGTATTTTCCTGCCGGTTGTAGCTAAAGAAATTTGTAAAAGCAAGTTGTAGCTTTTCTTGTGAAGGAATTGAAGTTAAGTTTGAAGAATATTTCTATGTTATTTGTGTTGTTCATGTTGGTTCTTTTCATGCTCATCTGAATACATTTCTGAAGTATTTTTTGGTGTTGAATATCATTGAAAGTGAAAGAAATTTTTTAAAATTCCTATAATACTGATTCACCCCCTATTAGTATTGTCCTCATTTATAACACCTTCTCCTTTCCTCCACTATTATTCTCTTCATCTCATCAAAGTTTAAGTTAAAAATATCCATGACCTTGTCATTTAGCGGATAAAGTATTCCCATTTTGATGAATGGGAGATGTCCACCAGTAAGAGGAGGTGGGGGTTGATAACTTGATGTTTTTGTGATAGACATAATATCTAATTCTTGGGAATCCTCCTCTTGTTCATCATCTATAATTTGGGATTGAAAATATTCGTCTTGTCTTCTCCTGCTTTCTTCTTCTTCTAACAAAATTTTCCATTCTCCTTCTTCCCTCTGCTTATACAAAGCTTCTTCTTCTTGTTTCTTTCTAACTTCCTCTTATTTTCTCTCTTTCAAATCTTCCTTTCTTTTATGCATGTTTTCCCTTTTTATTCCTTTCTTTCTCTTCTTTTAGTTTCCATTTTTCTTCCTGCTTTCATTCCTATTCCTATTTCTTATATTCTTCCTATCTATTCCTCCATGCTTCTTCTAATTCCTTTATCTTCCTCCCCACTTCAATTTCACCTTTGGTGTTTTGATCTGCTTTTAATTTTCTTCTTCTCTCCTCTTCTAGGTCATGTATGACCTTCCTCTTTGGCTTGAAAACACTAACTTGAGTAGGAAATTCCTCCTGACTCTGTTCTGGAATAATATCTGGTGTATGAGTTATGTTAGAAGGGCCTGCCTCATCATCTGGCCTAGTTTGTTTAGAAACACTGTACCTATTCTTATTATTTTACTCATCTTCCTAAGAGACAAGGACATATGGCCAAGAAAAATTTAAATAAGCACAATGTTCTTTGCATACTCCCTTGGGGTGATATTGATGAAAACTCATTCCATCAAATATGAGGTGACTAAGGTCTACAACTTATACTTCCATTTCCTTCAGACTCTTCATCTCATAAGACCCCACCTGCAAAGGAAGGAGAGGTCATTGTGTATTCTTATTATTCTGCAATAGTTGCGACGGTCCTAAGTAAAGTTAATATCCAATATATTTCTTGTACACTTTTTCAATCACATACTTTGGCATGAGATGTGGAGGTCATTTAGAATTAAAGGCCCTGATGTATGTGCCCTCTAAAGAAGTGAACCGAACTGCTACTTCGGAAACAGTTTTTGGGAAAAATATTGAGAGGCGAGGGGGTGGGGTGAATCAGTGTTTTTAAAACTATTAGTATTTTAAAACTCACTAAATATTTTATTTTCTTATTCATATTTCTGTATGAAACTATAATGAATTAAACCTACATATGTACAAGACTATTATCCAGACAACTAGCGTATATATAGTTAACTAAATTTTCAGTTAATTCATCATTTGTTTACCTTGAACTAGTGTATCAGTACTTCATTAGGCATTAATTAAACAATAAACATGTGTAATAAGAATAGAATAAAACATCACACACATAACAAACACATCAACACACATGAACACCAATATTTTTAGGTGGAAACCCAATGTGGAGAAAACCACCGTTGTTGTCTCTTTCTTCATCTTTTATTAATTGAAAAAGTTACTACAATATTGTATTGGTGCAGACTCATACCATCATGTAAGAACCCACCTACAGAAGGCTACAACCTTCTCTCATTCTCCAACACCCATTGGAAGGGAGCTCCAACCCTTGATCTCATTTATCGGCACCCATCGGAAGGGAGCTCCTACCCCCTGATTTGATTTACCAGCTACTACTATAAGGAAGATTCGAATCCCTCATTGAAGGCTCCAACCCTTGGCACCTTTGTGGACCATGTTTCATAATTTTCATACTGGATCCACCTGATTCAAAACATCACAACCTGTTGGCCACTTTTCATCAAATTTTCAGACTGGACCCACTACCATCATTTAAGCCCAATACCAAATATCAAAACTAAAACCAATCAATGTAATAAATCACTCAATCATTGAGCCAACTGAATCAAAAAATCATTGTACCACCGGAGACCCAAATAATTCAACTTATTATCAAACAAAAAAATTAGTTAGATCATTGTAAATCCATTTACCAAAATACCATTCCACATCATAGAAACCATATTCTATCACTACAAACCCTGACCAACCATATATCAAAATACATACGCTATTGGGCTTAAGGAGAATATTACAGTCCTCCCCTGAAATTTTTTTCTTGTCCTCAAGCAACTGAAAAAGTGGATGAATATCCATCTATTCCCCTCCAAATGGTATCCACATAAGGAAGGCCTCCCCCATTTGCTACAATGTGTTATGCATGTTTGGTTTCAAATTTGTTTCTTACAAATGCATAGAATGACCTCCAATTATGTAGTTATATGTCCTTCATTCCCCAAGAAGTACCAAGTGACAACCATAAGCTATCCAACATCATCATCAATACATGAGATACATAAATAAAGTGATTATTCTCACAAAGTAAAAGTCCCATCTTAGAAAACACCTTTTCATCCCATGCTTTATGAAGTAGATTGAGCATTGACATGCCCTCATATTTAGCCCTGTTGGCCTTGTTGGATCCAAGCATCATTCCAACATTATGCAAAAGAATAAATAGAGACATATGGGTGGACAAATATGTCAAACCATATTCTCCCAATAGTAGTCACCGGAGTAGGGCCTCTTGCTTCCATCCTCCATCTCCACCATGCAAGACGAATAAGCCAAAATCCCCCAAAAGCAACCAAAGCAACAAGAGATCTTGTTGCCTTTTCAACTCCTCATGTGCATCATGAAGTAAAAACATACTGATAGACATGTGGAATGTCACATCAGCCCAATACAAGCAAACACCATCAATACACATCATGAGAGCACCATGAAAAGTTTTACACAATACAAAGCACATATACATAGGAGATGTCATGTGATGGCCAAAATCTCTGAGCAATAACCAAATTAAATATGCCTTATTTTGCTGCATTCTATCATTGATACACAAGGCATAAATCAAAGAAATATGAGCTATGGGGTGGTAACCATACTCACCCAAGAGTAGCAAGCACAACCATGACTCCTTCTTCATTACATGTGTGTTATTCAAGGCATGGATCAAAGGAATAGGAGCCTTTGGGTAGTAACCAAACTCACCTAAGAGCAACCAGTGTAACCAAGATTCTTGCTGGCCCATGTCATATATTTGCAAGTGGTGTAATATTCCTAAATTAGCATGCAACTAATTGGAATATTAAAATCTAATTTTGCTTTCTTGTTTGATGAATCAGTGGGTAGGGAGACCGATAAATCTCTTTATTAGGAATAAAACCACTTCTCATGTGAAAGTGGATCATATTTTAAGCTTAATAAAGCACCCTAAGGTGTGAAAAGGGGCTAGAGAATGTGGACTGGGTCAAATTTGACCAAATCAAAAATCTTGTCATGGAGTAGATGGAAAAGTGTATGGGAGAATAGATGTCAACTTTGACCTTCCTGGGTTGTCTTGGAAAAGTGTATGGGATAATAGATCTCCATTTTTGGCCTTTTATGACCATGATATTATTAGATCCATTTATTTACATGTCCCAGCTACAACATTAGTCACTAAAATTGCGTTGTGCTTGCCTCAATACTTTGTGTAGCAGTTTTTTACATGTTTTGGGTGCACTTTGGCATTGGAGGCTTCTTTTGCCTATATTGATGGGCTTGATCCCCAATATATTGTACTTATTTATTGATATTATACATAATACCATGGATCTATCATTTTTCTCACATGTAATTTGTTAATACTTGCTTATATTTCTATTATTATGAGCTATATTATTGCTTTCCCCATTTGGGAATATTATAGTTGTATCAGAGCATAATCTTGGCTCAGCCTGTGAAGACATTGCATCTATGTTATCAGAAGTAGAATAAGATTCTCACAGAAAGGAGAAGGCTTACAGAAGAGACAAAGGGAAGTCTCCATTATTTGGAGAAATGGAGGAAAAGAAGTTTTCAGAACTTCTTCTCCAAACTATGCATGAGCTTAAAAGAGAAATCAAGGGAATGAGGAGGGAAAGACATGAAGGTCCCTCAAGAAGATTTGCACATTAAGAAATCTATAGTTCTTCATATTATGGGTGTGATAATTCAGCCACACAATCAGATCTAGAACGTAGTACCATGCCTACATTATTGGCAAGAGAAGAAGAAGGAGGAGAAACACCAAAGGAGGAGACTCTTGGTGAATATCTCCAAGAATATGAATCTCAGTCTAGAAGATTCAAGGAGCATCTAAGCTTCCAAGGGTTTTTTCAAATCAAAGAAGATAGAAGACCCAGTAACTAAAATAGAAGAAGAGGGTGCATGCAGAACACTTTGGGTATATTTTTTCTACCTACTTTTGATGGGTCACCCAAGAGCACAGCCAAGGCTTAGGTAAGGAATCTAGACACATATTTCCAGCTGCATCAAGTTTCAGAAGAGGAAGCCATTAGAGTATAAGCGCTCCATCTTGAAGGTAAGGCTTATTCCTGGTGGTTATTTAAATCTTCTTCATTTAATAATTCAAATATATATACTTATGCAAAGTTCAGTAGGAGGTTAGTGAAAATATTTGATTTGAAACAATCTAAAATTTCCTTGGGAGAAAAAGCCAAGCCCAAGAAATCAGAACCCTTGCATGAGTTGGAAGGATCCATGAAACCAACTCCATTTAAGAACATTGTTGAGGGGATTAAAGATCTGCAACATGCTTTTCCAAGGGAAAAGGCCCCACTTCAGCAAGAACTTTCTTCTCAAGAAGAAGACATGAGGATTCCTTTTTGAAAAGGAGATCAAGACAAAGGATCTCTTAATGATGAGGCATTCTCCATTTAAGAGGAGAAGGAAGATGAAGAGCTGGAAATGTCCTGCAGTGTTGTGAAAACAGGAGGAGAACTACTTTTATTTGGGAATGGAGATGAAGCAACCACTTCAACTAGAGGAGCTTTTTTATCTTTGAAAGTGGTTCCAAAGGATCTTACCTATGAATATCATGAGCAGCATGTGTCTATGTTGATAGGAAATGAGAGAAAAAAATGGAGGAAGTGTGTTCCGACATTGAATACCATTTCAGGGACACACACTATGATAGATCATTCTTTTTTTATTGATACTTTTGACACCAATGAGATTTTGGGTGTACATAGATTGATTACAATTAAAAAATACACCCTAGACTGTGAGATCTTGCAAAATCTAGGAGGAAATGAGAAGGAGGGCCAACACCAAATTATTGGGAACATATACACCCATCATTTTCATGAGGTTTATGCATAGAAGCAGGAGGATGATTTGTGCAGTGAGGACAGGGACAAATCAGTCCACTCACATATACAACCTGCTCTAGGCCTTGATGTTTCATTAAATGGAGGCATTCCACCAGGGATACCCCTTGATTAGAAAAGGATAAAAGAGTTCTCTCAACATGTTGCACCACTAATAGATCCAAGGGGAGTGGGAACAATGGGAGGTCATTGTACAACGCTAGGAGTCTTGGGTAGACTCAAGGAGGAGGAAGAAATTGTCCCAACATCATCATTACCCACTCTCATTTTAGATATTGCGCTGAGAGAGGAGCAACAAGGGATAGGATATGCCAAAGAAGAAAGCATCAAAATGACAGGTGCTTCACATGATAGATCAACATCATTGTCATTATTGAGTATTGACCCTTATTGGAGATCCCAGCTATTAGTGGAATACTCCAAGGATCTCTTTCCATGCAGAGTGCTTGATGACCAGCTATATGATGGGATATATGCAGTAGTAGATGGGGTCATCTATTTTCATAGTAGAGTCTTCTTGACTAGGGCCTATAAGCTCAAGGAGAATCTACTAGATGCAACATATGAAGGTTTTCTTTCCAAACCCACTTGTTTTATAAGAGCATACCGTACTATCTTGGAGGGATTCATTTGGGAAGGCTTCAAACAGGAGATGCACCATCATATGAGGAGATGCATGGATAATTTGGAGGATGAGGAGAGACATGAATCTTTGGTAGAGTTATCACATCCAATTACTTCCTCATTGGGAGTGAGAGGAGGCCCATATATGAGCCACCTTACTAGCTTGAACCTAATACATAGTAAAGATTGTATTTATGTACATCATGATTCATTTACTATGTATTTGCATTTCCTTATCATACATGTGCAGGGCATTGTTCCAAGAGGGGGCACTTTTCCTTCTAGACTTCATGGTCTACTTGAGGCCATAAGCAACATTTATAATGGTCACTCCCTAGGAGATCCTAGGGAGATGATATGTTATGCAGGGTATGCTCAATTTTCACCATACACCATACACCTTCTCCGAGCTTGTGAGGAGATTGGGGTAGCAAACAAGTGGTGGGAAAACCACACATCATGCCATATTCTGATGCAGTTAGGAGTAAAACTACACTGGCTACACTTGAGGGACCATTTTCCTTCTCCATTACTAAACATGGAAGCTAGCATGACTTTGATTATGATCCCATATGTTGATGATATTCTTATTCTTGTTGGGGAGATGATTGGAATGATGACACATTGGTTGGATGTGTCCATTGGGAATGAAACTTCCCACGTTTCTTCATGCTTCAAGGGGAGCATGGGACATTATATGGCTACTACATTATATCACTTGTTTCCTTATGAAGGGATCTATATGATTGAGTTATGTCTTTTGGAGGAGCCTTTCACATGGGAGGAGTTTTTCTATGAATTACAATTCTGGAGGGCGATTCATTTTATATGGATGATGACTTGGAGGATGGAGCTTCACATGGAGATGAAGGTTCCCTATATTTTGCATATCTATCCTTGTTGTTGCTTGAGGACAAGAAACATTTGGGAGGGGAGGATTGTAATATTCCTAAATTAGCATGCAGCTAATTGCAATATTAAAATCTAATTTTTCTTTCTTGTTTGACGAATAAGTGGGTAGGGAGACCCATAAATCTATTTATTATGAATAAAACCACTTCTCATGTGAAAATGTATCATATTTTAAGCTTACTAAAGCACCCTAAGGTGTGAACATGGGCTAGAGCATGTGGACTAGGTCAACTTTGACCAAATCAACAACATTGTCATGGAGTAGTGGAATTTAATGAGGGACAATGCAGTTTTAGATGGAGACACCTTGCATGGAAGTAGTGTCATAAATGAATGGGGCTTAGGGTTTGGAAGCTCATTTATTATAAAAAGAAGAGGATGGAAGCCATATTAATTATGTATTGGTATTTTATATTTCTAAATATATGGTCTGTTTAGACATATAACTTTCTTTGGATATTTAGCTAAGATAGCAATGTTGTTTAGTACAGGGTGTTCCTGATCGGGAATCCCACCTCTATCCTTGAGAGGCCTCTTGGAAGAGCTTTGTACTACATTTACACATTCAGGTTTTAGACCAAGCTTCAGTCTTGTGGTACAGCGTAGTTTCTATTGAGAGATGTGCTGAGTTGCAGGGTGCAGCAGTGGAAGATTGTATTGGGTGTTTTCTGAGCTAGTTTTGCAGTGGAGGAAGGATTCCTTCCATTGGAAGGCCAGTAAATAAGCCCCTTGGGATTATTTGACATATTTGGCAGCATTCCAAGGTGATTTTACCCCCTACAGTGCAGTTCCAGTCCATATCTACGTTATTTTAGTGAGTTGTTGCAGTAGTAAGTTCAGTGCTCCATTTGGAGTGTTTGCTTTCCATTGAAGGGATCAACCCTTCATTGAGAGAGTATTTTGGAGGAGTCCTTTAAAATATACATCATATTCAGCCACCTCCTTATATGTACTTCAGTCGCTGTGAATCTTCAGCCCTAGGGCTTTAGATCCACCATTTATATTTTGTGTATTTCTGGAAACCCTTCCTGGGTTGTCTTGGAAAAGTGTATGGGAGCATAGATCTCCATTTTTGGCCTTGTATGAGCATGATCTTCTCATATCCATTTATTTACATGTCCCAGATACAACATTAGTCACTGGCACTGCATTGTGCTTGCCTCATTACTTTGTGTAGCAGTGTATTACATCTTTTGGGTGCACTTTGGCATTGGAGGATTCTTTTGCCTATGTTGAGGGGCTTGATCCCCAAGATATTGTACTTATTTATTGTTTTTATACATAATACCATGGATCTATCATTTGGCTCACATGTAATGTGTTAATACTTGTTGCTATTTCCATTATTATGAGCTATATTCCTACTTTCCCCATTTGGTAATATTACAAGTGGTCATGCAACCCCTTGCTTATCATCCTCACCCACTCATCCCAATGTGGATGATGAATGATGTTTTGCAAAAAAAATGGTATCCTTCCATTGTATAATACCATCCTTGCCAAACTAATGAATAAATTTGCACTCCATGATATGTTGGAGTGCACCTCCAATGAGACCTCTCCATGAGTTCTCCTTATCATCAATGGCTCTCCAAAACCAATAATGTTCTTGATTTTTTGTAGGTAGAAGTTTCTCTTTGAGCTGTGAGATGCTCACTGAGAAGGAGTCATCTTGAAAGGGGAAAATTTTCTCCATCTCAAGATCTCTACCATCTATCTTCTTCTCCTCCATTACTTCATGAATGAAGTTGTTATTTTATTTCTCCCATAAGGAATGGATCCTCTTCTTCTCACTGCTGCTCATTAACAACAATGTAGATCTGGAAAGTGATGCATGTGTTGTCTCAAAGCAAGGTACAATGTTGAACTCATAGCCAACCAATGTACATAGGATCATACTCATCCCATCTTCTGAAACTCTACACTTAAACTCAAAGGGTTGAATGTAGTCCATCAATGAAAAACTAGGATGGTTCTTTCTTTCTTCCTTGATTAGATCAAGGGTCCTTTGCACAGTGATATGATGCTTCTCCAAATCAGCATGTTATTCTAACCCTTGTTCATGCATTAGCCCTGATGGCATGTCCCCATAGGTTTCAATAAGAGGTACTGAAATAATATGAGATGAAATTGGATGCATACCTTGGATCAAATAATACTCAGAACATCTTGCAAGATCACAAGAGTTTCTTCTTCCGGTGATATGATCTCTCCAACTACTGGTAAGAGTGATTGCTTCTCTTCTATCAATGTACCAGCGCTGGAATCTACCTCCTCTTCCTCATGCATCTCCTGAATCATGCATGGTACTCTATATGTCAAGAGCTTAAGACTATCTTGCAAATATGCAAGTGTCTCTCCTCCTGACACAAGTACTTTTGCAGCTAGTGGTGAATGTAGTGACCCTTTTTCCAGAGTGACAAGAATGACATCCTCCTTTATTTCCTGAGGAAATGTCTCTTTGTGACACATCTATGGTTTTCTCACATCAAACTTCTTTCTCAACTTGTGAAATAAATCTGAATATTTAGTCACCTTTGCATGCTCCATGTGACCAAACCACCAATCATTGGCTTCACCTAAAATATGAAGTGCTGCAATCTGGACAACCTATTTTTCAACCATAGGATGTAGCCTAAAAAATGCATCTAACTCTTTCCTCCAAGCCTTAATAGTGCTTGAGGAAGATCCATCAAATTTAGGCAAATATAATCTATTGTTCCTCTTCCTTCTATTGCTGCTATAGGACCTTCTTTCTTATTTGAGTTTGAAGAATTTTTGGAGAGTTAGATTCTCCTTGAATGCTCTAGATTTTTCCTTATACTCTTCTAGATATAGATCGAGAGTCTCATGAGTCTCTAGTTCACTTCTTTCTTCATTCCTATACCACTCACCTTCTTCAAAGAAAGTGGGCATAGTAGATCTATGAGGAGACCTATGATTCTCCGGTCTTCTTTGTTGCTGAAAAAAAGTATTGGGACCTTCTTCATCTTGAAACTTTCTTGAGGTTTCTCTTTGACTTCCTTTATTCATTTCATTGATCTCCTTGGAGAGATCCTTCATAGTCCTTAAGAAAGAGGCAACAAAACTTAATCCCTCCATAGTAGTAGATCTCTACTATCTTCTTTTCATATGTTGTCAATAATGTCCACAAGCTGAGCCAAAGATCATGCTCCAATACCACTGTAATATCCCAAAATGGAATAATGCATTGTTACACAAACATAATATTTGAAACACAGAAAATATACATGTAAAGTTATGATCAACACAGATATACACAGAATAAATAAGCCATTATATTCCATAGGAGATGATTTAGTTACAACAGTGTAAAAAATAAAGGTACTCTAGCCAAAGAGATGGCCTAGAATGACCCTGAAAGCATGCCAAAACTAGCATTGCGTCACTGGAGAGCTGCAAGAAGCAATATTGTGTTATCCCTTCAACAGATAATGAACATGTAGTGGATGGCTAAAAGGGAAATGCAGATCTATGGAGATCAGGAGCTCTAATGATGCCAAGATTCCAAATCTGGGAAATATGATGGAAACCCAAGATAACCCAGAAAGGATTTTCCAAATCTATGAGTCTAGCAAAATCCTCTTAAGGTTTCACTCTACAACTATTGGGTCTGCAGATTCGAGCTACATCTGATTACATTATTTCTGTAGTATGATGTACAACCAGATATAATCTTGAAGGGATGATCCCTTCTTCAGAACTCCAAGTAGAAGCTTGAGATCTTGTCTCTTCTTCCTCCTCCTCAAAATGTAGCAATTGAAGATGCAGCTACTAGGAAAAATGTGTTGTACAAGAGGGAGAGAATCAATGCCTAATGAAATGTGCTACAATAAGCTCTATTCTGATGGAAATAGTGATGACAAGGTGAGGGGATAATCCCTCACAGGATTCCTCGTTGAATTGCTAGAAACTTCCTTCCTCCTTTGGATCTAAAATGATGGACTATGCAAAAATTGATGGGACTACTACTGATAGGCGGTCAATAATATTTGGTCTAATGCCAGATTTGAAATGAGTCCCTGGGTTTGTTGATATTGAAGCCCAAGGTGATAGGAATAATCCTTCATCGGTTCCTCAGCTAAAATACTAAAGACAACCTTCTCGTCTCAAACTGATCTTCAGAAATAACACAATTTCTGAATATGGATATTCTGTAGAGAGTAAGATTACTATGGCACCAATGCCTGATGATGAAATATCAGCTCAAAATAACTTCCTGGAGTAGGCACACAATTTCCCCATGGATAACGGTAGGATTCCCACTCGGGAACACCCTATGCTAAACAACACTGCAGACTTAGCTAAACAACACAAGAGTGCATTGAATGTCAAAAGACAACTCCTGATATAAACAGATCATCAAATCATAAACTAAAGCCTCCTCTAATGTTTCCTTCATCTTCATTATATATTTTATGAGCCTTCCCATGCCTTGGCCCACCTCTAAACTGTGTTGTTCATGTGGACATAATCATCCATGTTTGACTGCACTGTCTCTCCAAGTCCTCCATCATGTCTACATGCAATGTGCACCCTCTCCATCATGTGTGCATTAAATGCACTACTTTCTCCATCACTTCATCATGAATGATCTATGATCTTATTTTATATTCCCTCTATGATATCAGTTGACTTATTCAACCTCTATGATCTATCTCATTAATGAGACAGGATCTCCACTCCATTCACATTAGTAACTGCTCCACTACTCCATTATGTAGATATATGTTTAATTAATCCACATTCACACATCAAAAAGTGGATCTTATTCATCTTTGAGGATTATGGGTCCCTCCACCATTTTATTTACTTAATTAATTAACAAAATTAAGAACTATAGTATTCCAATTATCTTGTGAAAAAATGGGAATATTACATTATTCCTCTATCTTTGAACCATTATTTATTTTTCAAACTCACGGTCATATCTATACTAGCCTGTATACTCATCCTATTATCCCTATGTTGACATCTTCATCAAGCAGGTTTCCATCAAGGAAAACACATTTTTCATAATGCCAATAACTCATTATTTGGCTTTGTCAGTCACGTAGATAGCCTCAGCTTCAAGTATCATTTGGTAAAGCACAACAAAGAAGTGCTCAACTAATTTTTCATAAACTGCCCTGTAACTGATCTCCGAAAGTAGTTTGCAATAAATATTGGCAAAGAACTATTGTCGAGTACATTTCCACCCTAGACCTGGAAACTCATTTCGAGGGAAATTCCATCAAGCAGGTATACAAACATAAAGAAATAAGGTTTCCCACTTTGTGCATCCTTATTTGCCTTTGACAAATTAATATGCAGTTGTTGAGCTAAGATATTTGACCAGTTGAAGATATTTCCTTCTACAACCACCGCGTAAAACATGTAAATCCATCCTTCTTTACACAACTCGATGCTTTCCTACCCATACAGTCTGTAACACATGGCCATGAGGTACTGGTAAAATTTATTTAATTCTTTTTTCCTATAGATTCCCTCTAACTTTTGGAGAAATTTAGTTGGTTCTTTCCACCATGTTCTAATCTCATCCTTTGTATTAAAATGATACCAAACTACATAATACTTAGAATTTAGATATTCTTCAAGCTTCAATAGTTTTAAGTATGAATGGAGATCGCGTGTTTGATATGTCATGAGCTCTTTCCCCCTCACATTTGAGAATCAAGTTCTTGGATTCTATACCCTGAAATATCCATCATATTGCTTTTGCACATGGTAGCATTAGATATCTACAAGAAACCCCATGGAAATTGGATCTATTAACATTAATGAAAACTCTCTATCTTATAAATGTTATGGGAACTTTCTTATTAAAAACATATTTTATTTTTTGCCTTGTTATAGTTGTATAATTATCCACAAAACACTTTTTATTTTCAAAAATAGGTACTCCATATTTAGAAATTTCCACAACACCTTCATTACTACTTTATGTGGCCTCCCTAGTTGGTGCTTATCTTGTGACTGAAGGAATCATATCAGTGGAGTATGAGAGATTAATAAGCTCTTTTTTGGCAGCACCTAGAAGTGAATATGCACTCATGGAAACACAAAGTTAGTTCCATGGAATATCATCTATTATATCAAGACATCAAATACAAAAGGTAGTCACTGAGAGGGAGGATTGCACAAGCTCTTACGATAAGAGGGTAAACTGATGCAAGTTTGACCTAATTGATCAATGGAAGTGTGCACTATGCAATGGAAAAGAGGAGGGACTGCACATGATGGATCAATAAGAGGCAAGGGTAAAAATATGAGCCCAATTTTGGAAAGTGTGACCATATTGTCATCAAGTGAGGTGCATTGGCTAACCACAAGGGGTGCACACTAAATTTCATCAAGAAGTGCATAGTTAATTGCCTCTGAGAACAGTGAAGTTGAGTGTCACAAGGGACTGCGTAGTTAATATTTTGTGCAATTTTCTATCATAAGGAGTTGCACAATTGATTGCCATAGAGGATTGAAAAATCCCTATTATCAAGGCATGCACAATCACTGCCATTAGGAAGTGTGTAGTTGTGGGTGACGAGGAGTGACTCTCATCATGAAGTGTACAATACTTGTTTGAGAAAAGTGCACAATTGAGGGAAACACAAGTTAAGCATGTGAGAATAAGAAGTTTTGGCACTTAAAATTATGAGAAGAAGGCTTGATACTTAGAAAATTAAGACCAAGGATGAATTTAAAAACTTAAAATGATAATTCACAAGATCAAAAAGAGGCTCCTAAATTTGAATATAGGAAAAAATTTGGAGGGGGTTGTAGCACTTACAGCAAAGTAAAATCCTATATAATTGAATACCTTTTTTTGTATTGGTTTCTAAATTTTCTAATGAGAAAGGTAATCCCTTTACTTTACATGGAAATCCATACTGTGACCAGGTGATTTTTTGATGGAGAAAGTGTACAAATTCAACGACAAATACAAAATTTTGCACTAAAAGTAGACAATCATCACCTCAAAATCTCATTTCACTATGTAAAACAAATAGCTGATGATTTTATTTTAGGATTGTAATTCTTAGAGCTGGTTGATCTTGTGAAAATAAAGAAGGAAAAATCCTTGAGTTTCATGTTGGTGGTATGCAAATAAATACTCCCCTATTTCTAAAAGGGAAAAGTAAAAGAAAAGAACATGAACAAAAACAACTCAGAAGGACTGGTTTCAAAGTCACATCAATGACTTGAATAAAATGGAGCTAAGTGTCCATTATATATATATATATATATATATAGACTTATGGTGAATAATTATAATCTCAACGAATTCGATTTAAAATATGGTTTCTTATAGATTCGAATAACCCTAGAATATCAACACAAAACAACCTTTTTGGTTCCCATGGACATCACTAGTGGAAGGTAATTCCTTTTGGATTGAAGAATGCCCCAAGAAAATTTCAAAGGAGGATGGAAGGTAATTCAGAGAACACCCATGGATATTTTTCTAAATTGATTATATTTTTATTTTTTATAAAAATATTCAAGAACATATTAATCATTTATAACAATTTTGTGGCATGGTCTTTAAACATGATATTGTGCTTTCTAGAAAAGATGAAAAAAATTTGGTTGAAAGAAAATATTCTAAAATATTTTGATAAGTTCCCCAACTGTCTTACTGATAAGAATCAATTGCAAAGGTTTTTAAGGAGCCTAAACTATCAAGCTATTCTATAAAGGACAAGCAAGAGATATCTTGGTATTGCAGCAACGACTAAAGAAAAATCCTTCTACTTGGTCTATAGTTATGTTTGATGTAGTAAAAATGGTTAAAGAAAAATTTCAAGACTGTTCTCATTTGTCTCTCCCCATAGGTGATGGAAAATATATTGTTGAAATAGATAAATCGATAAGTACATGGTCTGGTTTATTGATTGAAGAGTTTGAAGGAAAATAAACAATTTGTTCTTATGCTCTAGGATCATTTCATCGCACAAAACTAAACTATTTGTCAATTCACAAAGAGCTACTTGTAGTAAAAATTATTGTTTTACATTTTAGGTTGTATCTAAATCGTGTTCATTTATTTATAAGGATTCATTTAAAAATCCTCCCAGGAATGCTAAAGTCTAAAAAATTGCTTACTGATAGTAATTCAAGAATACAAAAGTGAGAATTATGGCTAGATAATCTTGACTTTGAAATACAACATAAACCTAGTCATCTAAATTGTTTGGCTGGTATGCTGACAAGAGAAGAAAATGTTGTAAACTTGGCTATGTTCTCTACAGCACCATCCAAAGGGAAGAAACCAATGACAATAAAAGAATAATCTATTGAAACTCAAAGAGTTTTGTTTGCAAAAAAATGAACAAAGACATATTAAAAGGATCTAGGTAGTCAATGTATTCATCCAAGAAGTACTAGAGATGATGAAAAAAGAAAGGGTAGAAGAACAATTTTTGAAAACCCTAATTTCAGAAACCAAGTCCTTGCCTTTAAAGATCTAGATTCTTGGAAAATGGGAACAATTTTTTTTTGAAGGAATGAGGAAAGCCGAAATCAAGATTGGAAATTATGTAAATTAAATTATGTTAAGTATATGTCAATAAAGTGTGATAACAATTTATTATATTACAGTGATATAGGATTGGGCCTAATAACTTGGGAACAATATTTATTAATCTTGTAGTGTGCCAAACAAAAAGGAAAAACTTTCATATGTGAATATACTAAAAATCTTGTCAGAAAACCATGGATAGGTTGGACCAAAGAACTTCTCAAATAATTCATGCCTAAAGAAGGTTGGAATCTCAAAGGGTCACAATTCATCCTAAATTTACAAAATGAATTAATAAAATCATCCCAGTTGGAAATGTGGATCAAATTCAAACTCAAATTTGCAAGATCAGAACTTTCAAAATTACATATTCCAAAGAATGCCTTTTTTGAAAAGGCCATCAAGAATCAAAAGAATGATGTGATTGGGTTTATCATGAAGATTTGTACCTCAAAATAAATGGTAGAGACTCATTCCAAAGGGGAATATCTACTACCAGGAGGACACCCGCTAATGAGTGGATCCATAACTGAAACATGCCTTGATGATTATATTTTCCCTTTATGTAATTTCACTACATAAAAAGACCCATATTGGTTAGAGGATGAAATGTCAAAGAATGATGTGATTGGGATTTCTCATGAATAGGTGTAGTTCACAAAAAAAGTTAAAGACTCATTCCAAAATGGAATATCTACTACCAGGAGGAAACCCACTAATGAGTGGATCCATAACTGAAACATGCCTTTATGATTATCTTTTCCCTTTATGTAATTTCCCTAAATCACAAGACCTGTATTGGTCAGAGGATGAAATGTGATGGGTAGAACTACATACTCTCGAAAGTCGCATGGAACCTTAATGTGAATAATTTCCTCATTTTCAAATAATGTTTCATGGGTGGTTGACACTCCATTGAGTAATAATTTATCCATGCTCCATGAAATAATTCTTAGTGGGTGGAAAACATTCAAATGTATAAAAATTTATCTATGCTCCATGGGTGGTACTTCACTCCAATTTTTAAAGTAATATTATCATCTTACAATATGGTGTCAATGTCTAGATTATGATCCCCATGTGTTGAAATATCATTTAAGGGATGCAATAACATGAGGTAGCCCTCTCATGCCTTGAAATTTGTAATGAAGTATCATAAGTTTTGACTTTCAAGTGCTACTCATAGATTACCTAGTAAAACAACTATATTTTTAGAAATAGGCTATGAAAGCTCCATTTTGATCATTGGATTTAGAGTCAATGATCTCTAATTATGCTCTCTTCCTACACTCCTTGCAATAAGAAGATTAAAAAAAAACTTTGTCTCTCTAGTCAAGTCACAACATGGTTTTTTGTATTCTCTCACCCTAAGCATTGTAGTGATCTGTTAAATAAAAAACAAGGCAATGTTTATTGTTAAATTATTATTCTTGTAATCTAAATATTATATGTTGAAGCTCAATTAAAGGTCTACGATCTAGTTTGTATCTACTGGAAATTCTTGAGTGCAAGTTTGAGGCACAAGTGATTGGGTGGTCACAATGTAATATCTTTATTTTAGGATAGTGTTAACCACATGAAAACTAAGTCTTTTCTCCCATTTTTTCAAACTTTCGTTGTAGTAAGACTTTTTGGGGAATATCTACCAAAAATTATCAATTATGTTTAATAGAATAGTACTCTATGAAACTCTCTCTTATTGGTCAAGTATCAAATTAATGGTAATTTGTCTCTACTAGTTTCGACATGTCCTAAACAATAGTTTTTTTTATAATTTTAACACAAAATCATTATCATAATAAATAAGAATTGGTTTCTTCTCAACAACTCCCAATTTAGGGAATACGTTTTCATCCACATTACTTATTGCTACCACTGGAATGAATAATACAATTAACCTTAATAGGTGATATGAGCAACACAAACATGTTTCTTACAACTCTAAAAAGTCACACTTAATCATAATGAAAAGAAAGAACATATGAAGGAATTCGTGAAATTTGAATTTCATTTCCAAGAATCCATAAATCCATATAAATAACCATATTTTTTACCACATACACAAAGCTATTAGAAATCATACTACTCATTTATTAGGGAACTATATTACTAGTCTTCAAATGCTCATTTATAGAATTCATTATGAATTTAATTAAGGTATTCATTGCATACCATGAGTTAGAATGAGTATATTACATAAGTAAAATTACACTACTAATTAATTGATGATTCAAAGGAGCATCAACATATTTACCTGAGCCATTCACCACACACTTTTATGCAAATATCTACATGTGTGAAATATATTTTCTTTCTTCCATTCTAAAATCATTCCAAATATATACAGTTTATTTGGTTTGAGTCAAAATAAGGTGATGTTGATCTTGTACTACCTCTAAAATAAGGCAATAATCTGAGTCAAAATAAGGTGGCATTTATCTTGTACTACTTTTGAAATAAGGCAACAATCCTTCATCTCAAATTCATGAGGTAACTCATTTTTTATCCAATTAATAAAATTATTTTCATTATTGGATAAAATGAGATCATCCATAGACTAAACAAGAAGTACAATGATATCTACTTAAGATAGAAATTTCAAATTATCATTTAAAAGGGACTTATTTATGTCTTCCATGGGCCACTAAAAAATATGCATGGCCTATGCATGATGACTTTTATAATACCACAAAAGGCATTCTTTAACCTTCATTTATGATAGTATTTATTAACAACCTTGAAATCTTATAGTTATCACAATATATTTCTTCCCCTATAAATCAATAGAAAATTAGTCTGCATATCCATTTGGTGAATATTCCAGGCATAAGAAGTCCATTCAGTGATACAATACATTTAATAGAGACACATCTAGAAACTAGAGAAAATATATCATTATAGTCATTGTATGCTTTTTCACTGACCTTTTGTAGAAAATACTCCATTATAATTTGTAATGGAATAATCATAATTATGGTTCAATTTGAATATCCATCTACTATCAACCACCTTCTTCCTCTTAGACAAATGGATAAACCTACTTGTGTCACTCTTCATGATGTTTTCATATCTTCTGGAATATCATTAGCTCAATTTCCAGAACATTATGCTTAATTCATACCAAATAAACCGAGGTACTCATTAAAACAACAAAATCGATTCCATCCTCTTATTTGGAATTCTAAGTTAAGTAGAATTTCTAAGAGGATTTAGGACTCAGTTTTTTTCTCAATATTCCTCTCTCAACATTTGCTTAATTTATTTACCTACATAGTTTTTCCCTAAATATCCCTTGATGAGATTTTTGGTCACCACCACTTTCCACATTAGATCCTTTAGAATTATTGAACATAACTTATAACAGCTATTGCATATGCTTTCACCTACATATCAACATTGCTAGATGTCATGAAACTAAAATCTCAAGAAATAACCTTTGGTATACATAGTAATGCATCTATATTTAGGGACAAATATTTTGTATGCTCTAGACTCTTTATTGTGCCCAACAAATATATCATCCTCATTTGTAGCTTCAAGATTATTTATCTTCTCTAAAGTATTTTAAGTATAATATGAGAAGCCAAATGCCCTAAAGATGAATTGGAGATTCCACTATAGTAAAGGCTCCCTGGGTTTTAATATCTTTTAAATAATTGGGAACTATATTGAAAATATAAACAACAATATTCCATTCTTCAATGCATAGGAATCAAGGCATACCAAAATACTCCAAAATGAATATTGAAATTTCCACAATAATGAAATTCATCATTTCTACAAGTAATTATGTTGAGGAGTATAAGGAACACAATACTCCTCATTAATGCTAGTTCTCTTGATAAATCCAACTAATTGGTTATATTTGTATTCATTTTTATTTCCGCTTAGTACTTTGATATTATGTCATGTTTTCTTCTAAGCAAGGGATTCAAACACACTCAATCTATGAAAAATTCCATCATTATGATTCCAAAAATAGATCCAATACTTTCTATAAGAAACACTTTTACATATTACATAGTGTAAGAATCCAACACTAGAAGTAGTACTACACTCATTGGTCCAACAATCCAAATGAATAAGATGAAGAAATTTTGTTACAAGATCCTTAGTAATCGACAAGAAGTGCTCTCTATAATTCTTTTACATGGAACATGAATCACATACACCTCCTTTTTTTGGAGAAAAGTTAGTAATGCAATTCATCATTTGTTGAATGTGTTCCAATATTTCAAGCTTTAGGCCATTAATGTTTTATGCAAAATATATATATATATATATATATATATTTTAGAAATTATACTAATTCTATTATGAAAACATAGTGTTACAAAACTGCCGCATTCCAGCTATGGAAGCCTGAAGACTGGGCTTGATGTCCATGCTTTAACAAAATATCGAACTGCCCAGTGTGGGAAACCAGTTCTTTTAAGAGAAGTTTCATCGCCCTTGAGAGGGAAACCGGTGCATTGTTCATTGCATACATCATAATAAAACAAAAAAGACAAGAGTAACTGGTAGCTGCTGCTGCTATAGAAAGCCCATAAGAAACATAGAATTTCCCAAAACAGTAGAACGAGTGTACCATTTGAACTAGGACAGGCGAGAGTTACTGCTCGTGAGCTGGAGAAGGCGGCTCCTCCACTATACGACACCAATACTCGCTTTCTGGTTCTTCATCGTCACCTTTATGTTCGCCATCTTTGCACATTGTACCCGCGTCCACCTGCATGGGTTGATTACTCAAGTCTGGAAGAGCTGAACCTGGGGTCTTGACTGGTCTCTCAGGAGCATTCGCAGCTAGCGCAGGGTTAAGACCCAGGGGAGGGGGTTTTGGACTAGACAAGGGAGTAGGTCTGTGGGACGCTTCTTCTCTTAGGGTGACTGTTACAAAGACATTGACAGAAGGCTTGTTTAAGGAGCAGTCAAAGAGGAGCTCTGCCCTCTGAGAAGATTGGCGAAGGGTGGGACTATATGAACCAAACAAGGCAGGGTAAAACGGACTGGTCAAGCAGTGGAAGGATGCAGAAAGGGTTGAGTTGCGTGTGCAAAGTCAGGATGGTTGTCACGCCCTCTGTGGCTATGGGTTACAGGAGAACGCCTCCATGCAACAGTCTTAGAGGAGGTCTCTGCATCAGAGCTCGTGGAGGGACATGAATGTGCAGACCGCCCACGACTTGCACCCCGGCGACAGCGCATCCGGTGTCGCAGCCTAGGCATGGCTGAAGAAAAATTATGAGTCTTCCTGAGACACAAAGAGCTGGAAAGGGTCAGAGGGAACCTGCAATGGTCATCATAGTAAAAAGGCAAAAAAGAATTGGAACAACAGAATAAAATTTGGGTGAAATGCGAACCAGGAGTGGTCTCCAAGCAGCTGAGAAGAGAGCAGCGTCGCCCTGTCTGTGTGCGAGCACTTGGATTGGCACAAGCAGCAGGGAATGCACTCCACCGAGGATGCAGAAAGCAGATGCAATCGGAGTAGGATCAATTTGAATCACCAAAAATAAAATCCACAATGAACCAGCTGAGCAAGAAATGAGATAGAAATCACCGACGAGGAGGATTAAATGCGCTCGGGGCTGGCGGAGTAATGACACTGTTAATAGAGCCACAGGGGGCCATATGGCCACCCCATGCGAGCCTCCTCAGGATGTGGCCAGGGACTGATGCCCCGTCAGGCTGCCATATCATCCGCATCTGGAACCGGGCGATCATTATGCACCATCTCGATGCAGTTCTAAAGAGTATCTCTATCATGGATGGTTTGAAGGGAGCCATGCTGGAGAACATTGATACTATTGACTCCTAAATTAGCTAGGAGATCAGCCATTTTGTTACCTTCCATTTTTGTGTGGGTGAAGGATATTTCTTGGTTGTTTTTCAGCCAGTTGTTTATTCTTTCAATTCTGGAAGCCAATCGCCAACTTGTGGCTATTTTCGTTGAGTTGGTGCCATGAAGTAGCTGGTTGGCCATGTTGATGAGGATCTGGGAGTCCCCTTCAATGATGGTAGGGGAGAAGTTGTAGTGGTGAATAATATTTAGCCCTTTCCAAAGCCCTTCCAATTCTGCTAAATTGTTGGTGTCCCAGCCTATGGAGCCGAAATAGATTGCCAGGACGTCTCCTTTGGAGTTTCTGAAGATGCCACCAAATCCAGCTTGACCTAGATTACCTTTTGAGGCTCCATCAAAGTTCAACTTGATGATCCCTGGAGGAGGAGGAGTCCATTGAAGTGGGGAATCTGGATTCTTTCGACTGTTGGAGCTGGAGATAGTCGATATTTTGAGCTGCCAGTTTTGCCATATGGCGATTTCCTTTGGTTGGTTGGGAAGGTCCTCTTCCTTCCAGGAGTGGAGAGCAAGAGACTCTTGGAGGTTATTACTGAAGTTGTTCCACAAGGTGTCCAAGGGAGTGGTTTGATCTTTGAAAATTCTTTTGTTTCTCTCTTTCCAAAGAGACCAAAAGAGAAGACCCGGAATGATTTGCCACAGAGTATTTAGAAGAGAGCTACTGTAAGGATGTCTGGGCCAGTTGCATATGATGTTAGTTAAATCCCCATTTGGCTTTCTCTTTTAACACTTGAAGCAGATTTTATCCCAAAGAGTGATGGCTAGCTTGCAGGAGATCATGAGATGTTGAGTTGTTTCGTTACTTTGTTCGCAGTTAGGACATTGTGAAGGTCGAAAGAATCCTCGTTTGAGAAAATTGTCCCAAGTGAGGATTCTTTTGTGGTTGAGTAACCAGAGAAACGTTGAGACCTTGGGCCATGTACCTGGAGTCCAAAAAAATTGCCATAGCGGATCACGGGGTAGAGGTACAGGGTGCATGAGGGAGAAGGCCTCTTTTGTGGAGAACATGCCTCGAGTCGAATATCCCCATCGAAGAATATCAGGATCCTCCGAGTACCTGATTTTACTACATTGTAATTCCTCACTAGTGTTTCCCAAGTATCATCCTGTGCGTGAGGAATGATATGAGTAGGATGCTGCCATTTTCTATATTCATTGCTTCTAGTGGGGAGCCAGAACTGGATGAATTTGACTTCCTCAGGTCCAATGATGTTTCCACCGTTGAGGATAAGCTTATCAATCAGCTTTTGGTTTTGCTTCCATGATTCAACCCAGAATTTGTCTGTATTCCCATTGCGAATTTCCTAGAAGATATGTTGCTGTATGAGAGAAAAATGTTGTTTGGCTACATTCTAGATGAGGGAGCCAGCGCTTCCTGGGGCCAGCCTGATTAGATATTTAGGAGGTCTATTATTTGCATACTTGTCTGTCCAAAGTTTGGCCCAGGGCGTGTGAGGATTTGAGAGCCATTTCCACCAAATACGGGCTCCCATAACTTCATTGTTGTGAAGAGGATCTCTGAGACCAAGTCCTCCTACCTCTTTTGGGGAGAAAACTGTGTTCCAGTTGACTAAAGCCCATTTCCGATTTTGGCTGGAAGACCCCCAAAGAAATCTGCGTTGCAAAACCTTAATCTGCTTGAGAACCCATTTCGGCACTGCAAGGACGAAGAAGAGATAGAGAGGCATGGATTGCAACAAAAATTTAATGAGAATGAGTCTGCTTGCCAGATTGAGTGCTCTGAAGGTCCAAGAAGAGAGTCTACCTTCTAATTTTTCCAAGAGAATATTCCAGGAAGAGTGTTTAATGGCAGTATCTACGAGCGGTGCCCCCAAGTATTTGGTTGGAAGGGAAGTGATAGAGATACCAAGAATTCGGGAAATGTTGGCTTGGTTTTGGGGAGGAGTATTGAAGAAGAAGAGTTGGGATTTGGATTCATTGACTAACATACCGAAGGCTGCTGAGAAAAGGTTCAAAATGGCTTTAAAGGATCGAGCTTCTTGGGCAGAGGGGAATCCAAAGAGCATATTGCCATCAACAAATTGCTGGTGGGTAGTAGAGGGAGAGTTATGGAGGGAGATGCCACGTAGTTGCCTGGTATGGACAACATGATGGATAAGTCTGCTGAGGCCCTCAGCCATGAGAACAAAAATAAAGGGGGATAGTGGATCCCCTTGTCTGATGCCTCTGGTCGGAGAAAAAGGAGTGGAGGGGATACCATTGATGAGAATGGAATAAAAGGGGGTAGTGATAAGGCTCATTATCCATATTATCCACATCTGGTCGAACCCAAATGCTCTTAGGAGGTGCTGAATATAACGCCAACATAATTTATCAAACGCCTTAGAAAGATCAATTTTAAGGAGCATACCTGGCTTCTTGGTACTCTTTAAAGAATGAATGACTTCATGAGTTAAAATGATGCCGTCCATTATTTGACGTCCCTCCATATATCCATTTTTCTCAGGCAATATTAAAAGCGGAAGAAGGGGCTTGAGTCAATTGGCTATGACTTTGGATATGAATTTGTAGATTACATTGTGGAGAGCAATGGGTCTATATTTTTCTGGAGTACTCGGGTGCTCTTCTTTTGGAACCAGAGCTATGAAGGTTGCATTGAGAGAGGGGAGAAGCCAATGTGAAGTTCTTGATTCCTCTACAAGCTGCCAGACTTCCATTTTGATGAGATCCTAGAAGTGGTGAAAGAAATTTGAGGTGAAACTGTTGGGACCTAGAGCTTTGCCTTCCTTAGATTGAGCCATCGTTGTTTCAACCTCCTGAAGGGAGACAGGGCACAGTAACATCTGATTGTGCTCAACGTTGACTGTCTTGGGTATCAGCTATGTTATTTTATCAATGGCAAGTTGCTTGTCTATATTGAGCTCTTCTTGCTGTATGCTTTTAAAGTAATTCAAAAGCACTTGCTCAATCTCCTCGTGTTGCTCCACTTGTTCTCCTTGCGAATTGGTGATGCGGGTAATGCAGTTTTGCATTCTTCTTTGAATTGTAGATTTGTGGAAGAACTTTGTGTTCCTTTCACCTTCTTTTAACCAACGTATTCTGGATTTTTGTCTCCAAAATATTTCCTCTTGTTTGTGCCTCTCCTCTAGCTGTTTCTGTATGTCCTGTTCTTTGGATGCCAGGAGATCTGTTCTACCTTCATGGATGATTTTTTGCTGAATATCTTCCATTTTGTTTTCAAGTATCTTTATCTTCTAGAATATGTTCCCAAAGACTAAAGGGTTCCAATTTTTGATGAGGCATTTGCGATGTTTAATTTTTTGCTGGAACTGGAACATCTTCGATCCTTCTGGTGGAGTGAAGCTGTTCCAAGCAACGTTGACCATGGATTTGAATGAAGGGTGTGAGAGCCAGAAGGCCTCAAATTTGAAAAGCCTTTTGAATTGGGTACCGATATTTTTCCAATGGAGAGAAATAGGCCAATGGTCCGAGCCTACCAACGGAAGTATCGAAGCAGAGAGGTTCCCTCCCAAATGAATGGCATTGTCCGAAATAAGAAATCGATCCAATTTTGAGGCGATCTGCTGATTCCCTATTCTCCTGTTGGTCCAAGTGAAGGAGCCATTTGAGAAAGGGAGGTCTATTAGCCAACTGTTGTTTATAAAGTCTTTGAAGTGAGAGCATTCTGGATCCAATCTTGGCCTTCCTCCAGTATTTTCTTCCAGCTTGGTAATCATGTTGAAGTCTCCTCCAACAATCCAAAGAGGATGAGATATGTTGGAATTTAGGACTTCCATGGTGTTCAAAAGCGCTATTTTCCTGGATCAGTCCTGGGGAAAATAGACATTTGAGAGGATCCCATGTATATTTGTTCCAATAGGATGAAAAGTGGCCTGTATGAGATTATGCATTGCATGAAAATTTGCGAGCTCTATAGTCTAAGTATCCCAAGCTATCGCAAGTCCTCCTGAAGATCCTGAGGCATCCACTGTCACCGAGTTACAGCTAGGCCAAGCTTTGGATAAGATTGAGCCCAGTGCCTCACTATTACATTTTGTTTCTTGAAGAAAGAGAATATTAGGGCGCTCTTTCTGAATCATATTTTTGATCATTTTGTATTTGCCAGGGATATTTAGCCCTCTGACATTCCATGAGATGAGCTTCATGGGGAACTATTAGCAAGAGGTTTGAAGAACCGCGTTAGCTTGGGGTATCGTCCTGAGTTCACCAAAATCTCCCCTAAAGTGATGGTGCATTGCCAATCTGGTTTTCAACCCCTCTTCTTGGATTCCTTTATGACTTTCAGGTTGTCCCAATGACTACCTAGCTGAATGCCTAATTTCTTTTGCTGTTGGACTTTGGTTAGGACCATTTCGAGTTTGTCAGTTTGAAAAGGATTGATTTTGTCAAAATCCTTGCGCCTACAAGCATCTTCTAATCCTAGAATATCAAGCTCTCCAAGATCTAATCCCTAAAAGTATTCTTCCATGAAACATGGTTGACTACTTCCAGGATTCTCCTCATTTGCAGTTTTGGGATTGGCCTTTGGATCGTCAATGTCCATGTTGATGGGGTTATAGGTTAGGAGTTTGGTTGCATGAGGGGATTTGGGCTCGGATCCTTCACTAGATTGCTTCTCCTTCTGAGCTGAGACAGGGTTAGGATGATTGGGAATGCTGGAGGGAGCCAAGGGTTTAAGGGTTGGATCTGGGGAGAGAAGATTAGTCCCAGAAGAAGGGTCCAAGTTGGAGAGAACGGAAAAGCTGTTACTGGTGGAAGGAGCATTGGAGGTGGGGGTGGGTTTCTTCGCTCCTGCTGAGGGCTTCTTACTATGCCTTCTGCGGGAGGGCACCTTGGTGAATCCATCTGGTTCCGATTTATCTTTGGCTTCCTTATTCAGGGAATGAGAGTTGGGAGGGAAATCTCTGAACAAATGCCCATGAGCATGACACCTGCGACATCTAAATGGAACATGTTCATAGTCTAAAGGTTGAATCCATTCAAAATCATCATGATACAAACTTACCGCATCTGGCATAGCGTTGTCCAAATGCATGCAGACACAGATTCTTGCATAGGAGGTGTATCTGCGGACTTTTGTCTCTTCAGCTATCTTAATGAACTCTCCCAATCCTCTGCCAATTTCTTGGAGTGAGTCTTCATCCCAGTATTCAAGCGGCAGTGAGTAAAGGCGAATCCATACTGGTGCCCAGTTGAAATTTTCTTTATCTGGGTTGAATATTTCGACCCAGTTTCTGAGATACAACCCTGCTGAATTGAAGAAGTAGGGTCCTTCTTTCATAACCTTATTTCGGTCCTCAATGCAATTGAAGATGGAGGTGAAAAATCCTTTCGGTCCAAGCTGGAGAGTGATGTGTCCCTTGGGCTTCCATTTGGAGGCGATCCATCCTTGCAGAGCTTTTTCAGTTGGCCAAAAACCGATAAATTTCCCTATGAGGGCATGATCCCTCATGTATTGGATCCGAGCATTTATAGGATGGCTTGGTAAGCTGATCTTGGGTATTTCTGGAGCGATAGGCTTGCATGTGGAAGATGTGGGTGCTTCCGCGTCCTATCGATTCTGCGTGGTTGGCGTCTGAGTTGCTGCCATCCCCTTCTCTTTGTCAGAGGCTTCAACGTCTTGGTAAGTATTAGCGCACGTTTCTTCATTGTCTGCAGGGGGGGTTGACCCTCCCCCCGAACTTGTCGCCATGGTTGGTTACGAGATGCTATGTGCATTTCAGATTTGCGCCGTCAAGTTTGAGCAGGTCTGCAAGGTCGAGAGGGTTTCTGCAATCTCGTGAGAAAGTAAACCCTAGCAGAGCTTCTCATCACTCAATCTCTAAACCTTTCAGTGCTTATGTTATTGCTATGAAAAATATTTATAATCACTCTATCATCATGAAATAGTGCTCTATGATTAACAACACATTTCATTGACCTACATGTTTCATCATTATTTATTCCTTTGCATATATAATTTAACTTACCTCTTCTAAAATCATTAATTCTATAGTTTCCTTCACTAAATTTAATTTTCATTTATTGATCCACAATGACACACAAAATTAGGGGAGTCAGGTTTGCGGTGAGGGGGCTATCTTTTTTCCTAGAAGGACAATTATAGGAAATTTTTATTGGAAACTTGGGCCATATACTAACAACATAGTGAAATATTATGCTCTTCTTAAAGGCATTTCTATAGCTCTATCTCTTCAACCTAAATCAATTAATTGTGTTTTGTGATTCCTGGTTCATAATAAACTACTTAGTTAAAGGAACAAACACAAAAGTGATAATATTGGATTCTATCATCAAACAAATTAAAAACTAACTCTCTGCCCTTACATCCAAGGTTGAGTGGTATCATTTCAAACAAAAAAAAAATCAAACGGTGGACACTCAAGCTAACCATACTATCAATAGGGAACAAAAAGTGGGGTTTTATTTTAAGGGCACCTATGTCATTCATCTAATCCTATATCAAAATGATCAAATAAGTATCTACTCAAAATAGTACCAATTAAAGCTACTACAAATCACCTCACATCATGCATAGTACTTCATCATGACCTCCCCTCTCCATGATGATTTAAGGCATACATGATATAAGATTTAACTACTTAGTTACTTTCCCAAAATTCCAGTATGGGATATCTTTGGGAACACGGATGGCATATGATTCTAATATCTAGCATTTAATTTGGATAGATAGCTTATTTAGGAGCTCCATGTGGCTAATTGAGTAAAACTCTAGTTTTATCATAGTTTCTTTTGTTCTCTCCATTTATTTTGAAATGTAGATGGATTTCAAGGAGCTACAAGATACTCATATATCCCTTTGTGATCTAGGTGGCTCCAGAGACACACAGAGAAAAAATAGGGCTTATGAAAGCTCAAAAATCAAAGTGGTCAGAATTCTTTCTAATTAGGACCAGAGCATATATCTCGTTGTCTTGAATGCAACGGTTCGTCAAACCGAGTTCGTATGTGAAAGGTAGAGTTGGTTAAATTTTTTGGGTTGACTTGGTGATGTGGCAGATTAAGGAGGCAAAAATTTAGAACTTTTCCAGTGACCGGATTCCAGCCAGCTCTAGCCAAACTCTGGGTGAAATTGTGGGATGTTTAAAATGTCCTATAATGCCTAAAATCAAATAATTTAAAAAAAGTGTTTCCTGTTTTTAAAAATAAAAAATATATATAATTTTGGAGGGGCGGGCCATGACCCCTACCCCTCCCCAAACCACATTAGCCAACGAATATATTAATGGTCCGATGGGCCGTGACCCCCATGGACCTTGCACCATACATATAACTGTCGTGTTAAAATTAAAAGGGGACGGGTCATGACCCCCGCCCCCTCCCAACTCTGCACCATGTTTAAACATTGCAACGGATTATGCACGAGTTGGGTCGGGCCGCGTGCAATGGACCTCCCTGCCCACCATAACAACTTAAAACATATCCCGTGTTAAAAAAATGAGGGGTGGGATTTGAACCCCTGACCCCTCCTCCTCCACTTTCTAGACTTTACCATTGCACCAACAACCTTTCTTTAGTTTATCCGCCCACAATTTTATATTTAAGCTCAGGTTCTCTGCAGTGCGCCCACGCAGGTTGGAGTGGGCACGCAAAACAAGATTTATTATTATTTTATTTTCATGTAGGTTGAACCATGAGCCAACATACAGAGGTAGTGGAACCCTGATTGATCCTCATTTCTAGAGAGGCCAAGTTTTCCCTGTGTCGAAATTTGAAAATTTTTATATGGATTTTACACCTCTCAGTGACACGAACCTGATGGTGGTGTCTGTTTCTGCAATAGAGGTCTCTATTGTTTGGCCATATTCTAGATGGGGATGACCGTGTCAAATTTCAGCATGTGGAAAGTCGATTTCTCTCCATTCGACACCACGTTTGCAATGGTGCATTCATCTCTAGCAATTGAGTAGCCTATTCTTTAGCGGCCAACAGCATCGAGACACCAAGGCCTAGAGATGTAGTCCACACTGGATGAACTACGTTATTAAACGACTTGATTTTTGTTGTGTGATTGTTGACATGTGTTCCTCTTGATTATATCTGCATATATGTCCATTAATGCCATGATAAAATTAATTCTAACACATCAGACGAAGTAAAAGGTCTTGGTTAAAAGGGTATCAAAAATTTACCCAGATCAAGTGTTATCAGAGTGGTCTTCTTGCTGATGTGAACCATTGAACGTGCAGCAATGGAGGATGTCAAAGACATGTACGAAAACATGCTCAGGGTGTCCAAGAAAGCAGACATGTTTTATGAAGCTTATGAGAAACAAGCAGCAGATAACGTCGAGTTGAAAACACTTCTACAAGAGGACAAGGAGGACAAACATCGATTGCAACTTCAGTTGCATTTCATGATAGAGGCATTGGAAGAATTGAAGCGCAATGATGAAAGTCGTAAAGCAGATCATGAGGCATTGAAGGCACTCCTATAGGAAGAGAAGGAGGAGAAGCAGCGATTGCGGCTTCAGCTACAAGCCACGACAAATGCCTTGGAGGAAGTGAAGCGTAGAGAAGGCTCAAGGAATTCCTCTTCATCTGTTTCCAAATCAACATCTGAAATAAAAAATTGTGATCATTATTCATTTTCATTTTCACATGCTATTATTTCTGTTGGAAATGTGGAGATCCCCATTACACGAGTTGTCATGAGACTCCTTACCAGGATGGGGTATAAAGGAGGAGGACTTGGCATTCATTACCAAAGCATAACTCAACCATTGGAGGTTGTGCAGAGACCTCGCTACGCAGGTTTGGGATACACTAAAGGAGAATGCTAAAAGGTGTCTGAAGCTTCCATGACATTGATGAAACCGTCGAGGAGAGAGAATGATGGGAATACTTCACCATCATCGTATGACAATGCATATTGCAGAGAGAAAGCGAGGTAATTTCTCATCATCATAATGAAATTAGAGGTAAACATACTTTTTTGAACTCGTCCAGAGAAAGGATTGATGGGAACACTTCACCATCATCCCATGGAAGTGTATATCGTAATAGAAGAGCTGAGACAAGCTCTCAACACCATGATTGCACCATAGATCACTAGGAAAGGTATAATAAGTCTTGATATTCGCAAGTTAATTTTGATTATAAGCATGTTTCTAATCATGAATGTAAATCATGGCATAAGAAAAATTGTCATTTTTTTGGTTTACATAACCATGTCATTGCTGAGTGTTGGAAAAGAATGACAACACAAAGGAGGATGAGGTGTGAAAATCCTTTTCCACAGCAGGGAAAGAAATTGGTTAATCAGGTATGGAGGAAGAACAAATTTTTCACCCATTGCAACCAAAATGGTCATCAAAGAGCCACATGTTTGAGGCTCCATCCAAAGCAGCACCATAAGGACAAAGCGTCGGTGCATGAACCAATTGAAATGATTATTTGACAAGCAAATGCGCCAGAAGGAGATGACCCATTCACTTTGATAAGTGAGAGATGGTTTTTCTATATGTGGTAGTGTGTCATGGCCATGTTTGTAAATCATATGTTGTATTTTAAACTGTAAAAGTGATGATGTGTTTTCCATCGCTTGTTAATAAACCATGACATTTTTGGCCTTGTTTCATAAATCATGTGATGCATTTATTTTATATAAAAGTGATGATGTGTTCACCATTAATTCGAAATGAGACAATGATTTTTTTGGCCTTGTAATGATAGCTGGGGTGTGATTTCCATTTGATGTAAACTTGATCACTGAGTATGTAAACTTGTGGAAAGTATGGAAATGTTTGGGTCATAGTTGGTCATATTTGAGCATGTAATTTGCAAGATATTGTACTGCAGGTTTGCAAGGGATGTAGGTGTTGGTTCATCGCTTATGGCTCCAAAGGAAAAAGGTGAAGGAGAGGAAGGGTGACATTTCAGGACACTTGTGGTGCAGACATAGTATACAATAGTTGCATACTATTGTCAATGCTTTTGGAGGATCGAAAGCTCCTTAGTGGGGAGGAATGATCCAGGTGGCTCTAGAGACACACACAAAACAAAGAGGGTTTATGAAAGCTCAAAACTAAAAGTGGTCAGAATGCTTTTGAATTAGAACCAGAGCATAGATCTCGTCTTCTTGATCGCAACGGTGCAAACAGTTCATCAAACCGAGTTCGTATGTGAAAGTTAGAGTTGGTCAAAGTTTTTGGGTTGACTTAGTGATGTGGTAGATTAAGGAGGCAGCAATTTGGAAGTTTTCCAGAAATTGGGTTTCGGCCAGTTCCAACCAAACTCTGGAAAAAATTGTGGGACGTTTAAAATGTCCTCTACCACCTAAAATCGAACAATTTAAAAAAAGTGTTGTTTGTTATTAAAAATTAAATATATATATAATTTTGGAGGGGCGGGCCTTGCCCCCGCCCCTCCCCAAACCACATTAACCAACAAATATATTAATGTTACAATGGGTCATGACCCCCGCAGGCCCCACACCATACATATAATCACCGTGTTAAAATTAAAAGGGGATGGGTCATGACCCCCGCCCCCTCCCAACTTCGCACCATATTTAAACATTGCAACTGATTATGGTTGGGTCAGGTCGAGCCGTGTGGAGCAGACCCGTCCGCCCACCATAACTACTTAAAACATATCCCGTGTTAAAAAAATGAGGGGCATGATTTTATCCCCCGACCCCTCCTCCTCCACTTGCCATACTTTATCATTGTGCCAACAACCTTTCTTTGGTTTATTTGCCCACGATTTTATATTTAAGCTCAGTTTCTTTGTAGTGCACCCAGGCCAGTTAGAGAAGGCATGTAGACTGAGATTTATTATGATTTTATTTGCATGCTGATGCATGGGAATTAGGCCCAAGACACTTTTTGTACATAAATAAACCTAAGGGGGGGTCTCATGTTTTGTTTCCCCATGTAAATATTCATAGTTGAGTTATTTTAATTAATTAGAAGGGAAAATATTGTAACTGCCCAAATGATTGATGGGCACCTGAAGAGATGGTCAGTTTTAGAAGTTAGGCTAGATTTAGGAGTCCAAGAGTCATCAAGGAAGTGAATCGATTGATTTCCCATATGTATAAAAATAAACCTCTATGACAGAGTCGAGGGACCTGCACATAGACCTGCCTGTACTTGTAGAGAGCTGCACAGATCGAGATAGTGAGTAAGAAGGCCATAGAGTTGAAGACCTAGCCAAGATAGAAGTCTGTAAGAGAATTCATTTAATGATAAATAATTTGTTCAGTATGTCATGTGCATTGTGATTTAGTTTTGTATGTGAATTTGTTGAGTTAAATCATGTGTGAATGTATATCCGCTTTGCTTGAATAAGTTCTGTGTGAACATATGTATGCATCCTGATGGAGTATAACTGAAATCCGTGATAATTAAGAAACCCTGTGATGGGATTAATGGTGCTCTGTATATATTTAGAGGAACCGATGTTAATACAGTCGACAGTGTATCCCAAACTAGTAGACAGTGGAGTTATATATTCGTTGAATATATGTCATGAACAAAGATATGGTTTTAAGCCCCACATGGAAGGGTATATGTTATTAGTAAGGAACTAACTGGCATTCATGGAGGAAGGAACGAGGAGCGAGGGCGTATCAGTTACAACGCAGAAGAACTAAAATAGAGTATTTTGCATTGAACTCTTAGTGGAACACTGAATAACACTTCAGAATTATGAACGAAACTTGGAAGGAAAGAGGTGGAACATAACAAAAGAAAGCATGACGGAACCTGGAGTAGAGGAGCAGAACCACGAAGGAGGAATAATGAACATGGTTTAGAGCTAACTGGCAGGTTTGATTGCACCACCTTTACATGGTGAGCGGTATTTGAGGAATTGGGAGTGATTCCATAGATTGACCGACACATGGCTTCAAGGGCTCTAGAGAAACCACTTTCATTGTGCGCCATTGCGAATTATCATTCGTGCATCTACGCCTAGCGATATCCGTCGGATCGTATGGAGCAAGGCGAAGTGATCTCCGCCGTCGGATGTGGAAGGCTCGTCAGCGTTGGGCCCCAGTTCTAAATTATATTAATTGGGACCTTTTAAACTAAGGTTTGCGGGGTTAATAGAGGATGTTGAATATGCAAAGGGGGCGAAACACGAAATTTTTGATGTGATTTAATATATGCGTCTACTGAGGGATGAGTAAGGGCTTGGACCTTAGGAGTGTTGATCTCACGAACGAATAAACCTGGGGGTTGACATATGAATTTCTATGAAGTGTGCTGGATACGAGACCGGTTCTTTATGGGGTTGTTATTAAGAGAGCATTTTTGTATGTCTTGGGGAGGTCATTACTAAAGGAGGAAATTGGATTAATATCTCAATCTCAGATTGAGATATTAAAAAGCCTTAGATTAATTATCTAATTGCCAGACCAAGAAAACAAAACAGTGTGAGTTGCCCGAGATGTGAAGTTGATTGGGGCAAGCAAAAATTGGATGCATTTACACACAGATTGAGGTTGGGACCAAGGTAAACCAGGGCTGTTGGGTAGTCCCGCTGTCAAGTGGTATCAGAGCTAGAATTTAGTTAGCTCGTTGAAAAGTTTGTTTTGGAAATGCACATGTACTGAACAGGAAAGAAAAGTTGAAGTTTAAATTTGTTTAACATAAAATTGCAGATTTGATTTGACATGCAGTGAAGGTTGATAACTCATATTTACAGAATCTGGAGTTGAAGACAGAGCGTCTTGAAGATTGCAGCAAGTAGATGCAGTGCAGGTGAGAAAGGAGAAGCAAGATCAGTCAAGGATATTGAGAGGTAAGATGATGAGCCTTATTTGAACTCTAGTTGGAAGGATTTGTTTGCAGAATACAGAGTGCAAGCAATTGAGGAGGGATCTTAGCAGAGACAGATCACAAGCTTTGAGAGCAGTGATAGAAGAGTCCAGCAAGGGATTCTGAGTGTAGAAAGAGTGTGGAAGAACCTGAAATAATTCCCAACTGAGGTTGGATTAAAGAAGAAAAGGGGTGTTCTTGAGGAAGTTGCAGAGTGAAGCCTAGAGAGCAGAAGAGAGTGCTCAGAAGGTTCCTGAGAGAGGGGACCAGTACTTGCCAAAAGCCAAATCCAGAGGGAAGGATTGGTGAGGTGAGTTGCAGCAAGAGAGCTTGTTGTTACAGAGGCTTAGTGCAGCTTGTGAGTGAAGAACTCATAGAAAAGAAAATGGCTACTGAGAGCCATAACAAAGACTGCAGAGGTTGTAGAGGTTCTGAAAGAGGCCACAGAAACAGAGTGTGGGAAGATTCCAAAGCAAATGGCATGAGGAAGAGACTCATAAATGAAGAATATTGGAAAGAATTTGCTGAGATCAAGGAAGAGCTCAATGAACTGAAGAGGAGGATAGAAGAAAGCCAGAGAGTTGGTTGGCTCATGAAGAAGAAGGTAAAGTGGCAGAGGCTACAAAGGAAGAAGGGGCAGATGATGAATGCTCAAAAGAAAAAGGAAATACTCAGAGTAATTAAGTATCTGGAGAAGGACTTGGAGACTGAAGCTTCAAGTGGGACCCAGGGGTCCAAGAGCCTTACATCTGACATATTTTATATGTTTGCAGGAATAGCAGGTGAGAGAAAACAAACTGCTGATGTTGTCACTAAGGAAGAAAATGGAGCAGCTACATGTTTTGAAGATGCCCATGCACATTTGGAGAAAGGTTCTGCTTTCCCACATATTGGAAGTATAAGAGATTTAGGTTATGATATTGGCTAGAAGCTGGAAGTTGGAAAGCTTGAAGAAATTAAAGAAGAGACCATTGGAGAATCTCTAGAGCATGTGTAAGACTTGGAACAACAAGAAGATGTGGTGATCAAATCACCAAATGAGACCATGAGGTATTATTTTTTTACAACTGACAAGTTCTGTGCGAATGCAGGTGTTAAGGAAGACAGTTCACATGATGGGACTGTGATGAATAAAGTTGATTGTTGCCAAGCAAGATATGATGAGTATCTTCCAGATGAAGAATAGATTGAACTATTACAGCAGAGGGAATTCATTAATTCATTATTTTATAGAAGAGATTGTTTCAATGGAGCTGATGAAGATAAAATTGTCATTAATGCTGATAGTGACAAGTTGCCTTTGTTAAATGGCCAAGCGAGGAGTGATGGAAAGGTAGATGGAGTCTTTGCAGGGATGGGAAATCAGAATTCCATTCTGATGAAGACTGAGGAGATAGTGACAGCAGAAGATAATGAAGATGTTGAAGGTGTTGAAGATGTGCTCTTGGAGGAGATGTCGAGATTGTGGCATGAATTAAGTGGTCTAGTGCATAGAACAGAACCACAGAGAGAAGGTGTTCAGATGGTAAGGACAGAGATGATTGAAGATGAGAGAGTTCATTTTTATGAACTAGAGCAGAAAGACATCCTTGAAGAGGATGGTGCAGAAGAGAGACTAGCTGGTAGTCTCAAGAAATGTTTGAAGAATTGGAATCAACATTCTGATGTGCTGATTGAGGATAAAATAACGTTGGGACAGCATACTAAGATGCTAACAGAAGAAGGAAAGGCTCTGAGGCCTTGTAGACTTTGTTTTAACAAATGTTTGATGAATGCAGATCCTGTTGATTATGGAGATAAGTTGACAGCATGGGGTAGTCAATTGAAAGAGAAGGAGAGTTTTGTGGAAGACTTTAAACCATGGAATGGAGAAATTGAGCTGCTAGAGAGTATGCTGAATCAGCAGGAGTCAATACAAGAGGGAAGACCTCAATTTCATAATTGGGGATTGTAGAATGTGAAGACATAATGGGATGAAGATAGAAAAGAATTGATGATTGAATCATCAGTAGGGACCATTGGGTCTTGGGGTTTTGGAACTGATGAAGTGGATGTGTTGACAGGCAAAGCAGAATACAATCCATCAATTGGAGTTGTCTTAGAAGAAGAAGAGTTGTTGCAGAATGAGGATGAGTAGCTGAATGAAGATGAGACAACCATGTCTCATATGCAGGAAATTGTTGCTATTGATAGCAAGGAATAAGTGGCTTGTTCGAATAGCCCAGAGAAGATTGAAGAAGTTGTATGGTAGACTATTGGGGTTGCTACAACAGTGGAGAACCGGAGTTTCACTCTGACAGAAGATGAAGATACAGTGGCTAGAGAACTTGATTTGATTGCTGGAGTCAATCAAGAAGAAGGAAGGAAATTGCGGAAGATTGCCAAGGCAGAAGAATAAGATGCTGAACCTGAGTTGCAACATGGAGAAGATTTGTTTGGCCAAAGGAGATGTCAAGAATGTTTGCTGAAGATATTCATAAAAGAAGGTGAAATGCCAGAGCAGCAGCTTGGAGTGTTGCTGGAGAGAGGGCTAAAGCAACAAGCTGAAGTGTTGCCAGAAGAAGAGCAAAAGTTTTACTATTGCAGAGAGGGTATGGATGATAGGGTGGCGAATAGGGCAGCAGTAAGAACTAAAGAAATAAGAATGCAGCAAACAAAAGTAAGTGTCCAGCAATCAAAGGAAAGATTAGACAAAGAAATTGAATTGATAAGGAAACTGATGCAGAAGATGCCTCAGAAAAGGACATCAGCAACAGGAAGACAGTCACAGACTGTGAGGGCATAGCAAGTGCGAAGATGCAGACCAAGATATGGAAGCCAGGAGGAATGCGAAAGAAGAATGCTGAAACAAATAACCAGTTGTAGAACAAAGTATGGGATCCAGGCAGATAAAAAATAAAGCACATGATCAGGAGATCATGAATCATTTGAAACTGGGGAGTCTAATGCAGGGGCATTAGGCCCAAGACACTTTTTGTACATAAATAAACCTAAGGGGGGGTCTTATGTTTTGTTTCCCCATGTAAATATTCATAGTTGAGTTATTTTAATTAATTAGAAGGGAAAATATTGTAACTGCCTGAATGATTGATGGGCACCTGAAGAGATGGTCAGTTTCAGAATTTAGGCTAGCTTTAGGAGTCTAAGAGTCATCAAGGAAGTGAATCGATTGATTTCCCATATGTATAAAAATAAACCTCTGTGACAAAGTCGAGGGACCTGCACATAGACCTGCTTGTACCTGCAGAGAGCTGCACAGATCGAGATAGTGAGTAAGAAGGCCGTAGAGTTGAAGACCTGGCCAAGATAGAAGTCTGTAAGAGAATTCATTTAATGAGAAAGAATTTGTTCAATATGTCATGTGCATTGTGATTTAGTTTTGTATGTGAATTTGTCGAGTTAAATCATGTGTGAATGTATATCCGCTTTGCTTGAATAAGTTCTGTGTGAACATATGTATGCATCCTGATGGAGGATAATTGAAATCCGTGATAATTAAGAAACCCTGTGATGGGATTAATGGTGCTCTGTATATAGTTAGAGGAACCGATGTTAATGCGGTCGACAATGTATCCCAAACTGTTAGACAGTGGAGTTATATATTCGTTGAATATATGTAATGAACAAATATATGGTTTTAAGCCCCACATGGAAGGGTCTACGCTATTAGTAAGCAACTGACTGGCGTTCATGGAGAAAGGAACGAGGAGCGAGGGCGTATCAGTTACAACGCGAAAGAACTAAAATAGAGTATTTGGCGTTGAACTCTCGATGGAACACAGACTAACACTTCGGAATTATGAATGAAACTTGGAAGGAAAGAGGTGGAACATAACAAAAGAAAGCACGACGGAACCTGGTAGAGGAGCGGAACCACGAAGGAGGAACAATGAACATAGTTTAGAGCTAACCGGCGGGTTTGATCGCACCACCTTTACATGGTGAGCGATATTTGAGGAATTGGGAGCGATTCCATAGATTGACCGACACGTGGCTTCAAGGGCTCTGGAGAAACCACTCTCATTGCGCGCCATCGCGCGTTATCATTCGTGCATCTACGCCTAGCGATATCCGTCGGATCGTATGGAGCAAGGCGACATGATCTCCACCGTCGGATGTGGAAGGCTTGTCAGCGTTGGGCCCCGGTTCTAAATTATATTAATTGGTACCTTTTAAACTAAGGTTTGCGGGGTTAATAGAGGATGTTGAATATGTGAAGGGGGCGAAACACGAAATCTGTGATGTGATTTAATATATGCGTCTGCCGAGGGATGAGTAAGGGCTTGGACCTTAGGAGTGTTTATCTCGTGAATGAATAAACCTGGGGGTCGACATATGAATTTCTATGAAGTGTGCTAGATACGAGAACGGTTCTTTATGAGGTTGTTATTAAGAGAGAATTTTTGTATGTCTTGGGGAGGTCATTACTAAAGGAGGAAATTGGATTAATATCTCAATCTTGGATTGAGATATTAAAAATCCTTAGATTAATTATCTAATTGCTAGACCAAGAAAACAAAACAATGTGAGTTGCCCGAGATGTGAAGTTGATTGGGGCAAGAAAAAATTGGATGCATTTACACATAGATTGAGGTTGGGACCAAGGTAAACCGGGGTTGTTGGGTAGTCCCGCTGTCACATGCAGGTGGAACCATGAGCCAACATGCAGACGCAGTGGAACCCTGATTGAGCCTCATTTCCAGAGGGGCTAAATTTTCCCAGTGTCCAAATTGGACAAATTTTATATGGATTTTACAGCTCTCAGTGACATGAACCTGATGGATGTGTCAGTTTTTGCAACAGAGGTCTCAATGTTTTGGCCATATTCCAGACGAGGATGACGGTGTCAGATTTCAGCATGTGGACAAACGATTTCTGGCCATTCGACGCCACGTTTGTAATGGTGCATTCAGATCTAGCGATTAAGAATCCTATTCTTCAATTGAGGCATATGAAGTGTTGTTGCCATGTACTTCATTGATTATTACTATAGGATGATTTATGTCATGTCGATTCTTGCTTGATGTATGATGCAAAATCTTGATTTTTATTTGTTGTTGTTGATTCCTACTGATGTAAGATGTGTAAGCTTTATGTGTATTGATGTGGTATGTATTTATCATGGATGGTGATTTATGTTGTGATATCCCTTTGTTGCCTTGATGGCGGGACACTCTTTGTCACCGTGTGTGAAGTTGTCATGATGATAGGAGGTTTGTGATGAGTGAGAGTTCCTTGTAATGGAATGTCTCGTGGAGCGACTTTTCCACTCATGTTTAGGGCTTTTCCTTTTATGAAAATTCAACAACGTCCATGTAAACCATAACCAATTATAACGCTGAATGAAGCGGCCAACGCCATCGAGACATCGAGGCCCGGAGACGTAGTCCACACTGGAAGAACTTCGTTATTAAACGGATTGATTTTTGTTGTGTTATTGTTGACATGTGTTCCTCTTGATTATATCTTCATATGTGTCCATTAATGCTTGATAAAATGTAATTCTAATACATCAAACTGAGTAAAAGGTCTTAGTTAAAAGGGTATCGGAAATTTACCCGGATCACTCTGACAACATGAAACAACCATCAATATGTTGTGGTTTGGAATGGGCAAGCTCTCAAGTAGATTGGAGGAATTGGAGAATACTCTAGGAAAGGAAATGGATGTATCTCTGAGCATATTATTTCACCTCCAGTGGTATATTAGAATCTCTGGAAAATAAGGTTTTTAGTATGGAAAAATGGCTTGCATTAGTATCCCTTCAGCAACAAGAAATAGAGACCTAGAATGATGGTGGCTCCAAAAATTACTCCCTTCTTCTAGTCGACATCATGGAAACATTTTTTAATGACTGTGGTGGTCTCCCAGTGCATCCTCCCAATTAATGTTATAGTCATTCTAGGTTTTGGCTTTAGCTCTTGGAAATTACATGAAATATAGTCTGATTAGAGAATTTTTGTTTTTTGATATCTGGAAAGTCATAGTCCCTATTATGTAGACCCAATATGTCTACTATCTTTGTCATACATAATTTTTAGTTTATATCCTATGTAATTTTTGTTCTTTTGGTCTCTAGCTAGCTTTAGTCCTTCTCTCGTAGACCTGGTCTACCTCCTATCTTTGTAAAATATCATCTATGGTTTATGTGAAATGTAATCAATTATCTCTTCGAAACTTTGAATTTGGATTCATATTATGGAGGAACCTTTATATCTATGTATTTGAAGAATGCAAAATTATCCTCTATCTTGTCATGGAGATTTTTTTTAATGCATCTATTAACTTCTATTGTAGCCTTTTATAATATAAATATTTACTAATGTTTGTGAAAAAAAAACAACACACAAAAAACATATTTTCGTTATCTAAGAATTTTTTTTTTATCAATCAAGGGTATAGCAACATTTGGAATATGAATGGATATAATTTTTTTTCACTTCATGAGTTTGATCATTTCCAAAGAACATGGACTTTCTAGGACTTCTCTCTCTAATCTCTTTAAAGTTCTATTTTATTAATGGATATGTTCTTGTTTTTGCTAAAGATAGTGTCATTCATCCCTCTAAGGTGTGTTATTGTAAAGGTAGGTCAACAATGAGAAGCTATATACTTATTTATATAAAAAAATCAAATACATCACCTCTGGTAGTGTTAAATTGGTAGAAATAACCTTCATCATGTTGTTAACCTTGTTCTTTCCCTTTTCCCTACCTCTTCTTAGGATAATGTTTAGTGATATGTATCTCTCGTTTTATATTTATCAAAGATTCCTTTGGACAAAGATGTCCACCACCCCTTTGACAATGAATCAAATTACCAAGATTATCATTTTATGCCTTCCAATCATCTCTCCTAGGTTTTAAGGAAGATGGAGCACCATCAACCTCCATATGACTCCCAGTAAATTTATGCATATCTCTAGATAATAATATCTCATAAAACTATTCAAAGATAAACATATTTTCTCACCAACAATACTAGTGAAAAAAACACTATATAATAATAAAAAAATAGATTTAGAAGAACTATTTTTTCATGCTTAAATTAGATCTACAACATTAAACAATAAAGATATTATTTTTTTAATAAAATTAATATAGAAAGAAACACACACCCCTTTTTCCATCCAACATATATTTAACTTTCTTATGAGAAACATCTTACCTTTACATGCTTGAAAAGTCACATAAAGGCTTTAGTTTGTCCCATTGCATGACCAATCAATGAAGATATCAGGCTATAGATATATCCCTTTATGACTTAACATATAATCCATCCAATTGTTTTAGTGAGATATGTATGTCTTGGGTTAAACCCATCTAGTTGTGTCTCTTTCAATTAAAATCAACTTTATAAAACATCTATGAGATCAACTACTTCGACTCATTAATATTAATATAATGCGTGCTTGATTCAAGAAACAATAATGTACATTATAATCACAAAGAGTAGTTGGGATATTACAATCTATTCACAAAAAAAAAAAACTCAAGCTACTCGAAACTCCTTGCACAAGCCATGCATCACATGGTTAATTCTTAAAGTGGTAATGCATAGACTCCAACAACATGAAATATATATTCTCTACATGTGGCCTTGCACCTCAATCTCATGAAACTCCTTGCACAAAACTCCTTGCACAAGCCATGCACCACATGGTTATTGCTTAAATGCATAGCCTCCAACAACATGAAATATATATTCCCTGCATGTGGCCTTACACCTCAATCCTATGAGAAACCAAAACTCATACTTGCTGATTTATTAAGTTTTGTTGGTCCATGGACACTTATAACATGCACTCACTTGTATTATTCTCCTACAACAATCAAATAATTAATTGTGTATGTTATGCAATGCATTAAAATCCATTTATTAACACATTTTTTAATGTATTTTATGCAGTGTTAGAGTAAGTAATGAACTTGGTGCGAGAAATCCAAAAGCAGCAGCATTTGCAGTGATAATGGTTACCCTGATGTCCTTCCTGATATCAATGCTTTTTGCAATTGCAATTCTTTTGTTACGAAATGTTATGAGCTATGCATTTACAGAGGGAGAGGAAGTATCACATGCAGTAGCAGAACTTTCTCCTTTTCTTGCTGTCTCGGTTATCCTGAATGGTGTACAACCAGTACTTTCAGGTTCTTATTTATAAAAATATATTAATTTTCACTCACAGGTTGTTACATTGAAAGCAATAATATGATATATGGTTTTTTTCTTTTGTATTACTCCACAGGTGTTGCTGTTGGTTGTGGATGGCAAGCGCTTGTAGCATATATTAATATAGGTTGTTACTATGTTGTTGGGATACCCATAGGTTGTATATTGGGTTTCAAATTTGGATTTGAAGTCAAGGTGAGTTGCAAGGATATATATATCCTTTCACATGTTAAGAGAATTATAAATTTCGTTCAAATGTGAAAGCATTATTAATTCTTTAATATGTTTAACTTAATATTGAATTTTGCTGTTTTAATTTCAGGGAATATGGTTTGGGATGCTAGGAGGAACATGCTTACAAACTTTAATTTTAATAGTAATTACTTGTCGAACAAATTGGGAAAAAGAGGTAAGGATTACCATTTTTATATATAAATTCGATTTTTTTTTAAGTTCATTGTTTTTATTTTAATAATTTTTATGAATTTTTTAATATTGAAATTATTATTATTATTATTTCAATAAATAAATGATAAGATTTAAAGCATTATTAAGAAATACTTTATATAGAAACATTTTATTACTAATATCTTATTTGATTATTAATATTGTATGAGTTAGAAATGAGCAATATTTAATTAGTTATCAATTTTATTTTCTTAAATATATTTTTCAAATTTGAACATGGGTTAAAAAATTCATATAGAAGTATGTGGTGGCACTTTGCTAGGAGTGTTCAAGGAACCATTATATTTGTTGATTAGGTTATACGGTAATTTATCTAAATCAATAGTGAATATTGATGGGTAGAGTATATATACTTATGTAGGCTCTTGTAGAGCTCACACAGAAAAGAGGATCTCATATACTATTTTTGTGTTTGGCTTGACCATAAAAAAAAACACAGATTACTATTATTATTATTTATTTTCCTAGGTTGGTAGCTCAAGTGTTTAGGACTAGATTTTGTTCTCCAATCCACTTTGGTTCAATTCCAAGGAACATTTTTGCATCTTGTGATAAGACTTGGAGAGTTGACACCCTCATCAATGCGACATATTGACTATTGCTAAGTCATAAGTTATTGGTGTATATACTCTTAGTGTTATAGTGACAACTAGAAGATTTGATCATGAGCCTCACTTAGGTTACTTCAATCTGTTACCAATTTTCCATTGTTAAACTAATTAAATAAATTATTATTATCTACTAATTAATGAGCATTTACGTTTTTGTTAATTTAATGTCATTTATTTCAAATTAAGATGATATTTATTTTTCAACTTATTTTTTATTCGCATAAGAAATCTAAATCATTTTAAATCATTAATGGTGTGTGTCACTCAAAAATTTTCATCTAATTCAAAGATCAATATTTTCACTAGTTGTTATTTGTGGGAACATACGTCTTAATCTCTAATTATATACAATTATATTTTTTTAATCAAAGTGAATAAACCCTAAAACATGAGTGCAAAGGGAACTCACAAAGAATTACCATTATCACCATACCATCCCTTCCCTTCTCTTTAAGTCTATTTTCCTCTAGCACAAGGGTGTAATCTTTAAATAATGTACGATAAAATTTACAAAAAAGATGGGATGGTGGATTAGGACCGATTCCTATGAATTGGGTTATGGAGTCAATATCAACAAACAAGAGGGTTTAAAGAAGATAGAAGGAGACATAATTATGCTATCATAAACATTCTATAAGTAATCACATGAAGTTATTTAATATGTGAAATTTATAGAAAGGGCCTTGTTCAATCATTCTTGTTGAAGCATAACTAAACATCTTAAAAATATCATCACAACATATTTCCAATAGTAATATTAGCATCAAAATACATCCATGAAAATACAAATAAACAAGATGAACCTCACATTTACAAGCTCTTTAACTCTTTACTCTAACAAATCCAATCATGTTCAAAAAATAAAAGGGTTTCTCTTTAAATAAAAAATTGCAAGCTCTTTAACTATGAGATGGGATCTCGCCACAAATCCAATCATGTTAAAACAATAAAAGGGTTTCTCTTTAAATAAAATTTTTAACTCAACCTATCCTACAAGAAAAAAAAATTGAAACTAATATCCACTTTTCTATTCTACAAAAATTTAAATTATACATCAAGGATTCTCTCCAAAGATACAAACTCTTAACAGATAATAAAAAACATTTGAATTGGACCTTAAATGAACCTTGGAAACCACTTGACAACTTGCTTCCTTGAAATGTGCTTCTATGACCATGGAAGAGGATTCATTATGCCATTTTTCTTCCTTCTCTTTAGAGTTCTCATCAAGACAACCATCTAGTAAACACTCTTGCTAAAATAACATTAAACACCAATTCATTGAGAAAATTCCTCTCTAAGGTCTTCTTAGGCCTTGGATAATGTGCTAATTACCATGTTTCACCCTCTCAAAAGAATACTTTTAAAAAAGGCTCCTTTTACAAAAATCCATAGAGAAATTCTTAAAATAAGTGTGCCTTGATAATTATGCAAGGTGTGATTAAAGGCTCATTATGGAGAGATTTTCCATTCTTGAGTTGTGTTATTAAATAAATGTGCAAAAAGTGCGAAAGTTCCACTGACCCCTCTTTAAATGATGCATACATGCCACATGTCTTTTCTAGCTAAGGAACTCTCCTTCCATCCTTTGACCAAGAAAAAAACCAATGGATGCCCATAGAAGTGGTGCACTCTTCAATAAAATTTTATTTATGAATTAAGGCCTTGTCGAGATCCTTAGAACTAAGATTCCTTCCTTGGGCGATCCATATTTGACCTATTATAGTTGAAGAAAATGATGGACCTCTAAAGCTCACGTTTTGACCTAAAACTATGAGAATAATATGCCATGTGTTACTATCCCATCTAGGGCACTTTCCGAAAATACTATCTTCTTTGCAAAACAAAAAATAATAATGAAAACCTGAAATGACCACATTTTCTTTCTATATCTACAAAGATGCTCAAGTTGGTTATTAGATTACACGAATATCCTATGCTTCATTAATTAGCATCCTATATTTACACATATGGCAATAAAATATGGAAACATCCTATTAGATGTTAAGTCCTTGCTTATTACTTGAATTTAATGTGTCCTCATGTAATACAAGGTGATTCCCTAGAAGCTATAATAGTAGGAAATGCCTCCAAATATGCAATGTTTCTTTCGATAAATGAGATGCATGCGCAATGAATAAAAATGCATGAAAACATGTAGAAAATATCTCCAAAAGGTGAATCTATGCCATATGTGTACCCCTACCTAAAAATGTGTGCACTCAACCATTAAACATGCCTTGAAGGATGTGAGAGTCCTCCAACCATGTGAAAGAAAAAACGATGAAAGATAATGCTCTCAAAATCCACATATACATGCAATTTATTTCTAGAAAAATGACAGTTTTTAACTACGATTGAAAATATCACCTCCAAAATGGATGTGCATTTTTAGGGAAAAAACTAGCTCCATATAGATACCACACTCTTAAACGAGTGTAAGATAGTTCCATAATATTTAATAAAAATAAATAATTTAATATTAAAATGTGTTTTAAAAATATTATAAATTTAATTATATTTTATGTGAAAAAAAATAATTTTTTGAGAAGACTGGATAGAAGAGATTAATTGCAATATAGGAGACAAATAAGGTTGTCCCATATTTACTACATTTTTTGGCATTCATATTCACAAGTAAATTTTTTTCAGAGGAAGTAGGTTGTATAACACCCATTATTAATCCCCAAAAAATTGTAATATGTTATTAAGACTAATAATGTTGAATGACTAGCACATATACTTTGAAATAATACTGTTGATGTAAATATTCATTTTAAATTAATACATATTACTAAAGTTGAAAAAGGGGCTATCCAACATAGAGCCCAATTCTTAAAAGGGAAGGTTGCTTGAGGGTAAAATATATAAAGGGAATTTGGGAAGCTTCTCTATCTACTTGAATTAATTGTCAAGATTTATTATTGGGTAACTAAACTACCAAATTTATAGTAGTTATGAGAAGAATTGGGGTGGAGGGAGGGTTATGTGGTACTGAACTGACCAGAAGTATCAACTACATGACCCTTGTATATGTTTATGGTTGACCATGTAGCTCAAGGAAAGGAATCTAATTCCGTTGACTGACAATGTGTTAGTCAAGGAATCACTCTTCGGGATGTGAGAGAGAGAAGAGAATAAAGACAATGAAAATCACAATAGAAGAGCAAGAATATGAGAGAAAGTGTGTGCAAGGGAACCATAAAAACCATGGGCACAAAATAGATTGGGATGGGGGTACTAAGAAATTGACTCTAAATAGAAGCATACTGAATCCTTTTGAGTCACAATCCTCCTCTATGGAGTTGTGACTTTTTATTAGGGAATTGGACAAGGGAATCAATGAGTAGGCCTTCGACATGAGTTAGAGGGTGAGGAGAAAATTTTGAGTGAATTATTTTAAGGGAAATATTTAGGGAAAATTAGCTTAGTGTAGGGCTTCCATTATTTTATGTAAACCTATAGAGGCCATACTATGACAGATAATAGACCACCTAGCTCAGAAATTGAAAGGAAAATTCCTTATTCTTGTATGTGTAGGAGAGTGGTCTGCATGTCCCTTGACCTGATGTGAAAACTATAGCACCCTAAGAAATATTTCCCTTAATATATTGGATTTGGATCAGGGGTGGTCAAATACAGAAGGGATTGAAATGTAGTTGAGAGTATGGTGGGGTGGAATGTGCACTCCCTTCTTTAGTTTCCAGCAAAGCTTAAGTAAAGCAGATAAGTGTATTTATTTCCTTACTAATGAAATGAAGTTACTATTTATTGTTTTTGGATTATTGATATGTTGGACTACTATGTAGGTTTATAATAATAAGCTAGAAGTCATTATGATGGTTTCTTGGTTATGTAAAAATGATGAGCTAAAGGTGTTACAACTCCTTTCATGAGTAAATTCTACATGCATAAGCATTCCTTAAAGTATATTTGTTGTAATAGAGTTTAACTAATATTTTTTATGAATAGTAATCAAACGTTGAATGGAGATCTAAGGAAATTCTTGTATTCTTTATTTTGAATGGTTGGTACTAGACTTGTGTGGGAGGGGACATATGTGATTGTATCCCTATTGAATGAGAAGACTTGTAGTCCTTCAAAGAGGGTAGACCTTATTTCCTTTAGAGATAAGCCATAATGCTAGCCCCTTTGTGTGTAATTATTTGGATATTGACAATGTGATGTTTGTAGTTTGTAAACCAAAGGAATGAGAATAATTCTCATTTAGTTGGGAGAAGCTGAGGAGAATTTTCCATTGGTCATTTTCTTTCTTTCTATCATGATGATTCCTTGTTGAAGATAGTGTTGGGATACCTTCAAAGGATGGAGAATATTTTTGATCCTTTAGAAGTATTTGGAAAAGTGTTCTACAAACTTATTAGAGTTAGTTTCAATTCTTTGAAACTAGTTTAAGAGATTAGAAGGATGTTCTAAAAATTAGGGATGACCCTTAGAATATCAAGGATTTATTATCGAATTTTTTTGTAAATTTGAGGATTGAAGAATTTACCCCCAACCCCTAGTAATATTATATGATAAGGTGGTTATGGACAGGAGATAATTGAATGACGCTTATGTCTAAAGGTGGAGTATCAAACTGTCGGGATATCAGGAATTGGTGCACTAGAATACATTCAACACCTTCTATTTTGAACCCCAACACTGACAAATGTCAATACCTATGTTAGTTACCAAAACCATTCTATTAATTTTATTCCTACTATCATGTATTGACTATTTTCCTCATATTATAAACTTTCATTGTATTGGTTCCCTCCCTATCGTCTTTTGGAGTATAGCAGTTACAATATTTTATGGTTGAGCAGGAAAAATATTGAGCTATTGGGTGTCATGGATTGAGAGGGTGAAACACTAACTATTGGGGTTTCAACCCTATACCAATGAAACCAAATAAGATTTATACATGGCATGCTAGCTTGGTAATTTTGGATGGTGTGGCATGCTAATGTGGTGAGATGACATATCACAATGTTGTGGCATGATGAGAACGTGTTAGTGTGGTAAGATGATGTGACATGATGACATGTGTAGTAGTGTTGAGGCGGTAGTCAAGGTAAAGGTGTTGTATAATTCATGATATTAAGATATCAAACTATCAAATGTTAGGGCATTGAGTGGACAAATGTTGGGATATTCAGTGTCAGGTGCTAGGTAATTCCTTTAAGCAACCACCATCACAATCCCTTAATACTAATAGATCCCAATACATCCACTGATTAATAGGGATTATTCCTTTCAGTTAACATTGATATATTGAGGATTCTCTTGAGCCCTGATGAAAACAGTGCTAACTATTATTCAAATTTTTTTCGCGCGCGCAGAGAAGCCATAGCCGCTGCCATAGGTTTGCGGCCGCAGAGAAGCCATAGCCGCTGCCATGAGCACGCCTAGGGGTGGGGAGCCTTCTCCCACCCCTCCAATCTCATATGAGGATGCCTTTCAAAGTATATTATCACAGAAAGGGAAGAAACGCTCAATCCTTGATGTCCCGAAATTCATCAAAAAACTGGAGGAAATTCCAGAGATTTCCCTGCCAGAGGATCAACCGATAAAAATCACCCTAGCCCTGGCTGACAGAGGGTTGGTTGGGAAATTTATGGGTTGCTAGCCATCTACAAAAACTACTGATGATTGGATTCAACGCAACTGGAGGCCTCAGCTGAAAAACAATGTGATCTGCTATGTTGTCGGAAGAGGCTATTTCATCTTCGAATTCACCACCAAAGAAGATCGAGATCTGGTATTCAGAAATGGTCTTTATTTCATGGGAAATTAGGGTCTGTATCTTAATAAATGGACCCCTGACTTCGATCCATCTGTTGATGTCCCTAAGGAGGTCCTAGTCTGGGTCGATCTCCCCAACCTCCCGATCCACTGCTGGAGCTTTCACTCCTTACAGAAGATTGGAAATGGGCTGGGTCGATTCATTAACAAAGCAGATAACAAGGGCTAATACACCTATGCAAGAATCTGCGTGGAAGACGGCTTGGAAGCTGGTCTGCCTAAAGCGGTAAAACTTACAGTTGGAGAATGGCATCATTATCAGAAGCTGGATTACGAGAAGCTGCCTTTCAAATGTAGAACCTATCATGAACATGGGCACTTCCTATGAAACTACCCAAAAGCCCCAATAGGGGCCAAGGTGGAAGAAGAAGGATGGAAAGAGATAAAAAAGGGCAAGGCTATCCCAAAGCCATCTGAGAAGAAAAATTCTGGGCCATTGGGGAAGCCCCATACTAAACCAAAGGTCAAAGTAGCTCCAAAAGAAGGCTCCCCCTCAGGTGAAAAGGTGGAAGCCATTGAGACCCAAGAAGAATCAGAGGACCTGTCGAAGAAAGTGAAAGAAACAGGTGCAGAAAAAATTATTCCCCCAGCAGATGATGATCAAGGGGGAAACAAAGGTATCGAGGAGCACATCAGTCTTGCCTTCGATTCTGGGGGAGAAATAGAAGAGAGAGACTCTGAATCAGACAGCTCACAAGTCACCCCTATCAAGTCGGCCAGGGGTCAAAAATACAAGAAGAAACAGAGAGAGGAAAAAACTTATCTAGATGTACTCCAAGGCTCCTAGAAAACTCTCAAAGGAATGATGAATACCAGATCTGGGCGCAAGCATGGCAAGGCTCCAAAAGGAGCCACAACCTCCCAAGCCAGTAAATAATGAAATACATCTCCTAGAACTGCAGAGGGTTAGGTAGCAGGCTGAAAGAAGAAGCCCTGAAAGACATCGTGAGGATGTATTTGCCTGAAATCATTCTCATCCAGGAGACAAAGCTGGAGGATCTTCCTCTCCTCCAAGCAAGCAAAGCTTTCTGGCATAAAGGTAAAGGAAGAGCTGTCAGTGCTAGAGGTGCCTCTGGAGGGATTGCCTCCTTCTGGGACAGCTCCATATATGATCTGATTCATGAAGAAAGTAGCCCCCACTGGATTTTCACTAAGCTCCTCCACAAAGAATCTGGCCAACAAGTAAGTATGTTCAATCTATATGCTCCAGTCTTACCAGTTGAGAAATTTTTTTTTTGGGACTGGCTCTAGTCCTATATTTTATTGCACAATCCAGAAAACATCATTATTGTAGGTGATCTGAATGTTACGCTAGCTGTAGAAGAGAAAAAGGGTGGCTCCCCGGTCAGGGACCCAGCTAGAGAATGGGTTGAAGAAATTATTTTGGGTTGGGATCTGGAGGATATCAAGCCCACATCTGGGAAATACACCTGGTCCAACAAAAGATTAGGCCCCAGCCATATTGCTGCTCGTTTGGATAGATTCCTCGTCCAAACCTCTTTCTTGACATGTGGACTAACGGCCACCTCTAAAATCTTGTTGAACTACACTTCTGATCATAAGCCCATTCTCCTTGAGCTCTCCCTAGATGGAATCCTTGGCCCCATTCCCTTTAGATTCAGCCCTTTGTGGATTCAGCAAGATGGTTTCTAGGAGGTGGTCTCAGAGGCCTGGAACCGGAAAGTCCAAGGATCCCCATTCTTTGTGTGGGAAGAAAAATTGAGGGGTCTTAAAAGAGGGCTCAAGGAGTGGGCTAAAAGGTTGAAAACACCCACCACCAAAAGAAAAGAGACCCTTGACAGCCCTTCTGTCCATCACTTAGCAATGGAGAATTCCACTGTATCTCAAAGCCTCCTTCAAAAAGAAGTTGAACTGCAAAAATATTTCCATAGAGAAAGTAGGGAAGAAGAAGAGTTCTAGAGACAGAAGTCCAAAATCCTTTGGTTACATTCTGGAGACAAAAATACAGGCTTCTTCCATAAACAAGCTGAAGCTCGCAAGCACTTCAAAACAGTATCTGAAATTCATTATCAAAGCGATGTGGTTAAAGATTTTGAAGGCATAAAGAGAGCAGCCTACTCTTTCTTCAAAGACCTTAATTCGGCGCCTGAAGACCCTCCTATCGATCCTCATGCCTATCCGATTGAACTAATTCCTCATTGTGTTCAAGACTCTGATAATTCTATGTTGACTGCTCCGATCAGTATGAATGAGCTCAAGAAAGCTTTGGATTGCATGGAGTCAGATAAAGCTCCCAGCCTTGATGGGTTCACAGTAAGGTTCTATCTGACTTGCTGGTCCACAATAAAAAAAGATCTTCTGAGAATGGCTAGGAAATCTCAGTCATGCGCCGAGATTGGAGGCAGCATCAACTCGACCTTCCTTGCCTTGATCCCGAAAGAGAAAGGCGCCTTTGATTTTTGCAGATTCCAACCCATCTCTTTGTGTAATACTAGTTATAAGATGGTTACCAAAATAATAGCCAACCGCCTCAAGAAAATTCTGCCGGTCATCATCCCAGAAAATCAAGGAGGATTCATCAAAGGGAGAAAGATTCTGGACAATATTGTGCTGGTGCAAGAAGCAGTTCACTCAAGCTGCCAACGAAATGAGAAAGGTATGGTGATTAAGCTCGATTTGGAAAATGCCTTTGATAGGGTGAGACATGATTTCCTGTTTACTGTGATGAAGAAATTGGGCTTCTCAATAGCCATCATAAATTGGGTGAAAGCCTGCATAGCCTCCCCTTAGATAGCACCACTGGTTAATGGTCGATCAACATAATTCTTCCAAGCCTCAAGGGGTCTAAGACAAGGTTGCCCATTCTCCCCGCTCCTCTACGCTATTCAAGCCTTAGTGCTCAGCTTCCATCTAGACTACAGTCAACAGATCCAATCTCTGCTAGGCATTAGAATGGCTCATAATGTCAAAGACATAAATCACGCCCAGTTCGCTGATGATACATTACTGCTTAGAGGAGCAAGCATAAATTCTACAAGGTCCTTCAAGAAGGAGCTGGACATTTATAGGGAGGTCTCGGGCAGCAAGATTAACTATCTAAAAAGAACAATCTACGGCTGGAATTGCTCGATCAAGGAATTGAAAGACATAACAAGGCTCTTAGAAATGGAAGGAACCCAGACCTGGGAGTCATTTAAATATCTTGGGATCCCAATCTTCAAATCCAAACCTAAAGTAGCCCACTGGATGCCCCTGCTAGACAAGCTAAAGCTCAGAATTCAAGCTTGGGGAGCCTCATGGTTGAATAATCCTGGGAAGGCAATCCTTATGAAATCTGTTCTCATAAGTTTTCCATTATATCAGCACTCCATCCTTTTGGCCCCTAAAACCTTTATCAGTAAAATGGATGGTCTTCTGAGAATATTTCTGTGGGAAGGGGGAAAAACTAATGAAAGAAGGCTTCATTTAGTAAACTGGGACACTCTTGAGATGCCATTCTTGGAAGGAGGTCTCCAAATGCGGGATTTGGTTGCCCAAAACCTTGCTCTAGGCTCCGAGCTCCTTTGGAACATTGTCTCTGGGAAATATAGTTGGAGTAAGAGAGTCCTGTGGAAGAAATATTTCCATGGGCAGCATCTGAGGTGCTTGGATCAGCACCCAAGAACACCCAAAGGATCTCCGGTTTTCAAACTCTGTCTCACTGCAATGGAGCACTTCAGCCACAAACTTTACTGGATCCTAGGTAATGGGAAAAAAATAAGAATTTGGGATGATTCGATCCTAGGTGATCAGCCTTTGAACCAGGTGGAATATCTCATAAATATTAAAGCTTGGCTCCAGGCCTGCAATTTGAAAACCCTGTGGGACATCTCCAATTGGACGGATGATGCAAGAATTCTTTGGGACAGTTGGAATATGGGGGAGGTTCCTCAATGGATGGAGGGAGAAGCATCGTTATTGCTGGATTTTCTCCAAGGAAAATCTCCTTCAAAGGCAACTTCTAAGAACAAACGAGGGTGGGGCTCCCTCTAAGGATCATATTAAACATCAGAAGGTTACAAAAGTATGATGGTTGTCCCAAACGTCCCTTCGGACCCAATTCAATGGCAATTTATTTGGGCCTTTCCTTCTCTTCCCAAAGTTGACTTCTTCTACTGGATGTTGGCGCATAAAAGTATCCTCACTAGAGATAATCTGCGAAGATGTGGCATGGAAGGGCCCTCCAGGTGCCCCCTATGTGTGTCAGATGAAGAAACAACCAATCATCTGTTGTTAATGTGCCCCTTTGCTCAAGAAGTTTGGAGGGATGTCCTGATGTTAGGATCTGACAAAATAGAGCTCCCCAGAAATATACCAAATCTGCTTCGAAACTGGGCCAAATTATCTCTGTTCTGTCTCTCCAAAAAAATCCTTCTTAAGACTGGCTGGATGTGGATCCCCAAATTCACATGCCGGAAACTGTGGTTGGAGAGGAACAATAGAATTTTCAGGGAAGAAAGTTGTAAACCTGCCAAAGTTATCACTAAAATCAAAGCTCTGTTGGGTGAGGCATTATAAGCCAACCCTGCCACAAGAAATGAAATGGTCCTGGACAACGAGGAGGATCAATGGCTTAAAGAGCTTGTTCCAAACCATAAGGACAACCCCATTCCTCCAGCAATAGCCTCTTCTAATTAGGAAATTCATCTGGATGAGCAGGAGTTCATTAAGTGGAGATCAGCTCTAGATGATCACTGTCTTTTCTTCGATGGGGCCTCTAAAGGTAACCCTGGAGCAGCGGGTGGCGGTGGGGTTCTCCTGAGTCCTGGAGGTTCAGCAGAGTTGCGGTTTGCATGGGGTCTGGGCATTGAATCAAACAACAGAGCGGAGGCTCTTGCTCTGTGGCAGGGTCTAAATCTGGCGATCAAGAGGAATTTCCTATCCATCTCTTCCTTTTGAGACTCCAGGCTTATCATCCAGGCTATAAAATCCCAAAATCACCCTTCTCAGGTTCATTAAACCTCCATACTCAAAAAAATCAGGCTTATCCTGCCCAAGTTCCATAAAATTTCCTTCTACCATATTCTAAGGAAATTAAACTCTCAGGCAGATTTGGTAGCCAACCTTGGCTCTCTCCGGAGTCAGAGATCTTTGTTAGTCAACATTGTTGAATCAATCTGCAGCATTCCTTAAATCTATTGAAGACTGGCCCTCATTACCTCCGGGCACTCCTGTATTTCAAATCCCTTTTCATAACCCAGCATTCCGGGATCGGATCAAATCGAGCAGACATTTGATAAGGATCATGGACTCTACTATAAAGACTCACTCAGATCGATCTCCCATCAATTTTGACCTCTGCTTTCTGTCAGTTTTCAATGTTGTCTCAATTTGTAATTTGTCGGGGAAGTTCTGGGCGGACCACAAAAACAACATCAAAGGTAGCAGTAAAAAAACCTTGGTTGTTCTTTATTTGGGTTCTGAAAGCATAGTCGGCCGGTGCGCTGGATCTCCTCTTGGAAATCTGAGAAGCATTGCTAAGACCCTACAAGCTAACACGGAGGAAATACAAGATGCCTCCCCAACTCAAGCTCCAGCGCATACCCATGTCCCTTTCTGCAATCTCAGCGCAATTCCATTGGAAGATCTAGCCATTGTGAGATGCTCTCTCCTCAAAGTTCTCATTCTCTATAACAAGGAAAGCAATCCCAATATATGTAAAAAGGAAAGCATTCTCAGATAGAGCAGTCCTGTAATAGCCTGCGGCAGCTGGTTTTCCACCACTTAAATAAAAATATTCGTTGCTGTCAAAAAAAAAACATTGATCTATTGAGTCTAACAAACATCATTAGTGGGGTTCTATCATTATTTGGTGTCTTGGTGACCCGATGGGATGAAAATTTAGTAGGAAACAACTAAGTTGAGTGGTAGAAGTAGATGGTCCATTATCATATTAGATTGGGATTCATCAACAAAGAAGGAAATAATATCAACACAGTGGTGTATTGGCCTGATAGCCATGTGGATGATATGATATCCAACGATATGAGAAAGATGATGTGGTAGTTAAAATTTCATGTATGATGATAACACATGGGAAAAGGGATTACCACATGTCTACTAAGTGGCATGATATCATACATTAGTGTGACACTTCAAGAAAATCTTCTAATGGGCATAATTTTGTGTTCAAAGCTCATAATGAGATGAAATTTATATAGTTGGAAATATCTTAATGAGAAGAAGATGATGGTGGCCTCATAAATGAGTTTTAAGGTGTTTGAAGGAAGAGAAATTGGACAAACCCACTTCGTTTAGGTGACCTAGGAGGTTACGTTTGGATACCCTACAATCCTGATTAGGTATTAATGGGTTGGGTATGCGACAAAGGGTATGAGAGTAAAGGTTCAATACTTAGCATGAATGGGCTTAGGAGAGATAAAGCTATAAAATTTTCGGTTCTCCACTAAGCATGGAGGGCTTTAAATAAACCACAAAGATGCATTTGGAGTAAAGAAAGATAAAACTAGATTATGTATGGAAATAAAAATGTTTCCTTATGTGACCTTGGATAAGCCTAGTTGCTTGAATTTCAGCAATTGTATATATGAAAGAGTGTTCTCCAAGAGAAGAGAGTTATGTTTGGAATTTTATTTCCTTCGTGAGTCATTGGCTTCAATAATCTATATTATATGAATGATTTTGATTTAGGAATCAATAAGGTCTAATAAAAATGGAAATGTTGAAAATGGAACCAAGAAAGATTCTAATATAATTTTCCCCTGAATTAAATTAGAAGAAAATTGTAATTCCACATCTCATGAGAACTTGAACGTGTTAAATAAGTTAGTTCGACTTAGTTGGTTCAGTTAATTTGAGTTGAGGGTTTAACTTGAGTCATGTAAAGGGGTTCCTACTTTTTAGAAGCCCTGGATGAGTTTATTTTGAGTTGTAATTAATTGATTCAGCTTAATTGAGTTAAGTTAGTTTAACTAGTTCCAGCTATTGGAGGAACTAGTTGGAACTAGTGGGAGGTCTAGTAGTGAGGTGTGTAGTGTGTGATCAAGCAATTAATTGAAAAATCAGCCACAAATAACTCATGCATGTGTGAATTGAGAGTTACCCAGTTGATATTGGAGTTCAAGGGAAGTGTACTATCAGTTGTATAATAATCCAAATTGTACAGGTGGTGCATGGAGTCATAGGAAGGCCTATGATGTATTGTGAAATTACAATTGGGAATATCCCTAATTAATAGGGGATGATTACCCAAGGAAAAAATGCAAGGAAATAGGGACTTGGAAAAACCAAAATTTGGTTAAGTATTTGCCGAGGCTTGTCTAGAAAGCAGTGAAACAAATAGAGATAGTGCAGAGGTTTCTCGTGCATGAGAAAAGCATTGTAATCTTCTCATATTTTCTGATTACTGCAATATACAAATAGAGGGGGTTTTAACTGTGGCTTTCCCTAGGAAATCATTGTGTAATTTTTTGATCGAATTCTTTCTCTCGTATGTTTCGTGATTTCATGATCGTTTAAATTATTTTTTGCATTTGGTAGAGTAGATTCAAGTCTATTGTTTTGGAAAATTACAATTAGTATTTTGAATCTACAAGGAATTTCTACATGGTATCAGATTTGAAATCACTATAGAAGAGAAGAATATGAGTTTTTTCTATGTAGGTGAATCGAATTTAAAGTATCATTCTTGAGGATCAGCAAGATGTCATTCTGTGGATTGATAGTTGAGTATGGCCTAGAGGGAAGCTTGAAATACATAGTGTTATATGAGATTTACAATTGCAGATAAAGATATGTCCCCTAGATTTGTTGGTCAACCTAGAACAACAGAGAGACAAGGAATACAATGTTTTTCCTTAAACTAAATAGATGATGGAGTGAGGCCTACCTAGAATCCACCATAGCTTCACTCCTTCTTTATCTTGGAAGCTCTAATTCTAGATATGATCGCCAAAATTAGATCATGCACAGTCAGATAACACAAGCCTAGAAACTACGAGATTTATGTAGTATCATCTGAATACCCTATTCAATAGATCAACATGGCATTGAAATAAGTGAAATAACAACATCACATATAGGAAAACATAGAATTATTTGCATTAATGTAAATGGAAGGAGATTACAACCATAAGTGGTAGTTGATATTGTAGAAAAGCTCCTCAAGTTGTTAGCTTTTCCTTTCCTTGTCACAATATGCACCTCTAGTCACCCGATGCATGAGAGGAAAACTTCTTACTACAACAGGATAAGGGAAAAATCATTCTCCAAATCTAACCATTAAAGCCAACCATTACCTCTAGAATATGAGAGGGTAAATATATAGGAGAAGGGTAAGTTGGGAGTTCTTATCCAATCACCATTCTAATTCTTTAGATCCACCTTTGATGGAGGGATAGGATCAAGAATAAGTGGTGAAAACTCTAAAGTAGGGTAAGATAGGATCTGAATGTCAATCCAAGGTATGTAGTTGAAACTAATTGTGGAAACTCCTAGAAGGTGAGGCTTCCAGAATCCTGATAATTTTCCCAGAATTATAGAACCAATGTAGGTGCAAAGGAGAGTGACCTGATGGTGACCAACACTGGCCAAAGTGGAGAAAACTATAGGTGAACATACCCTAGTAGGATTTTAAGGAGTGTTGGTCCTTAAACTGGCTCAGATACGGTAGTTGAGGGTTGAAACTCTGAGGGATGAAAGGTAAATTCTTAGGGATTTGTGAAAGATGATAACAAGGGGAATATGATGTTGATTGATCCCATTAGGAGGTTCACTTTGATTGGATGTGAAAAAATGGCCTATAACAGAATGCCCCCTAAAGCACAAAGTCAAATATGGTGTCTGATGACTGTAGTGCTTTACCTTGTGAGAAGTATGGATCAAGGACAACTGTCGAGCTTCATCTGTTATAGTACAATTATCATGACATCTGGATGTTGAGGGATGCACACCCGTACTCAGCTCATAAGCTAACATAACATTTACAATGATCAAAATACATGTCCATAGATGCAACTAATGGACTCATTGACTGGATGACTATCTATATGATTATTACCATCATACATTGTGATATTTGTATAAATCCTTAAATTGCAACCCGGATGGATGAATCTAGATCCGAGGTCTTCAATCTCATTCACATGACCAACTAATGTATGAGTCTAAGCACGTGAATCAATGAGCTAGAGTCAAACATGGTAGACACTCTCTGATTACCGGCTGATGATGTTAGCCATTTAATAGACACGAGAGAAACCACCAATGATGTTAATGACTCTCAAGGTATTATGGTACAATCAATATGGTGTGAGTAAATGAGCTGATGCCGAACACAAGACAAAACATTTTTGTTGAATGCCATTGATGTAAACATGTCATCAAGAGCGAGGAAACTTTCCATTGATGTATGCAAGCTCCAAGGTACCAAAGTGGTGTTTCTAAGTCAACTTCCTGGATGATGTGTTGATGTTGATAAGAAGCGACCCGTCGCATGAGGGCCTTGATGTATCCCCATTAGAGAAATTTTGAAGTCTAAAATGGGCCTCTGAAGTAAAATTTACAACCAAAATAAAATTTATAAGAACCAATAGGATTCAAGATGATGATGTCAACCATGGGGATGATTCACCATTTTTTGGGTAAAAAATTAAAAAATAATAAAAAATAATAAAGTAATAAAACTACTTTTTAAACTAGTATTTTCAATTTATCTCCCTAGGGTTTTACTCAACTTTTGAGCGGGAGTACTCATTGGATGAAAAATCTAATTCCTCAGCCAAGGAGTATCCATTTTGCATACTTTCGATGAACCTTGCTACATTAAAAACGATAAATACAATAAAAATGTGATTGTAGTCACTTTTTCATGCATTTCTCATTTTTCGTGTAGCAGTATCCATCGAAAGTATGAAACGTGGGTACTCCTTGGATGAGGAATAAAATTATGCATCCAACGAGTGTTCCCACTTGAAATTTGAGTAAATCCATAGGGAGATAAGTTGAAAAAATAGTTTTTTTTTTCCCTCTAAAATTTGATGATGTAATCTAATATTATTTTATTATTTCCACTATTATTTTATAATTTTCATAGGAGGCCCATTTTAGACCTAAAAATTTCACTAATTCCATTAACGACGTGAAACAAGTATCATGATTGAGACAAAATGATTAGAATGATGTTGATATGGAACTGGATCAGGAAAGGCTGACATGAAATGAAGGCTTAAGAGTATTGTAATGGAGATCAACTGAATGAATCCTCTTGAACACATAATGACATTGAATGGAATTGGCAGCATTGACCCAAAACCAAAATGAAGGCACTAATAATGGTATGATAACCAAAATACAAGCAGATTACACAACCCAATAGCCACAGAGTTGAAGTGGAAAATGTTGTGTTCAAGAGTGACTCGTTTCCATTTAGCAAAATGGAATCCTCTGTTTTTCCAATTTCCCTAACCATACTGGTTAGTACCTCTTTATTTTTTAACAAGCTTGAGGAGGATACCATATGCTAGAACTATAAGTTCATCCTTTAGATGAATCCCTCCAAGTATTTTTAACAAAACTTGAGAAGGAGTGGTTCAGTCTTGGCATGTTCGACAAGTCCATCATTGTTTGATGTTTTAAAAATTAAAGCAAAGGTAAAACTCAACATATTTTTCATATTTAAAATGTTTGAAAAAGAGGCAGAAAAGAAAACTCTACATGTCCCTCTTCATAAATAGTCCCTTAAGTCCGAAAAGGTAGAAAACGATACTCAAGAGAAACTCTTAGCCATGTTCGACTAAGGTATTCATTTTTCCTAGTTACTCTATCTTAGACCAGAAAAGGGTTAAACTTATACTGAGTAGATGTCTTTTCATTTACTTTTATGATATCGAAAGGACAAGTGCTCGAAAATATTTTCATATTCTGGGAGTCTGAAAAGAGTTGAAAGAGGAATCCATGAGTTTCTTTTTTCGTTGGTTTATAGAGTTCGAAAAAAAGATAAAAGTTTACTCTTTTGTCAAAGTAACCTATTACAACATAGTAAAAACCTGATAACAATTTTCATCCTGCTCAAAACACCACAAGAAGGATTAAACATACATGTTTCATAGTAAAAATGAATCATATCTAGGTAAAATGTTAAGAATGAATAAAATAACGAGAAAATTACCATAAATATCTAAAATGACTTCTCATTTTAGTACCATTTCACACTTTACCTTCAACAATGAATATTTGGAGCCCTTTTCCCTCAATCTTCCGCAACTAATTGAGACCATTCAAGGGACCATTTCAAGTGTCGACAAATCCAGGTAGGATATAAGGCCTCTCTCTATATTTCCACAGTTCATTTTTTGTGTTTTCATGGAAAAATTTCAAGTTTTTGAGGCCCCCGGGGTTCATAAAAAATGGCATGCAAAAAACGCACCCCCTCTGTGTCAAAAAAAGAATTGCACCTAAGAACATGAAAATTAAAAATAGAGGTACAATGCTCTGTCTAGGCCTCATGGGGTGCATTGGGCATATTTGTCCAAGTTTGTTCTCAATTTTGCCTAAAAAGTTGTCAGGTTTTTTGCATGGGAAAGAAACTAATGAGTCCTTTGTTGATGTTTCAAGTACCCATTATCACAAAAATGTCATTTATCTGGAGAGAAAGAGAGCATGAGGTAGAATATTTAATTGCAAAAAATGACCCTGCTACCTTCCAGGTGCTTAAAAAATGTAGGTTGTTGAAATTCTTATTGTTTCTTGGTATGAGGAAACAAATGGAGTTGTTAAAGTACCTTGTGTGTTCATGGGATGCTCATGCATAGGAGTTTAGGTTTGGGGAGAATATACTCGAGATAGAGGTAGATGATATTTAATTTCTGACAGGATTGTCAAAGCGAGGCTCCCCCATCTCTCTTCTAGGTGGAAGAAGTGGTGGTGAGACAGTGAAAGATTACATTGCTACCTATTATAGACCTCAAGCCATTCCTACTAGGGAAGAAAATATTAACATAAAATATGTGACCCAATTTCCTTTCAAAATGATCTTTTTTATCATAGCAATATTAGTAGGCAACTCGACATTACATGTGGAAACCAGATAATACATACATTATGGGGTAGAATGTCTAACACTGAAAATGATTTAACTGGAGCGAGGGTGTCTTAGTCAACTTGAAGGAACATATTACTAAAGCAAAGGAGGGGAATTTGAAAATTTTTGGTTATGGTGCCATCTTGGTCATCTTAGATTCGGCACCATTAGTACAGCCTCAATAGATTGTAATTGATCTCTTCTATCCAAGGGTCCCATGGATGACGAGGTGGATAGACCACATGGCCAGACATGTACGTCCATCAACGATTAGCTTTTCACCAACCTTCTTTGGATGGTTGCATAGAAATTTCATCATGATCAATGATTATCCTTATGCAAGGATGAATTTCTATGATGATCTCTAACTCGTGCTCCCTAAGGGCGAGAAATGGGATGTTGCAAGTAAGATACTTTGACCTTTAATTTTTTAATAAGTTTTACAAAATTTTGTTTTTTTTTAAGTTTTCAAGACTAAACTATTCGATTTTTTTGTGAAAAAATTGGATATTTTCTATTAGCGAGTGCGACATATCTCCATCATATAGAGAGATAGCTATAGGAGGAGGGAGTGGGACCAGTACAGGTCGCTGCAGTGGGATAGGATGTGCTACAGGATCTTGAGGTAGCGGAGGTGCTATCAGAGGTGGAGCGCCACATGGAGGGATTGACTCACGTGATTGATGAGACCAAGTCAATCAACTTCCATTGCAACTTTAATGACATACCATTCGGGTACCTAGATGTATTGGTTGATTACTGTGCAGGATAGCTCGTGCAGTTTCGTTCTATCATGAACACCATTGATTGTCTACTTAGATGTTTGCATGTAGTTTTTGTATATGGGCGATGGAGCCATATGTGTCTCGGGGCACACACTTTGTAAAACTAAAATTATATATATAATTCACCAATTCACGTCACATTATATTGAAAGCAGAATATGATCTAGGAAATAATGAATATATATATATATATATATATGTACACACACACACACACACATATATATATATACATATACATATACATATACATATGCATATATACATATATATATGTATATACATATATATATGTATATATATAGACATATATATATGTATATATATACATATATATATGTATATATATATACATATATATATATGTATATATATATCTATATATATATCTATATATGTATGTATGTATATGTATATATATAAAGCAGAATAGGATCTCGGAAATAATGAATATATATATAAAATGTGATGTGATGTGATGTGAATTGGAAGTTACTTACGTTCGTTGCAAATATCTATCTAAAACTAAATTAGTTAGGGCACCTGCCAAAGTGTTTATATTTCTATAAATGTTTTCATATTACATGAAATCAAAATGCCTTTCTAGAAGACACACTCTCAAAACCATGCTAAGGATGGCAAGATTCCTCACTGAATAGATATCCGCGAGTTGTAGTACTACGAGTTTTGAGTCAAGCCTCGTGACTATATGGCGGATACCATGTGAAATAACATCAGATAGTAGCTCAACCACTGCGCTATAATTAGTGATGTTTTTAGTATAGTGGCCAACGCAAATCCCTTCCATGCTCACTAGCTTGCCAATTGGAGCAAAGTTGGACCATGTTGCAGAGGATAGTTTCTGAGTACTACGACTACCACCATCGACATAACCAATATATGGTTTGAGAAAGGTTGACGTCTATAAACCAAAGTAAAAAAGGATCAAAAGAAACCATAGGAAACTATGAAGAACACATTGCAAACACACTCAACATACCTATAGATATTGTGTACATAATTTACTATGCATGGGATCAAGCATAGTATTTTTTGAGATACATCCTATTTCTAGGCTACGACAATGGAATTCCATCAATATCTACTAACTTGTAAGCCCCTTTTTCCAGGACACATTTGAAAATGTATGGGCCCAACCACATAGGCCGAAACTTTCCTGGGCCTAACTTATCGGTCTCCTAGTCATATAAGAGTACTAGATCTCCTTCAAATAAGACTCTAGGCTTGACACTTTTTTCATATTGTGCTTTGATGTGTATTTTATGAGATTCGTTGGCCAAAGCAACATCACGTCGAGTCTCATCCAATTGAGCAAATTGTAAAAGATGCTCCTCTTCTACGGAGGTACTAGGGAGAAGTTTGATAACTAGTTTTAGCAATGGAATTTTCACTCAATGGGAAGGATTTATTCTAGACGTAAACCAACTGAAACGATGTGAATCCAGTAGAATTCCTTACCTGAGGTTCAATATTCCCACAAGGAAACATAGAGAAGTAAATTCCAGTCCAATTTATGGACCTCTATCATGTGTTGAAGCATAATATTAAGAACTTTGTTGATAGCTTCAACTTGTTTGTTAGCTTGAGGATAATAGGGAGTGGATTTTTCATGTGAAACTCCTAATTTGGAAGTTAATTTGATCATCATATGATTTTGAAAATGCTTCCTACGATATGTGACTATCGCTTGTAGAATGCCAAACCTAGAAATCACATGATTTAAAACTAAGTATGCAGTCATTTTGCTGGTATTATTGAATGTAGGCATTGCTTTAGCCCACTTAGTAAAGTAGTCAACAACAAAAATGATATAATGATGAGCCCCGGTCGAATGAGGGTTACATATCATAAATTCGATACCCCATTTCGAAAAGGGAACAACGTAGATAACAAGATGCAGTGGAGTAGGTGGATCACAGACTTTGTGATCGTATATCTGGAAAGCATGACACTTCTAGGATGCAAGGATACAGTCACAGAAGATGGTGGGCCAAAAATAATGATCACGTAAGATATCTTGCGAGGTAGCCTAACCAGATAAGTGTTCACCACATGCTCCTGAATGAAAATCATTTATAAATTTCTTAGCCTCCTCAAGGGTGAGGCACCTCCATAAAATCTTATCAATACCATGATGGTAAAGGATGTCACTAAAAATCAGATAATTTCAAGCTTAGTACCAAATATGTTGTTGCTCAGAGAAAGAGGTATTAGGTTGGAAAGTTTGGGTTTGGAGATAAATAAGGGAATCTCCATGCCACGGGTTAGATGATGATATCATAAACAATGACTCATCAGGGATGGAATCTTCATATGTATATTTTGCATCAATGGAGGAAGATCACACATTATTTCAGCAAAAAATAGGGATTTATTTGACTTGGATTTGATGAATTCCACGTCAAACTCTTGGAGAATAACTATCAATTTCGATTACTTTCCCCCTAGAAATTGGTGTGACAATATATATGTCATTGGGTTGCAATACAAAAAAACTATAGTTTTCCAAAGCAAGATGTAATGGTGAAATATCTGGATGGCTTGAACGACTGCCAAAGCTAAATTTTTGACATAAGTATACCGAATCTCGGTATCATTAAGGTTCTGACTCAGATAGTATATGGGATGTTCAGTCCCAATGTCTTCTTCTCGGACCAACACCATAGCTATAATAGATATGGAAACAGTGAGATATAGGAAATAGTTGCACTGACAGTTAGGGGGATATAAGAGAGATGCTTGAACTAGTACATATTTGAAGGAATCAAACGATTTTGGTGGTGAATCAACCCAATGTAAGGGAATCAATTTCTTTGGTAAGCGAGTAAATCCTTTGGTCAAGTTGGCATAATTAGGGACGAATCTCCTCAAGAAGTTAGATTTCCCTTGGAGTCTTTGTAATTGAACTAAGGAGAAGGGTGCGGGAAAATCATCAATTTCATATAATTTGAGAGGATCAATATGAATTATGTAATATTCCTAAATTAGCTACAACTGATAGGAATATTAATTGTGCCTTTTTTATTTTTGCATTTCATGATTGATGAATAAATTGTAAAGGAGGACATGTAAAACTCTTGAAAACTAAAAAAAAATCAATGCCTATGTGAACAGAGACATATCTGGGCTATTTAAATAAAATCCTGTAGGTGTGAATGGGTTAAATCACAAGAATGGGTCATCTTTGACGAAGTCAAACAATGCAGTCTAGATGCATTAAACCTCTTTGAGGGACAACACAGTTCTAGAAGGAGGATCTAATGTGAAAAAGGTTAAGTGATTCAAGGTGTTTTAGGGTTTTGCAAGACTCCTATCTTATAAAAGGAAGAGGAGGGAAACAAGGAAAATGTTGTTGAAGATTATCATTTCTCAAGGAATTTTCTGCTTAGACATCCCTTGTTGGGCATTCCTATTCAGGAATCCCACCTCCTTCCTTGAGCATCTCTTGGAGGAGAATTGTTCTAACTTGTCCACTATCAGGCTTGGGCCAAGCTTCACCTTACATTTACAGCACTGCTCTTGTTGAGGGTTGAGATGTCTTGTGAGCTGCAACAAGTGGAGGACTAGATCTGCTCAAATCTAGATGATAGCAATGGCTCTTCTCAGTGAGTGTGTCTTTTAACCTCCTGGAAGAGTTCATTAGCTGATTGTACTTCAGATCTAAATCTTGGCATCAGGCCAAATCATTATCAGAATCTAAAGTTCTATTCCTATCCCTAATATAGCGTTATTTGTAGATCTACAGCTGCAATGTGTTTTGCTTGCATTTTGGAGGAGAGATCTCCAGTGTTGGGATTCTTCCTTTCATTGTGGTGATCCATGGATTGGCCATCCAATCCATGTTTTTTTCAGATATGATCTGCTCTACCATTTCATTATTCAGAAATTTCTGAATTATTCTGTAGATCTGCATCCTTAGATCTCAAATCTACTTCCAGTGCTTCATGTTTTGGGCAAAACCCCAAGGGGAATGTATATTTCAACCTTTCTTGTACACAGATCTGTATTGGATCTAAATTTTTATGTACAGATCTGATATAGATCTAAAGAATTAATAAACTACTACTTCAGCCCTAAAAATAATGCTGTTATGGTTATGCAGTCTTTTATCATGGTTGTAGCACCTCTTTTCTGAGGATTTCCCCTGCATTATCTCATTCTTTCTTCTGTAAAATGTATGACCTATGTCACTGATCTGATTTATCAATTTTTAGACCCTATTTCAGCTAAAATATTCAGTAAATTATGCTCTTGTGCTTCAGTAAATTTCTTTATACTCCAGGTCATGGGAAATCAGGGTTTTCTAGCCTAGTTAGGAAAGGAGGAATTGTTTAACATAGCAAAACGTAATTTTTTTGCTGAAATTTGATATGGGAGTCCCTCATAACCCTATATATGAGATAAAACTTCTTTCCCACCTTATGTTTATGTAGATATCTGAATACATTCATTTTAGAACCTAAATCATCACTTTTCCCCACCTTTTGGTTTATAAAACACTGTATAAAGTTTTTGCTGCATATTTTATTGAAGGATATATCATTGGACAGATGTTATAAGGCATATTGCTACATATCCAACTCTGTAATACCTTCGGGTATTCTCATTGTTGTAGAAATTCCAGATTTGGGATATTATAGTGGTATCAAAGCAAGTTCTTTGGCTCAGCCTGTGGCTTCAAGCCAAAGTGCTGTACAGAAAGGAGCAAGGTCAGAATGATGAATAACATGAGTTTACTCTCATCAGCTTTCAGATCTAAGAAGAACCTCTCCAAGGAGGTTGAACAAGAAGGAGAAAGAAGAAGCAGTGAAACTCCTAAAGAGTTTCAAGAGCAGAAATATCTTCCAATCAGATCTACAAGATCTATACATGAGAAAAATTATGAATCCTCATCTCATGGATATGTGCACTCAGCCATATCATGAAAGCTTCAGCATTCTGTCTATGATTTCTTCATGAAGAGGAAGAAAGGAGGTGTACCCGAGAAGGAGACTCTTAGAGAGTATTTGCAGGAGTATGAAGATCAATCCCAAGGATTTCAAAGATAACTTGAACTTCCAAGGGTTCTTTAAGATCAAGGAGAGTAAAGGCACAAATAAGGAGAAACATGATAAGGGTAGATTCTATATATCTATCTTTGATGGATCACCTAAATGTCCAGTCAGGGTTTGGGTGAAGGAGCTAGACAGCTTCATGCAACAACATCAAGTTTTAGAGATTGAAGCCATCAAAGTAGTAGTGCTGCATTTTGAAGGTAAAACATATTCTTGGTGGTTTTTTGAGTCCTTTTCCTTGAATAATTCAAATACACCTACTTATGCAAGGTTTATTGCAATATTGATAGAAAGGTTTGATGAAGCCCCATGTGTAACATCTTCTGTTGACACTATCAAACCACATCAGACAAATATTTTGCATGAGTTGGAAGGGTCTATAAATCCAACTCCATTTCTGAAAAACATGGAAGAAGGTGTGAGTTTGTTTGATGCATTTCCAAGGGCAAGTTCTCCATTGAGTGAAGGGTACTCTTCTCAAGAGGAAAGTATGAGGGTTTCTCCTTCAATAGATGACCAAGATCTACGGTCTCTTATTGATGATGAGACACTTTAGTTATTGAAGAGGAGGAGAAGACAAGAGATGATAATGAAGTCAAAACAAAGGCACCTCAAGCATCTCATGAAGAGGAGGATGGAGCACTTGCTCCAAAGGAAGAAACTCTTGCACTTTTGCAAGAAGTTCCACAAGGTCTCACACATAGAGCTCTTGGCATGACACATGAGCAGCATGTACCATCATTGTCAAAAGATGAGATCTTGGAGATAGAAGAAGGAGAAGAGGAGGAAGGGCATCACAAGGAGAAGAAAAAGAACCCTTCTCTGCTTCAAAGTTTGGAAGCACAAAGAAGGCAAGAGAACTTATGCATCAAAGGTAGGGGCAAATCTGTCTACCTACATCCACATTCTACTCTATGCCTTGACACCTCTTTGCAAGAAGGTACTTTACCAGGAGCACCTCTTGATAGGAGGAAATCTAAAGTGTTCTCTAAAATATGGGTAGCATATTCATACTTGGCTAAGGAGGGAGCCTTGGGAGAAGCTAGCACAGCGCAGAGAATCTCTCATGAATTCAGAAGAGAGATGAGAAATTTCCTGAAAGGGGCATTGCTAACTCCCACTCAGATACCTACGCCGAGAGAGGAGAAATCAGAGATCTATGACGACAGAAGCATGAGGACACATGGAAACTCCATATCTTTGGGGCAGCCCATGATCTCTTCATTCATAAGGAAGATTTCCGAAGATGGCAAGGGGATCCTAACCCTCTTGTATGAATGGGCCAAAAGGAGGAGGTTTTGGAAGACAAGGAATTTCCAAGGGGAAGTTGATTTCCATATGCTTCAATCTTGTCTTGAACAAGATCAGCTGCAAATGGGGCAGAAAAGAGGAGATTTTGATACTCCCACATGTGATTTTGATATCAAGGATGTCAAATATGGGAGCCATGAGAAGACGGGGCCTGCATTTCATACTTCCACAACACTGTCATTCTTGGAGAGCTTGGATCCTTATTGGGATTCCCAACTCATGATGGAATACTCCAAGGACCTTTTCACATGGGGGGTTATTGGTGGGGAAGTTAAGGATGAGAGGTTTAGGGTGGTTTATGGAGTTATCTATTTTTATAATCTTATTATTTTGAACAGAAACTCGCTCAAAGAGAGACTACTAGATGCCACCTATGAGATCCTGCTTTCCAAACCCACTGGTTTCATTAGAGCATATCATACTCTTTTGGGTGGTTTCATATGGGAATATTTCAGGGAAGAGGTGCACTCTCATATGAAGATGTGCATGGATTAATTGGTAGAGGAGGAGGAACATAGCTCTTGGGAGAAGCCATCATTCACATCTCCTTACTCATTGAGTGTGAGAGGGAACTCATCCATGAGTTACCCCACTAATGTAAAACAAGTATATAGAGAGGCTTGTCTTTTTAAGCATTATAATGTATCTCCTATATGCTTATATTTTTCTAACACTCATTTGCAGAATATCGTGCCAAGATGGGCCACTACGTATGATGGGTTTCATGGGCCACTCAAGGCCATGAACTATGTTTATGCAGGTCATTCCTTGGAGAATCTTGGGAAGCTATTATATTCTTCATGGTGTGATTCCTTTACACCAACTATGATGTACATTCTCCAAGCTTTCCAAAAGCATGAGGCAGAAAACAAGTGTTGGGGAAGGCACTTGTTATATCTTATTCTATGCCAGTTAAGGATAAAACTGCGCTGGTTGCACATGAGGGAACATATTCCTTCTCATTTATCATACATGGCAGTTAGCATTATTCTAATTATGATCCCATAAGCTGAAGGTGTCCTTATCTTTGTTGGGGGCATGGTTGGAAGAGAGGCACACTTGTTGGATGTGTCCCTGGGGAAAGGAGTTCCCCATTCTTTTTGCATTGCATGCTTCCATGGGAGCATGAGATTTTGTATGGCCACTATGATAGATCACTTGTCTCTTTGTAGAGTGAGCCATATGTTTGTAAAGAACATGCCTCTCACATGTATTGGGGAGGAGTTTTTCTATGGATTTCCAAGTGGGGAGGTAATCCACTTTATTTGGATGATAGCATGGAGAGGGGAGTCTCTTATGAATCATAAAATTCCCCATGATTTTCATCACTTCCATCTTGACAAGGCCATGGATCAGCAAGGAAGTTCCCATAACAACCTTCCATTCTTTCATGATGAGAGCCATTGGGATTATTCACCAAGGGACGATTTGCACATTGAGGAGGGACCATTGGAGGACAGTACTATTGCAGAAAATTCAGAGAAATGGGGGAGACTATTGGATGAGGAGGCCACAAGAGAAGAAGGGGAGATCTTGCAGCACCCTTGTAGTTGCTTGACGACAAGAAAAATTTGGGAGGGGGAGACTGTAATATTCCTAAATTAGCTGCAGCTAATAGGAATATTAATTTTTCCTTGTTTATTTTTTCATTTCATGATTGATGAATAAATTGTAAAGGAGGACATGTAGAACTCCTGAAAACTAAGAATAAATCAATGCCTATGTGAACAGAGACATATCTAGGCTATTTAAATAAACTCTTGCAGGTGTGAATGGGTTAAATCACAAGAATGGGTCATCTTTGACCAATTCAAACAGCGCAGTCTAGATGCATTGAACCTATTTGAGGGACAACACAGTTCTAGAAGGAGGATCTAATGTGAAAAGGGTTAAGTGATTCAAGGTGGTTTAGGGTTTAGAAAGAATCCTATCTTATAAAAGGAAGAGGAGGGCAGCAAGGAAAAGGTTGTCGAAGATTATCATTTCTCAAGGAATTGTCTGCTTAGACATCCCTTGTTGGGCATTCCTGTTCAAGAATCCCACCTCCTTCCTTGAGCAGCTCTTGGAGGAGAATTGTTCTAAATTTTCCACTATTAGGCTTGGGCCAAGATTCACCTTACATTTACAGCGCTACTCTTGTTGAGGGTTGAGCTGTCTTGTGAGCTGCAGCAAGTGGAGGACTAAATCTGCTCAGATCTAGATGATAGTAGTGGCTCTTCTCAGTGAGTGTCTTTTAACCTCCTGGAAGAGTTCATTAGCTGATTGTAATTCATACCTACATCTTGGCATCAGGCCAAATCATTCTCAGAAGCTACAATGTTTTTCCTCTCCCTAAGACAACGTTATTTGCAGATCTACAGTTGCAGGGTGTTTTTCTTGCATTTTGGAGGAGAGATCTCCGGTGTTGGGATTCTTCCTTTCATTGTGGTGATCCATGGATTGGCCATACAATCCATGTTTGTTTCAGATCTGATATTTTGTACCATTGCATTATTCAGAAATTTCTGAATCATTCTGCAGATCTGCATCCTTAGATCTCAGATATACTTCCGATGCTTCATGTTTTGAGCAAAACCCCAAGGGGAATGTATAGATAAAAATTTCTTGTACACAGATCTGTATTGGATCTAAATTTTTATGTACAGATCTGATCTAGATCTGAAGAATTAATAAATTGTTGCTTCAGCCCTAAAAATAATGCTGTTATGGTTATGCAGTCTTTTATCATGGTTGTAGCACCTCTTTTCTGAGGATCTCCCCTGCATTATCTCATTCTTTCTTCTGTAAAATGTATGAGCTATGTCACTGATCTGATTTATCAATGTTCATACCCTATTGAAGCTAAAACCTTCAATAAATTACGCTCTTGTGCTTCAGTAAATTTCTGCATACTCCAGGTCATGGGAAACCAGGGTTTTCTAGCCTAGTTAGGAAAGGAGGATCTGTTTAACATAGAAAAACACATTTTTTTGCTGAAATTTGACATGGGAGTCCCTCATAACCCTAGATATGAGATCCAACTACTTTCCCACCTTATTTTTACGCAAATATCTGAATACATTCATTTTAGGGCCTAAATCATCACTTTTCCCCACATTTTGGTTTATAAAACGCTCTATAAAGTTGCTGGTGCATATTTTATTGAAGGATCTATCATTGGACGGCTGTTATAAGGCATATTACTGCATCTCCAACTCTGGAATACCTTAGGGTATTCTCATTGTTGTAGAAATTCCAGATTTGGGATATTACAAATTACTTGTTTGGAAATAGTGAAACAAGGAGTCGACCAAAACCAACACAAAACACACATTTTTGTGGGTTAATTCGAATTTTATAGTGCCTAAAACTAAGAAAAATGGCCCATAAATATAGATGGTGATCAACTTGATGCCTAGAATGAGCAGGGAGATCATCCAAATAGATTGCATTCTATGCTTAATATCATGAAAATCATAATCCATCAAACGTTGAAACATGGCCCTTGCGTTCTTGAGAACGAATGGGAGATTTTTATAAGTGAAAGTACCTAGGGACAAATAAATGTTGGTTTAGGTTGGTCTGCCGAGAGAATTTTGATTTGATTATAACCTAAGAATCCATCCATAAATGAATAGATCTCGCAACCAATGCAATCATAAAAAATCTGGTCAATAAATGGGGTTGGGTATGTTAGCCACCTATAATATTTTGTCAAAGAAAACAGGTGGCTAAGTATGTTTCTAATTCTTTAAGAGAAACATTTCCCTTGAAAATATATCATTCTTGAAGCATTCATATGTCTTGTGTCCTTCAAAATTATGTCCCTGTTGTTTCCATTAATGAACCCTGCTGTTTACCAAAGAAAAATTGTCCATGAAACTCCATTTTCCATCATTTCAATTCTCTTTTTAGTCACAAAGAACTCCATTTTTCACCCTTATCCCCCTTCACAAAATTCCTCTATAAACCTTCATTTCAACCTCCATCTCATCCTAAACCCCTTTTAAACCATATATTTCCCTTTATCTGGGTTAAAAAATCCCTCATTCCATCTATCGGAACCTCCAAATTCCTCAAAAAAACCTTCAAAACCCTTAAAAATATTCATTTTCTCACTAAGGGCTTAAGCACCTTTCGGCTTAGCCCTTAGCCCCTTCCTCTACATATAACCCGCTCTATGACCAAGCACTAAGGGCTAATCGCAATCACAAGTTTCTTCTTTCCCGAACTACCTTTCATCCTATTCCCCCGATGCGATAAGCACCTTCCTCTAAACTCTTGGTCCCGCTTGCTCCCACAGGACCATGCCTTGGCGCCTATTCCGATCCCACCCCATTGCATCGGCAAATTTCAATCCATCGGCCATTTTCCTTTCCTTCCATGAAGAGCGATCTCCCGATGCGATCCCAGCCGTCCACCAAGCAGATCGGAAGGCTCACGCATAACTCGACCACACCCCTCCGTCGCATCGTAGAACATAAGCCTTCCCATTGAAACGAATCTGGACCATTGAATCCATAAGAACCAACGACTGAGATTCGATCACACTTCGCTCTTAGCCCTCCGTCATCACACCAGCCGATTTAATCCCGACCATTGATCTCCCTTCCGATCCAATGGCCAGCATCCAATCGCATTGCCAATCTTTTTTCTATCCACCAGGTCCCGAATCATTTCTCTGATGCAATCTCAGCCGCCTGTTCATGCAGATCCAACATCCCTCACTTAACTAGATGGGCCCTACCTACCTTTTCCACCTAGCGCATGTTGCATCCCATCGCACTCACTCTGTGCCGTCGGATTTGCCACCCATCATCCGACAATCCACATTGCATATCGCGTAAATTTTGTGCTCGAGAGTTAATGTTTTGAAATCACGTGATATAGGTGGTTTTTAAAAGACACGTGTTATGGAATCACGTTCCTTTTGGGAAAACCACTTATCCCCTCAGAGCTCACACGAAAATCATTAATGGTTTTCCGCCATACCGCCTACCCCCCCGCAACATCAATTTCACTTTAAATCATAGCCATAGATCATCCTGATCTAACGGCCCACGTTATATCGTGATATCATTTCATTTTTTCCCATCTATTCCCCCAATGACTCCATCGAGTGATCGTAGCCATTGATCATCCTGATCTAACGGTCCTAGTTTATCCTCGCGCCCAAATGTCGAAAACACCTGGTTAGCCGCTCTGACAGGGTTTTTCATCCATTTTTTAGCTGCATCCACTCTTCTCTTCACTGCGCCACCATCCCCATGAGCCTCTGAAGCAGCCATCCTCACTCCCTCAGGTTTTTATAATGTGTTTATCATGTTTTGCAGGTTTCGGTGGTGATGAATCCATACAGTCTTCACAGTCACAGATAGGTGACACATAACACAGAAGGGCCATCACAGAGCCGAAGATCATAGAGGAAGACATCCCTGAGAGGGTTTAAAACATGTTTTATTGAATATCGGGTTATTTAACCCTGACATAAACCCTCCAGCGCCTCTGTAGCCTATATATTCACAAACAAGGGTCAGAAGAAGCAGCAAAGAGTATTAGAAGAAGAAATAAAGGATTAATGCCTAATGATGAAGACTTAATGCTTATAATCCAATGTTTAAAAGGATAAAGGACACAGATAAATACCATGAAGATGATCAAGGAGGCTTAGTGAATCCTAAAGCACATAAACAAGTTATATCAATGAGTTAATATCAACAGAATGTTCTTTTTCCTAAGAAGGACAAATTCCCACATCATTCTCTATGCCTCATCGAGCCCATAATAGTTATTATTCTGACAGAAAGCTCCTAGAACTGTCAGTGCATTGGTTATGAAGTATGGAAGACCCGAAAGACAAAATATTCACCTTACTTGTCACAGAAGATAAACAGAGTACTACAGCCAGAAAATTACTTCAAGGAACATACCCTTGGAGTTATTATCAATCTGTCGAAGACCCCTAATTCAGCTAAAGGGTACTAAAAGTTAATGCAGAGATATTAAACAGAATGGGCTTCATAGACACCTCTCCCTCTGTTTTAATGAATCATTTAAGTTATATCTACTACTACTACCACTCCTTCACCTATAAGAACCCATGAGAAATACATTGTAAATGTTGGTTGGTTGGCCGTTGATTGTAAGTTGTTTTACTGAGTTAGAGTTCTGTGAGTAGTAGTTGTAAATAGGCTCGGAGATGATTTCTGGATGATATCAAGCTATTAGACAAGAATGTATGTGACTGGTTTTGCTCTACTAATATGACAAGCATGTTCATCAGATCCTAATCTAAATCAGTGGTGATGTGTCCCTTCTTTGTTATTGTCTTCCGTCTGTTTTACATCATGTTTCATTTTCTCTGATAAGAAAACAGTAAATTTAGCTTAGGATATACTACTAAAAGTACCCTAATGCTTACTGCATTTTCTTATTTTTACGTTTTCTGCTAATTGTGTATCTTAGAATAAATTCAACATAATTTAACCAGTATAGAAGTTGGTTTGTCCATGCTTATTGATGTATGAATTTAGAGTTTGTCTCTTAGATGTTCTTGCTTGGGTTTGCTGAAAGAAAAGGAGAATAGTGAGATTTAGTGATTAGCCCTGTCCCCTAAGATCCCTTTCCAACAGTTAGCCATTCTAAGATCCCTCGGAGTTGAATGCCAAAAGTAGAGAAGGTTAAAAGTCTTTCTCTGATCTTAGAATTCACTCTGTGTTTGAACTTAAGTGTTTTCTACTGTCTGAAAGCAGTCAGGAGGACTGCTGGATTGTTGTCTTCAGAGTTAGCCTCATTAGGAGTTTGGATCATAGAGGTATAAGGCATGCCCAGTCCCTAGACTTACTCCAAAGTGGTCATCTTGGAAGGTTTTCCTTGTCATTCCCATTCATTCCTTATTGTTTCATCCCATACTATCATCTTGAGAGATCCTCTCTTTTAGATGACTAGCCCTTTGAAAGCCTTGGATATTTGAATTGCAAGTAAACCCTTTTATGACCCCATTTCCCAATGGACCTGTGTTCTCTTTGAATTATCTCCCCATTTCCAAAAAAGCCTTCTCTACTCATTCCTTTACCTTACATTGAACCCTTCTTTCATGTTTCCCAACCAAACAAACAAAACAAAACAAAAACCCTTGTACTCCATAACTAGCCTAACACCTTAAATTGACCTTTAAAGATACATTATTTCTTTACCTTATAGAGATATCCCTCTCTGGATCCAGGAGGGCTAGATCCTAAGATCCCAAAGTGGTTTGATGTTGTCTTGTCATTTGGTATTGCCAAATCTGCCAAATCACAAGAACCACAACAGGGTAGTTTCCTTTCAGACAAGCTTGATTAACATCCCAATAATCAACGCATACGTGAATTGTGCCATGTTACTTCATGACAGGGGCTATGTTTGAAACCCAATCGGTTAAAGGAATGAGGTATATGAAACTAAGCCGAAGATTATTTTCAACTTTAGCTTTTATCCTGACAACCTTCTTAGGATAAACCTGACGAAGGTGTTGCTAGATGGGTTTGGCCCCAAGATACATTTTAATTTTGTGCACCACTATGTTTGGGTCGATACCTGGAATTTCTTCATACCTCTAGGAAAATACATCTCTAAACTCATGAAAAAGGGATCGATATTTCTCGAATTTATATGAAGAACAAGATGCTCCGATGTAAATATTTTCAAATATTCTTGGTTTGATCGAAATATCAAGAGGAATGGTTTCTTTGATATTCGAGAGGTTATTTTCCGAGTCAATCTCATGAATGGAAACAAAATTAATAGAATTTTCGATTAAATTAGGTAGATACATGCTACTGAGATTATATTCTATGGAACTAGGAAGAGAGGAACGATAATGATGCTTATCCCACAACGCATCTTCTGACATCCTGAGCTCCATGATGCTTTCGTTGGTTGCGAATATACACGAGAAAGGATCATAGGCATGCCATAATCCATAGATTGATCCACCCAATTGATCGAAGAAAAATAATTGGATGCACAAGCCAAGTAGATGGCTTTGTAATCTTGCTCAACAAGGCTAAGCGATATTTGGTTGCAAAAAATTTGGATGTTAGTTTCATCCAATACAATCCATGGATTAGCCGGAATCGTAGAGGATGATACCATATTGATATAAGAAACCAAAGGTGCATAGTTGGAATTGGGAGGAGGGGGGAGGTAAAAATTCCCCATAAGTGATGAATCCTTCAATAATCCAAATCCCACATGCTGATAGGAATGTAGGGTTTTCCCTATAAAAGGGATGCTTCTGGTAACATTGGAATCAAAGGAAAATAAGTTGAGTGGTTCTATGGCTATGATCCCTCCTTTATGAGGAATATCGATCATCCAGAAGTAATTTGAAATGACAACAACCATAGCATAAACCCATGTACATCCCAGTACAATATTATAATAAATATGTCCATCAATAACTTCTATTTCAACAGAGACGGTTTTTGTTTATATGTCCTTCCATCAAAGGATTTTAATGTGGTGTTTTATTGATTCATTTGAGGTGAACCAATCACCTTTGAGCAAGAAATTGACATGATGCAAGACGAGGCTCCCTCATCCACAATAGAATGATGAATGTTTTTACCATTGACAATGACCTCAATCATAAAATCTAACTGAGCTGGAAGCTAATAAGTATAGTTTTCATGAGATAAAACCACTAGGTTGTAATATGATGGGTCTATCCATCTGATAGCGGACAACAAAGCCTTCTTTTGGGCGTGGAAGTTTTTCAACGCCTCAATAGTAGACATAGCTGATGGAGATTGAGCTAAGTTTTCAATCACATTGTAAATTTGGGTAGCTCTTAAATGAGGGTTGTAAGAAGATTTATGGATAACAACTTTCATAGGCTTGATAGTCAATTATGAAGGTGGAACAGAATCAAGTGAGGTTGGTGCCAAAGTGTCAGGTTTATTAGTAGCCTGACCATTCAATGGATTCACATTACCATATTTTTTGTTTTGAGTGGCCACAAAAACATCAAATCTCAAATTTGACTCAGGAAAACATCAAAAACATGTTAGAGGAAGTGGAGTCCTGGGAAACCATATGAGTCTCTTGATTGGGAAATAGGTCTGCCAACATAGCGGGAGAAGTGGATGATTTAAGAAACTAATTCAATTCAACATGGTGCAGAAAATCATGGATAAAGTGATCCTCGAGTCAAATCAAGCATGCACATCGAGGCTTTCATTTCTCATCGGAAGACGAATTTTTTTGTTTATCCTATGGTGAGGAATCATTGTTTTTCTTACCTTTACCTTTTTTCTTGATTCCAAGTTTCCATTGATATTTTCCTTTACCATATGAAATGGAATTTATCTCAGAAGTAGAAGCCATGGGAGGGTGGGATTGAGAGTTTTGAGCAAGAGTAGCGAGTGTTATACCACATGGTTTACTCACCGACTGCGAACTAGAAGAACTAGTAAGGCCATCAGTGGCATGTGATTCTTTACCAGGTGGAAGAGGAACAATTTTTAAAGTTCATAGATCGTTTTATATCTTATCATAGAGCATGCTTCATTGGGTATATACCATCTAAATATTGAGCATGAGCAATGAATTTCTCTTCAGTCACAAATCCACCTTTGGCCACATCTGCTGTTATAGGAGCTAACATAGATTTGAAAAATCAATCCTCCAACAATTGATTAGGAACAAAGGTCTTGACCAACCGGTGACGACACCTCCACTCATGAATTGATCTGAAATGTGAGTAGAATATGATTGTTTAAAGTTAGTCAATAGTTTTGTTCCAGTTTCATATCTGATGGGAAACTCAAAATGTGTGAGGAAGGTGGAGGCTAAAGTGATGAAATTTTGAAACAATGCTCTATGTAATTCAATATACCATTTAGCTGCGGTAACTGTAAACATTCGGTGGAAAATACGAAGTCAAATGGAATCATCATTAACAGAGTTGGATGAACACCCTAGATGATACGTCATGACATGCGTCGACGAGTCTTCTCCAAGATTCCCATTGAACTTTGGGATATCAGATGGAAAATTAGTGGGAATAATTTCCCACCATGGAGAATGAGAAATGGGTTTGTTAGTGAGGCGAGTTAAGTTAGGTAATTCGAAAGTAGCCACAAAAGGCAACCGTCGATTAAAGTCTAGAGGAGGGTGACCTGGGTAAGAAGTAATAGCTTGAGATAATGGGTACTTGCATGCCTGGAAAAGGATGGTTCTAATAATAAGGAACCTGGTTACCAGGATGTGGATGGTTCTGATAACCATCATACATGTAAGTTTGTTGCCCAGCCCCAGGATGTTGATAAAGCTTCTAGAATGGTTGGGTTTGGATTTGGTGGCCTTGAAAATGCGCGTGATGAGCTCCATATTGTTGCCAGATAAGGTTCTGCATTGCCCCCTGGTATGGTGGGTTCAGTTGAGACTGCGCAAAATTTTGAAGAGAAAGGGGGATTGTGTGAGAGAGTAGAGAATATTATGGCAGATCTGATGTAGGTTGTGTCTCTTCATTTTGTTGGATAATATAAAGGAAAGGCTGGTTGTTTCTTTGTGGACATAGCCCAAGTTGGGTGAACCACATATATTTGTGTCTCTCTTGCAGGGAAAATTTTAAGGATGGAATTTTATCTTAAATTTTAGAAACCTTGGCAAATATTACTAGTCCCTAATATGGAAATTATAAAAAATTTGGCGATATTTTTGTAGAAATATCTATATTTCCAATGATTTTATATTAATCAATTTAATATTTTGGTGATTTTTAAGGTAAAATAATGGTGTACTATAAAATTTGGGTGAATAATTTGAGAAAAAAATTGGAAATTGGCAAATCTTGTTTTTTGAAAAAGCTAAGAAAATTAGCCCACCTGCGAATATTAGCCCCTAAAATTTTCGTTGCTCTCTAGTTTTATATGTTTTCTGTGTTTTTATTTTCACATATTTTTGTGTGTTCCATTTCTCTATAATATATATTTCTCTAACAGTTTCTGGGCTAATTCTCTCTCACACATGTGAAGAAGAAAGCTAAGGTTTGTTGCTTCAAGGTCAAAATTCTTTATTTGCTGGAAGAGGATCAAAATAGTTGCAAGAAGAGCCTAATAGGTTAACTACTAACCCTAGATAAGGAAGTAAGTCAGGTGAAGTTGTTTGGAGGCTTTGGAAGGATAATTTCACTCACACATGTGGATGCAGTAGCAGTCACAGGGGGAAAAAAAATTTAGATCTATAGGATATGCCAAAATTCTAAAGTTGGGGGTCGAAGTTGTGTTGCTAGAAGATATTTGACTTGGTTTGACTTGGATAGAGGAAGCACATCACCTAGAGAGGTTGGAATTGGTCTTGGTATATAGGTATTAGAATTCGTAAATTGAAGAATCTATAAGAAGAGAAGAGATTTACCAGTTTTCCTCTCAAGTGGAGAGGTTTTGGCCCTATCTTACAGTGTATATCCTGTGTTCTTGTGTACTATTGTTCTTCTTCTTTTTCTAGTTTTTTGATGGTAAGAACAAACATAATAATAAGAGAAGAAGCTAATAAGTAAGAAAAGGTAAAAAGATACCACAAGAAGTTATCATAGAATGATAAATCACCCTAACTACTATCCTATAGATTTATCAATAGCCTCAAGTAGGGTGATATCATAAATTATATTTTTGATTTAATATTTTATTTATAATATATATAATATTATATTATATTTTCCCAAATTTTGATCCATCTACAGTAGTCATCACCAAGCTCCCCATCTAGGTCAGACTTCCTAATCTCTTGGCGCATCTATGGCACTTTGCTGTATTCCAAGGGATTAGTAATACTCTAGGCCGCTTTCTTGCCACAGACACCTCTAGGGGGGGAAAGGGCATATACACCTTCACTAGAATCTGTGCAGAAATAGACATGAGAAAAGGTCTACCTGATCAGATTAATCTCAAAATTGGTGACTTCCATTGGACTCAGACCCTAGATTACAAGAACACAACCTTTTGCTGCCGACATTGCCATTATGCAGGGCACCTTCAGAGCTCTTGTCCCACAATGCCTGCCCAAAAGAAGAAAGCCAATCTTAAGCCGAAATCCAAAAGCTGGAAACCTCATGATCCTCCCCCCATGGATGATTTTGAATCCAGCTCGGATGAAGAGGAAGGGGTTGCAGAAGGAATGGACGCAAAGCCATCACAGGATCCGCCTTTGGCAAATCCTGAGGAATCTAATGTTCCACCATACTCACAGAAAATAACTCTTGAGTCATCTCCCTCAGATTCAGACAAGGAGACCTCTTCGTCAGCCCAGCTCAGTCTGCAAATCATGCCAGCTCAGTAGCATCATCTTGGCTGGGTCAAAGTTGGTAAAAAGAAAGGGAAAAAATGCAGAATAGTTGATTCTACCCACGTTGGGTAGAATCCCTTGTTCAGCTCTTGTTTCTCTGTTTTTCTTGTTACTTTTTGCTTAGCACTGCTCTCTTCATTGTTTCTCTTAGGGGCCGAGGTGGATATTTTATCCTTTCCGGCTGCCCGTTTTCTTGCTTCTCTTGGTTGTAACTGCATATTGTATCTACGCTCTTAATAGACTTAGTTTTACAGAGAAAAAAAAATATTATATTATATTTATACAACAAAATTTTATGCATATTTTATATTACATATTTATATTACATACACAAACTCTCAGCTGCAGTGGTTCTGTAGATAAGTTAAAAAAAAAAAAATTCTAATAATTAATAGAAATTAATAATATAATAATAATTACAAATTAATTATAATTAATTTGATTAATCTAAAATAAACTAAAATAATTGAGTTAATCAAAATTAATTAATCATTATATTTACATTATTTAAATTAATTAAATTTACAAAATAAAAGTAAAATACACCTTTTACATATTTAAGCCCAGGCGGTGAAATTTAACCAAACTTTGACTACGCCTAATTTTGAATCCGTAAGTCCAAATTGAGTAAAATTTGAATAGTTGGAAAGTTAGCAATAAAACACACACAGTGAAACAGTCAAAATGTAAATCCGAGAAAAAAAAATCGTGCAAAATGAACAAAATCAAAGCATTAAATGAGTGATATGACTAAAATTTACGTAGACTATCCCCATAATAAGTTTAAAAAAAATTGGGGGTGTTGTGGCCACAACAATTGACAACACACGGGGAAGAAGTAGTTTTCTTTGGTTAAGATAATAGGAATAAATTTACCAAAGATTGAAATAAAATATTTCAAATTTTTAGCCCACAATATGTCATTTCGAAGGGTCCCACATGAAGTAAAATTAAAGAAAAATATACTTTTAAAGATGCAATTACCTTAATGCTTAATTTCAAGACACTGAATCCAGATATAGGGAACACTCGTTCTTTTAATTACATCTCTACTATTGAATAGTGAAAATAGCTAGGGGGTGTTAAATATTAGCATGCATCTATCAATTTACCTTTTTTTATCACAACATGGATTTGTTGCTAGTAGGCTTGTTTATTATCTTGGTGAAGATATCTCGGTACCATGTATTCATGGACCCGCTTCCAGTGAGCTTGTTCAATACTCCAACAAGTTTGCACATAATTCCCACAAATATGTGTTTTCAACTCACTTTTACCACCCTTTAGATTAGCTTGTTTGGAAATTTTTGTTTTAGCAATTGGGTGAAGAGAGAAAGGTGGTACAAGAGGTTTTCTACTTAAGGAAATAGATGTGAAGATAGATTAGTTTGACCACAATAATTTTGTTTTCATCTACCCAGGTAGAGTATTTTATATGTGGAGGGGTATATGAGGGATTCAAAGCAAAGAATGGATGCATCTTAATGTTCCTTTATAATGATGAGTGTATATTACATGAATAAAACCTTCAATGTTCCCCATGGTTGATGGTTAATGCATGGGAAAACTGAAAACTTAGCATGAATTATCTTTGCGTGAATAAAATCCTATAAAAAAGAGAGGGTAGAATTTTTCCCATGGAGGCCAACTAAAGTTGCGTAAAAAAAATCCTCCTCTAAAATTTTGGGTATCACAAAATCCAAAAAAAAAAAGGAACATCACACCTCAAAGGTTGCAACCCAAAAAAGAAATGCAAATTTGAAAGAAAATGAAAATATAAAAATCCATGATTGAAGAAAACTCCAACAAGAACAATAATGAAAATAAGTCTCAACAAAAAAATTATTGTGAGGAAAACGTGTATGCTTTTCTTAAGTTGAGCTCTTGATGAATTATATTATCGCAGAGTTGTGAGTAATTAGAATTTTTATTCAAACCAAGACTCTAAATCTAAATAGAAGTTATGAGAAAAAATTAAGCTAAATAAGATATCCCTCCCCTTGCAAATTTTCTTGTTTAGAAATTAATCCCGTATGTAAAAAATGTTAACAATTTTCTAATAAAAATAACGCTTACGACAATATTAAATGAAAGTAAAAATACATGCTCAAAGAATTCTTGATTTAACTTATTTTCAGTTTGATCGAAATCACAATTGTTTTGACTAATGAAAAAACAAGAAAAAAGGAGGAGAACGAATTCCTAATCTTAGAAAGCAAAGGTGCTAGATTTTCAAAGGAATTCTCAAATACTTGCAAAACAGGAGTCTTAGATTAGCAACTACTGAAAAAAAGGTTGAAACGAACAACATAAAGAAAATGGTAACAAATAAAAATGAGCGTATGAGACTTACCTTGAAGAATTTCACTAATATTTACGTGAAAGATACTGATTTTCCCCAAAAAGAGGTAACTTCTTCTTTTGATTGAGATTAAAAGTATGAAGAAGTTGCATTTTAATTAATTTTTCATGTGCCCAAGATCATCGACTTATTGAATCTAAACTAGATTGAGCATTAAGATGGAAAAGTAATAACTCATGTTGAAGGAATCATAAGTAAATAAAAATCATCATAAATAAAAATGAAAACAATGAAAATCTACTACATGTACTTCGTATTGCAGATCCAATTATTCTCTTTTATTCTTGTGATATTTATCAGCCCCAAATTTTTCATAAAATTTCATAAAATCAATTCAAGTTCCCAAACTATGTAGTGTTTATGTATATATATGGAAAGGACCTTTGCATATTCTGTGTGTGCTTATTGATTTTCCACATCAATATGACCGTTGCTCAAGCATGACAACTGGCACATTGTGATTTGAATGAGAAACATGTTGGCAGACATCATGGGCGTTGTATCATACTAGAAAGAATAAAGTATGCACACTAAGAAGATCTTCGGGATGAAAATATTTGGGATGAGGTGGAGGTAAAAGAATGGGCATTCAATGGTAAATGAATGCGAGGGTATCGAAATGTTGCATGAGTGAGTTGAGTCATCCCTAAAGAAGGATCCCGAAAGTAGCTGGAGATACACATATTAAGAGCTCCAGGGAAGGATAATTGAGATTAGGTGGAAAGAAGGGCCAACAGACTAATGTATGATGAAGAGTTATCCCAACTAAGTAATCTTGGATCATTCAAATGAGAAAGTGCAGGTAACCTCCGAGGAAGGAGGGTCAGGATGATGTGGATAAGATATTCCAATGTATAGAGTGAAAAAGGTAAATGAAAGCACGTGAATGACGAGAGACTCACATATGGCATATTGTATGCTTACGCCACCGCAGAAGTTAATCCCTGGGAGGATGAAAAGGAGAATTTTATGAAAGCTCTAGGGAAGAACCTCTGGGATATGTCGTGGAATAAAGTAGGGAACTTAAAAAAAAGAATAAAATGAATAAAGGGGGGCCTAACTATCCATGTCATCTGAAATTATCAAAATCCCATAATACAAAAGAAAAATATTTGAAGGATATCATCTGGGAAAAGTAGGTGGGAATACATGGAAGGAGTAGAAGAGAGTGGACCAATAAGCATCATGTAAGGGAGGATCTACAAGCTTCCATGGATGTATATGTCATCCCAGAATGGAGAACCATGAAGAAATAAGAGGGGTGCACTTCCAAGGAATATATAGAATGGTACCTCCGGAGTGAGACGAGAACTAGTATAAAAGGGTTTCGCTCCACATAGCTTAAAAAAATCATAGGAGCATTGAAATAGACATGGATAATTCTTGTCAGGTGCTATAAAATTCTTCGTGATTTTCCTTTTCCTTCAAGAACCATTCTTTGATTAAGACTTAAAACTTTAGAAACCAAAGATGCACGACATAAAGGAATAAGCAGAAGGAATGGATTTTGTTATGGATGCATCAAATAAATAAGTAAATAATGATTATGAATCCTCTTGTAAATTTTCAAAACAAAGGTATAAAGAAAAACAATTATACATAGCACAAAGATTTAAAATTCTGACGAGAAAACGAATACTTCTTTAACCATGCTTGTGACTTAGAAAAGGTTATTTTTTCACTTTATTCTTCTACTTGAATGTGTTGTGAAAGATGTTTCTCTTAACATTAAGAATTTTTATATACAACTGCTTTATTCTAAGGATAATTTAATTTTCTAGTAAAATCAAGTCAATCAAGACCTGCAAAAAAAATCACAACAAAAATAAGAAAAAAAATGTGACAAAAAGAGATGACACATGTCGAAATGAAAAAAAATAGTAACAAGCGAGGATGAACATATATACGCATTCCTGGAAGAAGTTGATTACAAATTTACCTTGTATATATTAACATTCTCCCATGCATTTTCCTCAAAATTTGCATATTTTCAATATCATTTATTTATTCAATCTAAATTAATTTCTAAGTAATGAGCCATTAGTTTGCATTCACATTTACGTTGTAGAACAAGAATGATAAAATCCATTTTTTTCTTGTGGGTTGGAAAATTAGTATTTTGAAAAGCTCCCAGCTACACATATTCTTTGGAACTTGACCATTCATGATTTTCTTTGCAAATATTAGTTTCAACAATGTGGTGAAGTGTGATAATCTAGCGCATCACAAGCATATATGATCGATCCAAAAGTGAAATTTTAAGCAAGGATGTTATTTTGAACACACTTTTCTAGGGAATGGAGTGAATACCAAGAAAACATTTTGGGCTCATTACCTGCTTATTGAAAATCTGCAATATTAAATGAAAAAAATCTAACTAAACTACTTCTATAATCTAACAAGGAAAATTAAAACTAGGTAAAATCGTACTTCCAATGGAGCCATTCCATTAGCTTTATTTCTACACAAATTAAAATATAAAAAATAGTAACAGAATTAAAATTATAACTAAATTATTAAATCAAATTTTTAGCTTCTTGTGTACATTAATATCCGATGAATTTACCAAAATAAATTTATTTACAAAATTCCTCTCTTGAATGTTCTCAAACCATGTTTTGAATGGATCATAAAAGTTTTGATGAAACTTTGTTAATGATTGGAAGAGGTTAAGAGGAGAAGATAACAATCCAGATCATAATAATACACCTTTGGAAGTAATAGCCTGCACAAAAATTTTAGTCTTATGTCCATGTAGCAAATTATTAAAAATATTTTGTTGAATTTCATTTTCCAAACAACTTTCAAATGGATCTTGAAAGTAGACATGGAAATCTAATGCATTTGTAAGAATATCTTGAGTTGGGTTAAATGGTTGGTGAAATTGTATTGATGAATTGTCAAGTAATGTTTCATGTGGAAAATGTATTCTAGAAGAAAGAGTAAGCTGATAAAACATGAACATCAAATGAAATTGAAATATTAACCACTCTTGATGCCCATGATTAAAGATTTGAATTTCATCTTCACATTCGACCACTAATGAACTATGCGAGTGTTCAATGTTTAATTACTCAATATGACAACATAGAATATGTAAAAATTGAAAAATAAAATATGTATAGAAATATGAAAATGACCATAATAAATGAAGAAAAAACAACAGAAATAGATCATTATTTACAAGAATGACGTTGCAACAGAATTGAGAGTTGCTTGAATTAATCTCCTTCTCTCAAGTTTTAGTCATAATAATGCAATCAAAAGAATTACCAACAACTAGTTGTGAATGAGGAAAAGGCTCAAGACTATGACCAGGAATGGGAACTTGAAGATTTTTAGGATTGTAAATAGGAATGGAAAAGTAATCATTACTTGATGGATTGTAAAAATGAAAATCTTCAATAATGATATTGGCAAAATGAGAGTACTCATTTTGAAACATACATGAGCTATCAAGAGTGTGAGAAATTGATAATAATTGAGATGGCTCACTATCCTAAAACTCCAAATAATCATCATAAATGACTTGACTAACATTTCCTTCCATTTTTAAAAATAAATTAGACCAAGAAAAATGATTAAATTTATCCCTAAGAGAATTTTTAGAATCACGAAGAATGTGATTTATAAATAATTTATTATTCTGCTTAGATAAAAATTGATCATTAATTAAATTTGTAGCAATTCCTCCGTTTTCCATGAAATCACATGTTTCAGGAGGAATTTGCAAATGATTAGGAACGAGTTGTCATCATCAAACAAATCCGGATAAAGGGAAAAATTATTGTTTAAAGATAAGAATCTGAAAATTTCTTTACTTGTACATTATGCATTATTTTCATTAAGACAAATTCTGGATTCATCTTGAACTGTGATGTCCATATTTCCTGAGAATGAACTTTAAGTTTTTTCAAGCTTTGTGATTGTGAATTAATAACTCGAGAGAGAGTATCCCAACCTTCATCATTGTGCACATAATTAGATTCAATTTGAAATAATTTTTGTGAATTAACTAAATTATTATAAACAACATATTCAACTTGAGGATAATCAACTGATTCATTAACAACTTGTTTCAAGGGTTCTTTAGGATCATCATTAACATTGTCACTAGTATTTACAAGTTGTAGGAATCTATCATACATAGTTGATGCAATTTCATCATGATTGACATGTGCATCTTCAGTAGGTGAATTTCTAGTCATGTTAATAGAGACATGAGCTGACTCATAAAATCTTGTAATTGTTTCCTTGTATGGATTTATAATACAGGGGAGAGAAACTAAATGTTTAAACGATCCTACTAACTACAATTGAGGAGGTAAATCTTCAGATTGTAACTGTAAAAAATGAATATAAATCTAAAAAGAAAATCATCTAAAGGCTCACCTTCGAATTGGTGAAGTACTTCAAGTTGATCAAAAACCTTTTCATAATTGTAACCTTGAAAAGCATAAAAGTATATTTTTTTGAATTCATCCCAAGTCTGTATAGATGCAAATGGAAATGATCTACACCAGTCTTTGGCTAATCCCGTCAAAGTAAGAATAAACATCCTACACATCACACCTTCATCAATATCATAGTAATTACAATTTAAAATAAATTGAAGAACGTGATCAAAAGAAGAACAATTATCCTTACCATTAAACTTTGTTTTTGACAGAATCTCAACTACCTTTAATGGAGTGGTGGCAGGTGAAATTCTAGTGAATTAAATCCAATTAGGAAGCTTAGAAGGAGTAATTGTAAATAGATAAATTTTAAAATCAATACTAAAAAAAGGACTACTTGCTAAGACCTCGTTCACACACCAAAAATGTTGGTGTCCAAAAATGTTCTCATCAACATTTAGGGAGACCATGTAGTCATAACCCCAAATCAGACTATTTTCCACTTATATAGAGGTTATGTCTTGTTCCAATGGGTTCATTTACCCCCTCACCATTCTTACTAATTTATGGTATCTCTGATTAACTATCAATAAGAAGACGCAATAAGACATACCTCCTTGTCGTGTACTTGCAAGAAAGAAACCCTTAAGCTGGAACAAGGGCTCAACCAAGCCACACTAAATTTTTCTCATGTGCAAGGAGAATTCTAAAATGAAATGGATTAATTTTAAATGAAAATTTATTCCAGTGTGTAAGCAACAAAAAGGAAATCTAATCTATCCTATCTCGATTAGGACAAAATATAGATATCATCAAAACCAAGGGAAAAGTGACTTAAAAATGGGGATTTAACATGCATTTTTTATGATGAATATGAAGATGCTAAAGAATTTATAACATCTAATGTTATTATTACAAAACATGCTCTACTCAAAGATTTAAAACCATTAAATATAAGTCATTAAAATGTAGAGATAGTTCATACAATTAAATGATAGTTAAGTCAATTTAATATGACAAATTTATGAGTAAATAGTTACTCGTAAATTTGATTAAGCACAAGATAAAATTGGAAATTAATAACAAATATCTAAAAACATTAGATCAAATAGTTGGTCTAGTGGAAAATCATTCTCATATTCGACATAAGTGTAAAACATGAAACAATTGATATAGATATGTCTTTAAAAAGATAAAATTTTCATTAATAAATAAAAGTACTTGAATAAAAATTAAACCTAAAACATTTTCTCTGTTTTATAAAGAATCTCCTCAACAATATTTTCTGAAACCATGAGCTCTGTTGCTCAAGTAAAGAGCTACATTAGTGAAAGCTTTGATCCAAGAATATAAATTAGATATGGAAAAGAAAATCCCTAATACACTCAGATATGAGTTTTCCTCTCCACCTACAACTAAAATTCTCCTTAAAAAAGTGGTAAGAGTCTCTCATTACAAGAAAGAGGAACCCTTTTATCCTTCTCCAAATTATAATTTATAATTTACAAATACAAATTGTCAAAATTAGACATGTTGAAATCAAATTTGCTTCATTAATTCTTTGATGGCTAAAAATCCTTTTTCCCTCCTACCGGTGCAATCCCACTACTTCAAGAGGTTTTGGAGTTGATATTTCCACTTGCTCCCTACGAAAACCAATCAAAATTTAAGATAAAGCAAATTAATTTTGCATATTAAAAAAATAGTAAATCTCTCAAAAAATTGCCAAATAAAAACTAAATTGGATAAATTAAAATAAAAAAAGGTTCCATTGTTTTGATTTCTTCCTGTAAAGATTTGATTAGCATTCAAGCAATTTGGAGAATTATTTAGTGACAAAAGTTATTTCAGTCCAATGAAATTTTCCCAAACCAAACTTAGCGAAACTAATTTTGGTTGCAAATTCATTGTTTAGAATTCTGCTAAATTTGGGCCTCATTTGACTGAGTAAAATTCAAGATAAAGTGTTGCAAAATTTAGATTTCAAAATTATCAAAATAATAGAAAATATACACTTTGGGAAAAAATCTAAGAAATTTCATTAATATTTTGATTTTTAATTAAATTTTGTTTTTTAATAAATATTAAAACAAATTCTAAAATATGTGTAGCATACTATCAAATATTAAATGTAGCATAATATAAAATATTAAATTAAATGATATATTGAGTAAGTAAAAGAATATCAAATAAATAAATAAAAATTTAATAAAATATACATAAAACAAGTTTGAATTCAAACAAGTATTTGAATTAATTGGGAGGCATAAGTTATGGAGAATGAAGTGTATTTAGAGTAGGGGAGAGTGGGTCCCTCCTCTCCTCATTTTATACATGTGCTTCCCCAACCCTTCCACTAGAAATGTAGCACAGAGGACAGTAGCGGACAATGGAGAGAGCAACACAGAGGATAGGGACAGTGGGCAGAGTAGCAAGTTTTTAATGGTCAAACCAACAGATATTGAAGGGTTAAGCATAAAACAGAGGGTCAGTTTTGGGCAGAGACTTTCATTTCCCTTAATATCATCATGATAATGGGACGAGAAACTTTAAAACCCATGGAAACAAATGATATAGGGCAAGTGAAAATTTCCTCATCAGCCAAAATGGGAAGTAGGTTTGCGTTAATGCCAAACAGTATCGAGGCATTTTAAAATGGACACTAACTCATCTAAAATGGGATCAAATAAGGTAAAAAAGGTCTCAAAGGGAAATTACTCTTCGCAAGAAACAACATTCAAACAAGTCCTCTTTGCAAGCATGTGGAAACAAGTCCAAAGGAAAAGGAAAAGTCATTGATGATTATGCCTTATATAGTCCCACATCCACACCTCTCACTTGATCATCCGATCTTTATGTGAAAGAACTGTTAAATGTAAAAGAGAGGTTGGGAGTAGTAGAAGCTAAAGAGTTGGAAAGAGATTGTACAATCCATATAATAACAGCTGAAAACCAAGCTGCTTTAGCAGAAAGCAACAAAGTTCTAAAGGAGCAAGTGTCATTGCTACAAGAAGCTCTCCGAATAGGGAAAATAGAATGGAAACGCATGAAAGCGGAGGTGCAAAACATGAATAAATTTGCAGTGGAGAATACAGAGGTGATGAATGTGAAACCATCCTAGGATAAGGGGAAAGTAGTTTCCCAAATAGACAACAATGAAGATACATCACGAGAAGAGAGGAAAGGAGATTCCGCAAAACTCTCCAAAACCTAGGCTCAAGTTATTAGTAATTTTGATAAGAGGGAAGGAGAAACAAACATGCAGGTTGACAACATGCAAGATAGAGAAATTAAGGAAAGACGGGATAGAGCAACAAATATAATTGTTAAAGGGGTGAAAGATTATGGGAAAAATGAATGTATTCTTGACCTTGCAAGAGATTTCTTGAAAGAAAAGCTCCAATGGCAAGGACAAATATGTCAAGCATGGAGAGTAGGTAAGCTTAATGGTGAGAGAGCCAGAACTATAAAAGTCATCATGCCCAACTTGTGTGATAAAGATATCATTCTAAGCAAGAAGCAACTCTTGAGGGGTTCTTGGTTTTTTCTAGAAGAAGATGTAACTGTAAGACAACAAGAGGAAAGGAGGGACGAAATGACATAAGTTAGGGCAAAAAGAGATGAAGGAAAAAGAGCATGGATTTATAAAGGTAAAGTTGTGATAGCGCAATTTGGACCTCCTTCCAAAATAAGGCAGCAAAAAGATAACAAAGAAGAGGCAACAAACTCTTCAGCAAGAAACAAGGAAGCAAGGAAGCAAGGTCAGTATGAGAAAGCAGGGACAAAGAATCGACTGTGAGTCTTGCATGTCAAAACAAATAGCAATCAAGTGGTACCGAGGTTTCCTTAAGTTTATTTTGTTGAAACTGTAGGGGTTACCCATGGAGACGAGGACCTGGGTTAGGGCCTATTGCAGAAGGTAGAGACATAATTTTCCTCAGAGAAACACATCAGCATGAAGGGTGCAAGACACATTTGTTTGAAGGATATTGGAATATAGAAGTGTGGAACAAGGCAACAGGGAATGGAAAATGGCACGGGGGTATCATGGTATTAGTAAGAGAAAAAGAAGGTCATTTCATTCAGCTAGAAAAAGAAGACCCAAATAAGCAATTTGTCTGGCTTAAAATATTAGAAAATGGAAATCACAGCGGAATTGAAACATGCTATTGTGCGCTACAAGTTTCAAAAATATACAAAATCAGAGGGCTTGACCACAAAGATCCCTTTGCAGCCCTAAAAATAGATATTGCAATCTATTCTTAGCTAGGTGAAGTCCTTATAGTGGGGGATTTCAATTTTAGAACTGCAGGTGAACAAGCTAGCATTCTTTGTTGTAAAGAAGATTGTGACCCTATCTAGCTTACAGAAGAGAGTAATCATCAGTGGCAACGAATTTCAGAGGATAAAGGTTGCAATCTCTTTGGAGAACAATTGCTTATTCTATGTGGGGCTTTCGATTTAGTCATTTGTAATGGTTTGAATAGATGGGAAAAGTCCGGTAAATTCACTTGCAATAATTACAATGGAGCAAGTGTAGTAGATTATGTAATTTTCTCGCATAGTTTGTGTGAGAAAATGGAGGAAGTGTTGATTGGAGATCAAATTTGAGACTTAAAATCAGGTCACAATCCAATTTATTTAAGTTTCTCATGGACCGAAAAGAAGCAATTAGGGTCAAAAAGTCATTGTGTTCAACAAAATCCTCGAAAGGGTAGATTTCTTTTGACTCCATAGAATTGTAATACCCTCAAAATAATGCTAGAGAGGGTCTTCAAGAAGGAGGAAATCTCATTTCATGGCCTTCATAGTCACGTATTAACACATTTAATTCAAAGTGCACTTGCTGAGGGAAAAAGAGAAAAAATCAAGAAGTCTGAAACAAATTGCTTTCCGGTTAATGCTTGGTTTGAAGAGGAATACAAAAAGGCAAGGAGAATGTGGAAGGAATCAGACACGGATAACATAAAGTTCAAAGCTTACAAGCAGATAGTAAGAAATAAAAAGGTTGATTTCATGGTTTCAAGGAGAGAAGAACTAATCTTCCTTGAGAAAAATAACCCCAAATTCTTCTGGAAGGAGCTCCAACCAAAAAAGGTGCAAACTAAAAACAAAATTACAACTTCTAAATGGTTCGACTATGCAAGATAACTTTATGAGCATGATCCCAAGTTTGACCCTCCTCCCTTGGTCAACACAGACACAAAAATCTTCACAGTGCAAGAGGTAGAGATGGGTATCAAGAAGTTGGGCGCTGGAAAATCAAAAGACTTAGATGAACTCCAAGCATAGTATCTAAAGTGGGGCTTGAAATTTCTTTCACCTCACATCATAAAAATTTTCAACAACATCATACAGCAAGGGTTCCCCATAGATTGGACAAATAGTATGGAAATACCTCTTTTCAAGAGTGGTGACATCAATAATCCCTCCAATTATAGAACCATAATGATAAGCCCCTTGTTTGCAAAGTTATTTGGAAGCATGTTAGAAAAGAAAATCAGCAAGTGGGTAGAAGAAGGAGATAAACATGCTAAAGGGAAAGCAGGTTTTAGACCTAAAAATTCCACAGTTGATCATTGTATAACTTTAAGGCACATCATTGAAAAAGTTTGGGAAAAAAGGGAAGAAGTTTTTTGTTGCTTTTTTTTATTTCAGAAAAGCCTTTGACACAGTTCCTAGGGATAAGCTTTGGGGCAAGGAACTCGGGGTTCCTAGGCATTTGAGAGCAGCTGTGCATAGGCTGTATGAAGAGGTGAAAGTAAAAATTATAACTTCAGTAGGAATTTCTGAAAGTTTTAGAAGCGACATCGGGGTCAACCAAGGTTTTCCATTGTCTCCTACCCTTTTTGGGTTATATACTGACAAGCTTGAAGAGTGGCTAAATTCACAAGGGGGTGACAGTATCCATTTGGGAAAGTTTTTTATAAGGCTTCTTTTGTACACAGATGAACTTATATTGATTGCTAAATTGGCTCTTGGTTTGCAAAAGCACTTATGTTCCCTTGAGAATTTTTGTATAAGGGTGGGGATGCAAGTCAATATTAGCAAATCAAACGTAGCGGTTTTATCTAACAAAAGAAAGCATAACCAACATAAGTTCTACTTTGAAGGAAACATTTTGGAAGAACTTGCATACTACAAATACCTCGGAATTGACTTCAACATAAATTTAAGTTGGGATGGTTGTATAAAGAAAAGAACATTAGGGGGTTGGAAAGATTTTTATGCTCTTCAAAACAGGTGTAGAGAGGCAAAGCTATGGGACTGGAAAACCACTCTAACTCTTTTTGGGCTTCTAGTGATTCTAGTGATTCTCTATGGTTTTGAACTGTGGGCCAACAACACAACAGAGGTGTAGTGGAAACAAATTGAGAAAATTTAGAAGTGTTTGATTACAAACAAATTAAAAATTAAAATTGCGGTTCCTTATGCTGTCCTGTTAAGTGAAATAGGGGCTTCTCATATTGAAGAAATTGCTATGGTGTGAGTCATAAGGTATTTAAAAAAAATTGAGCAAATGGAAGAGGGTAGATGGCCTAAGGTTGTGTTTAGTGATAGATTGTGCAAAAGAAAGAAGACTTGGATGTGGAAAAATAACAAATGTTTTAGTAAATGGGGTATTTTCTTGAGCATGTGTCCTACAAACAGTAAAGAGATAAAAACTTTCGTTATGGGTAAGTTCCACAAGCATACTTGGGAGAAAGAGCTAGGGAGAAAGAAGAAGTACTACATTGAAGAGTTTAACCCCACTCATAACCATCAACAAAAGGCGTACATAGGGGCCAATATTTCTTAGAGATCTAAAATTCTTATTGCTCAATTAAGAACTAATTCTCATCACCTCTGTTGTGAAACAGGGCACTGGAAAAGGCCAAAATAAATGTGGGAGGAAAGAGTATGTATTTTTTGCTCCTCCGGAAAAGTGGAAAAAGAAAAACATTTCATTTTAGAATGCGAGGCCTTCAAAGAAAATAGGGAAAATTATGCAGGTATTCCGGAAGCTATTTCTTGGGATAATCTATTCAGCGAAGAGTTTGTCAAGAAGCTGGGAGCGGGTTATTGTAAAAATTCATAGGAAAATGGTCGAATACAAGAGCTAGATGGAGAAGAAATCTGTCCCATAGGCTATTTTTAGCCTCGTGGACATTAAAAATACTTTCTTTCTTTCTAAAAAAGAAAACTTCGAGTGCCTCCCACCACTTATCTTCAACACCTCTCACGATGATGTCATCCTAGGGATGGGATCACATGAGGCATGAAATGCTTATAAAGTTGAACATCTGGGATGCCTCCAACAAGGTGACATCATAAATTGTATATATATATATATATATATATATATATATATATATATATATATATATTACATTATATTTATAACATAAGTTTTTACTTATAGTTTTTATTATATAGTTATATTATATATACAAGGTTTTGGATGTGGTGGTTTTGTAGATTAGTTAAATAAAAAAAATAAAAAAATTTAATAATTAATAGAAATTAATAGAATAATAATAATACAAATTAGTTATAATTAATTTAATTAATTTAAAATAAAATAAACTAATTGAGGTAATTAAAATTAATGAATAATTCTATTTACATTATTTAAATTAATTAAATTAACAAAATAAAGTAAAATATATATATTTTTACATATTTAGCCAAGGCGATGAAATTCAACCAAACTTCGACTATGCCTAATTTCAAAATTATAATTCGAAAAGGAATGAAATTTGAACCATTGAAAAACTAGTGATAAAGTGCGCGCATTGAAGTAGTCATAATGCAAATTCGAGAAAAGTGAAAATCACGCAAAATTAACAAAATTAAAGCATTAAAGGAGTGATATGAGAAAAATTGACATAGAGAGTCCCCATAATAATTTTAAAAAATTATGGGGTTGTTGTGGCCACAACACATTCCCAAAAAATCATTGAAGTCATACAAACTTCACCTATATCATGGATTTGGTGAAGATATCTGTAGAAATTTGAATAACTGATATGTTATCCAACGAGATTCTCCTGATCACACACTATTTTAGCTTCATGCATAATACAGAATCTCTTCTACCATTGATCATCACATGCGGAAATAATCAATTGCATGCACACATTAAAGCCATAAAAATTCACACATATGAACACAGTATTTCATGGGAAAGCTTAAAGATGAAAACCCCCAACTATCTGTATATTATACATGTCATGGAGATCATGTAACAATCATAGTACAAAGCTCTTTGCAAGCTCTCATGCACTACCTTCCATGCTACACACTATCAAGCTAGATCTAGCAAAACTCATGCTCCAACCTTTGGCCACTTGATAGCCAACCTCAATTGCGTGTTTCAATGCTATGGGATGGTCTCTTGATATAGATAAACCACCCGGCTGAGCACGTAATCCTCATGGGTTACTCACCCATCATGTGTTGCAAATAGCAGTATAGTCTGGCAAATAGTTAACACCACTCTTTCACCTGTTTACCTTTGGTCTCCTTTGTTGTCCATGCACTGCAGTTAACTGATGTATTCTTTAGTTGATTTATGGGTTTATAATTAGTGAATTAATTAATAATTAATTCACACCACTCTCACTAATTGTATCAATCAGTTAGACTAGATACAACTAGCTCAATTGCGACAAAAGCTCAATTGTGTTTAGATTAGTTTAAAGCGAATACAACTCCACTAACTTCCTCAATCAACTCCACCAAACTCTTTGTCCACATGAGTTCTATTTGAAGTCTTCATACGATAGCTTCACTTAAACCCTAGGAAAAGCGTGTTCCTTCTGTCGTTGCATGTACACATCCGAAGACATCAAGTAGAAATTATTAGAAATAAGATAATGTTTATAGTCCAAATATTATTAAGAGCTAATAATAAGCTTCCTATTTTTAGGAAGCGGGCCTAAAAATAAACTTAGAGCACAGCCAAAAATAGATGTCCATCTATTTTTACCAACTTGACCAATCATCTAAGAATAGCATCCCGCAACTCCTAGACCATGCTCCATATGTCTAAAAATAGACATAGTCTAAAAATAGACTTTTCGACAAAAATCACATGTGTGGTCCCCACCTAGTTTAGGTGATCACTTTCCAACTAGGATCAGGAAAGATGTTTCAGGAGGCCTCCTTCACTGTTTCTTGTTGCCATTTTCAACACTCCCTCTCAACAAGAAAGGACTGTCATTGCATGCGACATGCAACTCCATGCATTCGCCCTGCAACCTTCACAAGCGCCATGCAACTCCATGCATTCGCCATGCACCCTTTGCATGTGCCATGCAAACTCATGCATGCACCATGCAACTCCATGCATGCACCATGCACCCTTTACATGCAACATCTCTGAAACTGAATAGGCTCCAAACAACTCAATCAGTCTTTATGCATCTAGCATCTATCATCAAATTCTTCGACTTCTGCTTGGCCAACTGCACATGTCATCAGGAACCACTGCGCTGTTGAACTCTTGCACCCATGCACTCTTGCACTTGTTGTCAACTCTGATCCGCGCTCCAGTATCCGACACTGTCACTTTGATCTGCCTGCATCACTCCAACTGATCTTGCTACTGCTGCGCTGTGGGCACCTCGTAGCCAGGTTCAATCCATGAGATCCACACCATCTCATGAATCTTGCCCAGAAATCTCCTCATGGGATTAATCATGCATGTCGCCCCACCTCATACCTGGTGGTATAGCTGCATGCACTCCCTCTGCCCATCTGGCACGAAGTTTCTCTACATGAGTGGTCTCTCCCACTCCATGATCCTCTTGTGGCTGCTCCACACCCCGAGGTTCACTTTCACTTGCATGCAAAACTTGCTCCCTCTCAAGCTTCAGTTGCATGTCTTTCTCCCGCTTCCCAACAGTAGGAAGCTTCGTAGAAATCCCATCTACATCAAATCTATAAAGATTCTTCTGCATCTCCAGTTGTGGCTGCTCCACAACCTTCCGAGACTGCTTCTCACGCTGCATGTTGAGAGGCTCCCTCTCAACCACCAAGTCACTAACCTCTGCTTTGCTCTTCAAAGCTTTGCATGCATCTTGTACCTCAGTGCATGTAGATTTTTGGCTCGCGCACATTGCAATTGTCTCGTCGTCGCAAAATTTTCTAACAAAAAAGAGCTGATTTTAAATCGATGATATCTCCCTCATCTGAGCTCCGATTCGACCAATTTTTTTTTTCAATTTGGGTATTTTTTCGCAAGGAATCCAAATATGCTATTTTTTTCTGAAAATATTTCACCAAAAATTTTCAGATATTCCCTACAAACTCGCGCACCCAAAAAATTCTCGCTCTCATTCCATGTAGAAAATTATATACAATATGCATGTATATTTCTGGCTTTCTCCATCTTTATGTTTCTTGAGTTTATCCTAAAACTCAACCGCTTCAATGCTTTGAAATTGCTCCAATGATCAATATCGCTTTGATACCATGTAGAAATTTGAATAACTGATATGTTATCCACCGAGATTCTCCTGATCACACACTATTTTAGCTTCATGCATAATACAGAATCTCTTCTACCATTGATCATCACATGGGGAAATAAAATCAATTGCATGCACACATTAAAGCCATAAAAATTCACACATATGAACACAGTATTTCATGGGAAAGCTTAAAGCTGAAAACCCCCAACTATCTGTATATTATACATGTCATGGAGATCATGTAACAATCATAGTACAAAGCTCTTTGCAAGCTCTCATGCACTACCTCCCTTGCTACACACTATCAAGCTAGATCTAGCAAAATTCATGCTCCAACCTTTAGCCACTTGATAGCCAACCTAAATTGTTTTCAAGCTATGGGATGGCCTCTTTATATAGATAAACCACCCAGCCTGAATTGCGTAATCCTCATGTGTTACTCCACCCATCTGTGTGTTGCAAATAGCAATAGTATAGTCACAACCGATAGTTAACCTGCTCTTTCACCTATTTTTGCACTGGTCTCCACTGAAACTGTCCATGCACTAAAGTTAACTGATGTATTCTTTAGTTGATTTATGAGTTTATAATTAGTAAATTAATTAATAATTAATTCACACCACTCTCACTAATTGTATCTATTAGTTAACTTGGATACAAAAAGCTCAACTATGTTTAGATTAGTTAAACTGAATACAACTCCACTAACTTCCTCGATCAACTCGACCAAACTCTCTCACATGAGTTCTACTAAACTTCATCTTGATAGCTTCACTTAAACCCTAGGGAAAAGCGTATTTCCTTCGTAAATTTTATGTGCCCATCCGAGCATCAAGGCGGGGGGCGCCCGAGAAATAGATAATGTTTATAGTCCAAATATTGTTAAGAGCTAATAATATTAGAAGCTTCCCTATTTTAGGAAGCGGTCTAAAAAAAATAGACTTCGATACGTATACAAAAATAGATGTCCATCTATTTTTCCAACTTGACCAACCATCCATAAATAGCATCCCGCAACTTATAGAATATGCTCCATATGTCTAAAAATAGACATAGTCTAAAAATAGATTTTTCGACAAAAATCACCTGTGTGGTCCCCCACCTAGTTTAGGTGATCACTTTCCAACTAGGATCAGGAAAGATGTTTCAGGAGGCCTCCTTCACTGTTTCTTGTTGCCATCTTCAACAATATCTTATGCTTTTTTCTTTGTGGGACAATATTCCAAAGAAAAAACAACACATGCAACAAGATATCAAATGTAGTGAGTATCAAGATCAATAAGTTTGATTTGGGAGTAGTACACTAGATTATATGCAAGTTGAATTGCACTCTTAGTGTCGCATCTTAACTCTATAGTTGATTTTTGAACTAATCCAGCTTGGGTGAGAACACACCAACACAAAAATACTTCTTTAGTTGCTTCCTTAGTTTCCCCATACTCTACTTCACAAGAAGAGAGAGAAAGTGTTCTGAACTTCTAACAAGACCATTAAAGCAGACCTGAACCAAGCTAAAATATGTACCCTACAGTAAAAAATTTATTTGAACGGCCACCTACACAATTAGAATGTGCATACCTAAGATTGCAGCCCTACTTGAATAGAAAACACCATAATTCACTATCCCTTATGAATATATAAGAATTATCTTTGCTTCATGCCAATGACTCTCATGAGGCTTGTGCATAAACATTGAGACCATACTGACAAAAAAGGAGATATCAAGCCTACTATGCGGTCAAATATGTTAAATTTCCCACAAGCTACCGATAAAGAGTAGCATCAACAAAGTAGTAGTGCAATCAACAATTAATTATATGTCAAATTGAAATGATGCTAGTGAAGGCTTATGATCACTCATATGGAACCGAGAAAGTAAATATATTGCATACTTAAACAACAAAATAAATATACTATTGGACATATGCCAAATTTGTAGATCCGTAGTGCAAGATGCCTAAACCTATTATTTTAGATTGATTCTTAAGATTAACATGTAGTAAATAATTATAATATCATCTACATATAATACAAAAACAAGGAATTCATAACCAAAGTGCTTTAGATACAGATTTGAATAAGGTATACACTGTTTCAAATTATTCTTCAAGAGATAATTATCAACTTTCTTGTACCAATCTCTAGGTGCTTTCTTAAGGCCATTTAAAGTCATGTTTAATTTGCATACCAAACTTAAAGTTTTAGTAGTGATAATACGTATTGGTTATTGCATATAAATGTATTCATGAAGATAACCATTCAAAAATGCACTCTTAATATCCATTTTTTGTAGTTCCCATTGATAATATGCAACAAGAGAAAGAATAGTTCTAACAATGTTCATTTTAGAAAATGGAGTAAAATTTTCAACATAATCACTACCTTTTCTTTGAGAAAAAGCATTTGACACTTACCGAATTTATGTTTTATAATTTGTCCTTCTACAGTAAAATTTTTCTTATATATCCATTTGTATACAATTAAATTATTTTCAGGAGGAAGGGGATCAAGAGTCCACATATTTTTTTTCATTAATGATTCATGCTATACAGTGTTGATTTTTCCCATTCAAGTTTGTCCTTATATTGAGAATATGTGGAAAGATCATATGTAGCCAAAAAATTATTCACAAGAGAAAATTAAGATCTAGTTTAACAAGTATTGGAAGCAATAACGATATTAGAACCGACATATTGAAGAGTTTTCCAAGCCCAAATAGGGAGAGGGGTAGTGGAAGGAACCACTCTATTATCTTTAGAACATTCAAGAGGAGAACTTGAAGAAGTAATTACAATAGGATCAAGATTAGGTATATATCTAGAAGAACGGGTAACCAATATGGGAGTAATAGGAGATGAAGGAAAGTTTAAAGTAGCTTGAGGTTCAAAAAACTCAGGGGAACAAGAAAGTTAATTAAATTGAACATCTCACTGAATTATAATACCTTGAGTAGATGGGTAAAATATAATATAAGATTTAGAATCCTCACTATAACCAATGAAAATACATTTGTGAGACTTAGTCTCTAACCTTTTCCATTTGTTATCGAGAATATGGGCCTAACATGCACTGCCATATACCTTAAAATTACTTATATTTGGTTTTATTTCGTTCCATTTTTCATTAGGAGTAATTTATCAAATTTATTTATTAGGAGCTTGATTTAGAATATAGTTAGCACAAAAAATGGCTTTGACCCAAAATGTTTCATGCAATCCTTTAGAATAAAGCATATATTTAGCCATTTCATCCAAAGTTCTATTATTCCTGTCAATTACCCCATTTTGTTGAGGTGTATAAGGAATAGTATTTTGATATTGAATATCATTATTAGATAAATAAATTTTAAATTCCATTTTAGTAAATCCCTTCCCCCCCATTATTAATTCTCAATGCCTTACTACTTTTACTAGATTCATTTTCAACCATGGATTTAAATTTTCTAAATTTCTAAAATGTTTCACTTTTTTGTTTCAAAAAATAAACCTAATATTTTATGTTATAATCATTAATGAGAGAAATAAAATAGACAACCATTAGGAGTATTTTGACGTAAAAATTGGGCCTAAAAACAAAAATTGTATGAAAAAAATCAACTTTCAAAGAATTAATAAGATTGAAGATGATGATGTCATCATGAGGGGTAAATATTTTTGAAGGAAAAAGATGAAAAATACATTTTTTAATTGTATTTTTTGTTCATCTTCTCATAAGTTTATTCAAATTTCAAGTGTAGGCACACATCAAATGTGAAATTAAATTCCACATCCATCCAGTACCCACTCTGCATATTTTTTAGTAGACCCACACTTAGAAAAATGAAAATACATGAAAAAAATGTTCCGTATAAAATAGATGTTTTTCATGTATTTTCAAAATTTTCAACGTGGATGCACTCATAAGTATGCACAATGGCTATTAATTAGATTAAAAATTAAATTCCACATCCAACGAGTGCCTATAATTGACATCAAAGTAAACATAGAAGGAGATAATTGAAAATGCATTAATAAAGGTAGTTTTCTTCTATTCCTTTAAAAAATCATAACTTTTATTTTATTATTTTCCTTATGAGGCCCATTTAAGACCTCAAAATTCCCCTAATGGTGAAACAAACGAGGATTTTAAAATGGGCCACATATATCACTATGAATTAATTACAATTATTCTTTGTCACACCAAACTTTACCTTTATCAAATGTTTATGTATTATGTTTTCCAAGCACACAACCTTCATGAACACCTTTAGTGGAATAAATAAGCACTAAACCAATTACCATTTTAGATAACATTTACATTTTACTATAATTAAAGTGACATAATATTTTATTCCATAATTTAATTCGTTCATCACCATGAGCAACAAAGGAATAAAATAATTTATTTTTAGTTGAATGAAAACCAATAAATTTATATAATCTAGAATCATTATCAGCAAGACCTAAAGAAACTACTTCAAAGTTATGTTTTATATTTTTAATAACATATATATTTGACTATGATTCAAACTTATAACATTTTTGACATGCATAATAAATAGGAAACAAATTTATGGGAATTCCTTGAACATGAAAAAAAATCTTCCAATGTGCCAATAGGAATTATAACATTACCAAAATCTATTATTGAAACTTGTTTACCATCACCAAAAGAAATTTTTTGTGATGTGTTCTTACGAGTTTCATAAGAAGAAAACAATGAAGTGGTACCAAAAATTTTGTTAGAAGCACCAAAATCCACAATCCATTCCATAGAATAATATTTACTTGGTTGAATATAATAGGGACAAAGAGAAACACACTATTCAACAGAGGATTTCTTCTTCTATTTAGTAAGTTCACATCTTCATTTAAAGCAAATGTTTTCATGGTGGTTGGTTTTTCCACAACACTTACAAGGATTAAACACTTTCTTTTTATAAGCATCATTAGAAGAGTGTTGGGAGGATCCTTTAATATGTGATTTAGGGTTTTTATTAAAAACTTTATCAGGGTTATTTTTATTATTTAACATTAGAGTTTTATAGAGGGTTGACTTTCTTGAATTGGTCAACCTTACTTGCTCATTAATCAAAATTTTACCAAAATATTTAAAGTTAGGTGGGATAGATCGTTTAGATATTTCAATTGCTATATTCCTAGTTTGGATGAACATATCAAAAGAATAAGGTAAGTTGTATTCTACAAGAATTATTAGGGATGTATCAAATTTCTTGTAATATTTTTCATAGTTATATAATTTTTCATTAAGATTTTTTAGTTCCGGAAGAAATAATTATGTCCTATCAACATCTTTAGGATCTAACTTATGGATTTTCTTTTCAAGGTAGTAAACAAATACATCATCAAATTTATCAAATAAGGATGCTAAAGTGTTCCACACCTGAACCAAGCTAATTTTAACCTCAATTTTTACTTGAATACTATCCAAAACCATTTGACTAATGATTCCTCTTGCTTGATCACATTTTTCTTCCCATATAACCAATTCTTTAGCATTGGTAGGTCTTTCATGTTCACCATTAGCTAACTTTCATAGATTCTTACTGTTAAGAATATATACCATCTTTCTCTTCTAGGGAATATAATTAGAACACACTGACTTAGGAATAGAAGTTACTTTTGAAATAACAAGTATGAATAAACAAGAAACTAAAATTGAACAAATAAATACAATAAGATAACGACTAGAAGAAAAATGTAATACTAAAATTGTTTCTTACTTGTGAATTTGGAAGTAACTTACTTTTATTATGGAGATTCCAAGTAAACTCCCTTTCCTTAGGAAAATATGGCAATGCGATCATATTCACAAAATTATTATAGTAGCTAAAATAATTCCACTAATGGAGGAAATAATAGTGCTTATCACATTGCCAAATTATGGTTGACTTTGGCACGTAGGCCACCTGGTCAAACTAATGCAATTTTTTGCAGTGTTATTTCCTCTCTCCTTGAAAAGGTCAAATTTCATAGTAGGATCAAGGGTGAAGGGATTTCCTTCCCCACTCATGAGGCCTCCCACTAGTAAAAATTATGTGAAGGTTGGATTCCAGTAGTGGCAAGAAGATCAAGGTTGACCAACTCAAGTGATCATTTGACGAAGTCGCTTCTAGAAACATATTCGATGTTGGGGGTCAAAATCATAAGGGAAAGGGAGTTTATAAATTCACTAGCAAATATGGCACAAACGTTGATGGGTGTAGCCCCATTTATGACCCAAAAGGCCATTCTCCCAGTAAAATAGAGTTGAATAATTCCATAACACTAAAGTCTCAGTTGACCAAAGAAAACATTCTCTCAGGTGGGATATCTTTAGTAACCAAATTTGAATCTCTACATATGAAATCCCAATGAACTAATTTAAAAACAAAATTATTGTGCACCAAAAAAAAAAATATTGTGGTATCTCTAAATTGAAGTATTTGTTTTTTTTCCTGACGTTTGACCCCATGACATATTGATTTTACTGTGGTAAGAAAAAAATTTGAGTAGAAAAAATATTGGTGAAATCGCTCTAAAAAAAATAGAAAACCAATCCATACGGTGTGCAATAAAACCTATGAAGTTGTATGGATCTATACGAGTCTGTACAATGCACAATGAGAGGAGTCAAAGGGTGAAGTAGCTAGATCTGGGAAAAACAAACCCAAAAACAAAAATTTCATAGAAATTGGACTCCTACAATAAAATATATTAGCTACAAAAGAATAATTAGGTTTGGTAAAAAAATTAGGCTTCGTAAAAAAATATGCATGGTAGCCACCAAACCTAAAAATTCAAAAAAAAAATTAGGTTATAAAATAAAATTACCCAGGTTAGGTTAGGAAAACTATTTCAAAAACAAACAAACCAAAGTGAGATTTAATGAACCAATAGTTAATCATAATTTATTTCTTTATTTTGGATCCAATGATGAGGTCATGATATTAAAAATATAGTCCTATAGCAAAAATGCCCAAATCTAATGAGAAAACTTAATGGCTACAAGATTTGACAACAAAACTACAAAATGATAAGTTCCCAAAATAATTGAAGAAAATATTGTTGTATGAAAAATTACTAAAGAAGGTAGACCATAGTAATAAGCTCTGATACCATGTTAGAATATTGAGAATATGAATAAACATAGAATAATATAAAACACAAAAAAATTAATAACATATCCACTTGTCTATATAACAACATTAAATCAATATAAGAAAGCGACAAAAACAAAAGAAAGAACACACTAAATATGTGTGGTAAAACCCAATTGGGGAAACATCCATGGGAAGGTAATAATGTATGTTAGGTACCTATAATGTTAATGTATCCCCCATATTATTTTTTTTACCCATGCAAAACTCATATTGTTATTGTTTTCCCCATGTAGCCCCCTTATTGTTGTTCCCTATAGAAGACCACTATTTTTATTGGTGAACCCTTACATTATTATTGTTCTGTAGGTTGTGATTATATTGTGACCCTTTTGACTCCTATATATACCAAGGAGGTTTTTTCGTTTGTATCATCAAAGAATTTTTCATTAATGTGAAGTAAAATGATTGTTTACCCTTGAAGAGGATTATTTTCCAGCCATTTATCTATCTTTTCTTCTGTTTTGTGATCTAGTTACATAAAATTTGGTATCAAAGCTCTGGATTCTAGGATTTTGTTGCTTTAAAAAGATCATATTCGAATTTTCACTATTGTAGAGGCTTCAAAAGATGGAATTTTTACCACGTGGAGCTGAAATATTGATGAATATCTTGTAAAAATGTCATAGCTTGGTTCACTATATTTTCAAAAATATGGAAAGGAAGTTAGGGTTTATGGATGCTCCAAAATTCAATCTCAAACAAGTGTTACATGGAAAATCATCATAACTTTATCTTCATGCATCAGATCTGAATTTCATAAAAAGTGGATGAAATTCAATGGACTTTGGTTTTTCATGTATAATTTTCATGGTGAAAGGTCGAAACAATGATATGTGGAATCTTGTACAAGTATGCTCTATTGAACCAGTCCATAATCAAGTCATCATAGGATATTTGGTATAACGTTAACTTGAAGAATATAATCTCGGTCTAACTTATGGTGTTGGAAAGAAGACTCATAGGGATACCACAGGATGAAATTTCAGACCTTGGAGAGCCGAATTTATAGATATTAAATAGTTTCAAGATCGAGCTCCTAAAATCAAGAAAAATGAGTGTATTTGTTTTTTAATTTTCATAAATTTTGTTTGAAAAATTAGCTTGAAGTGATTCAAAGGGAATAATGAAGTATATATATAATTATTTGGTTCCAAAATTCCTCAAAATAAAAAAATAGATACAAATAGTAATCAAACAAAAATATCTAATATGACACATGAAGAATATAGAGAAATGTGATATAATATATTGAAATTATAGGACCAGGTGAAACAAATTTCAGTCTCCCAAAGAGTGAAAAAAAATGAACTGGAAACTAAGATGGATGGTTTAAAAGCATACATGAGAGTTTTTAAAGTACATGGATGCAATGAACTTCAAGTTGCAAGGGTTGACAAAGTTGCTGCAAGAAATTCTTCCTAATGGTGACAAGGTAATCCATGAAAATAAAGATGAGGAAAAAAATTATATGAATTATTATTTTAGAGACTCCAATGTTGGCTATAGGACCAAACACATTCCAAATATCAATATGAGTAAGTTTGATGGAAAGGATCCAGTAACATGGATACTACAAATGGAGCAATTATTTGATCTACAGGATGTGCCACACACACAAAGGGAATGCATTGCATCTTTATATTTAGAACCCAATTAGTTTTAGTGGTATCGAAGGAATTTTTAGTGTAAATAAATTTTCACTTGGATAATTTTTATGGAGAAATTCGTAGCACATTATGAGGATAAAAAGTGCAATACCTTCTTTATCAAATTGATAAATATCAAACAAAAGGGTTCAATGGCAAAGCACATTGAAGACATCCAAAGATTGAATATCAACATAACTGATATTACATAGGAGCATATGATTGATGTATTCATAGGGACTTTAAAGGATGGTATCCAACATGAGGTTGACCTTTGGAAACTTAAGCCATTGGATAAAGCACTTAGGGTGGAAAGAAAAGTTAAAAGCAAGTTTATGGTAACAAGGAAATCTACCACTCATAACTATAAAGATGGAAGTGTTATTGCTCCTATCATCCCACAACCTACAAGGTTGACACCACAATAACTAGAGAAAAAAACAGAAAAAGGGAATTGTTACAGTTGTGATAGAAAATACACTAAAGGTAATAAGTGTGTTGAGAAGAAATTATTTTACATACATTGTGAAGAGGAGTAAAATAAGTAACAAGAAAAATCCAAAGAAGAGGATATACACTAGGAACCAACCCTAGAGAAAGAATACATGATTCCTACCATATATTGTAATGCATTGGTGGTAATTACCACTCCTCAAATTCTCAAGATAGAAGGATATTTAAATAAGAAAATGGTAACAGTGCCAATTGATTCGGGTAGTACCCATAATTTTATTCATTGTAATATAGCCAAAAAATTTAATTGATTTATATATCTAGCACTAGAGTGTCAAGTGATGGTACAAATAGAAGAACTATAAATTTCTTAGGGAAGTTCCATAATATCAAGCTAACCATGAAGGAATATGTATTGAATATTCCAATTTTTTCCACTCCAATGGGTGGTGGTTATGTTGTATTAGGAGTCCAATGGTTCCAATCTTCGGGGACAATAACTTTTAATTTTCAAGAATTTTTATTCAATTTTTTCTAGGAAGGAAAGGAAATTAAATTAATGGGTACCATAGGGAAAAAGAGGAAGATAATAAGCTCTAATGGCATGCCAAATATTTTGATGAAATAACAATGAGGCGTAATTACACAATTATGCTCGCTAGATCTTCAAACATCAAAATCATCCATTTCTCCAGATCTCCAAAGAGCCTTGAACAATCATTCTAAGGTATTTGAGACTCCCAAAGGTATCTCACCTATTCACGATCATGATCATGTTATTCACTTGATTCTAGGAATTTTTCCTCCAAACATCAAACTTAAATATATCCATATTCCCAAAAGAGTGAACTTGAACGTATGGTTGAAAAAATGCTAGAGGAAAATATATTTAAACCTAGCCAAAGTTATTTCTCTTCTCTAATAGGATTGGCACACAAGAAGGATGGATAATGGTGTGTGTGTCTAGATTATAGAGAGCTCAATAATATCACTATTAAAGATAAATTTCCCATTCCTGTCATTGATGAATTTTTGGATGAATTTCACAGATAAATTTACTTCACTAAGATGGATCTTCAGTATAGATATCATCAAATTAGAATGAAGACAAAATACATTCCAAAAAAAACATTCAGAACTCATGAAGGTCATTATGAATTTTTGTTCATTCCTGTGGCCTTACCAATGCACCTTCCAGATTTCAAGGTTTGATGAATTCCAATTTCAAACCATTTCTTAAAAAAAATTGTGTTAGTATTTTTTGATGATATACTAATCTACAAAAAGTCTTGGAAATATCATGTCCAACATGTTGACGGGGTGCTTAAACTGTTGGAGGAGAAACAATTATATGCAAAACCCACCAAAATTTTCTTTGGGGTATAAGAGATGGAATATTTGGGTCATATTGTATTTCATGAGGGTGTTAAATTAGACCCTAACAAAATCAAAGCTATAAAGGAATGAAGAATCCACACAACCCTAAAGAAATTTCAAGAATTTCTCAGGTTGACAGGGTATTATCACAAGTTTTTTAAGATTATGGGAAGATAACAACAAATTTAACAAAATTACTAAATAAATATGCCTTTTTTTGGACTCTAGAAGAAACTAAGGCCTTTAAACGTCTTAAAGAGGCAATGTGCCAAACTCAGGTATTAGCTACACTAGACTTCTTAAAAACCTTTATTGTGGAATTTGATGCCTCAGGAAATGGATTTGGTGTCATTTTAATGAAAAAGGAAGACCCATTTCTTTTGAAAGTAATCCAATCAAGGGAAGGTATTTAGATAAACCTATATATGAGAAATAAATGTTGGCAATACTACATGCCCGGAAGCAATGGTGTTATTACTTAATGGGAAGACACTTCAAGGTAAAAACATATATGATAGTATTAAATACATTTTGGAACAAAAATTATCTTCAGAAGAGAAACAAAAATAGGTCACAAAGATGTTGGAGTATGACTTTGAAGTCTTCTATAACAAAATGGAAGAAAAAAATTGTTGAAGATGCACTCTCAAGAATGGATGAGGATGTGGAAGCATTTCTCTGTGTCATTTCTATTATCGAACCTGATTGGATAACTGAAGAAAGGGATGAATGGAAGAATGAAGAAGAGGTGTATACATCTATTCAAAATATGCAGCATGATCCCAATAAATCTGATCTATTTATCTGGAAAAATGATTCATTATGGTACAAACATCACTTATATCTATGTAATAAATCCCAACTCAAACAAAATATTCTTTTGGAATTGCACACCCCTTCTTTATAAGGGCACAAATGATTTTCAAAAACTTACCATGGGGTCATGAAGGAATTTTTTTGGGATGTCCTTAAATCCAATATTCAAAATTTTACGGAAGAATGTTTGGTTTTCCAACATATTAAAGTTGATACAACTAAGATCTCAGGCATGTTATGACCTTTAGGGGTGAAATCGCGAAGTTGGGAAACATTTTTTGGCGGACGGCTAGAATTTGAGAGAAATTTTTAATTTCTCGTCCGAGAAAATAGTCAACTCTATTTCTCGACCGAGAGTTTTAAAAACTCTCGTCCGAGAGTTTTATTGGGTTTAACCGGAGTTAAAAATCTCTCGAATGAGAGTTATGCATTTTCTCGTCCGAGAGTTTTATTGACGGAAACTCTCGGGAAGACTTTCATATGAGAGTTTAAAAAACTCTCGGCCGAGAGTTTAGAAAACTCTCGTATGAGAGTTTTGAAAACTCTCGTATGAGAGTTTTGAAAACTCTCATCCTAGAGTTTTTTCAACTCTCATTCGAGAGTTTTATTCCTATAATAAAACACAACAATTAATTATTAAGTTTTTAGAATTGGTACTTTATATAATTTAAATAGTACTTTATTAAAATTAAAAAATGATAAAAAATAATAAAATTATAATTTTACTTTAAATTATTTTATTATTATTAATGATAAAAAATACATGAAGATTTAATTAAATAAAATTTGTTACAATATTTTGTAATATCAATGTTATATAAAAAACTAAAAATATTTTTATATAAAACTAATTGATATATTAATATAAATAAAATAAATTCTAAAACATAAATCAAAATAAAAACAACTATATATAATTTATATAATATTTTTTTTGAAATTAATGAATAAATTTAAATTTAAAAAACAATTGACTAAATGCAATGAGGTGATAAAGGAGACAATGCATAACACCTTAATATTGTTATAAATTCTTGGAAATCTCGAGAAATTTTTGAAGTGAGATGAGCTTCTTGGAATGGGTCACTTTATCTTCCACTTCAGTTTCACATGATTAACTTGAAAGGAAGTCTATTTTCCTAGGTATGGATGTAAGGGAATGAACAATATTATTTGAATATTGAGTGAGATGCCCTTCTTGGAATGGGTCCTCCTATATTCCACTTTAATTTCACAAGATTAAATTGAAATGAAGTTTATTTTCCTAGGTATGGACGTAAGGGGATAAAGAATATTATCCGAAAAGGAAATGAATGTTAAGTGTGACATTCCAAGCAGAAGTGTATGGTATTGGAGAATTATGTTATTGCAGAAAACTAAACCTTGACCCCTTAACCCTTGACCCCTTAAACCCTAATTCCTAACCCCTAACCCCTAAACCCTTAACCCCCTAAACCTTAAACCTCTAAACCCTTAACCCCTAACCCATTTACCCCCACTAAACCTCTAAATCACTAACCCATTTACCCCCACTAAACCTATAAATCCCTAACCCATTTAACCCCTAAACCCTTAACCCGTACCCCTAACACGTTAACCCCTAACCCATTTAACCCCTAAACCCTTAACCCGTACCCCTAACACGTTAACCCCTAACCCATTTAAGCACCTAAACCCCAAACCCCCTAACTCCTAACCCCTAAAATCCTTAACTGCTAAATCCCCTAACCCCCTAAACCTCTAAACCAATCCTAACCCATTTAACCCCCTAAACCTCAAAACCCCTAACCCCTTAAACCCTAATTCCCAACCCATAACCCTTGAACCCTTAAACCCTATTTCCTAAACCATAAACCCTTAACCCCTAACCCCTTAAACCCTAATTCCCAACCCCTAACCAATTCAACACCCTAAACCCCTAAAAACCTAACCCATTTAAGTGTTTATTCCATTTAACCCCCAAAACCCTAACCCCTAACCCCTAAAATCTTTCACTGCTAAATCCCCTAACCCCTTAAACCTCTAAACCTATAACCCATTTAACCCCCTAAACCCTAAACCTCTAAACCCTTAACCCTTAACCCCTTAAACCCTAATTCCCAACCCCTAACCAATTCAACACCCTAAACCCCTAAAAACCTAAACCATTTAACCCCATTAACCCCTAACTTCTAACCCCTAAAATCCTTAACTGCTAAATCCCCTAACCCCCTAAACCTCTAAACCAACCCTAACCCATTTAACCCCCTAAACCCAAAACCTATAACCCCTTAAACCCTAATTCCCAACCCATAACCCATTAAACCCCTTAAACACCTAAACCTCTAACCCATTAACCCTTGACCCCTTAAACACTAATTCCTAACCCTTAACCCATTTAACCCCCTAAACCCTAAACCTCTAAACCCTTAACCCCTAACCCATTTACCCCCACTAAACCTCTAAACCCCTAACCCATTTAACCCCTAAACGCTAAACCTCTAAACCCCTAACCCATTTAACCCCTAAACGCTAAACCTCTAAACCCTTAACCCCTACCCCTAACTCGTTAACCCCTAACCCATTGAAGCCATGAAACCCCAAAAACCCTAACCCCTTAAACCCTAATTCCCAACCCCTAACCCTTGACCCCTTAAACCCTAATTCCTAACCCCTAAACCCTTAAATCCTAATTCCTAACCCCTAAACCCTTAAACCCTAATTCCCAACCCCTAACCAATTCAACGCCGTAAACCCCTAAAAACCTAACCCATTTAAGTGTGGATTCCATTTAACCCCCAAAACCCTAACCCCTGACCCTTAAAATCCTTCACTGCTAGATCCCCTAACCCCCTAAACCTCTAAACATGTAACCCATTTAACCCCCTAAACCCTAAAGTTCTAAACCCTTAACCCCTAACCCCTAAAACCCTAATTCCCAATGCCTAACCAATTAGACACCCTAAACCCCTAAAAACCTAACCCATTTAACCCCATTAACCACTAAATTCTAACCCCTAAAATCCTTAACTGCTAAATCCCCTAACCCCCTAAACCTCTAAACCAACCCTAACCCATTTAAACCCCTAAACCCAAAACCTATAACCCCTTAAACCCTAATTCCCAACCCATAAACCATTCAACCCCTTAAACACCTACACCTCTAACCCCTTAACCCTTGACCCCTTAGACCCTAATTCCTAACCGGGCTAACCCATTTAACCCCCTAAACCCTAAACCTCTAATCCTTTAACCCCTAACCCATTTACCCCCACTAAACCTCTAAACCCCTAACCTATTTAACCCCTAAACCATAAACCTCTAAACCCTTAACCCATACCCCTAACTGATTTAAGCCCCTAAACCCAAAAACCCCTAATCACTTCAACACCCTAAACCCCTAAAAGCCTAACCCATTTAAGAGTGGCTCCATTTAATCCCCAAAACCCTAACCCCCAACCCCTAAAATCCTTCACTGCTAAATCCCCTAACCCCCTAAACCTCTAAACCTGTAACCCATATAACCCCCTAAAACCTAAACCTATAAACCCTTAACCCCTAACCCCTTAAACCTTAATTCCCAACCCATAACTCTTGACACCTTAAACCCTAATTCATAACCCCTAAACCCTAAACCTTTAAACCCTTAACCCATAACCCATTTACCCCCACTAAACCTCTAAACCCCTAACCCATTTAACCCCTAAACCCTAAACCTGTAAACCCTTAACCCCTACCCCTAACCCGTTAATGCCTAACTCATTTAAGCCCCTAAACCCCAAAACCCCTAACCAATTCAACACCCTAAACCCCTAAAAACCTAACCCATTTAAGTATGGATTCCATTTAACCTCCAAAACCCTAACCCCTAACCCCTAAAATCCCTCACTGCTAAATCCCCTAACCCCCTAAACCTCTAAACCTGTAACCCATTTAAGCTCCTAAACCCAAAAACCCCTAACCAATTCAACACCCTAAACCCCTAAAAACCTAACCCATTTAAGTGTGGATTCCATTTAACCCCAAAAACCCTAACCCCTAACCCCTAAAATCCTTCGCTGCTAAATCCTGTAACCCCCTAAACCTCTAAACCTATACCCCATTTAACCCCCTAAACCCTAAACTTCTAAACCCTTAACCCCTATCCCCTTAAACCATAATTCCCAACCCATAACCCTTGACCCCTTAAACCCTAATTCCTAAACCCTAAACTCTTAACCCCCTAAACCCTAAACCTCTAAACCCTTAACCCCCAAACCATTTACCCCTACTAAACCTCTAAACCCATAACCCATTTAACCCCTAAACCCTAAACCTCTAAACCCTTAACCCCTACCCCTAACCCGTTAACCCTTAACCCATTTAAGCCCCTAAACCCCAAAACCCCTAACCCCTTAAACCCTAATTCCCAACCCATAACCCTTGACCCCTTAAACCCTAATTCCTTACCCCTCAACCCTTAACCCCTAATTCTCAACCCCTAACCAATTCAACACCCTAAACCCCTAAAAACCTAACCCATTTAAGTGTGGATTCAATTTAACCCCCAAAACCCTAACCCCTAACCCCTAAAATCCTTCACTGCTAAATCCCCTAACCCCCTAAACCTCTAAACCTGTAACCCATTTAACCCCCTAAACCCTAAACCTCTAAAACCTTAACCCCTAACCCCTTAAACCCTAATTCCCAACCCCTAACCAATTCAACACCCTAAACCCCTAGAAACCTAACCCATTTAAGTGTGGATTCCATTTAACCCCCAAAACCCTAACCCATAACCCCTAAATCCTTCACTGCTAAATCCCCTAACCCCCTAAACCTCTAAACCTGTAACCCATTAACCTCTAAACCTGTAACCCCTCGGAAGGATTTTCTGTAAGTTCAGGACCCGGCTATTGAGCTGGCCATCCTTTTCCGTCTCAGAGCGGGTAAAGCCATCCCTCCTTCAATAGAAAAAATTAGCTCTTCCCAGCTGGTTTGCTGCTGGGCGAGGCTATAACTTACTATTAGCTGAATCAAGCAATGGTGGCTGACCACCATGTCTGCATGCTGTGCTTTTCTAATTCCACGAGCAATATCATGCAATAAAGAGTTTAAGAATGCAGGTAAATTGATAGTGCATTTTTGTTTTAGCACAGCTAACATCTTAAGATGGCGAGGTCTTACCACGTCTTTTCTACCGTCGCATGTTATGTAAGCCTGCACGATCCTGGCTAATTCTGTCCATGGTTCGCCTAGCGACGCCGGGTGTACTCCTCTCCCTTTGACTATTAGCCTTTGTCCTTCATCTTGAAAGATTTGCATGGCCTCCCGAATTCTGATTTTCTTCTGAGTCCAGACAGTTCCTTGTGCGGGGATGCCGGATACTTCTGCAATTATCTCATCGGTCACCAGTATCTGCCTTCCTCTGACTATGGAGGAACCTTCCTGCAGATTTAACAATAATTCGGTAGCCACTGCTTCATGGGGTTGCTGCATTCTCATAAATTATGTAATCCATCCCAGTTTGTCTAATATTGCCCGTGCAGCATCAGAGACAACCAACGTCTGAAGTTCGGTGCGAATTAGACGTCCTCCCATTTCTGTTCTTCGTTAATTGTTCTCAACACACGGTAACCTTAATGGAACAGCACAGCACAGTTCGCTAAAATTCGTTATTTTCTAAAAATGCAAGGGTTTTAATTCATAAAAATCTATTGTAGAGATACAGGTGAAGAAATTTTGGGTATCTGATCTGCATGCAGATATTTCCGCCCCCCAAACGAATGAAAGGTCGACCTCAACTGTCGATTAAGGTGGCATGTGTGGAACAGCAATAGGACGGCAGTGAAAAAACAGGCGCAATCATGATAAAGTCAATCAAATTAAGTAATTATTGAAATCAATGCGTAAGATAAATCGGTAATAATGAGGGAATCGCGTTGTAATAATTCAAGTATGAGGTGAAGGGACAACAAAAGATTAATGTAATTGCGCTATTTACCACATTAAAGTAATATGACCGATTAATAATATTTTTCATGTGTGATGGTTCGGGGATAGAACTTAAGGAATTTTATGCATTTCGTTTGATATTCAATAAAAATTATAGGAAAGAGGGTTAAATAACTATTGATTTGTATAAGTATGACTTCAATACCATTAACAGAGCTCTGCTGCCCACAGGTGTCCATAAAAAAAAAATGCTCACAAATTCAAAATACAAACTTAAAACAATCGTTCAAAAAGTGATGTTCCTTTAAAAGGAACAACAAAGATAATCTGCGAAACTGCTGTTCCTTTTAAAAGGAACAGCAAGGAAATGCTCTGCAGACATGCTGTTCCATTTGAAAGGAACAGCAAAAACACTACGCGAAACTGTTGTTCCATTCGAAAGGAACAGCAAGGAAATGCTCTGCAGACATGTTGTTCCATTTGAAAGGAACAGCAAAAACACTGCGCGAAACTGCTGTTCCATTCGAAAGGAACGACGGAAGTGTTGTTCCGTTAGAAAGGAACAGCAACGCGAAAAAAACACAGAATTTTTATTATTTTTCGTTTTTAAAGAAACTAAATTCAAACGAAATAAAGAAGTATTAACGAAACATCCATACCTAGGAAAATAAACTTCATTTCAATTTAATCTTGTGAAACTAAAGTGGAATATAGGAGGACCCATTCTAAGAAGGGCATCTCACTCAATGTTCAAATAATATTGTTCATTCCCTTACATCCATACCTAGGAAAATAGACTTCCTTTCAAGTTAATCGTGTGAAACTAAAGTGGAAGATAAAGTGACCCATTCCAAGAAGCTCATCTCACTTCAAAAATTTCTCGAGATTTCCAAGAATTTATAACGATATTAAGGTGCTATGCATTGTCTCCTTTATCACCTCATTGCATTTAGTCAATTGTTTTTTAAATTTAAATTTATTCATTAATTTCAAAAAAAGTATTATATAAATTATATATAGTTGTTTTTATTTTGATTTATGTTTTAGAATTTTATTTTATTTATATTAATATATCAATTAGTTTTATATAAAAAAATTTTATTTTTTTATATAACATTGATATTACAAAATATTGTAACAAATTTTATTTAATTAAATATTCATGTATTTTTTATCATTAATAATAATAAAATAATTTAAAATAAAATTATAATTTTTTTTTTTTTATCATTTTTTAATTTTAATAAAGTACTATTTAAATTATATAAAGTACCAATTCTAAAAACTTAATAATTGTTGTGTTTTATTATAGGAATAAAACTCGAGTTGAAAAAACTCTAGGATGAGAGTTTTTAAAACTCTCATACGAGAGTTTTCAAAACTCTCATACGAGAGTTTTCAAAACTCTCATACGAGAGTTTTCAAAACTCTCATACGAGAGTTTCATTGGGTAAACTCTCGGGCGCAAACTCTCGTCCAAGAGTTTTTTAAACTTTCGGCCGAGAGTTTGGCCATGTGTTTAAATGTAACTTTAGGTGGGTTAATCTCTCGGTCGAGAGTTTTATAAATTTCTCGTCCGAGACATTATCTCCGCCGAGAGTTTCTGGTCAACGAAAAACACAGAAAATTCTGCATTTTTCAGGAACCTGCAACTTTGGAGGGGCAGAACACCTACAAAAACAAAATTTTATATGTCGGACCAAGTATCATTAGATTCATCTCTGAATCTAGTTTCTGATGATATGAGATTTGTGGAGTTTCATTAAAAAATTCAATTTTTTATTAATTTTTTACTAAACTGTGTCACTATGGAATTTCATTTTTCGAAAAATTGTACTGAATGAAAAGTCAATAACTTTCTAATGAGGACACCAAAAAATTCAAAAAAATCATGCTGCACTTCCTCTCCCTATCTACTTCAAAAGGGTACTCTCATTTTTCTTATTGACGGTCACATTGAAAATAAAATCTAAGGATTATAAAATGTACTGAAACATCACTGTTTTTTTTCTTCATCCATTTCAAAAAATAATAAAAAATAGTGATTTAATCCGAAAATTACCGAAAAATAGTCTGTGCAATAGTGCAATATATGCAGATTATGATGCTATGGTTTTTTTCTAAAAAATGAATAACCTTCCCTAAAACAATTAAAGGATTATAAAGTGACTATTTATGTTTGCCTGAAAATTTCAAGTATATGCAGTTAGTAAAAAAGAAATTTACCCCTCTATATGTCAATATCTTTTTTTTTTTAAATATGGGTATGGAGGTAAGACAATTCTCTACAATTCTTGTTTTTATGTCAAAGCATAATTTGCAATAAAAATATGAGTTTAGTGGAGTTGAAGTTGAAAAACATAGAAAATTACAATTTTCAACATCAAAAAAGGGCAAAAAGTGTTTCCCAACTTCACATTTTCACCCTTAGCCATTCTGGTCAGCATTGGGAGGATGTCTCTATGTATTTTATCACAAGTTTACCCAAGTTTGAAAGAAAGAGTGTCATCATCGTGGTAGTAGATAGACTTACCAAGTATGCACACTTTTGTGTACTATCTCACCCTATCAAACCCAGTATAATTGTTACTGCATTTATTGAAATAGTTCAAAATATACAAGGAAAGACAAAGATTATTGTAAGTGACATAGATCCCATTTTCACTGGAAATTTTTGGACAATTTTTTTTTTTTGTCTTGGTACTCAATTAGCTCATAGCTCATCTTGTCATCCTCAATTTGATGAGAAAAGTGAGATAATGAACAAATTTTTGGAAGGCTATCTTCTTTGGTTCGTATCTGATAAAAAAAACAATGGGTCAAGCGGTTACCTCTAGTAGAATGGTGGTCTAACACTTCCTTCCATACCACAACAAAAATGACCCCATTTGTGGAACTTTATGGATATCATCCACCATCCATGACATCATCTTTAAGAGAAAATTATAATTTTAAAGAAGTGGAAGATCACTTCGAGCATGAATAAAAATTTCTCCATCTCTTAAAGGATAACCTAAATATGGCAGATAATTGAATGAAGCAACAAGTAGATGAGCATTGCAGTGAAATAATTTTGGCGTAGGTGATTGAGTATTTTTACGGTTACAACCATACAATAAAGGGTCCCTCAAGCAAGATAAGAAAGATAATAAATCATCACCCAAGTATTATGGTCCTTACAAGATGTTTCAAAATATTAGTACCATGGCATACAAATTGGAGCTACCTGCATCTTCTTGAGTACACCTAGTTTTCCATGTTTCATGCTTAAAGAATATTATAGGTGACAAGATCCCAGTTAAAACAATATTTCCTTTAGTTGTAAGGAAGGAAAAATCATATTGGAGCTTGAAGCAGTCACAAAAACAAGAACCCAACAACTACAGAATCGATTAAGTGGAAGAACTTCCTGCTGAAGATTCCACATGGGAGAATGATAATTTTATATAGAGCATCTATAAATACTCAAGCATTGAGGAAAATAATTTTTTTAAGGATGGGCATGTTAGGTCCCTATAATACTAGTGTAGCCCCCATATTGTTATTTTTGTGCCCCATATAAGTTCACTATTTTTATTTTTTAGCCCTTCCATTATTATTGTCATGTGCGTCCTGATTATATTGTGAGCCTTTACAATCCTATCTATACCAAGGAGGTCTTTTGATTTGTATCATCTAATAATTGTTCATTTATGTGATATAAAAGGAGGTTTCCCCCTCGAAGAAGCTTATTTTCAAGTTGTTGATATATCTCTTCTTCTGTTTTGTGATTTGGTTACATAACAATTTCTTTAATATCCTTCAGAAATCTTCAATCTTACATAGAAAGAACCTCCAAAAATGCTTCACCCTTTACATACATAATACTTTGATATTTTTTTTTTGTCTCATGAGTCTCCCTAACCTCTATTATATGCCAAGGGATATGGAGTAATTACATCCCAATAATACATGTGGGATTAACGTAATTTCACACCTTTATATAATAAATTATTACAAGGATATTTTACGCCATGATGAATATGGGATATAACACTTTTACATAAGATTACAATTTCTTTGAACATAACCTAGAAATTATTACCTTCTAAAGTGACAAATTCCAACACCCTTAATTTTTTTTGGTATCACTACTGTACTACAATTAGATTCAAACATTTTCCATCTTACATATTGAAACCCTCAAAATCCACTGCATTAATAGGGTTCGACTAGAATATCTTATTTATTAAGTTTTAACCAATAAAAATTTTTATATTGTGGTTTGCCTTAAAATTCATCACTTTTTCCTCTTTATCATTTAATTAACATTTTATTATTCATTCAATGTATTAATTTTTTATTATTATTTAATGTGTGTCAGGTGGTATCGAGTTTTCATGTTTTAATGCATTATAATTTTCTTGATATGTAATAATGATTATTAAATTACAAAATTTCATATTGAATTAATATTTATTTTTAATTTAGTTTATGATGATGATTATTATTATTATTACCATCCAAATAAAACAAATTTATGTTAACATCATGATCCTAAAGTTTATTTAGTTAGATAACTTTTTTAGATCAATAAATTTATTCTAGAATGCTTTTTTTCTAGAATAATAAAGTTAATTTCAAAAGTTTTGCATTCCCTAGAAGATAGATAGGATTTGTCACAAACTTTTCATGGTGATCATCCTTGAATTGGTGATTAAGGACATATGGGATGTTGAGATGAGGCTAGAGAGGTCATATATATATGCTGAGCCTCTCACCTATTATGTAATTGTTTTTATCTGATCAATAAAATTATGTGTTTGAGGACGCTTTTGCTAAATTTGGTATAAAAAAAGTTTGGTATAATGAGAGTATCATGGTATCGTTATAATAATACCATAATGTATTAATGAAGAGGAAGAGTCAAATTATTCAACCTAGTTTCTTCATCAACAAAGGATTTTTGATTTGTGAGGTATTTTATTGTTTAAAATTTTGAATTTAGATTTCTAACAAAATGATTTAGATCTGTAAACTTTTCAAAATATTCATTCATTTTAAGTTTTTTCTTGTATATATGAGAAAATAATTTGTAAACCTTGGATATATTTTTTATTGAGGAAAAAAAGGGAGGATGGATTTGTATTTTAATAATTTTATAGATATTTATAAATCTCGCAATTATCATCCTTCCAAGAGTCATTTTTACAATTATTGCAATCCATATTTGAGATCATAGTCTCCACATCACACCCTCAAAATTTGGATCATAACATTGTTACATCAATCTCTAACCTATATATGTTTACTTCATTTTTATTTTTGAGTAGATAAATTTCATATTTTCTAACACATAAAGATTTAGCAAATGAAAAAATATGCTCACCCACACAAAGAGGAAAATGCAATTGAAGAGAAGAAACTTGCACCATGGAGAGAAGAGACATTTGTCCACCTTTCAATGTTGGCACACACAAATGCACATGGTATTTGAGGCTCCCTCAACACCTTACTTTTCCCTCTCGTTTCATTTATCCACTAGATATTATTCAATTCCTATTGTTCTATATAAACAATGAGGGTTGTTATCTCTATGTTAAAGCACTTGAGTTTAGTTAAAATATGAGAGACTTGGGCCTTTGCTCATGTTACACTTAATGATATGTTCAACTTATCTAAGGTAATGTTGATGGAATATTCATAGGACAACTATTCTTCGTTTAGGACATTAGATATATTGTGAGAAGCGTGTAGGAATTAGCCACATTGTTGTAGTGTGCATTGAAGGCATAGTGGGATCCATAGTTGGATGCATAGAAATATAGCCTCAACCAGTGTCACCTCGGTGAGATGAAAATAGAATATATGGCTAAGGCTATGAAGGTCCAAGTGATCATGTAAAGGACCATTGAGGAAATCACAAGGAGTGGTGGTTGATGGTGTTGAAAAACATTCACATCAAATTACAGAGATAATTAGGATGCACAATGAACCAAAATTAATTCAAACTAGTGTTCATGATAACAAGGAATTTGATTAACATGAGGGGTTGTTTGTTAGATGGTTTTTGTAGAAAATACAAGTTAAAAAAATTTCATGTTTCCTACAAAATATACAATGGGATAATAAATTTTAAAAAATTAATTTTTTACTAAAGTGAAATGAATTGACATGTGACATGGCACCGCATGGTAAAATTATTTTTAAAATATTATCAATATTTTTTATTATATAAAAAAACATGGGAAATTATATAAAGTGGTAGGTATAAGGGTGAAATACATATTATTACTTTGGGAGATATATGGGTTTGTGTAAATTTGATGAAATAAACTTTTGTATGTAATTGGAGTTATAAGGGTGAATATTGAGATTAATTTGAAATATTAGTTTAATGTCATTGTAATGATAAGTAATAAGGTTGATGGTTTCAAATATTTTACTAGTTTCAAAGGGGACATATTGTTTTATTGTAATTGAATCATTTAAAAAGATCACTTCAAAGGGGGCATGACGATATTGTGTCAAAATTTGAAAGTTTGATGAAATAAAATTGTAATTTATAATTAAAAACATTAATAAGAGTCAAGTAAAAAATGTTATCAGCATTTTTTTTCTTAGGTTATCAGAGGGCTAAGGAAAATCCCACATAAAACTCATTTGTAGTGTGTGTGATGTCTTGTTTTCATGTGTTATTCAATTTATTAATCATGGGCATTCGATAAATAATTCATCATGTCAAAACTAGTAAGTTTATTTGCAGAAATAGAAAATTGAAAGGAGTCAAGAACTACAAGAATTAGTTTCAACATATCCAAAGTACATTGGTCTTTTATGATATGGGGAAAAATATATGTAATGGACACAAAGCCCAATTAATCTCGTTGATGCTAGAAAACTAGCAAAATGGGAAGCTAGAGATGAAAAGGCACTTGCACTTTTGAGACCTTCGGTCACTGGTGAGTTGTATATACATATTGAAAATGTATCTAAAACTTGGACTACATGGAAAAATTTTAAAAATATTCTTGATACTCAATCCAAAGAAAAAATAGTCGAGTTTCATGATTAATTTCTTAATCAACATATGGTTGAAGGGGGTGCTTTGGAGTACATTTCTCATTTGAAAAATATTTTATAATAACTCCTAAAATGTCGTTTTAAGATGTGGAAGAATTTTATGACCAACATCTTTATGAATGGCTTTCCACCCTCTAATATTTTCTAGAAACATTACAAATTATTGATAAATTAGAGAATCAAAATTTTCAATCTCTTGGTGAGTTGTTTGCCCAACATGATAAAACATTTGGTAAAAATAAGAACTTAGGGGAAAATGTTCTCTCTACCAACTCAAGGAAAAAAGAAATATCGAGAGGTAGAGGTTCATATAATGAAAATATAAGTGAAAGAGATGCCTTTAATGAAGGTACTAGATGACGTATCTCATACAGTATAAAAGGAAGAGTTTCATCTAGTGACAATATAGAGGAACTTGAAGACATCAATAATTTTATCATGGTTGTAGAATAAGCCAAGGAAGAGGAAGAAATGATCAAAATAAATAATACTATAGGAGATTCCAAGCGAATTCTCAAAAAGGTGAAGAAATGACTCAACCCAAATGTAAAAAATTTCTTCACATTGGACATGTAGTGGAAGGTTGTAGAATAGTAAATCATAATTTGTTGAAGAATAAATAAAACTTAAAACAAAGTTTCAAGTATAATGCTCCAACATCAGCTTAGTATGCAAAAAAATGAGGAAGATGACTATGTATTCACAACTACTAAAGAGAATTAATGTGGAGATTTAATGGACAACAACAAATTTCAAAGGAAAAATATTATACTCGGTGCTCAATTGAAAAGGTAATCATATAAAAAATATGGATGGATTAAAATCAATTCAATTAAACATAATTTCAAAACCATAACAAAGGGCTATGAATATGGAAAAATTCTAAGGTTGCAAGGAAAATTCATTTCTTATCAACAAGATTCAATAACATTAGTGGATTTATCTCCTATCTCTATAAGATTATGGCATTATAGATTTGTCCACTTGAATTTTAATAGCCTTAGTAAGCTTAAAGTAGATTAGATGATTAAAGTATTTACCCATTTCAAAAAATAGATTTCTATGTGTGAAGCTTGTATTATTGAAAGTGGTATCCTTTCCCACAAATACATGGTGAGCCCATATATGCTTACAACTAATCCATAGTGACATTTGTGGCTCTATGGAATACTCTCTTGGTGGATGAAAATAATTTATTGTTTTCATATATGATTTTACAAATATGAATTGGTTGTATTTTATAGAGGAGAAATCATAATCCTTTTACAAATTCATTCAATTTCAATGATTAGCTGAAAATGCCACTAAATAAAATATTGCCACTTTGAGAATAACTAATAGGGAGGAATCTCGTTCAAATGAATTTAATGATCATTGTAGGAGAAATGGAATAAAAAATTAGTTGACCAATTCTTATACTCCATTAGTAGAATGGATTCATAGAAAGAATGAATAGATCTATAACGATAATGGCCAAATCTATGTTACACTTTAAGGGGTTAAGAAGAAAATATTCAACAAAAACAATTCATACAATAGTTTATAAGGAAATGGTCACCCATATTAGCCTTATCTGGAATTATTTCATATGAAACGTTGTATGGTACTAAGAATTCAATAAGTCATCATCAAAATTTTGGCACCAATTTCTATGCCTTAGTTGCTAAGGAAAAAGGAACTAAGATAGAAAATTGCAGCATGAAATGCATTCTTCTTAGTTATTCATATGAAAATAAAGGATTTATTTTATTTAATGGGAAATTTATTAATAGTCAATATGTTTCCTTTGATGACATAGAAATTTGAAAATTACAAGAGCTTGATAATTTTCTTAGTCACTTAGAGAATAAGGTAGAAAAAGAAATTACGTAAGGAAAACCAAATTGGATTGGGAAAAAATTAGCCCTGATATGAATACTCACGAGTTAGAGAGATCTTCTTTATAAATTCTTCAACATAGGAAAAATCTACAGCAATAACTTCACAACGGGGAAAACATTGCAGACCAAAATGGTTCAGACAATTACTAAAATATGTTCATGAGGCTAAACAAAAAAAAGAGGCACTAGAAGTTCAACTCAATCAAATTTTCCCTTAGTCACTAATGATTCCATTGAACAAAATTTTTTTACAGAAGCAACAGAGCATAAGGAATGGCAACACGCCATATGGTAGATGAATAAATTTGGTTGGAAAATATGGATAGGAACTCCATTAAATGGATGTAAAAATTCCCTTTCTCAATAGTGGTTTGAAAGAAGAAGTCTATATGACTCAACCCCTAGTATTTAAAGTTGAAGGGCAAGAACATAAAGTTTGTAAACTCATCAAAGCCTTATATAACTTGAAACATGCATCCATATTTTAGTATGTCAAAATGGATGAATACCTCAAGCATGTTGGTTTTAATTGTAGTGAGTCTAATGATACCCTATATTTTGAGATGAAAGATAAAATTTTGGTTATCATTATTCTTTATGTTGATGAATTAATTATTCCAATAAATCATGGAGATCACATCAAGCAAGTAAAACATGACCTTCAAAATGGATTCAAAATGATAGAGTTGGGACCACTCTGGTTCTGTCTTGGAGAATAATTTTCACAACAACATCATCAAATATTTTTTATTCAAACCAAATATGATATAGAATTGTTGAAGAAGTTTGGGATAGAAGAGTATAAACCATCTCTTACTCCTATGGAGCAATAACTAAAACTTTCAAAATCTGAAAGGGAGGAATTGGTAATAGCATAAGTTATATATAATTTATTGGCTATCTCATTTCCTCGAAAACTACACAGCCAAATTCATCATATCATGTTAGAATTCTTTCTAGATTCATGTAGGAACCTAGAGAAAGTCACTAAAATGCAAAAAATGGGTCATTAAGTACTTAAAAAGAAAAGAATATGTTGGGCTTCTCTATAAGAAGAACAACAAAATTACACTTGTTTCATATTCAAATGTAGATTTTCCAAGTGATATTGATGTAAAAACATCAAAATAGAGTTATTTAATGAACATAGGTTCAATGATTTCTTGGAGTGGTAAAAAGTAAGGAACAACGGAAATTTCTCCAAAAAAGGCATAATACATTTAATCTTAGGAAGAAGCATGTGTAATTGTGTAGTTATGTAGAATTTTGCAGGATCTCGGTGCTATTTAGAAAACACAAATTTTATTATTCATTGATAATCAATAAAAATATAAAAATTACCAAGAATCCAATATTTCATAATTATCAACACCAAGTATCACTTCGTCAAAACTCTCATCAACAACAACATCATCAAGCAAGAATATTTTCAAACTGAAAATCAAAATTTAGACATTTTCACTGAGCCATAAGGAAATATAAAATTCATTAAGTTTAGAGAATAACTTGCCATTTTTAAAAATAAACTTTAGGATTAAACTAGGGAACGTTGACCTCATAATCCTAAAGGTTATTTAGTTATATAGTTTTCCTAGATCAATAAAGTTATTCTAGAATATATTTTTTTCTAGAATAATAAAGTTAATTCTAGAAGTATTGTATTCCCTAGAAGATAGATAGGACTTGGCATAGCCTTGTTAGAGTGATCATCCTTGAGTTGTTGATCAAGGACACATAACATTTTGAGGTGAGGGTAGAGAAGTTATATATATGCTATGAATTTCACACTTTATGTAATGTTTTTTGTCTAATCAATAACATTGTGTGTCTAAGGATACTTTTGCTAACTTTATTACTTTATTTTATTTGAACTTAAATAAATTTATTATAATTAATTAGTTTTCTTTAGAATTTTATTTCTATAATAAAAAATATTAGAGGAAAATTTTCATAACTCTAATGATTTAACATTTTAGGATGGTTGGTATTATTACTAACAATTTGAAATTGAAATCCAATATGAGAATTTGCAAAACATTCTATGAGAAAGTTCTTTGCAGCCTCCATTTTCTTAGCATCATGAAGATGACAAATTCTTTCATCCCATTGCAATCTAGGAATTGTCAAGCACCATTTTTCACTATGGAGGTTATGAAAGCTTGTTCTTATTTTTATAATGATGCTTTTTCTTTAAGCCAGATATAGCACGAAGATACATTTGATATGATCAATTGGAGTTAATGAATTGTTTTATAATATGTTACTTTTCTCTTATCCTCTATTTCTTTATTACACAAAAATTTCTCTTTAAATTTAAATGTGTAGGTATTTTTAATGGTATTTGTATTCCATAAAGTGATCTCCTACTATTTATATATGCCAACCCCTATTAAGTCACAAGTGACTTTGACTAGAGCCTGAAAAAATTTTAGGAAGCCTCTTGCCTTTCATGTCAGTTGTCTTGAGATTATACATTAAGTACATAGTGATAGCCATATTTTGAATGGAGGAGATACAAGCTTCCATAAGGAAGATATGATATGGTATATTTCTTTTAAATTTAAGATCATAAAATTATAAAATGATTATAAATTTTCCAAATATAAAGATGTTGTAGACCCAAAATCCACATCCATATATGATAATAGTAACAATAGGAATCTCAAATAGAAGTTTTTTTTTTCCAAAACCAAAAATCTATTAATATATAGTAGTTTTCAACACGAAATAAGCTTCTGCCTGCATTAATTTGTTTTTCAATGCTATGGTTTTAGTTAAGCTTGTGATAACGGTTGAATATGATATATTCGTATAAAATAAATTCATCTAAGTCGTTATTGTCATACACAAAATTAAAGGAAGTGATATTTATTGATTCGATTATCATAACCTTTACTTTAATAATTTTTAGTAACAAAATTATGCTAGAATAGAAATATTTGACAATTGTTAGTTTCTTTTCGAGATTACAAGGACACTTCACCATTAGAAAAGCATTATTCACATAAATAGAAAGGATGGTGATTATTCTAGCTAAGATAGTGTTAGCACATACTATTTCTTCCAAACATGTTATGAAACCAGCTCCAAAAATAGAAGAAAAGAGATATCAACGCCTTAATTCAGCCACTTCGAGGGGGAAACCTCCTTTACATTACATAAATGAACAATTCTTGGATGATACAAATGAAAAAACCTCATTTATATGTATAGGAGTCCACGGGGTCACAATATAATCCTATTCGACCGAACAATAATAATGTAAGGGCACAATAATAACAATATGGAGGCTCCAGGGGTACAAAAATAACAATAAGGGGGCTACAATAACAAAAATAAGGAGATACACTAGTATTATAGGGACCTTACATGCCCCTCTCCTTCAAACAAGTGTTTCCCTCAACACTTGATTATTTCTAGATGTTTCCTTATAAAATTCTCATCCTCCCATATGGAATATTCAACGTGTAAATTCTTCCACTTGCTGAGATACTCTGAAATTGATCGATTTGGTAGTTGTCAAGTTCTTATTTATGTGACTTCTTTAGAAATTCTTTGCTACAATGTTGATCTTCATGTTGTTTCATTCGATTTTGCACCAAAGTTAAGTTATCCTTTGAGAGTTGGAGAACTTGTTATTGATGCTCGATGTGATCTTCTACTATTTTATCATCCATATTAGCTTTCATTTGATCCTTCAAACCGTCCAACTCAGCCTCCATGTTTTCTTTTAAATCATCTATGTCATCTTTTATTTCTTTTGTAATATCGAAACTTTTTGCACCTAGTACCGTAATTTTGATATCTCATACTACAATTCTTCCTCTTCATACATCATAGTAGCGATTTTTGAGGGCTTAATGGGTGTGAAATTATTTTTGGGAGGAATTATAGAACCCAATACTAATAAAAATTCTTCAATATGCCCTTGGAACCACTTCAAACTTCTTTTTCAAACAACCGTTATGCAATTTAAAAAAACAAATATACGACTTTTTCTTGCTTTTTAGGAGGTCGATATTAAACCTAAATTATAACTGTGATTTTGGATCTTTAATATCTGAAATTTGGTCCTTTATTAGCCCTCTGGATCTTCTTTCCAATGCCATAGGTTTGACCTGATTTGGATTCTTCAAGAAAAATTTATGCCCAATCTCCCACAATGACCTAATTATGGACTAGTTTAGTAGAGTGAACTTGTACGACATGCCACGTGTCACTGTTTCCTCCTTCAGCTCTGAAATTGATACAAAAAAAACTACAGTCCATTTAATTTCAGCCACTATTTACAGAAGTCAAATCCGATGCTCAGAGAGAGAGTTATGACAATTTTCACACGATCAGTGCTTTTAGATGAAATTCGGGAGCTTACAAAAACCCTAACTTTCACAGATCATATCTCCATAAATGTTGCGAACCAAGATCTGATGTTTTTACACGGCGTTCCTCTGTATTTCAACTTCTCGTTGTAAAAAGTTCAGCTTCTAAAACTTCGTAGAAACAAATTTGTAGCGAAAATTCCATGATGACCTGTTTGGGGTAGTGAAACCCTAGAATCCAAAGATCTTATCCCAAATGTTATGAAACCAACTCCAAAAGTAGAAGAAAAGAGAGAGCAACACCTTAGAATTCAGCCACTTCGAGGGGAAACCTCCTTTACATTACATAAATGAAGAATTATTGTATGATACAAATGACAAATCCTCCCTTCTATATATAGGAGTCCATGGGGTCACAATATAATCCTATCCGACCTAACAATAATAATGTAAGGGCACAATAATAACAATATGGGGGATACATGGGTACAACAATAACAACAAGGGGGCTACACTAAGAACAATAAGGGGATACACTAGTATTATAGGGACTTTACAAAACATGTCTCTAGCTTTCCTAGATAACAATAGATACATGAGTCTCAAGTAGAAGTTTTTTTTTTTCCACAACCAAAAATCTATTGATTTATGGTTTTTTCAACAACAAATAAACTTCCACTTCCATTAGTCTTATTTCAATGCTACAATTCTAGTTAAGCTTGTAATAATGTTTGAATATGAAATATTTGTATGAAGTAACTTCATCTAAAATATTATTTTCATATGCAATATTAAAGGAAGTGATATTTATGGATTTTATTATCAAAACTTTTATTTCTATTAATGTTTAGTGACATGATTATGTTAGAATAGAAGCACTTGAGAATAGTTAGTTTCTTTTTTAGATTACAAGGACATTTCACCATGAGAACAACATCTTTCACATAAAGAGGAAGGATAGTGATTATTCTAGCCAAAATAGTGTTAGCACATCATATTTCTTCCAAGTATGTCTCTAATTTTCGAAGATAATAGTAGCAATAGGGTCTCAAATAGAAGTTTCTTTTTTTTTCCACCACAAAAAATCTACTGATTTACAATTGTTTTCAACACCAATTTGGCTTCCACCTCCATTATCCTTTTTTCAATGCTATGATTTTATTTAAGTTTGTGATAAAAGGTTGAATAAGATATATTTGTATGAAGTAACTTTATCTAAGTTGTTATTGTCATACAGAAAATTACAAGAAATGATCTTTATGGATTTGATTATCACAACCTTTGCTTTATTAATATTAAGTGACATACTTATGATGGAATAGAAATACTTAAAAATTGCTAGTTGCTTTTCGAGATTACAAGGAAAGTTTACCATAAGAACAACATCCTTCACATAAAAAGGAATGATGGTGATTATTCTAACTAAAATGGTGTTAGCAAATTCTATTTCTTCCAAACATGTTTCTAATTTGCCAAAAATGTTAATTGAAAAATATACTATAGATTCAATAGTATATTCATTCTTAAATTCAATTTGTATATTATTTCTTCCTTAAATCAAGAATTGTATGGCATTTTTTATAAATTATAATCAAGAAAGAATATTTGTAATATTTTATGTCCTTAAATAACAAGTCATGTTTGGTCTTGAAGACCTCTTATCATTCCAAAGGATATCAGTGGATTGAAGGTTAATAACACTTTACTTAAAAGTGAATTGACTACTTGCCTTCTAAATGGTATGCTCAATGGACATGATTAACTTATGACCTGCCAATTGAAAATATTCCTTTGGTATAAATTCCAACCTATTGAGATAATTTTGACTCTTGATTCATTAGCCTAAAAAGTTTATTAACATTTCATAAACCACATTTAATTTCAATAGATAATTTTGTTTTCTCGTGATCTAACATTACATTGTATCTTCAAATATATGATATTAGGTGGAAAGGGCTTCTAAACGCTTATCCGTTTGGACAGCAAAGCCTCAAATTGTTTATGAAAATCAAGATGAAGCCTCAAATTAGGTAATTATGCAAACTGCCATATTGTTTGCTTATTTATCAAAATCAGTTATTTAAATGACGCGTTCCACATTAATTTGGACAATTCCATGCAGGTTCGATGAAGAATTTATTTCCTATGCAGTGAGATCTTATTATTGCTGCAATAGTTGATAAGTCATGGTACTATTTTTGTAATGGGCATATAGTTCATTGGTGAAGATAATTTAGAAATATTTAAAAATATATATATAGGAAGAGTAGACAATTTGAGACATACTATTTAATGTAATGAAGTGTACAATTTAAATTTAATTTAATTTAATGGAAGATGTGAAGTCTTCAAAGGCATTTTGAATTTTTATTCTGAAGAGAAGATTAAATAATGAGAATCACTTTTATTAATTATTTAATTTTTAAAATGTTATATATATATATATATATATATATATATATATATATATATATATATATATATATATATATATATATTAAAAAGTAAATTAATTAAATTTTGTATTTGTTAATTTATAAAATCAAAAATAATCTAAATAATTTAATTATAAAGTAATTTGATAATTTATAATAATTAATTGAAGTTTATAAATATGACAAGTTATTGTCGATGAAAATTGTTCTATAGTAAGGGTGGGTTATTAATATAGTAAAAATTTGAATAACAATGTAAATATTTTTTTTAAATTAGTTTATTAACCTAGTTTTGATTGTTGTTTAGAGATGATTCATGTCGGTTGTCCATGTTCTCATTGTCCTTCTCCACTTGAATTCACAAACATGCATACAATGAGAAAAATACCTTACTCAAACTATTAGTAGAAGCAAAAGAAAACATGGTAATATAATTACTTTAATTAACTCTAGTAAGGTGAATTAAAACTCTAACTAAACATTGACAATAAATGATATCCTTGCAAATGACTCACTATTTAACGAAATTCATTTTATTTGAATCAACATCAATATATGAAACGTTGTACTCCCCTTAATAATAATAATAATAATAATAAATGAAATAATGTTAATATTAATATATAAATAAATAAAATAATAAATAACTAAGAAAATATAATAATAGTAAATAAATAAAGTAACAAATAATAAATTGAAGATATATTTATATATATTCCAAAAATGGAAAGGGGGTTGGAAAGGGATTAACATGTTCACAATTCATGTCTCATCATGCTATATTTTATTATTATTATTAGTAATTGGTTTATTTGTATTTTTTTCAAAGGGATGGTTAGGAGTTTTCTATTAAAAAACAAATATAGTTTTTGGACCAAAACCTTTACATGTTTCATCCAATTCCACTATAATTGTACCTTTAGGGGTCCAAAACATATGAAGCCTATGATTATGACAATTTTTTTTGTTGAAAAGTCAAGAAGAAATGTGTGTCTAATTTAATTTTCCCTTAGTTAAATTAGACAATAAATTGTAATTTTATCTCATAATCACTTGTAATAGTTAACTGAGTGTGATAGACTCAGATAGCTCATGAAATTTGAGTTGAGGGTGGTTGATGAAGCATGTAGAGTGATTCTATTTGTTTTAGAGTCAGGTTGCAGTTAGTGTATTAGTTTAATGCATGCGAAATCAGTTAACTCAATTAAGTGAGTTAAAGTCGGTCTAACTAGTTAGAATTGAACGTTGTACTAGTGAGAGGTCAAGTGAATTAAATCAGATTTAATTCACATGCAGCGATTTGCTAAGTGACTAATGATTTACTATTAATAGTCGCATGCATGTCAATCCTGATGAAGACCCAGTTGAGACAGAGGTTAAAGGGATATTATATATTGGTTGTATTATTAGTAAATTTTCGGTGTGAAATTAGACAACCATAGGATTTCCCATGATGTATTGTGCATTTTTAGAAGGTTGAATTTCCTAATTAATAGGGATCACTTGTTCTTAGAATTTTGCAAGTAGGGCAACATGAGCAGAGGCAGGAAATTGGCTAAGTGTTGGTCACTTTTGTCTGGATCAGTGTGAGACAGTTGGTAGAGTGCAACAGACTCTTTCGAGAAGAGTGCATTGTAATTGTTTCATGATTCCTTGGCTCTATACAATAAAGATAAATGGGTTTGAGCAGATTGATTTCCTCAGAAAATTTCATGTGTTGTGGATTTGATTCTTTCTCTTACTTGGTGTGATTGTGCGATCATGTTTAATTTCCACAAATTAATTGTAGAAGGATTCAATATCTTGCTCTAGAATATTGCATGATTGGATTGAATCCATTGGTATACATATTGTTTTTTATAATTTATACATGGTATTAGAGCGCGATAAATCACTATAGTGGAGAAGAAATTCAATTTGTGTTGAACAAAATTCAAATTTGAAAAAATATTCTTTGGTGCAAGAGGCGGATCAAGATGGATTTCAATGGATTAAGATAAGAATATTCACTTGAGGGAAGTTCTAATTATATTGCATGGAAAGACATAATGGAGGTAGTTCTGGAGGACAACATGTTGAAATAATTTATCGACACTAATATTCCAAGGTCCGCAGCAGCAAATGCCGCTCTTTTTTATGCTTGGAAAAAGAAGGTTGTAAAGGTGAGGAGGATATTATTAGAGGGAGTTCGAGATCACATTTCCTCAAGTATCCATGGAAAGGCGACTCCATATGCAATGTGGAAGGCCTTGAAAAATATGTTTTAGAACAACAGTGACCATAGAAAATTTTCACTGAAGGACAATCTCAGGGAAATCAAATGGAGAAAGGCGACACTATTTCGAAATACTTGACTAAGTTCATCCAATGTCGCGATGAGCTTGGAAGTGTCAGGATTACTATAGTGGATGATGACTTGGTGAGCTTGACAATTCTAGGCCTTCCCAAGAGTTGGCATAGTTATCAGGACTCTGTCAATTGGAGGGAGAAGCTACCATATTGGGAGCAACTTTGGTTGGATTTGGTACAAGAACAATTCAGTCGGAATACCAAGGATGGATCCTCATCCAAGACAGATGATGAGGAAAATTACACCTTGGCTGGTAAGGTAAAGAAGGGGAAGGGCAAGAAATCCTATTCCAAATCTGCGACCTGCAAAGAAGGAAAGAAGCGTGACATTTCCAGAGTGAAATATTTTCACTGTCACAAGCATGGACATTGTGCCGCTAATTTTCTAGAGAAGAAGAAGATCAACCAGAAGGCTTCAGGATCTACAGTGGGTGATGCTTTGGCTTCACAGTTTGAGTTGGACTTCTCACTCATCGCATGCATGGTGTCTAGTGCGATGGGATCAGTGTGGTACTTGGATAATGGTGCATCTTTCCACATGAAGAGATACAAAGAAATCTTTAGTATCTTAGAGGAGAAGGATCTTCAGATGCACATCGAGATGGATGATGATGGGAGGTATAGTGCTACCAGGATTGGTACAGTTACTTTCTAGAGACAGTCAGGTAAACCTTTCTTATTAAAATATGTCATGCATGTACCAGGCTTGAACAATAATTTAGTTTTAGTTGCTATGTTGGAGGATAGAGGATATGATGTGGTTTTCATGAAGGAAAGCATTCCTTCTTCACAAAGCCACAGGATAGGTTAAGAAGATTGGGGTTCATGTGAAGAACCTCTACAAACTTGATGTAGATGGCTATGCAACATTGATGAGTAAAGGAAATAGAGTGGTGAGATAGGATGAGGGTGAGTTATGGCAGAGGAGATCCATCTACAGCACATTTATTTGAAGGTCATTCAATAGATTTCTATGGGGCTTCTAAAGGGTACTCTTGTGAAGATAGAAACATGTGAGGGATGTACCATGGGGAAGTATACAAAGGCCAATTTTCATGAGAAGGATAACCAAGCAGCAAAAATCCTTTAGAGAGTTCACTCAGATGTGTATGGACCATTCTCTACAGCTTCTACAACAAAGAACAGGTATTATGTGATTTTTGTTGATGATTTTTTAGAAAGTGTTGGATCTACTTCATGCAGAAGAAAGATCAAACATTCTCAAAATTGTGTGAGTTCAAAGCATTGGTGGAGAAAGATACAAGGAATTAGGTGAAGACTCTAAGGAGTGACAATGGTGGTGAGTACATCTCCAATGAATTCAATAAATTCTATGCCAAAGAATGAATTCAGAGAGAGTTGATTGCACCTCATAACCCACAATGGAATGGGGTTGCAGAAAGAAAGAACATAAGAATTGTGGGTGTGACATGAGCTATGTTACATGATCAAGGCCTACCATTGCATCTGTGGTCAGATGCATGCAACATAATGGTATTTGTGCATAGCCGTAGTCCTCATCGGACACTTGGCATGAGTGCACTAGACGAGGAATTTTCGGGTAATAAACTTGATGTTTCATATTTTAAAATTTTTGGCTCATATGTCTATTTCCATGTGACCAAAGATTCCATAAAGGAGCTAGAACCAACAACAGATATTGGTATATTTGCAGGGTTCAGTGATACTCCCCACAACTATTGGGTGTATTTTTCGAACAGGAGGATGACATTTGTCAGACGTGATGTAAAATTTGATGAGGAGAAAGCCATGCAATTGTACCTTGAGAGGGAGCTTGATTTTCATGCAGATGAGGAACTATTGGTTCCAAAAGATGATCCTTAATATGTGGAGCAACCACATGAGGAGGATCATGGAGTGGTAGAAACCACTCATGCAGGGCCATCCACCAGACATGGTAGGATGCTTACCACAGAGGCTGATAGATTGAGACTTGATGCGACAGAACATGTAGGAGCACCTACATCACAACGTAGACAGAGACAGTCACTAGACAGGTATACTGTATACATGGCTCTTATGAGAAAGTGTATTGTGACAAAACCATGCTCTTTTGAGGAATCAATGCAACAACCAACTTGGGTTGATGCCATGGTTGGGGAGTATGACTCCATATTTAGGAACAGTGCATGGGATGTTATCCTAAGACCAGTCGAGAAGTCAATGGTTGGATCTATATGGATCTATAAGGTGAATCATGCAGCAGATGGGAGTGTGGAGAAGTACAAGTCTAGATTTGTAGCCCATGGATTCTCACATGTTGAGGGGATTGAATATGAGGATAATTTTTCACCAGTTGCATGGTATGCATCGATTAGATCTATCCTTGCACTTTCAGCACACATAGGTTTGCAGATACATCAGATGGATGTGAAGAATGCATTTCTCAATGGAGTTATTGAGGAATAAGTGTACATTGAGCAGCCATAAGGTTTTTATACCTTTGACAGGGAGTCACATGTGTGTAGACTCAAGAGAGCACTATATGGGCTGAAGAAAGCACCTCGTGCTTGGTACACCAGGATTGACAGCTATTTCACTGGGTTGGGCTTCACAAAGAGTGAAGTGGATGCAAATCTATACCAGATTATGGTTGATGGTAAAATTTTGATTATCGTCCTTTATGTTGATGATATTATTCTGACAGGTGATGAGAAACTCATAACTTCTTACAAAGAAGATCTTGCAAGAGAGTTTTAGATGAAGGACATGGGACTCCTTCAATATTTCATATGTTTGGAGATATGGCAATGGGATGGGGAGCTATTTGTTTCTCAAGGAAAGTATGCCAAACAGATTCTCAGGAAGTTCCACATGGAGAGATGTAAACCCAAGGAGACTCCTCTTGTAGGAAACTGGAGGAAGGAGGATGCTACTTCAGGTGAGGTAGTGGATGCTACTATTTACAGGCAACTTGTGGATTCACTCATGTACTCGGTGAACACATGAGCAGACATATGCTACACAGTTAACTAGCTTAGTCAAGCTATGGTTAAGCTGACCATGCTCTTTTGGAAGGCGAGGAAGCATGTCTTGAGATATCTCAGGGGCACTACAGAGTATGGATTATGGTATAGACTGACAGATGGAGTGAAGCTTCAAGGCTTCACCAATGCAGATTGGGCAGGAATTCCATCATATAGGAAGAGCACATTAGGAGGGATCTTCAACATAGGATCAACAATAGTTTCTTGGTACAGCAAGAAGCAAATATCAGTTGCACTCATTTCAGTCGAGGTAATGTACATGGCATCCAATCAGGCGACATGTGAGGCAATCTGGATGAGGAAGATACTTGTTGATTTGTTTGGTCATCAAATGGATCTAATGGTGATACATTATGATAACCAGAGTTGCATAAAACTCTCGGTTAATCTAGTATTCCATGATAGCTCCAAGCATATTAGCATCTAGTACCACCATCTCAGAGATTGCATTTAGAGAAGCAAATTTGATTGCTACATTATTATTGTTAGTTCGGCTAGGATAATATTGTGACCCCATGGACTCCTATATATAGAATGGAGGTTTTGTCATTTGTATCATACAATAATTATTCATTTAATGTAAAGGAGGTTTCCCCCTTGAAGTGGCTGAATTCTAAGGCGTTTCTCTCTCTTTTCTTCTAATTTTTGAGTTGGTTTCATAACATTTGGTATCAGATCTTTGGATTCTAGGGTTTCACTACTCCAAACAGGTCATCATGGAATTTTCGCTACAAATTTGTTTCTACGAAGTTTCAGAAGCTGAAATTTTTACAACGAGAAGCTGAAATATAGAGGAACGCCTTGTAAAAGCATTAGATCTTGGTTCGCAATATTTATGGAGATATGATTTGTGAAAGTTAGGGTTTTTGTAGGCTCCCGAATTTCATCTAAAAGAGTTGATCGTGGGAAAATTGTCATAACTCTCTCTCTGAGCATCAGATTTGACTTCTATAAATAGTGGCTGAAAGTAAATGGACTGTATTTTTTTTTATATCAATTTCAGAGCCTAAGGAGGAAACAGTGACACGTGGAATGTCGTACAAGTTCACTCTACTAAACTAGTCCATAAATAGGTCATTGTGGGAGATTGGGCATAACTTTTTCTTGAAGAATCCAAATCAGGTCAAACCTATGGCATTGGAAAGAAGATCCAGAGGGCTACTACAGGACCAAATTTCAGATATTAAAGATCCAAAATCATAGATATAATTCAGGTTTAATATCGACCTCCTAAAAAGCAAGAAAAAGGCGTATATTTGTTTTTTAAAATTGCATAACATTTGTTTGAAAAAGAAGTTTAAAGTGGTTCCAAGGGCATATTGAAGCATTTTTATTAGTATTGGGTTCTATAATTCCTCCCAAAAATAATTTCACACCCATTAAGCCCTAAAAAATCTCTACTATGATGTATGAAGAGGAAGAATTGTAGTATGAGATATCAAAATTACAGTACTAGGTGCAACACGTTTCGATCTTACAAAGAGAAATAAAAGATGACATAGATGATTTAAAAGAAAAAATGGAGGCTAAGTTGGATGGTTTGAAGGATCAAATGAAAGCTAATATGGATGATAAAATAGTAGAAGATCACATCGAGCATCAATAACAAGTTCTCCAACTCTCAAAGGATAACCTAACTTTGGTGCAGAATCGAATGAAACAACATGAAGATCAACATTGTAGCAAAGAATTTCTGAAGCAGTCACAAAAATAAGAACTTGAAAACTACCAAATCGATCAATTTCAGAGTATCTCAGCAAGTGGAACAATTTACCTATTGAAGATTCCACATGGGAGGATGAGAATTTTATAAGGAAACATCTAGAAATAATCAAGTGTTGAGGGAAACACTTGTTTGAAGGAGAGGGGCATGTAAGGTCCCTATAATACTAGTGTATCTCCTTATTTTTGTTATTGTAGCCCCCTTATTGTTATTGTTGTACCCCTGTAGCCCCCATATTGTTATTATTGTGCCCTTACATTATTATTGTTTGGTCGGATAGGATTATATTGTGACCCCGTGGACTCCTATATATATAAAGGAGGTTTTTTCATTTGTAACATCCAAGAATTGTTCATTTATGTAATGTAAAGGAGGTTTCCCCCTCGAAGTGGCTGAATTAAGGCGTTGATATCTCTTTTCTTCTATTTTTGGAGCTGGTTTCATAACATGTTTGGAAGAAATAGTATGTGCTAACACTATCTTAGCTAGAATAATCACCATCCTTTCTATTTATGTGAACAATTCTTTTCTAATGGTGAAGTGTCCTTGTAATCTAGAAAAGAAACTAACAATTTTCAAATATTTGTATTCTAGCATATGTTACTAAAAATTATTAAAATAAAGGTTATGATAATCGAATCAGTAAATATCACTTCCTTTAATTTTGTGTATGACAATAACGACTTAGATGAAGTTAGTTCATACGAATATATCATAGTCAACCGTTATCACAAGCTTAAGTAAAACCATAGCATTGAAAAACAAATTAATGCAAGCAAAAGCTTATTTCGTGTTGAAAACTATTATATATTAATAGATTTTTGGTTTTGGAAAAACAAAACTTCTATTTGAGATTCCTATTGTTACTATTATCGTAGATGGATTTGGAGTTTGGGTCTACAACATCTTTATATTTGGAAAATATATAATCATTTTATAATTTTATGATCTTAAATTTAAAAGAAATATACCATATCATATCTTCCTTATGGAAGCTTGTATCTCCTCCATTCAAAATATGGCTATCACTATGTACTTAATGTATAATCTCAAGACAACTAACATGAAAGGCAAGAGGCTTCCTAAAATTTTTTCAGGCTCTAGTCAAAGTCACTTGTGACTTAATAGGGGTTGGCATATATAAATAGTAGGAGATCACTTTATGGAATAAAAATACCATTAAAAATACTGACACATTTAAATTTAAAGAGAATTTTTTTTGTAATAAAGAAATATAGGATAAGAGAAAATTAAAATATTATAAAACAATTCATTAACTCCAATTGATCATATCAAATGTATCTTCGTGCTATATCTGGCTTAAAGAAAAAGCAACATTATAAAAATAAGAACAAATTTTCATAACCTCCATAGTGAAAAATGGTGCTCGACAATTCCTAGATTGCAATGGGATGAAATAATTTGTCATCTTCATGATGCTAAGAAAATGGAGGCTGCAAAGAACTTTCTCATAGAATGTTTTGCAAATTCTCGTATTGGAATTCAATTTCAAATTGTTAGTAATAATACCAACCATCCTAAAATGTTAAATCATTAGAGTTATGAAAATTTAGGAAATTTTTCCTCTAATATTTTTTTATTATAGAAATAAAATTCTAAAGAAAACTAATTAATTATAATCAATTTATTTAAGTTCCAATAAAATAAAGTAATAAAGTTAGCAAAAGTATCCTTATACACTCAACTTTATTGATTAGAAAAAAAACATTACATGAAGTGTCAAATTCATAGCATATATATAACTTCTCTACCCTCACCTCAAAATGTTATGTGTCCTTGATAAACAACTCAAGGATGATCACTCTAACAAGGCTATGCCAAGTCCTATCTATCTTCTAGGGAATACAATACTTCTAGAATTAACTTTATTATTCTAGAAAAAAATATATTCTAGAATAACTTTATTGATCTAGGAAAACTATATAACTAAATAACCTTTAGGATTATGAGGTCAACGTTCCCCGGTTTAATCCTAAAGTTTATTTTTACAAATGGCAAGTTATTCTCTAAACTTAATGAATTTTATATTTCCTTATGGCTTAGTGAAAATGTCTAAAGTCTGATTTTCAGTTTGAAAATATTCTTGCTTGATGATGTTGTTGTTGATGAGAGTTTTGACAATGTGATACTTCGTGTTGATAATTATGAAATATTGGATTCTTGGTAATTTTTATATTTTTATTGACTATCAATTAATAATGAAATTGGTGTTTTCTAAATAGCACCGAGATCCTGCAAAATTCTACATAACTACACAATTACACATGCTTCTTCCTAATATTAAATGTATTATGCCTTTGCTGGAGAAATTTCTATTTTTCCTTACTTTTTACCACTCTATGAAACCATTATTGAACCTGTGTTCATTAAATAACTCTATTTTTATGTTTTTACATCAATATCACTTGGAAAATATGCATATGAATATGAAACAAGTGTAAATTTGTTATTCTTCTTATAGAGAAGCCCAAAATATTCTTTTCTTTATAAGTACCTAAGGACCCATTTTTTTCATTTTAGTGACTTCCTCTAGATTCCTACATGAATCTAGAAAGAATTCTAACATGGTATCAATTCCTATTCTCCTTCTTCCTTCGTTGGATTAGAGATATACAAGATACAAATTGAAGTTTCAAATGACGAGAGATATATTCAATATATATAATTCTCAATGGGGTTGAATCGGTGCCTCAAATGGACCTAGCCGACTTAAAATAATAGGAGGTTGACTAGAATAAATTTAGGGGGAAAAAATTTAAACTCAAATTTTCAATTTCCTCACATGATGAAAATACCGATCATGGCTACCATATTTCCAACATGTACATATATACACACAATTAGTTTCAAAAGACTCCTTTTTTTAATAGATGCTTTAAATATTTCTTCTTTTCTAAGTACTTCTAAGTACTTCCTTAAATTATTTGTAAATTATTCCTTAAAATCAAGTTTCCTTAGCATTTTTTTTAATAGCTTGATCTCCTCATTGAAATCTATCAACAACACATATGAATGTTCTTCTTTTTATTATTTATCCTCCATTTTTTTTTTTTTGACAAGATAATTCTACCCTTCTTACTTCTCCTTCAGTAATTGCATCTTGTGACTGTGTAAAATTTCTTCTTTGGCTTACTTTGTGATACAATTCTAGATCTTCCATTCCTATGATAGATTCATAATTTTGTCCTTTTTTAAAGCCTATGAAAATAATTATTTTGTATTACTCTTTCCTTATTAAAATTTATAATGACTTTCCACCATCTTCAAAACCTAGAAATTTTGCATTGATACATTAATTATCAGCTTTTAAAATATAAGGCTCTCTAGCCACTTTTGATACCTTTTTTATCACATATTTATGTTGATCTGAAATTTTACAATAATCTGTGAGACTCTCATTAGGCATCCCATCAACATTTTCACCATCTTCATCTTCTCCAAGGAATTATCCCTGCTCTAGTTCATAATAGTGAATTATCATTTCATACTTAGATACTGTGAGTTCCTCTTCCTTCAACCAAAATTCATCATGTGCCTCATCTTCTTCCTTAAATTTATTGCAACTAATTCCTTGATAAGAAATGTATACTTCTTCATCCTCCATCCACATCTATGGTCTTCATCCTCAATCTCTTGTAGTAGTTTCATCTTTACACTGAACCTTTTCCTTAACTCAATAATTTATTTATCAAGTTCCTCCTAACCCATCTGCTTCTTTCTTTAGCCAATTTCTCTAAAATATTCTTTCATATTATTGTGGCTTTTCTTTGGAAACTTTTCTTGATTGTCCTTAGTCATTTTTGTTCTTTATTTCTAAAAAATTCATTTTTTTACTCTTGAGTTGCACTAGCCTCTACAACAACTTTTTTTCACCATAATACAAGTACCTCACCAAGCTTCTTTCCTTTGAACTTGGCATTTTGGTATCCTCTAGTACTCTCTTAGGAACCATATAAGCTTTATGTGCTTTTCTTTGGGATTTTTCACTTTATCCACTCTTCTAACAATTCTACCCACAATATCATATTTGTATAATTGTTTCAACAACTTCTACCCAACCTCAACAGGAAGTTGTTATAGCTTATTCTATTGCAATAATCTTTTCCACACTTCGTTTTTTCTTCTCTACCACTACCTGCAATACAAAATTTTCATACCTGATTTAAATTAAAAATACAAAAACGATATTAAATGTTAGATCTTATTAAATATGAGATCCTAATAACTTCTGACTTATTTTCTTCAAACTCCTGCAAGATCCTTACTACTACCAATCTCCTCAAGTTTTCCTTGAAATTGTCATTAACAAATTATACCTAGTCATGATATCTATTTTTTCATGCTTCATGTAAATATTATTATATGAATTAATAATATAAAATGATGTAAAATATAAATGATGATTGGATTTAGAGATAGGACAGAGATTCAGATATGGGAGGAGAAGGTGCTTGGGAATGGCATGGGGAAATAGAAAAACATTGAATACTACAATTTGTCTCCACCTATATCCCCATTTCTTTAAACAAAAAAATTGTAAAATCATTAAAATTGGCATATGGGTTCATGATATAAGAATGAGTTAGTCATATGGGACGAGGCGCTGGTAAAAAATTATGGAATTCATTTAGAGGGGAGGAGACATTCTTGCAAAAAGGGTTAACTTAATAGAGACGAGAACATAAGAGTTATAGAGTGAAGAAGAGCAAGAAAAAACATGTTGAGGAGTGAACAACAAGAGCAAGGCACAAAGGTTGTGTTGCAGTGAGAGAGACTATACATTAGCATTGCATGGAAGCACTGGAAGAAGTTCAGCATATGCTCAAGTTTAGGAGCTTCCCGAGGGAATTAGGATAGGTGAAATCATAGTGTTGAGAAGGTAGAGTGATAGTGGACTCTATAAACCTACAAAACGAGTGGAGACATTAGTTACTCTGGGAATTTTATTGGTGTTTTCATAGGTGGAGATCCTGGAGATGGACTTTGTATTCTCGTGAAAGATATGAGGCAGAGGCATAGTGTGCTCTAGATTCATGTTAGATTATAGGTAGAAGAATTGTGAGCTTTGGATTCTTGTAGTGTAAATCAGGTGGAGACAATGTGGGCTCTGGGCTCCTGTAGTGATTTTTGGATGGATACATTATGTGTTCTAGATTATTTTTGGGTTACAGGTGGAGGCATTATGGGCTTCAGATTCCCGGAAGTGATTTTTTGGGTGGAGACACTATGTGCTTTGGATTCCTACTTGATCGCAAGTGGAGGCATTTTATTCTCTAAATTATCATGTGTTGTGATTGACTTATTTGAAATTCCATTGAGCACTTCACTCCTCAAGCTCTGAATCCAAGTAGGGGTGGTTAACTACAAGTAAATATAGCAATGAAAATGGCCTATGGTTGGGAAGAGAGTTGAAGTTCCTCTCTTAGTTTGCATTCATAAAACTACTAAGATAAGTTGCTTACTTGTATTATTGTACTTTTTGGTGCAATATTATTGGAGAATAATGCTATTGCATGGAAATGGGTGTATAAACACTATCAATGAGGATATGTATCCAGATGTGTTGCAGTGCGATAATTGTGAATGATTATAATTATTTTCTTGTACTTGTAGATCCCTCTGATGTTGATATGCTCTCAAATGGAAAGTTATTATATGCTTATGTTTGATTATTTATATGATCAACAGACTATGCTTGTGTGTGATTTCTGTTAGGAATCTATAATTAGCAAGATTGGCAAAGTCCAGTCACAAAAACAACATTATTTCAACCACTTTGGGATTCTGGGATCTCGCCCTCCTGAATCCAGAGAGGGATCTCTCTAATAAGTGGCAAAGATGGATTTGTCTTTGAAATTTTATGGTAATGATGTTAGGCTAGTTATTAAGGCCAAGGGTTTTGTTTGTTTTTTGATGGTTGAGCATGCTTATGGTTTGAGGGAAAGCCCTAAATGGAAAGAGTTTCAAAGGTGTGAAGTTGCAAGCAATCAGAGTAAGCTTTGGCTAAAAAGATAGATATAACACTGGTTTTTAGTCCATTGGGCTATGGAGTCATAACAGGGATTTAATTGAGCAACAAAATCAAGAGTGATCCAAGGGGAAAGTCATCTATATCAAAAGATTATTGAGATTAAAATGATGGAATGGAAACAATAAAGTTTTGGAGGGGTGGAAACTAATAATAATTTCAATAAGGATTTATAGTAAGTCCAAACAAGAAAAGCCTCTTAAGTAATTGTTTAAAACCAACCAAGGTCAGGGCTAACCATAGACTTCTTGGGAAAGTTTGTATTAAAGCAGCTTAATTGACAAACAATCTAGTAATCCGCATAATTACCTTCAGAAGCTATGAAAACACATAAGAGAAACAAAGTGAAACTTTTAAGATTAGATAAGGTACTTTTAAACCTAGTCTACTTTCAGCCAACACCAAGGGGAACCTTCAGAATCTGCCTTTGGAGAAATAAAGCTAGAAAACAGGGCACACCATCACTTTTCTAGTCTAACTTTAATAAGAAAATAATGAAAATAACATTCAAGAATAATGTTTAAGGCAAACAGTAGGACGAGGGAATGCCAACATTCCTAACTGCTTAAACTGTATTGAATCATTCTTAAATAAACGATTTAGAGGAAAACATTGAGATAAATATTAACAGTCAGAGAAGGGTACTGGTGAATAGTAAATCCTAACTCTATAATTGTTGTTCTTTATCAGAGAATAGTGAACAATATGGCATACATAGAAGGAAAGAACAATAAAAAAGAAAGGGGCACTTCACCAGTGATATAGACTAGGATCCCAAGAAACAGCTTGTATATTGAAGTCAAACCAGTTACATCTTCAAGTCCAATGTTTCAGTTCAACAATCATCTTCAATTTTCTCAGCCTAACTTCTCTAATCACAAACAGAGCTTCAAGAGCCAGCGAACACTATTTACAAGTAGGAGTTTCAAGCTCAAGTGTATTTCAAAGCTCTGCAACCAACATTTTCTCATATTCTATAGCAGTACTTATAGAAGGATGAGGAGGTGGGAGAGGATAAAATATCTCCCAAGATAATTAATACGGTTTAATGACTTCTCGGCCTTTGAGGGGCTTAATGGAGAAGTGTACAGATATTCTCACTGTATTAATTGATTTACATTAAAGATTAAGCTCGGTGGGAGCTTTTGTTGACTTTTGAGGCTCTGTGTCATTGTTGTAATAACTCTGCTGATATTTTGTCATTAAATCCCTTTTAGCAGAATTAATTGTTTAGCTATGCTGAGGCAAATATCTGATTTTGATCAATAACTTTGGCCTCTATTTGAATGCTTGTGGCTACAGGTGGCACTATGGTAGCTAAGAGGAATCAATTCGCCTATGTTGAGGCGGTGGAGGCCTTTCTGTATTTTAACACTTATGATTTTCTTTAACTGTGTTTTAATTTGGAGGATTAGGCTTTTGATAATCATTGTTAGCCGTAATCCCCACAAATTTGTCTTCCATCTTCTGTTCTGGTACGTTTTGTCTTCGACACTGATACTCTTTGATTGTGATTTCATTCAGTGTGTCTTGTTGATGTGTAGGCCGTGCAGGGCTCGTGTGGCAGCAATGTCCATGAAGGAATGACGAGACATGGAGTAGAGCCCCGTGGATGGTTCCATTTGATAAATCAAAGGCATGGGAATCGTCATTCCCGGCCTTCAGCTTTCTCTTTAATATGATGGAACAAATCATTCAAACCTGCAAAATACAAAAAGAATTAAGAAATCCCGCGTTTGTGGGTTTAACTGCTACAGAGGGTGTGGGGAGAGAGCCTAGCCATTGGATGGCATCATCCAACGGTGTAGATTTTTTTGTGGAGGTTGAAAGGAGAGTAGAGGGAGATAATATGTCAGATCTGTCGATCGCGTAGAGATCGACAGTCGGGAGCTATCTGGGACGTATAATAGAGAAATGGAAAAAATACAAAGGAATAAGGTAAAAAACCTTAGTTCAGAGAAAAAATGGTTAAAAATAGATTTGGGTGTTCAGGATGATTGTGGGCCATCGGATGAGATTGGCCCACGAGATCAACGGCTGAGGAGGTACGCGAAAGCACGCAAAGAAGCAGAGGGAAAGTGGTTTTGGTGAAGAGAATAGTGGTTTTTGCGCGGAGGAAAGGCGGATAGGCAGTTTTTCCCTTTGGAATGCATTATGCGTCCCCTACCCGACACGTGGCACCAGAAAACCACCTATTTCGTGTACCCTTTGAGAAATTAAACTTTGCACTGAAAGTTACGCGATATGCAATGTGGGCCATTAGATCTGGGGCCTCAAGTCTGAAGGAGGAGAATGAGCACGATATGGATTAGATGTGCGAGCGGTAAGAAAATAGGTGGGTTCAATCTGGGCTGTTGGATGAAATATTTGAACAGCTAAGATTAAATCTGGGGGTTCAAAGGAAATAATACAAATTAGAGAAGGAGTTAATGAGGGCCGTTGATCTGTAGAGATCAACGGTCAGGATTGGCCGACAAACATTATGAGTGGGGCTGCATAAAATATAACCAAAGTTGGGAAAAGCATACTGGACCGTCCGATCTGGACACATGGACAGTCCAGACACAATCGGAGATCAGCGATCGGCGGGGCGGAAAAATTTGTAACGCGCCGAAGTGATTGAGCGTTGGCCATTGATCTGAAGATCAGATCAACGGTGGGGAGTGAATCGGAGGGATGTCAATCGAAGGGGGAGAAAAGTAAAGGAGCCCGACGAAAAAGTTGTGATGCGATAATGCACGGGGAAGGCCAATGCGATTTGCGTGATTGGGGAAGGCCGATGCGATTGCGCGATCGGGGAATATAACGTACCGAGCTAATCGACATCGAAGTTTGTTTATAACAAAAGACTTGTGCTCGCTGTGTTTTTCCGATGTGATAAGCGCGTGGATGGCTAGCGCTTGGTTCTAGCGCTGGGGCACATGGAGGGAAAGTGGTTAAGGACTTAGCCCAAGGGGCTCAAGCCTTAATACAAAAATACATATTTTTTATGATTTTCTCAATGTTTTTCAATGGATTTGGGGGTTTTGATATAGTTTAAAAATGAGTTTTAAACTATGTAAGGATGATTTTCATGAATGGAAGAAGGGAAATCATGAAAAATGGAGGAATTTTATGGAGAAAAGGGGGAGAAAATGAAGGTTAGTTTTGAGTGGAGGAAGGGGAAAAATGATGATTTTGCAGCAGTCTTTTCTCATGAAATCATCGGAATTTTTGAGTATAGAAGGGGAACATCAGTGAATATTTGGACAGAGGCATGAGGCCTTCAAGAGTCTTTAGGAGATAACATCTTTTTAGCAATAATTTTTTTTTTGTTGAAGACTCCAAACATTTTTTAGCCAGCATTTGATATAACAAATTTTATAGCTGGCTAACAGTGGTTCCACTTGGGGATGGTGCCTTCTTGAAGGCATCAAGAACTTCAGACTTGCATTCTCTTAGAGGCTAATCTGTGCCTCATCCATTGGGCTGCCTTTCTTTCCTTGGATGATCGTCTTTTTCTCTGAAAACATATTAGCAGCCATAAAAACAATGGATCTTTCATCAACAAGCTTTCTACCTACCCAATCCCACTGATCTAACATTTTTTCTTCATTAGAGTGCACTTGGATTGGAAAACTCTTTTACAACATTTTATTCTTTTGAAAGTAGGAAATATAATCTATTTCTACTCCTTATTTCTCCATGGACTCAGATTAAACAGTTGAGTACATATAATTCTCTGCCTAATCTAAGATCTGTTGGGATTAAACCGTCCAATATATTTTATTCTCTAAATTCTACAACGGAAATTAAAAAGTATTCAAGTTAGGATTGAACAATATAAATTGATGCTAATCTATGGCATGAAAAACAAGCTGCACATAGATATTATTTTGCAGAAAATTAAATCAAAATGGAAGGCTTAAGATCTAAAATTTCAAAGCACTTCCTTCATCTTTTTTCAAATCTGTTTTGACTTTTATTTGAGCTGTTCTTTGTTTGTTCTCTGGTTCAGATTTTGAGCTAATTAGAACCAGTTATACATCTTCTTCGACTCAGAGATTAAAACAGATTGAGTCATTCTCTTTGGAAACTTAGGTTCAGATTTTGAGCATGTTTGAACCTTTAATTTCTAGCCTAATCTACCTACTGATAAGCCAACATTAAACAGTTTGGAAAATCGAATTCACTATCCTATCAGTAGAAAATTTAAAGCTAATTATTCAAGATTAGTTTGTATGACTAATTAGAAGTGTGTTTTGATGAGTAGCATTTAAGCTTGCACACTTTTAGACTTTGTTTCTCTTTTTGGTATGGGGCTGTACCTTTTTTTGTTTTTACAATCTACCCTCTTTTCTTTCTTTCACTGTTTTTGTATTTTTGATTTTTCTAACTTTGAATGCAATGGTGGATGAGATATTTATAATGAGAAAAAAATATAAAAAGGCTTTCAGAACATGACATGGATCAAGATAAGTAATGTTTAAGCATCCTGCCATTGACAGGACCCCCAAAGAATTCTGCTCCATTCAACTCTTGTAAGAAAAAGGCATTATTGCCAGCAGCTGAATGAATGAGATAAGGGCCAAGCCATAAGTTGTCAAATTTTCCGTGCTTGCCCTTGTCTTCTCTCCTTGAGTCCCACTTTAAAACTTTGTCCCCAACTTTGAAATTTCTAGCCTTTGTTCTTCTATCAAAAATCCTTTTGATGTTATTCTGCTTTTGTAATGCTTTCTTATATACCTCCTATCTGGTTTGCTGAAGATGAATTTTTTGATTAATCCTTCTGATCATGTCATTATCTTCAGTTTCAAACTCTTGAATCAAATTCATAACTGGCACACTAAGGCTGGTAGGAAATATTGCATCAGTGCCATACATGAGCTGGTAGGGTGACATACCAATAGATTTCTTCAAAGTTAATCTGTCAGCCCAAAGTGCATGCACAAGCTTTGTGTGCCAAGACTTTTTGTTGTCCTCCAACAGTTTCTTGATTATGTTCACTAAAATCTTGTTTGAGGATTTTTCAAGTCCATTACCTTGAGGGTAATAGGCTGTGGAATGCCCCAATTTTATCTGATACTTGCGACAGAACTCAACCATCTTCTTTGATCCAAATGCTGCTGAATTATCAGTGATGATCTTGGTAGGACAACCAAATCTAGAGAGAATATTATTCTCTATAAATTTTATAATAACAGAATCATTGTCTTGCCTACAAGGGATGGCTTCTATCCATTTAGTGAAGTAGTCTGTGGCAGTGAGAATCCATTTGTGCTGGGCAGAGGATGATGGATGGATTTCACCTATGAAGTCAAGTCCCCACTGTTGAAAAGGGGCTTCAACAGTGATTGGATGCAGAGGTAGAGGTAGCAGCTTTCTTTTGCCTTCAAAAAGTTGGCACATATGGCAGGCAATGATCATTTTGTGTACATCATGAAAAAGAGTAGGCCAATAGTAACCAACCCTCAAGATTTTGTTGGCTTTTTTCTTCCAGTACAAATGGTCTCCACACTCTCCTTCATGGAACTCGTGCTTAAACTTCTCTGGATCAAACTCAAGCAAACATTTAAGCAATATACCACTTTCATTTTTCCAATAAAGACATCTCTCTATAATGCAATAGTTTACAGCTTTTAACTTTAGGAACCTTGCATTTGTTTTTGTCAAACCAGGAGGTGTATTCAAATTAAGCAAAACATAAAGAATATCAGCGTACCAAGAGGAATTCATAAAATGATTTTCAACAATGGGACTTGAAATTTCCTCTTGATCATCTAAAGCATTAATCATATTAATATCAAGAAATTCAAAATTGGATTCAGCCATCAACCTAGCTAGACCTTGGCCTTTGATAAGTTTAGTGGGTTTTATCTCTAAATCATATTCAAGGATAACAACAATCCATTTACCTCTCTTACCATCTGGGTCTTGTGTTAGAATGTCTTTCACAACTGAATTTGGGACAAAGGCAATGATGTGTGAGTGAAGGATGTATACTTTGAAGTATTTTAAAGCCTTAACCAAAGCAGAGGCTTGCTTTTCCATAATGTTATACTTCAAAGGAGCATCTCTCAAAGCCTTGCTAAAGAATGCAATAGGATGCTCTTGTCCTTGTGGATTTTTCTATAAAAGGATAGCAGCCATGGTATGTTTTGATGCAAATGAAAAAATATAAAAATATTTTGAAAAATAAAGACTCATTAGAACCAGTGTTTTGGTTAACGCTTGTTTCACCAGCTCAAAGGACTTATTTGCTTCCACAGTCCATTTTACCCCTTGCTCCTTTTTCAACATGTTTGTTATATTCCTAAGGAGCTCAGCCAGGTTGGGGATGAACCTTCTCAAAAAGTTAATCTTTCCAATGAAGGATTGCAACTCCTTGATGTTTCGAGGATGAGAGATCTGCAATATGGCCTCAATCCTCTTTGGATCTATCTTTATACCCTCCTCAGAAATAATGTGTCCAAGAAGTTTACCTTCTTGGAGACCGAATAGTGTCTTCTTAGGGTTTAAATATATTCCAAACTTTCTGCATTTCTCGAAAAAAATTCTTAAATTTTCTAAGTGCTCTTCATCCATTTTTTAAAACACAATGACATCATCAAGGTATATAATGATGAAGTAGCCCAGTTCCTTCGAGAATGCTATGTCCATGGCTCTCTGAAAAGTTTCTCCAGCATTCATTAGACTAAAGGGCATTTTCACATACATGAAAGTGCCCCATGGTATTGTAAAATTTGTCTTTAATTGATCATCAGGGTGAACTAAGATCTGATTGTACCCTGAATAGCCATCAAGCAAAGAAATTCTTCTAAACCCTACCACCCTTTGTAAAATATGGTCCATCTTGGGCAAAGGGTAGTTGTCTTTCAATGAAGCTTTGTTTAAGTCTCTAAAGGCTATACAAAGCCTGATCTCTCCAGTTTTCTTCCTAACTGACACCAGATTAGACACCCACTCAGAATATCTAATAGGGACAATAATACCAGCATTATACATTTTCATGATCTCCTTCTGAACCTAAGGCAACTGAACAGGGTTTATTCTGCGCAGTTTCTGTTTGAATGGCTTCTAGTTCTCCTTGAGAGGGATTTTGTGCTAGATTATTTCAGTGTCATAGGATTTCAGATGGGTGAAAATGTGAAGCTGGGTTACACTTTTTGCCCTTTTTTGAGAAAAAATTTTCATTTTTTTCGGTTCTTCAACTTTCTGCAAACTATAACAATTTTTCTGTGTAGAATTTCATTTTTCGATAAAAATAAAAGTTGTGAGAAATTTTGTTAGCTTTCTATTACTTATTTTTTGAAATTTTTTTATGCAGATTTGATATGTCAACTTAGCATTTCTTAACAATCAAAGGATTCATAAGAATTCATGTTATGACGCAATGTTGTATTCATTGAAAATTTGTGTTTTTAAGAAAACAAAATGTGTTACAACAATCTAGATAGAGTCTACTTTGGTTTCATCATATTTACAAAGCCAATGGATGCATATCATAATTACTAGAATTTTTTGAACTGGTCCAATACGAAAAACTGTGTATTTTGGATATTTTTCGCGACGCAAGAAATTTCTTAACATATAAGTTATAAACTAAAAATCTAAAAGCTACCCATTAGAGACGACGGACCAATGTAATGCCCCATAATTTTTTCAATTTTTTTTTCAATGCATTTTGGGAGATACAAAATTTTGATTTCACTGAATCACAATGACCCTCAGAAATTGTTTGCACCCATTTTATTAGAAAAATAATTAAAATTAGTAAACGTTTATGAAATTCCATAAAAGTTATATTTCCTAAAAGTAGATTCAATTTTGAAAATGCTTGTCTTTGTTCCGACAATTAATTAACAACCCTTCATGGAGTTTAATCAATTCAAAGTTGCAGAAACGTATTCAGAGCCTAGTTTTTGCGTAACTGGTGACGCATTAGTTCGGCTGAACTTTGATTAACAATTCGGCCGAACTATGTTTTGCGTCGATGGCTCATTAAATATTATGAGTTAACAGTTCGGCCGAAATTTTAATCAAAAGTTCGGCTGAGATATTGTATAACTTTTCGTCGGCCGGAAAGTTTTGTGAAGCCCCTACTAAAACACATTTCGCAGCAATATAAATTGCCGCGAAATTATTCACAATTTTCGCACATTTCCCACATTTCATCTCATTTTACAAAGATCTTGGTTTGGGTTTAAAAAATTATCTTCAAAGTTTGGATTTAAGAGCATTTCTTGGAAGCAAACTGATTTTACAAAGAATTGTTTTGGGTTTAAAGAATTTTTTTGGAAGACATTTCTTGGAGGCGGCCTGATTTTGCAAAAAATTGTTTTGAACTTAAAAAAAAAAATTGGACGTACAATCAAAAGACATTTCTTGGAGTTATGTACGTGTTTTGAGTTGAAATAAATCTTTTGAGCTTCGTTTCATTTTTATAAGACATTTTTCTCTCGAATTTTTAAAAGTAAGTGTTTTGAATTGGAGTACGTATTTTTTGCAAAAAAATTAAACTGAATTTTTTTAAATTAAATCTTTTGTGATATTTTTTGTAATCGAGTTATTGTCTAATTTTTTGAAAGATTTTTTTTGAACTTCATACCCTATTATCATGGGAAATTGAAGAACTTGTGCGAGAAAATATGATCGAAAAAGAGACCCTGAGGAACGTAGAGAAGAGACGAGACAATCTCACAAAAGAAAGTTAGAAGCCCTCTCAAATATTGAAGAGGAAAATCAACCTCAAGCATAAATTGAAGCAGGTATGTAAATGTAAATATTATGATCTATTGATATATATTTAAAATTTTCCTAATGTAAAATGTGAAGCTTAATTTTTATTTGATGAACTAGTTTGAAAAATATTTTGTTTAATGTAAACAAATAGAGATATTCCTCAAAATATTGAAGAAGAAAATCAACCTCAAGCAGAAATTGAAGCAGGTATGTAAATGTAAATATTATGATCTATTGATATATTTAAAATTTTCCTAATGTAAAATGTGAAGCTTAATTTTTATTTGATGAACTAGTTTGAAAAATATTTTGTTTAATGTAAACAGATAGAGATATTCCTCAAAATATTGAAGAAGAAAATCAACCTCAAGCAGAAATTGAAGCAAGTATGTAAATGTAAATATTTTTTTTTTTTTTTTTTTTTTTGTAAATTAGGTGGGACCTTTCTATTTTCTATTTATAATTGAAGGACAGGCTACAATATAAAATTCTTATTTTGGCCTCAACCTGCTCGTAGGAAACCAGGTCTGTTGGCCATCTGAGTGCATTGAAAGCATGCCAAAATTGAAATTGTATCTTCCTTCTATATGCCGCATTAGCTATCTGTCCTACTATTGCATTATGTTCAAGCATATAACGTAGAATAAGTTCACATACTTTCAAAAAAACCATAAAGAAAAATACTATAAAATCTAGCCATCTGAAGAGGAGACTGGAGCTGGGTCCTTCGCATGAGACCCAGGCATGTCAACTTGCTGCATCTGCTGGAGCAGCTTCTCCATGCGGCCCATCCTGTCATCCATTCTCTGAATGCGGTCGGTTGCTTGATATTGTGTAATTTTAATATGCTGCAGCTAGCTTTCAATATTCTCCAACAGATCTTTGAGATGCAGTTCTGTCTTTGGCTGTCATGCTTTTAGCTGGGCAGGCTGAACACTTTGTATTGATTTTTCCAGAAGACATTTCACTAACCAATATGTATGAATGGTTTGGTTAAATAAGGTAAGACGTCCTCGGGTGTTGCCAGGGTCCTGAATGAAATCTAGAATTTCAGCTTCAGTTTCATTGTCTTCAGGGTTCGTCTGAAGATCTCTTTCCCATCCACGAATTTGATTATGGGCTAGAGAGGAATTGCCTAGAATGTAGTTAACTACAAGGTTCTCCAAGTGCTCCTGGTTAGTTATGATCTATTGATATATTTAAAATTTTCCTAATGTAAAATGTGAAGCTTAATTTTTATTTGATGAACTAATTTGAAAAATATTTTGTTTAATGTAAACAGACAAAGATATTCCTCAAAATATTGAAGAAGAAAATCAATCTCAAGCAGAAATTGAAGCAGGTATGTAAATGTAAATATTATGATCTATTGATATATTTAAAATTTTCCTAATGTAAAATGTGAAGCTTAATTTTTATTTGATAAACTAATTTGAAAAATATTTGAAATTATAGATATATTTATTAATTTAGTTATTTATTGAATATGTACTATTTTTTCGAATATGTACAGATGAAATCACTATCGATAATGAGATGTTAGAAAATTTTGACACTCACACATATGGAGACAAAAAACCTGACCATGTTATACGATATCGTGTTAATTGTATTTTTGAAAAGTATTTCTTAAATGAGCGGGTGACAGTTCAGGCTCAAATGTTGAAAGGTATCCTATCATTAAGGAAATTAAAAGAAGCTACGACACTATTGGGTATTCAAAAATCAACCAAAGATAAAAAAAATGAAGGAAGATGTGATAAAAAATATGAGTAGTGCTATAAAGTCAATTAAGAGATCTAGAGAGAAAGATGTTTCAATTGTACGTAGAGGAATACAGATGGCAATGGTTTCATCAAGTACTCAAGAGAATCGTTTGGTAACATCTATGGCACGAGCATTGGGAACCTCGCGAAAAACTTTGCACAAACATCGGAAATTTCAGCTGAAAATAGATGTAAATGATGAACTCGCTTGTTGGAGAGCTATTTGTAGGCAACCATACAAATATAGACTTGGAGAAAATGTTAAAAAAATAATATATGAATATTGGAAGAACAATTCGCGTGTTTCACCAACTGCAAAGCATGTGATGCGAAGAAGAATAGCACGAAATCAGTACGAAGAACATGAAAAACATCTCTTGGAAACCACTCAGATAGAGTTATTCAACAAGTTCAAAGAAGAGAATCGTCAAATTCATGTTTCACTCAGTGCTTTTGTTCAACAAAAACCATGGTATGTAAAACCTATCACCGTATGCGACACTTGTTGTTGTCATTATCATGTGGAATTTGAGTTATATTATGACACATTCCTTGATTTCGATAGAACATTATGGAAGGATTCACCTCCTCCTTCCACTATCCGTGATTTCATATCTCAAATTCTATGTGAAAGAGAAAGCGATGAACTATTTTACAAAAAGAAATGTGTTGGTGGTAAAAAATGCGATGATTGTGGAAATTTGACTAAATTTCAAAACAAATATCGTATTGATATAAATTATCAATCCTTGTCCAACATGAAAGTGAAATGGAAGAGATATGAATATATCGATACATCGATTCAAGGTGAAAATAGTGTTAAAAGAATTGAATTACTAGAAGACGAAATTTTTCTGATAGAATTTTTGAGAAAGTTTGAGGTAGAAATTTACAAATACACCAAGCATTCCCGTAGAGCTCGATGGCAATACTTGCAATTCAAAAAATCTCGTGAATTTTTTCCACCAGGGACCATTTTGTCAGTGATTGATTTTGCAGAAAACTACACATTTGTTCCACAAAAAGAAATTCAGAGTGAATACTATCATTCTGACCAAGTCTCCATGCTCGTCCATATTCTATATAGACATGCTGAACAAAATGTCGATCATATAGAAAGCACGAGTGAAAATCGACATATCATTAAATAATATCACTTTTATATCAGTGACGATCATACACATGATACATGTTTTGTACAACATTGTTTTGGAAAAATTTATGATTCATTGAAAAATCATGGAATAACATTCAATGAACATTGGATATGGTCAGACGGATGCGTAGGTCAATTCAAATCTTCACGATCATTCTTTTGGTTGTGTTGTCTTCATAAGAAAACCGACATTAAACATTGTTGGAATTTCTTTGAGACTGGCCATGGAAAAGGAGAACATGACAGTGCAAGAGCATGCATAAAACGAGCACTTTGAAGATATCAAATGAACCACTCTGCAAGCTGACTTGTGAACGCTGAAGAAGTTGTTCAATGGTGCATCGCTGCTCTAAGCCATGAGAGAAACCCATCAAAAGAAATTTTTTCATTCAAACAAAACTACATGGAGAGATCAAAAGCAATCTTAAAATTCCAGATGTACTTCAACCATCCAAAAGGGATTTGTGCAACATTACTTGGCATTCCATGCCAATTATAGTGAACAACTATCCAATAGAAACATTTAACATTATATACCACATGTGCCAAATGTAGATTGAAACCATCCAAAACTTTAAAATTTTAAAATTTTTTGATAATATATCGTGCAACATTAAAACATTAAACATGACATGTGAAATGTAGATTGAAACCGTTCAAAAATTGAGTTTAAAAAACTTTAAATTATATATAGATCGTTACTTCACATGCCATGCTAATTATAGTTCAACTAGATCCAATAGAAACATTTAACATTATATACCACATGTGCCAAATGTAGATTGAAACCATCCAAAACTTTAAGTTTTAAAAACCTTTTGATTATATATTGTGCAACATTAAAACATTAAACATTTAAAGTTCATTAAATATCACATGCAAAATGTAGATTGAAACCATCCAAAACTTGATTTTTAAAAACTTCACATGCCATGCCAATTATAATTCAACTATCCAAAAAAAACATTTAACATTAAATATCACATGCCAAATGTAAATTGAAACCATCCAGAACTTTTAACTTTTAATTTAACAAAAAAATATAGATCACAACATTACTTCACATGCCAAATGTAGTTCAGATGACAACATTAATTTATAGATGACAACATTACTTCACATTCACATGCCAAAAGTACTAAAACCATCCAAAAATTAAATAAAACAAATTATATTAACAATGTAATAAAATATGTCCAAATATTGTAAATCTCACAAGTATCAAACTGTATCAAGTTTAACAAATTTTAAGACCATGTAAATTTTGAAATAAAATCTACAAATCATGTCCATCAAATAGAGACGGATCTAGTGTCTTCCCTACTAGGGTCTCAGTCTGTGCCCTATCATGTGAATGGGAAACCTACATACACAATGCACATGTACTTGAACATTAAAATTTGATGTTTTAAAAATGAATGAGAATATATATATCTAGAACTTCATGTAAAAACAAAATATAACAAAAAAATCATGCAATACCTCATAAGGTTCCCTCTCCATTTGATGAACAAGTTCTCCCATAGGAACATCTGCAGCAGTAAACTATACAATATACATGTACAGTTAAATATATATATATATATATATATATATATAAAATTTATATATAAATTAAAAACTTTCAAATGAAAATGCACGTGTACATATATAAACTTATTTTCAATAATATTAAAAAAAGGAACTAAAGACAACTTGTTCAAATGTTGTGGATGTTCCTATCTCCGTCGCTAGAGTCCGCGGATTAAAGAAATCTTCTATAGGAACCTAAATTCAAAAATTTTAAATAATTAAAAATATCTCTCTCTCTCTCTCTCTCTCTCTCTCTCTCTCTCTCTCTCTCTCTATATATATATATATCTCAATTTTTAATGGAACTTTTTGAGGTAGAATATATATATATATATATATATAACTTTTAAACATAAATTTTAAACTTGTGAAAAATTGTTCATACTTGTGGCTCATCTCCCAAGGAAGTAGAAGGTACATCTCCCAAGGAAGAAGAAGGTACCGCCATCCCAAAAACATCAGACGGAATCGGTACCTGTTAAAACATTTTATCAAATTATATATATACATACATGTACATGTGTGGCAAAAATTATTTATTTTAGAGTCACTTAAAAAACACTAACATTTGCCAACATATCTTGATGGTCAGACCCATCTGCATTGTTTGAACCAGAGGTCCCGAACGTGATATTAACATTTTCGTCATGCATCATGTGTGAGAACTGCAAATGGTGTTTTAACATATAATCATACATTTTTGTTAGATTAAGGTACACATACAAATAAATGTATACATGTATATACACATGTATTTATTACAAATTGTACACGTATATGTAAAAATATTTTCAAACCCTAAGATCACTAACACATACCGTTCTGATGCCCTCTTCCTCATGAAAAATTAAGTCTTGCAAACCATTGTGACAATTTTTTGCATATATTCGGAGATCTTCAACATTCATGTTGTCAATCTCCTCATCTGTACAATAAACAAAATTGGCACGTGCATTTTCACGTGCTCTTTGTCGATTTAAAGAAAGATCGACTCCACCCAATCCGCTATGAACATTCTCGATCATAACATCCCTTGCTTCTCGACTTATTTGAAAAGTCGCATCCATCTCTTATCGCAAATTTTTGACTCGAAACGGTCGACTCACCAATGGCGGCTCAGGGCGAGGAAACTCCACATCTTGATTAGCTCCCTTATGGTCATATAATCGACCTTTCCCCAGGCCAAAAAATTCTGAAGGAAGATCATTGTAATTGGGTTTCATACCCAAAAAAAAATCTGCATAGAACATTTGTGCAAAATAAACAAGAACCTCATCGTTCCATGGAAGCCTTCCATAGGCCGCAAGGTGCCTATCATACAAATAACGAGCTATGTTTGGGTGCTTGAAATACTGCACCTTCAACATTTTTCTTTTTGGCCCTTCCTTGTAATTAAACATTGACTTGGCCACTTCTTTTGTAACTTTTTGTTTTACGTCCTCCCATTTATCGGGACCCATCACTGTTTCTTTTATCTTTCTCATCATTTCTACAAATGAATTAGTCATTGGCCTAAGATTTATGTATGCATTTACCATTTCACCCAATGAATGTGTAACTATTTCAAGGCTTTGTCGACTCTTAGCAGGTAGAGACAAAGCCACGAGATCTCTTTGCAATTTTGCATGAAGTCTTTCACACCTTTGTAAGGTTCATTCTGCCATGTTGGTTTCCCATGGTATATCAGTAATCTCGGCCGGATAAGTTGTGCTAGGTTGACAACCTTCTTCTTGAATGTAGCGGATTGCCCTGCGTCTATTTTGACCACTAGTTCGAACATTTTTGGCCTCTGCATCAATATATATAAAATTTCGTATATTAGAAAAGACACGTGTAAAAAAAGTTGTACAAATTTAATGAAAAAATATTGAAATTGATGGCAACCTTGATGTTGTTGGTTAACATCTTCTCCAACATGACCCTGCTGAGAACCAGACCCAGAATGACGCTGCTGAGAACCAGACCCAAAATGACCCTGTTGAGAACCAACAGTCGCTGATTGGCCTTTGGGGGAATAAATATCACCCCCTTCACGCAACCTGCTACCACTCATACCTCGACTAGTTGAACCATGGCCATGCTCCATGGATGGAGTATAAACCCTTCTCCTCTTACCTCCTAAAAATTAAAATATGAAACTTATTAACAACTAATTTAACTCACAAAGTTAATAAAAAATCAATTCCATATGTACACACATGTATGGAGATTTAATATTATATATTTAAATACCATGAACATCCCCCGATCCCCGAACCTCCATATGGGATTCGACTGATCTTCATCGTTCATCCTCCATGATATATATCTATTGGTTGACATTTACACAAAATAGATTTCAAAAAATAAATTTGTAATTTAGTGTACACAAATTATGTAGAACACAACTTTCAAAGCAATAATTGATTATGTGTGAAACTAAATTTAATCGAAAAATAAATTATAAAAATGATAAGTTCACCAAATTGCACTTTACATGGTGGGAGCACACTTGGTATAAAATTTACCACTTATACACTTTAGTTTGTGGGAGAAATGACACATGTACATAGTTTACCTTAAAGTTGTTGTGTTTTATGGATATTAAAATGAAGAACTTCTATTTAGATCCATTCCAGAGATTGACTATAGGGGCATTTACTAAATATGTCACCTTTCATAAAACATGAGATCCAGAGGCTACCTAGCCCTTTACAGACTCTACCTATAGAACTTGTAGAAGTAAACACTAGAGGAATTAACAATATCAAAGAACGTTTTCATGCTCAGACATGGGAATGTGTCTCTTTCCCTACACAAAAAAATAGTTCAAGGTAGTTAATCTTCATAGACACATCATCAAGTAGGTCAATGTGATCATCCCCAACTTAATTTTCATGAAATTAGGCTTGGAATCCTTTACAACCTGGTGGATGGAGTTGAATGGGAACTAGGTCAAGGCCTTTACAAAATACATGCTAGTGAATAACACTTACTAGGTTATGCCAAAAAATAAAGTGGGAGAAATGTTTTCTCCTCGAGGTTATCCAATTGGGTGTGTAATACCAACTTCACCCATTTCCTAATAGGTTTCTCTCTTAGGTTAAAAATGTCTTCCACCTTATTAGTTATATATTTTTCAATTTCCCATGGATTCCTTGATTTTTTTCTCCTACCATCTCCCTCTCTCACTCCCCAAATTATTGTCATCAAACATGCCCCATTGAGGATCTGGAGCAATGTTTGCACCATACTTAGAACTGTCATTGCTGCTAATTGAAATTTGAGTCATGTATACTAGATTGCTTGCTTAAGTGGCTCTTACTTGGACAATATCCTGAGATGAGTTTGACATGATGGTCATATGAGGTTGGAAGCTACTTGGTGTAATTTTCCTTAAATATTCAAAAAAAAAGAGCAAAAATGTCATTTTTGATCATTTTTTATTAGCTTCTGCATACAGCAGATGTTATCACAATTGCAACACAATCATGTTCCGTGAGCATGAATTATGAATGTCGCAAGCCAAATTGCAAGGAAATTTGCATTCATTTTAGGCAAAAGAAGGCTATGAAATTAAGGTCCATGCTAGAAAAAATTATGCAAATAAGGTTGCTAAGTCTTGGTACTTACCATGTGTTTCAAAGCCATAATGAAGGTCGGCTTTGAGAGTGTCCTCTCAAAGCCCTGTCTTGAGATGAAATTTAATTCAATGTCTCTTAGAGTTGCAAGGTGGAATTGATAGAACTATTTGATTTCTTTACCATAGATGGATATCTCCTTTCATCCATACCTTTCTCTACCATCTTATTTCCAAGTGAAATGGGAATTTTCACATTTTGAATGCCATTACCATGTAATTTGGTAGTCTGCTAGCTAGACCTATCACAAGTAAGGTTTTCATACCAAACTATTTCTCTTGCTCAACTCAGTGACCATGACTCTCTTCTCACACTGCTTACCATATAAGATCTTCAATTGTACATGTCATGCAAAGTTGGGGGTTCTAGGTATACACCTATTAGGTAAAGTTACATATTTTATGGCATTGTGGTCCTTAAATTTGGAGGTGTTCCACCTGAAAAAATAGGCATTAAATATGGATGAAAAGGATTTGTTTTAACTTTGATAGAATTTCCTCGTGGAATTACTGAATTTCTCGATGACATCATGCTAGCTTTGCTCAGAGAAGAAGGTTTTGGAGGAGAAATTGAATTCTTTTGACTTATTTTTGGCATTGAAGTTTGATATAGTAGTTTTGATGACTCCATTGATGACCTTGCTGAAGAATTTGATGCACACAATATTGACTTTGAAGATGGTTTAGAAGATGTTGAAGAAGTTGTAGATTTTGGTGTTGTCACTGAATGTTGTTTCTTTGTTGTTGGACTTGATCAAGACACAATTTAACTTTACGAGTAGATTGAAGACCTTGAAGAGGTTTTAGATTTTGTTGTTCTCACTGAAGGTTTTTGTCTAGTTTTGTTTCTTAAACCATCATTGCCACCAACCAAAAAGGAGCTTGTAGAAAGGGTGAAGCCCGGAATGAAGCTCTTCTTGTATGATTTTAACCTTAGACAGATGTATGGTATCTACAAGGTAGCGTCTATCGGAGGAATGAATGTGGAACCAATTGTTTTCCGGAGTTGTAAAAGGCCACTCCCAGCACAGGTAATCTTTTTATACAATGTTTGATCATATATTCATTCTTACTTTGGGCCTATGCAATTTCGGTTTCGCATCTTTTCTACATCAGTTTCCTATTTTCTGTTGATATTAAATTTTCTAAATGAAGTATGCAGAATGCGGATAGTCTAAGGAAGTGTAAAGAGTTTGAAAATAGTGAAGAATAATCAAATACATAAGAGGCAGTATATCCCAGTGAAGAATTTTTCAAATACATGTGAAAATTTTGAAAACGGTAAGGTCAAACATACCCGATGAAAGGAGAAACAACGCCGATGAAAGGAGCAACAACGCGGACAGGAGGAGCAACAGCGCGGACAAGAGGAGTGAAAACGCACGAACAACAGTGACAGTGACAGAAATTCGTGGGAATAATGAAACCGGTAAACAAACCAACTTCGCGGGCGATTTATTTATAGAAATTAGTTCGGCCGAACTATTTTAATCAAAATTAATGTGTACATGCTTTTTAGAGACACACTAGAGGAATAAGGTCCAAATTTTCGATGAAAATGTGCTATGAAAGTAAAGGGTTAAAGGCAAACATGTACAAGGCATAGTTGAGTACAAGGCATAGTTGAGCCAAATGTTGTTGAGGAAGGGCCTAATTATTTGGGTCTTGGTTATGGAAAACATGATGGAGAATGCTCCAAAGCCAAGGAGGCACATGAAGCTGTTCCAAGAAGGAATTTTATTTAGTGTTCATTACCTCAAGCTTATGAAGTTTGTATTCATGATGAATGGAAAAGTTTAACACCCACTTTGCAAGAAGATGTTAATAATTATGCAGCTAATGAGAATGTAAAAGAAGAGGATGTTGAAAGCTATAGAGTCATTGAATTCATTGCTAGTATTCATAGGAGAGCCACTACCTCATCAAATTCACCTCCTCAAGAAGGCGACAACGGTGAATTGTCAAGGTATAAATTTGCCTCTAATCAAATTGCTTTTGATTATGATAAATATGGTAAATATTCACATAAGATTTGGAAAATAACTTGCATGTTCCTTTTGTGTTTTGAATAATCATAATGCTTATAGATGTTGGAAGAAGATATCCATGCACATGAAACTTTCTAAATAAATGAGGCAAAAATTCCAAGGCCCATTGGACAAGGAAAATGATGTTGAAAATAAGTTGCAATTGTTTATTACTCATTGCCATAAGAAAGGTCACCTTGTAGACAAGTGTTGGACTTTGTATCCAACAATTCATCCACAACGTTTGAAGAAGGTGGAAAGAGATAATGACAAGAATGTAAAAGAGGATTCCATAATCGATGAGGGTCAAGATGATTCACATGATGATGAAGTGCAGCTAAAAGAAGCGCCATTGAAATGGTTTGGTAACAGATGGTTAGATTTCTTATGCAATGAAGGCCTTGCATGTATTTTGATGTTTCATGAATTTCTTTGCAAATTCAAAGTATGGCGCATGTTGCATGAAGCAAGATGCTAGAGGTAGAGTTATGTTGACACACTTAAATGCAACAAATATGGAAATTTGTACATGAGCTATTATTTGACTTGAGAGTCAATTGTTTGAAGAGGCATGTTTTGTCGACTTGTGTTTGGTTGATGGTTTTGTACACCAATATGTAAGAGTAAATGGAGATATTCACATGATGTGAATTTTTTTTCTTTGAAGGAGAAAAATGATATGTTAGTGAGCTATGTTTCTTGCATGATGTGTTTTTCAGTTTGATGGTTTTGTTTGTGACAACACGTCACAAGATTTTGGGAAGGTCCACTCTTGAGCGAGAGCCTCATGATTACAACCTAATCATGAGAATCAAATGGCATGAACCAAACATATTGTGTATTAAATGAGGAATTTCGCTCTCCCAATAATTTCTAAATCACCCATATCACCAAGAAAACATGTTTTAAAAGAACATACTTTAGTAGGGGAAAGACCTTAGGTCCTTTGACTGTGCACATGTGGTGTGAAAAATTGAAATTGACAATTTGAAAAAAAGTGAAATTATGAATGAAACCACAAAAACAAAAATCCCAAAAGTGGTAAATGATTTAAATAGACCTAATTAATTATTTACCAACATTAATTCTTCCACTTTTAGCAACTAAATGATAAGTAAAAAAATAAATAAATTTGTAATTATGGTTCGAAAGTTACATAATCTTAAGAATCCAAAAAGAAAATGATTTTTCAAAACGTATTAATTTCAAAGTATCAACAAAGAATGTACAAGGGTGTTCAATGAATTAACGCTATTTATTTAAATTCCATGATGTATATCTTACTCATAATTTTAACAAATTATTAAATAATGATCTAGATTGGATAATTATATTATTTGTCATATATTTTAATGCTTATAGAGTGAAAAAAATGAAAGAATCAACTTGTAGGGTCATTTTAATGGTGGGTGGAGAATTGGGGTCTAAAACCTTTTGGAGTCATTTTGAGCTATTAAATGACATTTCTGGGGGTCAAACGATTATCCCTTGTGCCGAAATCTTGACCGTTATTCTACACTTAAAGACATATCCAATGGTGCAAGAAAAAATCAAATTAAGTTCATTCAAAATTTATGCCTTTAGCAAGTTGACCTATCATGTTGACCACCATGGTACGAGAGAATGTCATTTTAGCCCCATTACTCATGCATAGCAAGCTAGCTACATGTGGAATTTTAACAAGACTCTAAAAGGTCTAAAATCACAAACCTCGTTAATGGTTGACGGAGTCAAATCTCACACCTAGTTGGCTATCACGCTATGTTAAATACTTGGCCACTAGGAGGAATAAGAGTTCCATTTTTTGTTATTGTATTTTGTTCCATAGTTGAAAATACAACTAGAATTGTGAAGTTAGAGAGAAAAATGTATGAATTTAAGTTTTTATAGCAACCTTACATGCCAAAAGTCTTAGCTAACTCTAGAGAGATTACCTCTTTCTTTGTACTTACATATTTTCCATACCAGAAAAGAGAGAGTAGAGCATGTTTACATTTTAGTGTTGTTTTTCTCTCATAAGGATTTCCTAGGGAAAAAGGAGTCTAGAGCATCATTACTTTTTAGGGTTGCTTGTCTCCCATAAGGATTTCCTAGGAAAATAATTGTGTTGATTGTCTAGAGATATGTATGTGCGTGTTTCATTATGTTCTCTATTTCTTATGTTGTGTTTCATTATGTTTTATATTTCTTACATTTCTACCCTCCTATTTTTCTTTCCAATCAAGGTTTATAAAGTAACATGAGAAGCAACATGAGACTTGGAACAATCATTTTCATTATCTATATGGAAGGAAAAAAGGATTATATCCCCTTAAGCTTAAGCTTATGTAGTTTGTATGAAAAGAGAGAGCCTAATATAGCAGGCATAAAAATACTTTGCTACAAAATGACAAAACATGTGAATGCAAAATTTAAAACATAAATCAAGATATCAAACACAATGATATTATGATGGAGAGAATATTTCTACAGCCAAAATGAACATGCAAACCAAAAATTGTAATAAAAATATTACAACATATCATTGCAAAATTTAAAAACATAAATAACGTAACACACAAGGATATCTCAAAACACCTGAATGCATATGTAGAACAAAACCTGTAATAAAATATTTTTCTACATACAACACTGCACATTTTTAAAACATAAACTAACTTCTAGCAGACAATAATATTAAATTAGATTTAATTGTTTGTGCAGTTGAATTGATGTGCGTAGAAAAATAGGGAATAGAAATATTTGATACATACAACACACAAATGCAAAATATTAAAAGATAAATCAATCTTCCAAACAGAAGGGTATTTAACTAGACAGAAATTTCCATATAGATTCAGTCAGAAACCCATACCTAGTCAAAGAGAACATGAACCAATGGTTTATTTCAGCTCTACATCAACGTTGAAAAATCGAGCTATTATGATCTGTTACAAGTAAGCCTACATGCCAAAGTGTTGGTCGGCCTAAAAGGAAGTAATTCTATCTATATTTATATAACTTGTCTGTGGCTCTTTTGATAAGGAATAACTCGGCAATCTCTGAAAAAAAATTACAGATTCTTGTAAGATTCAGTACGAATATGTTGATGGGCTTTCAGTGTGAAGTTTAAAGAGTTTGAAAATAGTGTGGATCTATTGTTTGGTCATCTTTGAAGCATACTGTGTATAGTATAGTATGAAGAAGATTGTGTATAGTGTGAAGCAGATTGCGGATAGTCTAAGGAAGATTACAAATGCTTGAAACAAATCTGTGAATATATGTGGCAGGAGGCAACACCAACTAATTTTGTTTATAAGACTATTAAAATAGAGACAGAGAACGAACCCAAGGGTTTATCTAACCTTGCTCGGGAAAGGCACTTACCCCTATGGAACCACACACAGTTCCTACAAAGCTTACCATTAACACCTGGCTAGCAGAGACAGGACATCAGGTCTTCCCAACAGCACTACCCATGAGCCATAGATAGGAGGTGGTTTTACATGCCCACTGTCGATCCCCCATGACCAGTTGGACGTGACCTTTTCTCAATCCCCTCGTACACAAGGAAAAGGAGGTGTGCGGTTATCCTATGTGTTGTGTTACCAGTTCGGCATGCACAGAAGGTAATTCTATGTGCGGGAACAATTTCTTATACCCCATATGTTGTGGATAAGACTGTTAAAATAGAGACGGAGAACAAACCCAAGGGTTTATATGACCCTGTTGTGTCAAAGGTTGATCAAAATAAGAAGAAAAAAAAAGGCGGCAAGGAAGCAAACAATGAAGATGGTAGTGGCAAAGATAAGTTTTTCGGCTTGATTTTTATGTGTAATTCTAATACAAAGCAGGAGTGTTTCCGATACAAAGTGTTTGGGTTACCACCAACCAAAAAGGAGCTTGTAGAAAAGGTGAAGCCCGGAATGAAGCTCTTCTTGTATGATTTTAATCCAAGTAGTGACAAAGGATTAAGCCCTTTAACATATTCAATTCCAAAAAATATAAAATACCCACTTAACTGGGCAATACATAAACAAGCCAAAAGGGGAATTCAACTGAAACACAGTCCTATAAATTTTTTTAATCAGTCACTACGAAATAATTTTAAAGCATCCATTTCTAATTCATTTTCGATTCACTATAGGATAATTTTGTATCATCGTTCACTCCAAAACAATTTTTTAGTGCTCACTAAAATTATATATTGTGGTTTTGAGAAAAAACATACCTGATGAAAGCAGCAACAACGCCGACGAGAGGAGCAACAGCGCGGACCGGAGGAGCAACAACGCTAAAGGGAGGAGCGAAAACGCGCGAACAACAGTGACACTGATAGAAATTCGCGGGAATAATGAAACCGGTAAACAAATAAACTTCGCGGGCGATTTATTTATAGGAATTAGTTCGGCCGAAATATTTTAAAATTAAAAGTTCGGCCGAACTTTTGTTGGAAGTTCAGCCGAAATTTTGTTGCTGGTTTTCCAATCTCCGGCAAAAATTCTATTCGCCCGTGTTGTCAGTGTGCCGTCAATCTAAACGGAATCACGAGTTCGGCTGAACTTTCTAAGAAAGTTTGATTACAACATTAAGTTAGATTAAGTTAATGTGGAAGGAGGGTGGTTACAACATGTTTATTTTGGCGCTAGGGTTCATCTTGGGACTTCTTCTCTTAGTTTAAGGTGGGGTTTGCAAGTCATATCTATATTGAATTGTGAAAGTTCAATTGTGTTGGATTATTTTCATGGCGAGATAAGTGTTGGTTGATGTAATTTGGTGTCTAGTTCGCTCTCCTAGGTGTATATTTCTTCTGGTTCTAGTGTTTTTCTTTTCTTCTTTGATAGTAAAGGGTGAAGGAACCTTGGTTGAGGAAGACTCATCCTCTGCCCTTTCTAGTGGGTCCTATGTTAAGGCTAAGTATTTTATCTACTGTTATTGTGATGATTTGGTATGTTGGTTCCCTGGTATTATAGAAGGTAGGTTGATTTTTTCAGTTTACTCTTATGTAGGTAGATGAAATCACTACAGTGACAATAAGTCAACTCCTCGACACTCTGTAATTCCACTGAGACAAAAAATGGGGTGCATAAAGGGAGGATGTGTTAGGGCTTAGCTAGGCCAACAAGGGGAAAGACTCTTTTCGCATGACTTGGAAGCCACATACTTTAATGTAGTTATGTTTCATACTCGTAAGGAAATCTATGAGATCGAGTCTAAAACAAGGGAGGAAAGGAAATCCCTTTCAGATTCTGAGGTTTTAGACTAAATGTCAACTTGGGTTCTAGACCCTTGGCACACCAACGGAAGGAGGAAGCAATATTTAAACTTGGTGTCTCTTCATTGGAGAATGAAGACCTTATTGTGACTGGAGTTGAGGGACAAGCACGTGGAGAGATATAATATTTTTTCTTCACTTGAGGAAGTCAAGAGAATGCTCAAGAACCAAAGGTTCTTCGTGGAGAGGATTGACTTGTATCTGGAGCATATGGAGAGCCATATTTCTTGTGATTTAGATGGTGTGGACTTAATGGATCCTCCTCACTCTAGTGCGAGGGTTCTAGAAAATATCTCACCTTCGAAAAATGACCAATGAGCATGTATGGTAGGTGGTGTAGTATGGTGATTTCTTGGAAATTCTAGTTTTGTTTTATGCAGGGTAATTTTCATCCTTTTGGTCTACAAAATATGGAGGCATAGGTTGGTCACATCTATATTTTTAATGTGATGGATATGGCCTGCTTTGTTAGTGAGCGCTACACCTATGTGTATTGTGCATGTCTATGGTGGTTTTGGGCTTATTTCCCTAGGTTATTTCCATTTCTTTTGGCTATCTATGGTGTTGTAAAAGGGACATATGTGAGTTGTTTGTCACTAATTGTCTATTATTGCACCATTCACAGTGTTTTTGTGAGATATCATAAGAATTTATGGTGTATTTTTGTTTTTCTGTTAGCTGTAGTTGACACCCATCCATGGGAAATATTGTTTGTATTTTTTTTATAATAGTGGGTTGAAAGGGATGATGTAACATGCAACTTATTTTCTTTATGTTATTTTAAAAAAAAATACATTTGAATTTTAAGTAAAAAGGGAATAACGAGTATGTTAATAATTTTATGAACATGAATTTTTTTTTTTTCTTTTTGAATAAAGAATTACAATATGGTTTTGTTTCCATAACTGATGGGTAAATTTTCCAAGATTCTAGAGTAGTTGGAATGAAGTAGTTATTGACAGATACCTTCTCCTTTGAGGATAAAAAGGAAATCCCAGAGAGGAGAAGGGGTTTGGTGAAAAGAAAAAAGTACAACAAGTTTCCTGTAAGGTGAGAGTGGTCCAGAGCTAGTTAGCAACCGGTGGAACTCTCCAACTTGAAATAAGAGAAGAGTCTTAACAAGTGTCTTGAGGTCTTTCTCCAAGAGAACTTTTATTAAATTCCACTCTGGTGAGGAGCACGGGGTGAGATGAGGATGTCATCACCTCTCTCATGGTTGGGCAACTGCCATCAGTTTGATTTAATTTGAGATAAGTATCATAATCTCATAATAGAGCTAAAAATATAAGTGAAAAGAAAATTGTGATGTTATGAGTTTCAAGTTAAAATAGATATAAGTCCGGGAAAAGAGTTGAATTGTTATTCTCCTTAGGATTTCCAAAAAAATAGGTATCTGAGTTGTAATGCTTGACGAAAAATTACAAGAATGACTGGTGAACTGTACTCTGGCAATTTCTTAGGCTAAAAAAATTAAATCGTTTTGCACTAGATAACGATTATTTGTTTTCTAAGCTTAAAGATTGTGTTAATTGTTAGAGGGGTAGCAGAGGTTTAAGACCCTAGCCGGAGTAACCAACCTGGGTCCTATGTCTTCTGGTACCATGTCATGAATTATATAGTTATCAGATTAAAAATCTGATTTCGAAGAATAAATTACTTGACAAAAGTTATATATATATTTTCAGCAGTATCTAAAGCACAATGTTAAGCATCTGTAAAATAGAAATGAAGGAAAAACGGCAACACATTACATCCAACTGTGCAAAAAATCAAGATAACTGTATTCAAAATATTTAGAGGAAAGAATCAACCATGAGGATTACCATAGGAACATGTAATATTGAATCATGAAAAAAAATAGAAGAAAAATTATTCATGAGAATTCATTTCCTCGTAATAAATCGAACCTGATAAATTTAATAGTGCAAGAACAAGATTACTGCATTCTTTTAAAAAGAGAAACCTTGGCACATTCCTCACAAAACCTCTGTCAAAATAACCGATGAAAAGGGACAAGGGTTTGAACAAAATAAATTTAAAAGAAAAAAAGATAAAATGGCAATTTGAAGACAAGCTTAATCAAAGGAAAGCGTAATTGTTCCACGAGATATGTATATATATAAATATCGATTACCAAAACCAGAAAATAGGAGCCGAGTTACACAATGTACCGAAAGAAAAATAACGCATATGAAATATGTTCAACAGTCTTGATAAAATTACAGCCAGTCCCACATTAAAAATGCTGGAACATTTACAACCTGATTTCAAAACTGGGGTACACCTCAGTGGAGGGTTTAATCTCATATACAAATTTTAATAAAACTAGAACTCCAGAGATCTAAGACAAATAATAATGAGTAGAACCCCCATAATGTGACCAGTAAGCTGGAAACCTATAAAGAAAGAGGGATAAACACCCTCAACACAACGATAATTTTTTTTAATCAGTCACTACGAAATAATTTTAAAGCATCCATTTCTAATTCATTGTCAATTCGCTATAGGAATTTGAAGACAAGCTTAATCAAAGGAAAGTGCAATTGTTCCACGAGATATGTATATATAAAAATATTGATTACCAAAACCAGAAAATAGGAGTCAAGTTACACAATGTACCGAAAGAAAAATAATGCATATGGAATATGTTCAATAGTCCTGATAAAATTACAGCCAGTGCCACATTAAAAATGTTGGAACATTTACAACCTGATTTCAAAACTGGGATACACCTCAGTGGAGGGTTTAATCTCATATACAAATTTTAATAAAACTAGAACTCCAGAGATCTAAGACAAATAATAATGGGTAGAACCCCCATAATGTGACCAGTAAGCTGGAAACATATAAAGATAGAGGGATAAACACCCTCAACACAATGGTAAATTTTTTTAATCAGTCACTATGAAATAATTTTAAAGCATCCATTTCTAATTCATTGTCGATTCACTATAGGATAATTTTGTATCATCGGTCACTCCAAAACAATTTTATAGCGCTCACTAAAATTATATATTGTGGTTTTGAGAAAAAACATACCCGATGAAAGCAGCAACAGCGTCGACGAGAGGAGCAACAGCGCGGCCAGGAGGAGCAACAGCGCTGATGGGAGGAGTGAAAACGCGCGAACAGCATCGACACTGACAGAAATTCGCGGGAATAATGAAACCGGTAAACGAACAAAATTTGCGGGTGATTTATTTATAGGAATTAGTTCGTTCAAACTATTTTAAAAGTAAAAGTGAACTTTTGTTGGAAGCTCGGTCGAAATTTTTTTTCCGGTTTTCCAATCTCCGGCAAAAATTCTATTTTCCCACACCGTCAGTGTGCCGTCAATCTAAATGGAATCACGAGTTCGGGACAGAGTTTGGCCAAACTTTAAAAAATGTTCGGCCGAACTATTGCTGAAAATTTTTTTCGACCCCCGATTCTCACAAAAGTGTAACCCAGCTTCATGTTTCTACCCTAACTCCACGCAAAAACATCAGAAAATTCTTTAAAAAGCTCTATGTATTTGAGTTTAATGTGAGCTGGTAAAGTCTTAGACAGTTTAATTATCATAGGTTTAAGTTTACTGCCTATATTTCACTCCTCAACTTCAGTCTCTACAGGTTCTAGTTTCGGCTTCTTGGCCACATCGTTAAAATCGAACAACTCTGCTAAAGGGGCCAGACCCTTAGGCAAACATTCATATTTGGACTGCAAGGTTTCTAACTCCTCTGTTTCAACCTCTGCATTCATCTCTGTTTCATTTTCAAGTTTGCTAGATAACAGGTTTACATTAGTAAGTTCAGGAGACCTTTCTTCTTCATCAAGACAATTTTCTTCACTATGGCAGTCAGTTTCATAATCTGAATCTGAACTTGGTAATTTGAATTCGTTTCTGAACTGCATGAAGTCTTCTATTTGTTTGTCTCCGTCGAACACCTGCCAATATTTGTCGTTATCAGGAACAGCTGGTCTAAATTTTATCTAAGTCGTGCAGTCTTTAGTTTCATATGGGGTTAAGCATGTTCTGGCTACAAAGGCTAAATTGTGGGCCACAATATTTCTTTTTCTGGGGAAAAAAATCAATTTGGACTCCTCGAAAGTTTTTAAAAGGTCCATGACATCGTTTTTGTAGGCCCTAAGTCTGGGATGATTTGCGTTAAATTCCCCATTGACTTGCCTAATGACTAAATCTGAATCCCCATATACATTGATTCTTTTGGCTCCTAACTTCTTCAACAAATGTAAGCCTAAGAGAAGGGATTCATATTCCGCTATGTTATTCGAACACTGGAAGTTTAATCTACAGGAAAGGCTTTCTATGTGTTTATTCTCAATGATGCGAATCTAGACCCCTGCACCAGCATTGTTCCTAGAGCAGGATCCATCAAAGTTCATACTCCACGGAGGATTAGTTTTGGGTTCGACAGTTGGGTCACTATCCTCCTCAACAAGAGCACTTTCGGTTTGTTTTTGAATATCAGCGCTTAGTTGAATTTGTTTTAATTCCTCTAGTTTCTCATTAACCTGAGGAATTTTTTCTTGACCATCAAGGTTAAAAAGCGATGGACGCGTGATTTTTAGTTCAAGACCTACGTTTGCTTTGATAAATTTCACGGGTTTGGCAAACTGTTTAGACATTGTTGTAGTGTTTACCTCCTCCTCTCTATCGGCCATTAACTCTGTTAAAGTGACTTGTTCATCCAATATTTCATCATTAAAAAGGATAAATGAGTCAAGGTCTGTGTTTACAGAATATAGGGGAGAGTTTTGTGGTTTGTCTTGACTAGTAACCATGTACTGCATATGGGACTCCCTGTAAATTCTTCTGGTCTGATTTAAAACCAGGATAGTCGCATAGGTCATGTCCATCTGCATAGTCCCTTGTAACTTAGCCCCCCAAGATCTTGATAATAACATTCCATACTTTGGGGGCACATCAACCACAACAATGTCTATTACTAAGCATTTGGCTAGAATCTGGGATAAGTTAATGCATAGTTCTTTGATTAATCCTAAACATTTTACTCTGCTTGAGTCAAAGGAGTAAAGGTCTTTGTAAGGTTTGGTGATTTCTAGACCAAGGCTCTCCATTATAGCTTTTGGCATTAAATTATGAGAAGCCCCAGAACCATGCATAATGTTATGCAAAATCTTGTCATGAACATTTAAACTCACATAAAAGGGAGGAATAGGTCCCTCTTGATACTTGCCTTCAATCTTTGGACCAAAAAACAGTTATGGTTGGTCATCGTTAAGATTGACAATGTCGCCATTTTCCTCTATATTTAAAGCCTTAAAAATTTGGGTTCTATATACAAATTGGGCAACTAACTCAGTCAGGGGAATAGAGATTTTAATTTTGGAAATTTCCTGCTCGAGGCTGAAAGGAATTTGACTCTTTGAAGAACTTGTCTTAGCCTTATTAGCTACCAATTTATTAGCAACATCAGCTTTCTGATTTGTTCTATTTACATTTGACAAAATTGTTTTCACATGAGTACTAGCTGAAGTGTTAGTACTGCTAAGGTTTTCACTCTGTTTTGTAATGTTTTGAGTGCCTTTCTCTTTACCTTTATCAGAATTTCCAGCTATTGTTTTGTCCTTTTGTCTCACAATTTTAGGCTTGTTTACAGTGTTGTTTTTTGAAGATTTGTCAGAGGTTTTGGTGTTGGGAGTTTCTAGATTTTTCTTGCTTCTAAGGTCATACTCCTTTTGAGGCTCTATGATAACATTTTCCATGTCTTGATAATAACTTTCATCATTATCTCTTTTGTCATCATAAGGTGTGTACAGACCTTGTTTTCTATCATAATGAACTTCAAAGTCATCATTATCTACTCCTAGAATATTGATATCATCATCCTCTGCTTTCTCATCTATTTCTTCAAACTCACTCACATAGTTTTGATGAAAGGGAGGAATGATCTTTTGATCATCTTCCCTTGGTCTAATTTTAGGTTGGTTTCTTTTAAAATTCTGATTTTGGTTCTAATTTCTATTTTGAGAAGCATTTTGGTTTTGGCTTGCTTGTGCTCTGTTAATTATGCTCATCTCTTTCATCATCTCCTCCATCATTATTTCCATCTTTGAGCTAGAAGTAGAAGGTGTGTTTTCTTCCCTGAAGGATACTCTCTTCTCATTTTTCATCCTTGCTCTTTTCTCCATCAAGTTAACTTCCACAGCAAGAGCCCCTTTTTGCATCTCTTAAAGAGTTGCGGGATCTCTCCCCCTCAGCTGATAGGCCATTTCAGGGTCAAACCCTTCAAGAAACTTGTTTAATGTTGAGCCTTGTGGAGGTTTTAGATCTAGGGAAAGTGCATTATATACACTGTTAAATCTGGTACAATAAGCTTGTACACTTTCCCCAGTGTTTCTATGGAGGTTCTTGTAATCAGAAAGGACTTGGAGAGGATTCTTCTTTACTTCCCATTTGTTTAAGAATGTCTGATGGAAGGCTTGGAGATCATTGATACTATGGGGGGTTAAGCCTTTAAACCATTTTCTTACTTCTCCCCCTAAGCTCTAAGCAAATAGTCTAAGTTTGACAGAATCATCATCAATTTCATTTCTGTCAAAATAGTCATTCATTTTATCCATATGTTGTGATGCAGTTGTAGCATTGCTAGCATCATATAATGGAATTTTGGACTGATAGTCCTGTGGAAGATTGACTAATGGTACAGGAAGGACTAAGGGAGCATACCATGTTGCCATGATATGTGGTGGTGGTGGATTTACAAGAGGTGTATTAACAAAAGGGAAAGTGGGCAGAAGTGGAGTGGTTTGGACAGTGAATGTTTGGTGAACAGATGTGGATGGAACAATAGTAGATTGTTGAGCTGATCTCGGATGAGAGAAACCTAAATTGTGAAGGAAATGTAAATCAGGTGGTGTCGTTTCTCTACTACTAGGATGTTCACTTGTTTCTAGGGATGAAAGTTAAGAATCAGAGTCTAGCTGAATTATATCATCAAATGACCTAGTTCTAAATGGATTTACTAAGTCAGATTGTGATTGTTGTAGAGCTGAAAGATTTTCAGGAAATGAATTAGCTCTCAAGGGTGATCTGAAAACAATTGATAATTCAATCTTAGGAGACTTCCTAAGGATACCTTCTGGGTTATCAACTATCTCAGGTGGATTAGGGTCAGGATGGGCTCTAGTATGAATCTTTCTAGGAGCCACTATGCTGTGTTTTTAGAGCCAACTAAACGAGAAAAGTTCAACCAGATATGATAGTATTTTAAGAGGTTAACTAATCTGTTTTACACAAAATTCAATCCCACAGTCCCCTAACTGAGTTTGAATGATATTTTAATGATCAGGGTTCTTCCCAGTGGAGTCTTAAGGTCTGTTTGGATTGTGGAGTCGCCAAGTGGAATTTTTTAGCTCTTTTCAGAGGTAAAAGTTTTTATGGTCCACCACCATGTTTATTGAATACCAATCTGAAATATTTTTGGGTTTTCTGAGATATTTTTCAGTTGTGTGGTTTCTAAGAGTTTCCTAGATCTATTTCACAACTCAGCTACGGTTATGAGACAAAGACAGACTACTCTTATGGCTAAGCCAGCTGATTTTTCAAGGTTACATAAACTCTTATGAGAACCCTAGGGTTTGCCTAGTTTGTCACTGATTCAAACAAGTTTTATCATGATTACCACTACTTGGTAGTGCTAGAAAAGGCTACTTTTAACTCACGATGTTTGTATGAAATTTTAAGGGAAACCAGAGATTTTGGGTTCGGTTCCCAGTGGAGTCGCCAAAAATGTTAGGAATCTGTAATTAGCAAGATTGGCAAAGTCCAATCACAGAAACAACATTATTTCAACCACTTTGGGATTCTAGGATCTAGCCCTCCTGAATCCGGAGAGGGATCTCTCCAATAAGTTGCAAATATGGATTTGTCTTTGAAATTTTATGGTAATGATGTTAGGCTAGTTATGAAGGCCAAGGATTTTGTTTGTTTTTGGATGGTTGAGCATGATTATGGTTTGAGGGAAAGCCCTAAATGGAAAGAGTTTCAAAGGTGTGAAGTTGCAAGCAATCAGAGTAAGATTTGGCTAAAAAGATAGATATAATGCTGGTTTTTAGTCCATTGGGCTATGGAGTCATAACAGGGCTTTAATTGAGCAACAACATCAAGAGTGATCCAAGGGGAAAGTCATCTATATCACAAGATTATTGAGATTAAAATGATGGAATGGAAACAATAAAGTGTTGTAGGAGTGGAAACTAATAATAATTTCAACAAGGATTTATAGTCAGTCCAAACAAGAAAATTCTCTTAAGTAATTGTTTGAAACCAACCAAGGTCAGGGCTAACCATAGACTTCTTGGGCAAGTTTGTATTAAAGAAGCTTAATTGACAAACAATCCAGTAATCTGCATAATTACCTTCAGAAAGTATGAAAACACATAAGAGAAACAAAGTGCAACTTTTAAGATCAGATAAGGTACTTTTAAACCTAGTCTGCTTTCAGCCAACACCAAGGGGAACCTTCATAATCTACCTTTGGAGAAATAAAGCTAGAAAATAGGGCACACCATCACTTTTCTAGTCTAACTTTAATAAGAAAATAATGAAAATAACATTCAAGAATAATGTTTAAGGAAAACAGTAGGACGAGGGAACGTCAGCACTCCTAACATCTTAAAATGTATTGAATCATTCTTAAATAAACAATTTAGAGGAAAACATTGAGATAAAGCTTAACAGTCAGAGAAGGGTACTAGTGAATAGTAAATCCTAACTCTATAATTGTTGTTCTTTATCAAAGAATAGTGAACAATATGGCATACATAGAAGGAAAGAACAATAACAAAGAAAGGGGCACTTCACCAGTGATATAGACCAGGATCCCAAGAAACAACTTGTATATTGAAGTCAAACCAGTTACATCTTCAATTCCAATGTTTCAGCTCAGCAATCATCTTCAATTTTCTCAGCCTAACTTATCTAATCACAAAAAGAGCTTCAAGGGCCAGTGAACACTATTTACAAGTAGGAGTTTCGAGCTCACGTGTATTTCAAAGTTCTGTAACCAACATTTTCTCATCTTCTACAAAAGTACTTATAGAAGGATGAGGAGGTGGGAGAGGATAAAAGATCTCCCAAGATAATTAATACAGTTTAATGACTTCTCGGCCTTTGAGGGGCTTAATGGAGAAGTGTACAAATATTCTCACTATATTAATTGGTTTACATTAAAGATTAATCTCGGTGGGAGCTTTTGTTGACTTTTGAGGCTCTATGTCATTGTTGTAATAACTCTGCTGATATTTTTTCATTAAATCCGTTTTAGTAGAATTAAATGTTTGGCTGTGCTAAGGCAAATATCTGATTTTGATCAATAACTTTGGCCTCTTTTTGAATGCTTGTGGCTACAAGTGGCACTATGGTAGCTGAGAGGAATCAATTCGCCTCTGTTGAGGCGGTGGAGGACTTTCTGTCTATTAACACTTATGATTTTCTTTAACTGTGTTTTAATTTGGAGGATTAGGCTTTTGATAATCATTGTTAGCCGTAATCCCCACAAATTTTTCTTCCATCTTCTGTTCTGGTACATTTTGTCTTCGACACTAGTACTCTTTGATTGTGATTTCATTCACTATGTCTTGTTGATGTGTAGGCCGCGCAGGGCTCGTGTGGCAACAATGCCCATGAAGCAATGACGAGACATGGAGTAGAGCCCCGTGGATGGTTCCCTTTGATAAATCAAAGGCGTGGGAATCATCATTCCCGGCCTTCGGCTTTCTCTTTAATATGACGGAACAAATCATTCAAACCTGCAAAATACGAAAAGAATTAAGAAATCTTGCGTTTGTGGGTTTAACTGCTGCAGAGGGTGTGGGGAGAGAGCCTAGTCGTTGGATGGCATCATCCAACGGTGTATATTTGTTTGTGGAGGTTGAAAGGAGAGTAGAGGGAGAGAATATGTCAGATCTGTCGATCGTGTAGAGATCGATAGTTGGGAGCGATCCGGGACGTATAATAGAGAAATGGCAAAAATACAAAGGAATAAGGTAAAAAACCTTAGTTCTGAGCAAAAATGGTTAAAAATAGAGTTGGGTGTTCGGGATGATCGTGGGCCATCGGATGAGATTGGCCCACGAGATCAACGGCTGAGGAGGTACGCGAAAGCACGCAAAGAAACCGAGGGAAATTGGTTTTGGTGAAGAGAACAGTGTTTTTTGCGCGGAGGAAAGGCGGGTAGGTAGTTTTACCCTTTGGAATGCGATATGCATCCCTGCCTGACACATGGCACCAGAAAACCACCTATTTCACGTGCCCTTTGAGAAATTAAACTTCGCGCTGAAAGTTACGTGATCTGCAATGTGGGCCGTCAAATCTGGGGCCTCAGGTCTGAAGGAGGAGAATGAGTGCGATATGGATTAGATGCGTGGGCAGTAAGAAAATAGGTGGGTTCAATCTGGGCCGTTGGATGAAATATTTGAATGGCTGAGATTAAATCTGGGGGTTCAAAGGAAATAATACAAAGTAGAGAAGGAGTTAATGAGGGTCGTTGATCTGCAGAGATCAACGGTCAGGATTGGCCGACAAAAATTATGAGCGGGGCTACATAAAATATAACCAAAGTCAGGAAAATCATACTGGACCGTCCGATCTGGACACGTGGATGGTCCAGACACAATCGAAGATCAGCGATCGACGGGGTGGAAAACTTTGTAACGCACCGAAGCAATTGAGAATTGGCCATTGATCTGAGGATCAGATCAACGGTGGGGAGTGAATCAGAGGGGGAGAAAATTAAAGGAGCCCAATGAAAAATTTACGATGCGATAATGTGCAGGGAAGGCCGATGCGATTTGCGCGATCGGGGAAGGCCGATGCGATTGCGCGATCGGGGAATATAACGTACCGAGCTAATCGGCATCGGAGTTTGTTTATAAAAAAATACTTGTGCTCACTGTGTTTTTCCGATGCAATAAGCACGTGGATGGATAACGCTTGGTTCTAGCGCTGGGGCACATGGAGGGAAAGTGGTTAAGGACTTAGCCCAAGGGGCTTAGCCTTAATACAAAAATACGTATTTTTTATGATTTTCTCAATGTTTTTCAATGGATTTAGGGGTTTTGATATAGTTAAAAAATGAGTTTTAAACTATGTAAGGATGATTTTCATGAATGGAAGAAGGGAAATAATGAAAAATAGAGGAATTTTATGGAGAAAAAGGGGAGAAAATGAAGGTTAGTTTTGAGTGGAGGAAGGGGAAAAATGATGATTTTGCAGCAGTCTTTTCTCATGAAATCAGCGGAATTTCTGAGTATAGAAGGGGAACAGCAGTGAAGATTTGGACAGAGGCATGAGGCCTTCAAGAGTCTTTAAGAGATAACATCTTTTTAGCAATAAAAACTTGTTTCTTGAAGACTCCAAAAATGTTTTAGCCAGCATTTGATATAACAAATTTTATAGTTGGCTAACAATTTCCATCATGTGTTATGTGTGAATACTTTGAATAGATGTTGTGTAAATATTATTGAAGGCATGTGGTCAATGCTAAGAATAGTTGTTTAATAAATCCCATGGAAATGTGGTGGTTGTGTGTAAATCCATGAGCTACATGCTATAATATAAAAATAGAATGTATGTCATAGATCTAATGAGCTCTATTGTTAAAATGATTCTTATGGCACACTGAGATATTGCTTGAACTTCTATTATGTATGATGGATCATTGTGTTTATTTTTTGGTTATGATTTGATACTGAGATATTGAATCATATGCTTCAATAATGGCTATGCAAGGCCGTGAAGTCCTTAATACTTTGATTTGGGTTCCACAAATATAAGCATGTAATAAAGTTGAGGGAGTCTTAATAATCCCCAAAGGAAGAACCACATGGTTATGAAGGCATGAAGATGAAAAGAAAATTCTTTTTATTTAACAAGGAAATTTATAACACATTGCCTGGAGGTAGTCAGAAGGTCCTACAGGTGTGACAGTGGATTCATAAAATTTTGGTGCATTGAAACTATTGATGTAGGGTGCACCAAGAAACCCTCTCCATCATTGAATAGGAAAGAAATTCTTTGCATGGAGTTTTGGGACTTAGTGAGACCCTTTACTCAAGTTGAGGTGGTAGATTCCATGTGGGACATGGTTGACATGTACTCCTGACGTGGTAAGGTTTCTAACATGGCATGTTGATAGCATGACATGTGGCATGTATATATAACCCTTTGGAGGGCCAAGTGGTTAGTTTTTGGGTGACATGTGGCACCCGCGAGGAATGTCACATGGTAGGATGATGTCACCATGACATCATCAAGATGCAATAGAAATAGGTGACGTGGATATTAGATTTATGTGGCAACTTGGCAACACATGCCAGTGGTTGGTGGTGCCACTTGGCCTAGAGTTACTATGTATAATTAACATAGAGGTACACATGGTTGAAGTCCATGTCATTGTGGGTTTCATGATTATAGAGAGAGTTGGTGGTGAATTTTTATAAGGGGTGGCATAGTTGAAATAATCCATGAGGTAGATGGAAATCATGTGACAAAGATTATCTCCATTTCCTAACTAAAATATTCACAATGCACCACGAAGGTCGAGATAGAGTACATCGAGAGTTATGGGAATAGTTCGACGAAGGTGCTAAATGGGGAGTTTCCACGTCAATTTACGTGAATAATTCCATAAATCTTGATTATTTGGAGTATAATTCACCCCGTAGTTGGTGCGATGGTGCAGTGGAACTGGGGCACAATGATGTGGCAAGTGCCATGTTGGAGCTCGTGTGATGTGGAAATGCCACATGGGTGCCACATGGCTAATACTTGTTGATGTGGAAAGGTGAATGAGGCCCAAAATTTAAAGAGGAATAAATTTAGATCTGAGTATTCTATTGAGGAAAAAAATAAATCGCTATAAATGTCTCGACGAATCGAACACAATGGTACAATCCAAAGTTAATTCCGTTAATTTTGGGGAAGAAAGAAGTTTTGCAAGCCCATTTCCATGATGAGATAATGGAGGTTGGGTTAATTAAAAGTAACACCTTCCATTCATCATGTTGGACCTCATGTTAGGTGGCAGTATCACGTGGTTGATCCTTGCTAATGTGGCAAGTTGAATGAGACCCAAATTTTAAATGGGAATAACTTTTGATATGGGTATTGGATTCAGGAAAATTTGATATATCCAGAAGTCTCTCGATGAGCTAAATGCAATGGTGTTGTCTAAACTTAATTTTTCTAACTTTCGGTAGGAAGAAATATTGTAACACCATTTCCATGATGAGTCAATGGAGGTTGGGTTAATTAAAAATAACACCTCCCATTCCACCAAGGTTAGTCCAAGGGGGTGGGAGGGAGCATTATAGATGGGTATCAGAGTGCCCAAGTTTAGCACTTGGACTGAATCTGCCTAGGAGGATAAACTATAGACCTTTGCTAAAAAGTGTAGAAATATCTAGTGATTTTTTTTTGTGTGTAATGTGTGATACATGTATCATATTGATGGTGAATTGTATACTAAATTGAAATATGGTGTTTCAGATAGCTTCACAACAATAAGATTATGAAATATTTTCCAAGGTGATAATGAGCATGTTTTATTTGTATTTTGGATTTACTAACAGTTAAGTGTGTATGAAATCACTTAAAAAGACATCAGGAAGTGGAGTAGCATGATGCTAGTAAATTCTAGCATTGTCAAGAAGAAGAGTTAGTTGGAAAGATAATAGAGGAAGCCTCCCCTAACTGGATGAACACTCTCAGAATTATAAGAGCTAAGATGAGAAGTTATAAGGATGAAAATGAAAGGATTTGTATGGCTTAAAAATAGAAAGAAGAAATAAATATAATTATATTGCAAAAAAAATCATGATTTTAAAGGTAGAGGCAACATGATCTAGGTGCCAACCACCTAGGAAAGGATAGAAGCAATTAAAGTCGATCAATACTTGTACAGATTAAATTGAATATTGATAACACATAAGGAAACATATCTGAGAAAATAAATAGGAAGGTGAACAAGGACACAATGGGGGGTGTAAATCCACTAAGTACTCTAGAAAGGAGGTCAAGAAGTCATGAGAATTTGTTTATTGTTGCAACTAAAGGATATTTCTAGCAGAGAAGGAAATGAAATGACTTCATATAAGAAGAATTTAAAAAGGAAAAACCCCCTATCTTTAACATAGAGGTGAATAATATTGAGTAACCAGAGGCATGGCTGCTAGGGATGAAGAATTATTTCAAGGTGCATGATTACTCTAAGAACATGAAGGAAAGAGTATCCATATTTAGCCTGAATTAGGAGTCTGATATATGGTAGGAATATTTGAGGAATGTAAAAGATATTAGAGAGAAAGATTTTTCTTTGAGTATATTAAGAGGTACTTCAGGGAAAAGTATCTATTTGAAGGATACTATGATAACAAGTCCAAGAAATTCTATGAGAACAAACTCAGCCAGTTGACAGTTGATGAATATACAACTAGATTTTTGGAGCTACTAAGATATGTACCTTACATTAAGAATGAGAAGACAAAGATTCAAAGATATCTCAGTGGACTACCTTAAGCATTCAAGGACAAAATAGAATTCAATGAGCCTAAAACATTGTAGGATTCCATCAGGAAAATGAAGTATTACCATGAGAAATCCAAGATTAAGCTTGAGTTCAGGGATGATTGGAAAATGAAGGGAAAATCAGTTTTAAAGGGAAAGGATTGAAGTCTGCGAGCATAAATGTGAATTTTTCCACTTCTGCTAAGGATGGGTATCAACAAAAAACACTACTAATAATAAAGACCAATTCACTACGCCTGTAGAAGCTGAAGCTAATATATTTATAGGAGCACCTATGTAGTTTTGGATGTGTGGTGAGAACCACTAGTAGAGAGATTGTCCTTAGTGACAATATAATGCTCCAAATATATTCAATGTTCAAGAAGAAGAAACAGTGAAAGATGTGGCTTATAGTGTACCATGATTTTACGTTGTGTTGGACAATAGGAATACCAATCACCAAGCCTTTGTGATAGATATGTAAGGTATGATTCATAACCATTCAGTTTCAATTCTAATAGACCCAGGTTCTAATTTTTGTTATGTTAGCCCCAATATTACAAAAAGGTGTGCATTGTAAAGCATAACCCATGACAAGTCATTGTTGGTCTAGTTGGCTATGAGGACTAAGAAATGAGTTGAACATTTGGTGAAATCATGCCCAATCATGATGCAGGGCACGCCCACAATTGAAAGTATAAACCTATTGGATTTGGGCTTGTATGACGTGCTATTCATGATATACTTGTTAGCGATCCACAAAAATAAGGTATAATGCTACTACAAGTCGATAGAGCTACTAAATGAGGAATGGGGGAGGAAAATATTGTAGGGGAAAATAAATCCTATGATAGTTAGGTAAATAATTGCACTACAACTCAAGAGGTGCAACAAGAAGGGGTGTAAATTGTTTTTTGTTCAAGTGACCAATGAATTGGATGGTGATAAAGAAAAAATGAAAGAATACCCAATATATAACAATTTAGTGATTTATTCCTCAAAGATATTCCAAGAAAGCTACCAAGAAGAGAAATTTACTTCTCAATTGAATTAATGCCAAGATCAGTGCCAGTGTCGAAAGCTCCATACCAAATGAGTACACCAGAATCGCTAGGGCTGAAACTAAAATTGAAAGAGATGTTGGAAAAAACATATTTCATTCCTAGTGTATCACCCTAGGGGGAATCTTTATTATTTGTAAATAATAAGTATGGAACATTGAGGTTGTGTATTAACTAGAGGCAGCTCAATAAGGCCACAATCAAGAACCAATATCCTCTATCAAGGATAGATTGTTTGTTTGACTAGTTGAGAAGAACTATGGTATTCTCAAACTCAAAATTGAGATCTAAGTACCATGAGGTGTGCATCAAATATTAATATATCCATTAAATGACACTTAGAACCAGGTATGTCCAATATGAATTTGTAGTTTGGTCATTTGGACTGACAAAAACCCCAATAACATTTATGTGTCTAATGAAAAATGTTTTAATTATGTATTTGGAAAAGTTTGTACTGGTTTTTTTTTATGACATATTGGTTTATTCAAGAACCTATGAGGAGCATGAAAAAAATTTAACAATAGTATTGCATTTGTTGAGAGAGAATAATCTTTATGCAAAACTCAACAAGTGTGAATTTTTCTAGTCACAAGTCTAGTATTTGGGATACATTGTATCAAAAGAAGGCATAACAGTGGATCTAGAAAATATAAAAGCCATCACAGATCGTCCTACTAAAAATTTGGTAGAAGTTAGATCCTTCATGGGATTGACCGAGTATTATCCAATATAAATTTTCAAATTTTCAAATATTGAGAATCCAATCACAACACTACAAAGAAAAGGAATTAAACTCCAATGGAAACCAAAATGTGAAGCCAAATTTGAGGAATTTAAATATTTTCTCACCAAAGCATTGATATTGAGGATAAAAGAGCCAAGGAAAGGTTATGTGGTGTGCACAGATGCTTGCTATAAAGTGCTCGATGGAGTCCTAATGCGAGGAGGACATGGTGTATGTTACGAGTTGAGAAATTTGAATGAGCACAAGCACTATATGTCACTCATGATCTCAAATTAGTATCTATTGTGCATGTGCTAAAAATGTGGAGACATTACCTCCTTGAAAGATATTTTATACTGATTTTAGATCATGGAGGGTTTAGGTATCTATTTTATCATCCCAAACTCATTCCAAGATAGGCAAGGTATCTAGACTTAATTAGTGAGTTTTATTTTGAAATAAAGTACATAAAATGAAAAGAGAAAAAGGCAGTTGATGCACTCAGAAAAATTCTACGTGTATCTTACATAGCATCTATAATTTCTTGTGAAGTTAACATCCAAGAGAATATTAAGGAGGTAGTACAACAACATGAAAATTACTAGCAAGTGGAAGAGTGCTTATAACATGATCTAAAAGGAATATTGAGAAAACATTACTCACTTACAAATGATGGTTTTCTAAAATTTAAAGGTGGTATGTACCTTGCATGGGTGACTTGAAGAAGCTCAGCTTGGACTAATTTCACAAGAGACAATATTACGGCCATCTGAGTTATGAAAATATGATAACATCCATGAAAAATACATGTTATTGGATAGGAATGAAAAAGGATGTGGCTGAACATATTTTTAGGATCCTAGCAATATTGTTACAACCAATTCCCATTCCTAAGTGGAAGTGGAGTGTAGGCACCTAGCAGGATTGTGACAACCAATCCTCATTCCTGAGTGGAAGTGGGAATTCATCTCAATGGAATTCATTACCAGAATACCAATGAAATTTAAGAATCATGTTGCCGTAATGGCGATGGTAAATAATTTGAGCAAGGTAGCTCATTTTGTAGCTATTAAATCCAATGATAAGGAAATCAATATTGCCCAAATTTTCATAAAGAAAATAGCTATATCGCACAATGTAACCAAGAAGATCATCTCAGATAGAGATGTTAAGTTCATTCCTAAGTTTTGGAAAGTGTTTTTTTTTTTTTGGTTTTGAGACAAAGTTAGCCTTTGGCATAGCGTATCACCCTCAGACAAATAGGGAAACTGAAAAAAAATTAACAAGGTTTAGGAATATATGCTAAGGATGTATGCCATGCATTAGCCAAAAAGGTGGGAAGAGTTTATAGCTTTGGTAGATTTTTCCTACGATAGTGGGTATAAGGAGTCTGATTAAAGATGAGTCCATTTGAGGCCCTTTATGGTAGAAAATACAACACACCTATCAACTGGAATGATCCAATGAATAAGGTATTTCTTGGGATTGATATGTTGAAATAAATGGAACAAGAATATATTGTTATCATGCAATAATTGAAGATATCACAAGATAGGTAGAAGATCTATGAATTCTAAGGAATTCCATGTGTAAGAGAATGTTTACCTCTACATCAAACTAAATAAGAGTTTATTGACAATTGAGTATTGGGAAAAGCTAGCACCCATATTTTGTGGACCATTTTAGATCATCGAAAGAGTGGGGCTAGTGAACTACAGATTGGCCTTGCAACCTATATTGAAGGCTAATTATATATTCCATATCTCTTTTCTCAAAAAGTATGAGCATGATGTTAAGCATGTTGTTGATTATTTTATGATACAAGTGGAATATAGGGGAGGATTCTAGCTAGAACCAATGTGCATTTTGGATTAAAGGAACATCATGCTCCAAAATTGAGTAATCGAGAAGATCAATGTGCAGTGGAGGAACTTTGGACGAAATTATGCCACTCGAAGAATGGCTGATAAAATGAGGATATCATAACCATTTTTGTTTTTTGGGTAAGAAAATGTAAAATAATTTAAGGAGATGTGTAAATAAATCTCAATATGAATTTTATTTTTGGTATAGTGCATAGTTGAATTATCTTTGGGTATAGAACATCGAGGAAAATTCTTCTCTAATGGGGTGGGCTCTGTAAAAACCCTTTTTTCACCCTTCATGTAAATATTATTATATTAATTGATCATGTAAGGTCATTTAAAATATAAATGATGACTAGACTAAGAAAAAGCATATGGATTCAAGGTTAGGAGGAAAATTTTCTTGGGAATGGCTTGGGGAAACAAAAAAACTTTGAATGATGAAATTTATCTCCACCTATAGCCCTATTTCTTAACCAAAAAAATTTTTACAAGCATTAAAATTGGTGTATGGGAACCTAAGACAATAGCAAGTTAGTCATGTGGGGCAAGGCACTAGTTAACATGCAAGAGGAAATCAGGGAAGGAATTAAGAGGAGAGGAGACACTCTCATGAAAAGAGTAACTTAGTAGAGACAATAAGAGAAGAACTAAAGAGTGGAAAATAACAAGCATAAAATTTATAGGAGTGCAAGAGAATATCACAACACAAATATTGTGCTGCAATGATATAGACTGTACATTAGCAGTGCATGGAAGCTCTGGAAGAAGCTCAATGTATGCTCAAGTTTTGGAGCTAGCTGAGGGACTTGGGATAGTAAAAATTGTGGCATTAATAAGGTAGAGTGATACTGGATTCAGAATTATTTCATAAAGAGTGGATACACTTGTTACTATTAGGACTTTTATTAGTTTTTTCACAAGTGGAGACCCTAGAGGTGGACTCTGGATTCCCGTGAAAGGTATTAGGTGGAGGCATAGCATACTCTCGATTCCAACTAGATTGTGGGTGTAATCACTATGGGATCTAGATTCCTATAGCTTAAAATAGGTGGGGACACCATGGGCTCTAGATTCTTGTAGTGAATTTTGGGTGGAGACACCATGTGCTATGGATTATTTCCGAATTGCAGGTGGAGGCACTGTGGGCTATGGATTCTCAGAAACTATTGTTTGGGTGGATACATAGTTTTCTTTGGATTCTTTTTAGATCACAAGTGGAGCAAGTGTTTATTATGGATTCTCATGTATTTTTATTGGTTGGTGTGAAATTCCCTTGACTGCTTCACTCCTCATGCTCTTAGTCTAACACTGGGGTGGTTAACTGCAAGAAAGTATAACAATGTAGTTGGCTGATGGTTGGGAGGAGAGTTAAAGTTCCTCTCTCATTTTCCAATATCTAGCTACTAATATAATTTTCTTACTTGTATTCGTGTACTTGTTGGTGAAATATGAATTATGAATAATGCTAGTGTATGACAATGGGTGTATCAACAATATGAATGATGAATAATGCTATTGCATAACAATGGGTGTATCAACACTATAAATGAGGATATGTATCCCTGTGCTAAAATGTGATAGTTGTGAATTATTCTTATGATTTTCAGGGACTTGTAGATCTGTATGATGTTGATATGCTCCCAAAAAACAACTTATTTATATGCTTATGTTTGATTGTTGATATGATAAGTGTACTATGGCTATGTCTGATTTCAATCATATGTTATGTGTGAATACCTTGAGTAGATTTTGTGTAAAGAATGTTGAAGGAATTTCTTCAATGTTGACAATATTTTTTTAATATATCCCAATGAACTATGGTGGTCTGTGTAAATCCTTGAGTTATATTCTATAATAGAAAAAGTCTTTTTTTCGTGGAGCTAACAAGATCTACTATCAAAATAATGCTTACAACATGTTGCGAGATTATTTGAACTTATATTGTGTATGATGGGCCATTGTATTTATTATATATATATATGATTTCATACTAATATCTTGCATCATATGTGTCAGGAATGGCTATGCAAGGTCTTGAATTCCTTAAGACTTCAATTCAAGGTTTGTAGAGATAGGCCTATAATCAAGCTGAGAAAGTCTTGATAATATACAAACTTAAAGAACTGTGAAGTTACGAAGGCATTGAGATGATGGGAAAATTCCCATTAATTAATAAATAAATTTATGACACACTTTTTCAAGGTAAGTAAAAGGTCCCGATGGAATTTTGTGTGATTGACAGAGGTGCAGAACAGGAGAAATGGTGTCACCTATTTCCAAAATTATTGTTGTGTTGTGAAGGCATGATGGTGACTTCATCTGAGTTGGGTGCATTTATGTTATTAATGAAGGACACACAATGAAACCCTCTCCATCATTGATTGAGAAAGAAATGCTTTGCATGGAGGTCCAAGAACCAGTGGGACCCTTAACTTAAGTTGAGGTGTTGGATGCGATGTGGGACATGATTAACATGTACTCATGACATGGTGAGGTTGTTAATTTGGAACACGGATAGTATAACACATGGCAGGAAGATATGACCCTTTAGAGGGCCAAGTGGTCTATTTTTGGGTGACATGTGAAACCATCGGGAATGCCACTTGGTAGGATGATGTCACCCTAACATCAACATGAATCAACAAGATGTATTGGAAATAGGTGACGTGGAGGTTATACTAATGTGGCACCTATGAGACACATGGAAGTGGTTGGAGATGCCACCTGACATAGAGTTCCATGCAGAATTTATGTGGTGATGCATGTGGTTGGAGGCCACATCACCATGGGACTTAGGAGTGTGCAAAAAGCTAGTGGTGCCTTTTTATAGCAAGTTGTGGAGTTGACAGAATTCAGGACGTAGATACAAGGCACGAGATGGATATTATCTATGTTACCTAGCGGAATTATTCATGATGTGTTTCAAAGGTTAGTACAAAGTATGTTGATAATTAGGGGCATGGTCCAAGGGAGGCGCTAGATGGGGAATTTCCACGTTAGTTAACATAAATAAGTTTGTCACAACACAATGATTTGGAGTAGAATTATCCTAGTGGTTGCCACAATGGTGTCGTGGTGTTGGGGCACCACGATGTGGTGGGTGCTATGTTGAACAACATGTGAGGTGGTAGTGCCACATGGGTGGCACATGGCTAATCCTTTCTAATGTGGCAATTTGAAGGCCTAAAATTTAAATGGGGATAACTATTGATTTGGTTATCAGATTTAGGAAAAAAATATATTTCTAGAAATCTATCAATGATTTGAATGTGATGGTATTGTCCAAAGTTAATTCTGCTAACTTTGGGGAAGGAAGAAATTTTGTAATACCTTTTCCATGAAGAGACAATGGAGGTTGGGTTAATTAAAATTAACATCTCCCATTCATATAGGATTAGTCTAAGGGGGTAGGAGAGAGTGTTAAACTAACTTTTCTCACTAGTTGGAATGGTCTTTAGACTGTAGGATTTTTAATCTATCTTAGCCTTCCTTTGCACAAGGTTCTTTGTGCTCTCTTTCCTTATCCAAACTTACATTATTACAAAAATAATTCCTTGCTCATCACTTTTCAACATATACTTATATTTATTAACCTATAAAATAAATCGATTCAATCAATACATATAGTATTTATGCCTTGCATATCCCTTTTATTTTTTCTAATAATTCTTATTTCAACAACTTTTCCAAATTTAGAAGCATTCTTTCACTTATCTCCTACCTTGAATTCTTCTTAGACTAGATTCTCATTTTGATCCACGATGAACACTACTAATATATTTTCTCTTCCATCACTACAATAATTTCAGATCCCTACAGTTATTTAAATAACTAGGCTTATCCTACTCGAATACCAATTATGGCATCAATACATCCACTGCCCTAGATCTACCATTTATTCATTCCAAATTTCTTAGTGCAATCCCAAAATTTATATTAAATTATAACCCCAAATATTTATTATATCCAAGATCTAGAAGAATGGCATTATAGTTATCTGCGTGGAGACTAAGAGGTTCGATATTTCCTTTTACATTGTGTGATTTGGAGATTTATATACTCTAGATTATTGTCACTTGTTAACATCCTAAATTACTTTAGCCCTAGATTTTTCGCTTCAACCCTGATGTATTTACATAATCCTAATACTCATCTAGAAATTTCAAAATGTGGGTCAATTGTATGAAACACACTTAGTCAAGGCCCAAATAGGGCTTGATTTGGATATATTTATGGCATGAACCTCAAATTCATGTTGCACGGTCCACGTTGAATACTCATGTTTTAGACATGTTTTCAAATTAGATCCAAGTGATTTTAATGCCTTCGCACTTACTAAGGCTTAGATTTCCTTTGACCTAGGTTCAATCACCCAATTTGGAACACCTTCTTAGCCTGATATTTTAGGAACATTCAATTATACAGTGAATTGATAGTTTGATCTATGAAAGTAAATAACAGAACATGAAAGGAAAATAAAAAACTATGAGCTCTATTGCCTCAAAATTAATCCAATTGGAAAATAGATAAATCTTTCCTATTGAAATGTTTTTAGAAAGCAAAGATTACACAGTCATTCTAAAACTAATACTAAGAAAGCACATAAACTTTAATCTATAAAAGCAAGTAAATCTCACACATTTTAGGCAATTGGTCTAAAAGTATGAGAGATGGTAAATTGAGGTGCTCCATATGCAAGAAAAACCAAGTCAAAATGAAGGAACATTCATGAGTAAGGTGCCACAATCTAAATTTGTATTCAAATCTTGAGCATAACTCCAATTTTACACATGATTTGATAGGAGAAAGCTTCCCCTATTTATAAAAAATATGAGAAGCTATCTCATTAATGAGAGTCCATGAATCTCTCCCTATATCTCTAGAGTTACAATCCAAATAGGAAATGATAAGGCACATGTCTTCTTAGAGTTACAATACAAATAGGAAATGAGATGCATATCCTTATGATCCCATGATCTTCTCCATCAAAATTCGAATTTTTCCTTAGGAGGCCACATAAGGGTCTTATGGAAGCTTCTTTTTTACCTACACATGGCAAAAAACTCATTCCACTTGTTAGGTATAAGTATGTGCATATTATTTTCTAATTTTTAACCACAAATTCACTTAAAAATACTAGGAATCAATAAAGTTTGGAAAAACATAAATGTAACCCAATAGTGGTAATGATAAGGTAAATGTAATGAAATGGAGGTGGAATGAAGGTGATAATATGGAAATATAAGTGAAAATGTAATGGAAGTAAATGACAATTTCAAGGCCCAACAGGAGGCTCATACAACCTCAAGTTCTCAACATTAACAACAAAGTAAATTTTAATGTATGGAGGAAAATCTAACGTCAAGGCATTTTCACCAATATTTTCCAAAATTATGAAAGGACCATAACAAATTGGTTTTAGTTTTTTACCTTCCCCTTGAAGCCTCTCTTTGCTAATGTGAAGCCAAATTTTGTCACCAACTTGGAACTTGTGATCCACACAATGCTTGTTGTGCCTTTCCTTGTACTTGTCGTGGCTCTTTTCAAGTTGATATTGAATTGTTTGATTTATCAATTGGATTTGTTCTATGAAATTTTTGGTTTTTTATATGTTGTTATGGCCATAAATATTAACATCCTTCCCAAAAATTAAATCCAATGGTGATCTAGGAAAGTATCCAAGACACACCTCAAATTGTGATGTTTGTGTAGAGGAGTTTTTTGCACGGTTGTAAGCATGTTGAATGTAGTGCAAGTTTTCATCCCACAAATTAGGATGCTTTTTGCAGCATCCTCGAAGAATATGTATGATTGTTCGATTAACCACCTTGGTTTGACCATCTATTTTTGGATGAAAGGTTCTACTCTTCTTCAACTTGGTATCCATCAAGTCCTACAAACTTGACCAAATATTCCCAACAAATTGAGAACCTCGATCACTAATAATGGATGTGGGAAAACCAAAATGAACCCAAAAATGTTGAAAGAATAAGTGAGCTTTTTTTTCAGTTGTGATTTAAGTTTTAAATGCTATTAAAATACACATATTGTTGAACTTATCTAGTGACTACATGAAAATAAACATGACCTCTTTTTGAAAATGGAATACCTTTTACAAAATCCATAGAAACACTCTCCCATGGACGTGAAGGCATAGGTAGTGGTGTGTACAATACTAACTTCCTATTTCTAGGCTTACTGATTGCACATAATGAACAACCTTTAATGAAACGTGACACACTTTCAAGCATACGAGGACAATAACAATACCCCTGAAGATGTGCCATTGTTATTCTTACATAAAATATCCAGCAATAAGAGAAGTGTGTGCTTCCCTTATGACATTCACTCTCTCCCCCTGTGGAATACAAATCTTTCCCAAATGATACAACAAGTTATTATGTACATGGTAATCCAATTCCTCTACTTGGTTTCCTTGACTCAAGCTTGCATAAACATCTTGAAAGTAATTATCACATGCATATTTATTAACATAACTTTCATATAAAACAAAATTATGCTTGAGTAAACTATTTTCACTAGCAATAGGCCTAGAAAGCATATCATCAACCTTGTTGTAAATACCTTTCTTATACCTGATGACCAAGTGCAATTTTTGTAGGAAACCCATCCATCGAAAGTGCCTTGATTGCTGCAACTTATTTTGTGATTGCAAGTATTGCAATGGTTGGTGGTCGGTGTGTATGATGGTTTCCTTTCCCATCAAGTAGTGTTTCCACTTTTTCACACTTTGAACCAACACATAAAGCTCCTTGTCATAAGTAGGATAGTTAATCACTACACCATTGAAAGTTTCTGAATGAAATGAAATGGGCTTACCATGTTGCATAAGGACTGTGCCCATGGCATAGTTTCTTGCATCAGTTTGAATCTTAAAGGGTTGTCTCAAGTCTAGTAATGCATGTACTGCGGCTAAACTAATCTTCTCTTTCAAAGAATGAAATGCTTTTTTCTGTTTGCCTCACCACTGGAAGACTTTTTTCACACTAGTAAATGCATGCAAAAGAGTTGCGATAGAAGAAAAGTTAGAAATAAAATTTCTCCAATATTGGGTTGCTCTGAAAAACCTTCATACCTCAGTGACTGTCTTGGGCATTGGCCAATTCATAATGACCTCAGCCTTAGAGGGGTCTATCATCAACTCACCTCCTCCAACAATATGCCCCAAATACACCAAATAAGTTTTACCAAACTCACATTTTGACATCTTCAAAAACCATTGTTCTTTCCTTAAGACATCAAGTACATTTCTTACATGCATGACATGTTCATCAAGTGATTTACTAAAAATTAATATATCATCTAAGTAGACGATGACAAACTCATCAAGAAATTTCCTTAAAACAACATTCACCACATGCATGAAGGTAGTAGGAGCATTACATAAACCAAAGGGCATAACAAGCCATTCAAACAAACCTTGCTTTGCTTTGAATGTTTTCTTCCAAATGTCACCTTCAAAAATTCTAATTTGATGGTAGCCACTCCTTAAGTCCAACTTAGTAAAATACTTTGCATATTTCAATTGATCAAGTAAATCATCTATTCTAGGAAGTGGATAATGGTTCTTTACCGTAATATTTTTCAATGCACGGAAATCTACACACATGTGCCATGTTCCATCCTTCTTTGGCACCAACATAATGGGTGATCCGCATGGAAAAGTACTTGGTCAGATGATCCCTTTGTCCAACAACTCTTGAATTTTATATTTGATTAAATCACTCTCCCTCACTGGCATCTATACATGTCAATGTTAGGAAGAGGAAAATCTTGTTGTAACCGTATTTCATGATGGATTCCCCTCTTTGGAGGTAACCCCTTTGGCTCCTGAAACATCTAATTATTTTTATTAACCACTTCAATCCAATCAGATTTCAAATTTGGATCACAACCTTGAAATGCTTCATAATCAACATCATTCTTTGGTTTAATCATAGGAATCACAAAATTATTTCTTGAATTCACTAGTATTTTCATTTTCCTTGCATTAACTAATGAAATATTTAGTTTCTTGCGATGAGCTCTCACAATATACTCCACACCATTTTTGAACTAGTGGTACTTGTTTTCATGGCGATAGAAGATGGATTTTCTATCATAGAGGTAAGAACTACCCAAAACAATTCCTGAAATATCAAATGGTAGAACATTTAATTCAACTTCGTCAATGAAGTTTGTTGTGATTGCAAACCAAAGAATACACTTTATTGTAACTTGTAAATTTGTGTTCTTGCATATCCAACCCAATGGATATGGTTTGTGATGAGGAATGGTTTCAAGATTAAGTTTCTTGACTAAGTATTCATATATCAAATTGGCTTGAGACCCACTATCAAATAGTGTGTCAATTTTTGTATGTTTTGAAATAACCCTCATATGGAATAATTCAATCCTTGTTTCTTCATTTGGAGTACTAGTGTGACAATTTGATGAAGTAGTGCTAGAAATGGATTCTTTTACTTTCACACCCATGGCTGTAATTTTAGTTTCATCACATGAGTCGGATCCCAAATCCTGTTGAGTAGTTGCAATTGATTTTTGTTTTCCCTTGTTGTTAAATTTCTTGGGCCTCATATATGGATGAAGTTTCCAATAGTGGTCTTCATTGTGACCTTCTTTGGAACAATGTTTGCATGTCATTTTATCTCCTTCCTTTTGAATGGATGCAATTTTATTTCCCTTTCCTTTGAAACCCTTTCCTTTCTCTCCACCCTTAAATGGCTTATTTTTACCCTCTTCTGGAATATTTTTCCCTCTTGCCTTAAGGTGAGTGGCTTGCACACAAACCTCATCTAGACTAGTGGGATTGAACTTAAGGATATTATGCCTTAGGTAGCTTTGTAAACCCCCTATATACTTCAGCAACGTGACTTTTGAATGCAAATCAACACCTAACATAAGAGATCTTTTTCTAAATTCTTGGGTGTAATATTGCACACTTTGACCTTTAAGTTGTTTAAAGTTCTGCCAATTCATGACGGATTTTTGCATATATGGTAGAGGGTAAAATTGTCTTTCAATTGTAGAAATGAAATTAGACCAAGAGAGTGAGATCTTACCATGTTTTTTAATCTCATCTTGTGTCTTGGCTTCCCACCATACTAGTGTTGCACCCTCCAGTCTCAAGGAAGCTAGATGAATTTGTGTATCATCATCTTGAAGGTTTGAATCCTACAATAGACCTCCAACCAATGAACCCAATTTTCAAGCTTCTCTGCATTCGCTTCACCATTATACATTGATAGCTCAAAATTAATATTATGTTTTAACAAGGGTTGTTTATCAATTCTTTTTGAGATAGGTTGATGAGTATGAGTAAGGGTTGTAGTAGTGGAAGAAGATGAAGATGAAGGTGAAGATTGTGGTGAGGATGATGGTGGAGTAGATGGTGGATTATCACCATTTCCATTACCTCCTCCTCCTGGAGAACCCTCTCCTCTTGGAGGCATGGAGCTTTCACTTTGCAACCTTGTGTTCATCTCTTCATAGAGGACCTTCACCATATCTATCATGTCAAAGAAAGCCTTCCTTAAATCCTTCTCATCCTCTGACATGTTATCATTTCCTCCTTCACGAGACATGCTTACTAAAGCTTCTCCTACAATAGGAGGTGAATCTTGTGGTGGATATTGTGGAAATTGTGCCCTCCTTCTCCTTACTCCAACTAGAGAACCTGCACCCACAAGTTCCCCTTCTCCTCTCTTGAGCTTCAACCTTGTAAGAATTTAAACACTTGAAAAACAAATTAAATCCTCCTTGCACAAGTAAACCTAGTGTTATGATACCAAATTGATTTGAATGGAAATATTAGTGTTTGTCGTGCTAAGATATAATTCAGAATTTAAAGAAAGTTCTTGAGGATGATGAGGTTAATTGCAAGTTTAACACGAGTTTTTATGTGAATTTCATGAGAAAATTAACATAAACAAAACATTGACCAAAAACATCTAATAGACATGAACATCACCATAAATAGTAAAACAATAGAACATGATGAAGGAGTTCACCCTACTTTGCTTACGTCTCCTAGGTCCATCTTCCAATGGCTTAACCCTCTTATATTGTGCTCAAAAGTGTGATTACATGTGTTTACAATGCTCAAACAGCTCTGAAACCTATTCCATCAGCTCCAAAATGCAAAAAAATGCATCTGTAGCCTCATTATGCATCGAATTTGGCCAAAAACTAACTTAGTTATGACTTCCCCAAGTTTCTACACTATTCGCTCCACATTTTCCCCAAAATCTGGCATCATCCTACAAATTCGCCTAGAATCTAGCTAACTGAGTGCCAATTTCACCAAAGACCAGGCAAAATTCTCGAAGCGCTTAAATGCCTAGTAACGCTTATAAATCGGATTTTAAACCATACACATTATGGTTTATAAATAAATATATATATATATATATATATATATATATATATATATATATATATATATATATATATAAACTGTCGTACAGTTAGCATAACCTTCGGCATTTATGTTAACTGTGGGCACATGTCGGCATCGACATAATTGTTTTGTGTTGGTGGTTATGGGTGTGGTTAACATCGTGGATTATGATCCAACATCCCATGATGTCACATGGTGGAGTTATGTTGTGGTTACGATTAAGGACAGGGACGCGGGGCTAGCCTCCTGCCTGTGTTCCCGCCTCCGACGGTGACTAGGGTTGGGGCTAGAACCCAGCCCCCAACCCCCAATGCATAATTCACATGACAAAAAAACCAAATGAAATTCATTGTATGGTAAGGAACACATGTGATGGTGTGACAGTAACACTTGGTGCTTGGTACTTGGAGGTCATAGGTCAGACCCCCAATGCCTCTGCTTGCCCTCCCACATAAATTTTGGTGGCCCTCTGGCTACCCTGTGGTGGCCCCTAGCTGGGCCACGTGGCAGCCCATGGTTTGCCACCATCCCAACCAAGGAAAACATGCCACGTCAACGCCTCCAACCACCAATACAAGGATTCAAAGTGTCATCACCTCATTCATTGGAGGAAAAATCACTTTGACTGGTCAAAATTCCACATGGGCTTGCCAAGTCAGCTGCATGGACTGTTGACTTAGTTGTCCTGCTTTAAAAAAAAAAAAAAAAAAAAACTTGTTTGACAAAGTGGATTGAATGCGTTTATGGGAGCATACGGTGTCGATTTTCCTCGAAAAGAGTTGCGCTGGATTCAAAACGACAATATCTACGTATTCGTTCAGGTTCCCCACCATTCTAACAACTTTTGATTTTGAACATAATATTGAGCACTTGATCATTGGGCATTTTCTACACTACCTCACTTCTAATTTTGGATTTTCTTCTCATTTCCAAGTTCTTATGCTTTATATCCCCTTCTCCATACATTGTATTAGTTAGGAGTTTACAAGTAGTTCTAGTACAAATTCATGAGCTCTTTAATATGTTAGCATTATGTTTTTTGAAAACTAAATCCCTCAGCTAGCAAGATTATTTATGTAACACCCTCTTCCCACATCTACCCAAGTAACTGGCCAACTAGGGTAAACATGTGACGAGAGGCTACTAGTATGAGATTCAACCTCCTAGATGACCTTAAGGAAGTGGAACTGATGGAAACACCAAAACCACACCTCATACTGCATCACTAACATCCCCAAGAGGTAACCCAACCTTTCAGGGCCATGTTCTTTGAGGGGGAACTGATTTTTATCCACTATAAGGCTGAGTCGCAGGCTTGTAAGGGCAATATAGCAACTATAGACCCTATATCCATGGGCTAGCATTGTCAAGGTAGCAAATAAGGCCCAAACAACGAATTTTCCGCTTGTAGCTATGGGATTTGTGCCACATTTTTAGCCCCTGAGACCAGGTCACTGCACAGAACTTACTGTAAATTTAGGAGAGGCTAATTAACATTAAAAAAAACATATGGAATCAATCACATCAACCATAACTCATCTGAGCCCAGCCAGCCATGATGGGAATTTCTTCAAACATGTCACAAACATATCTATAGGGATAAACAACATATTTAAACAAAGGGGTCTCATTCTTATCTGATAATGGCTAAGAAGCATTGCTCCCCTACATCATAATATATCATACAATCAATTTTACCATATATACATTGTGAATTCATTTACAAGTAAAAGCATGGAGAGAGCCATGCCTCATCATTGTCACAATACATGCTTATAGCCAACATAATACCAACAAAAATACCATGGATATATTAGCAATAGAATCCATATATATATATATATATATATATATATATATATATATATATATATATATATACTAGAGCATATACACATAAAATACCAAGGCAATGAACCTTTCATTAATGAGTGTAAAAACCAACCCGAAATGGGACTTCCACGTTCTACCTGACCATAGACATGGTTGAGCCAAATCTCACTTCAGCTAGTCACCCCCGTGCCATATTCCAAGCATGAATGTGGGACTTTATGAAACATATAAATCAACACCAAACAAGGGCTCGAGAGACCAAACCGTCTCATCCCAAAACTAGTGATTCCACCTCACGTTTGGACATCACTAACCATCACTGATTTTTCTCCATCCAAGTTGCTTCAGGGCTCCAGAGTGTTTGTTCCAACCAAGGCTACAAGAATAGTAACTCAACCCCATTTGTTCCCGGGCTCCAGAGCATTTTTCCAACCAAGGCTCTAGGACTAGTAACTCAACCCAACAACTGTCCACCAGGCTCCAAAACATTTTTCCAACCAAGGATCCAGGAACTCAGTAACTTAACCCAACAGCTAAAGGAACCATGAGAACCAACCAGAAAACAATCAATGGAAATAAACCCACAATCATCATGGCTATCCATGAAATGGAAAGGCTAGGAAAATCCACTGTCAATCCTGGTCATCCTCCATGCCCATGACAAACCATAATCAAGAAACCACATGCAATACCATGCATGCCAAAACTAGTGAGGAAATCATACATGTAACTCAGTACCTACACTCATAACCTGTTGTAGATGTTGATCCCGATGTCCTCTACGCTTCCATTCTCTTCCTTTCCTTTCTTGACCCGAATATCCAAATATGCACACTATCCAAGAGTGCTCCAAGAATACTCTATGTGCTCAAGAGTATAAGAGAGAGATACAATAATGAGAGATCCAAAACTAAATTGACCAAGCCTTCCCCACTAATCCTTAGAAGCTTTTTTATTAATGAGGCCTCTAATTTCTTCATTTTCCATTATTTTCCTTCAATTTCCTCCTCACATGCAACCTGTGACCTTTCACCTTCCTTTTCTCCTAATTTCCATTATTTTCATAAATAAAATTCCAATTAATGCCTCATTCTTTTTCCTTTTCCTTTGCCAATTTCCTGATCCATAATAACCTAAATGAACACCCACGAGGATGTTTTTCCCACCATCCAAGTTGGAATACGTGTCCCATCACTGTGGTCTTATATATTTTTACATGAATGTTTTTAGCAGGTCTATTACAGAACCCTCCGCCTTGGGGGAACACCATCCTCGGTGTTCAATGAAACCTACAAACTAGCAAACTACTAAAAAAAAAAATTACTTCATATGGAGCTTTATAACACAGCCTTTTGCAGTATTTACAATGAATAACCTGCTCGAAATCAAAACCCATCATGAAAATCATACTGTGTATTGGAGCTTTATAACAACCACATATACTCATGAAAATTTTCTTCAACCAGTAAATAACCATACTGTCTATGGAGCTTTATAAACCAACTCGATATAGTATTTACAATAATATACACATATACACATTTTCTCAACCAACAAATAGAAGGATACAATTCTCGTATTAGCAACAAGGGAAAATAGAGGCTCACACCTCCACGCTCAATGTAATACCAGGATTAACCCCCTTCCTGAGAAGCCCATAATTCACTGCCAAAGTCAAAGATGCAGTCAATGTCCCTTGCTACAATCTCGCACCACTTATCCTCTTAGTGAACAGTTACCGACTCATTATTCCAGGGCACACTCCCAATGTGAATCTGATCCCATATGGAAATGCTAATGACCAAAATAAATCCATCCTCGGCCTTCTCTTCTCTACTACACAGTCTTCGAGCAATCCAGTAATCCCCTTCCATGCAGTCACTCACCTTCCAAGTTCCATTGGCACCCCCATCTCGTAAATTCCACCCCTTGGCAAGGCTTCCTCGCAACAGAAGATATAAAACCAAGGCATATACCTACCTCAAAACCATCATACCGGTCATACCACGCTCATGGAAATTAATGGAAATTGTTGGGTACCAGTGTCCCACAATAGCCCTACTCCTGAAGTGCTTTACCAGCACACTATTACATGTTCCAATTCATTTTTCTAACACTGATAGTTCTTGCAATTAGTTTCAACCAACTGGGAATTTTTTTTCTTTCTGTACCAAGCACATAGCTTCCATTAGATTTAAAATAATTTGAAATAACTTCAAATCATACCTCATTCGTAGCTCATCAATAAGGTACACTTGCAATCTTTTTTACTTCCTGTCACACAAGTCAAACTACCTATTTGATCAAACCATCATGTATAAACATATAATATCCGGTTAGCTCAAAATACAACTATCATAGATCAAAATCATAAATCACATGCAATCATCATAAACCATAATCATAAATCACATGTAACCATCACAAGTCAGAATCACATATCACATGCATAATGGAACTGAAGTAAAATATCGATACTTATCCTTCATCAATCCTTACTTTTGCCTTTGTTCTTTCTATACACACACTGGATCGGTTGCCAAACCTAGAAAAAGCACCCAATGCCCTTGTTTCTCTTCACTCATGTACACATACACACAATATACAACACATACATCCACACCAGACATACAACACCACACAATACATACACCCACACCCGGCGTACAACAAAACACAATACATACACCTATACCTAGATTACAACACAATACATGCACAAACACATGCATCTGGCACACAACATAACACATACATATACATATACATATTCAAACACAAAGTATAACACAACGAATACACATGTCACGATACCATGGCTACACCATGCACATACATAGTATCTCATGCGTGCAACACAACATATATGACATGCACGCAATACCACATGTATACCAGTACCATATGCACAACATGTACACAGTACCATTTGTACACAACACTACCTGCACAACATGTGCACAACATCACATGTATAGGGCACCATTTGCACAATGCGTATACACAACGCCAAATGTACACTGCACCACCTATAACATGTGTACACAACACCACATGCACGACATGTACTCGACACTACATGTACACAACACTACATGCACGACATGTACACGGCACCACCTGCACACAACACTACATGTACAACATGTACATAGCACCACATGCACACAACACCACTGTACAGAGCACCATATGTACATCACACACACAACACCATATGTACATAGCACTGCATATTCAACATGTACATAGCACCATACATACACAACACTGCATATCCAACATGCACACAACACCATATGCACACCACACTGCATATCCAACATGTACATAGCACCATCTATACCTGGCACTGCATTTGCTACATCATATATACACCAGGCATACAACATCATATGTACACAATACTGCATATGCAACATTACACATCACCATAGGTAGAATTACTGAATATACAACATGCACAACATATACACAACAATATCACTGCACATCCGTAGAATACACATTGACCCCACAAGCAACCTTGCTTCTAGTGTCTTTCCACTATCCATGCTTATTATAGCATGTCACACATGATACTAATTTCACTTCACTTATGTATCCCTCGGCTTTACCTGTCCATACATAAACATAGGCATAATACAATCATATAACATTAAATCATATCCACATGATACTAACCTCATAGATCTGTCAAGGCTACTATGCCACTTGATTCCTCACAAGACCAAGAACCTCTTCATGCCATTCACCTGCATAAGCAATAATTCCTCCACAAGAATGATCCTTGAGAATTATGTCATACAATGACATAGATACATACATAAATACATATATATAATAATTAGCATAAAAAAATCATGATCCTGTCAGAAAATGTCATATATACATACATATATACATATAATCCATCAAAACAAACCATCAAGATCCATGACGATCCTGTCAATCAATGACATACATACAGTCATACATATATACATATATACATATATAACATCAACATAAAGCAATCATGATCTCATCACATAGAGACATACATGCATGCATATATACACATATAAACATCATCATAATTATGATCACAAAATTATTACCAGATATCATAAGGTCAAAGTTAAGAGAACTTCCTTTATCCATGCACAATGTGAACAATATTGAGAACAACAGTTCCCAAAATAGCCAAGGCATTTGATATCTCAGATCCATTCACTTTACCTTCATGTCACCTTTCTAATGACTATCCTGCCACCATCCATTTACCTCAATGGACCCAAATAGTCCAACCAATTGTCATAATCTTACCATCTGTTGCGCTTACTCATGCACTAAGCTTCATTCATGTCTTGCATTACTTGTTGGGTACCACAGAGCTCTCCCTGAGCTCCATTAACTTTCCTCTTTCCCAAAAAAATTCCAAGACTCTCAAACAAAAGGCATTCACAAAAACAAACAAGAATAAGACCATTAGAACCAAAATCAATAGGACACTGCAACAAAATGGCATAGCTATGCACCAGACACAATCAATACAGCAAATCAGGTGCCAACAAATCAAAAGGCAGAAAGCACAAGATTTTACAAAAAACACCATGACTCAATCCCCATGGTTCCCAATACTTCCAAGGAAATATCAACCCAAGCCTTCTTCAAGATTTCATGGCATTCTCTTTCCATGCAATCTCCTGCATCATACTTCCATAACCACACAACTGTCAATGCATAAATAAATATACCAATATACTTGTTATCTTACCTTTTTGTGCCAAGCACACTGACATGTAATTGAACACACATGTCATACATATGTATCAACATCAAGACAACATATATATCAATTCGAAATCAAATTTTACCAAGTTTAACAACTATGTCATAATCCATAGGTCAACTCACATTCATCGACCTTAATACATAATGCTACAACTGTCACGTCCTTACACTCGGGTACATACCATCCATCCCAACACATGTGTGTTAGTACAACAATCTTAAAACAAGACCATTTTGTCATGCAATCTTACAGACACATTCATGGAAAATTTTAGGGGCTAATATTCGCAGGAGGGCTAATTTTCAATTATTTTTACAAAAAAAAGATTTGCCAATTTCCATTTTTCTTAAAAATGATTCGCCCAAATTTTAAAATATAAAATTATTTTATGTTAAAAATATCCAACATCATATAGAGAGCATATATAAAATCATTATAAATTTCAAGAATTTTACAAATACATCAATAAACATTTTATAGTTCGCATATTAGGTACTAGTGAGATTCGCCAATTTTTTAAACTTCAAAATCATTTTCCATCCTTAAAATTTCCCCTGGACACATTTACTCATATCATGTAATTAATCAAACATTCAAAGAACTTGCAAACATACCATGCCAAATAAATAAACTAGATGATGTAATAGACACCAAATAACTCAGACACAACATAGATGACATAATCAAACAATTAAGCAACAAGTGCACGACATAATCAAACTAATACCTTGATGTATCTTAGGGGAGGCTATCTTATCTTCCGCAATCAATCTAGATTAGCACAATATAAATTCATGACACATCAACTCAATGTAAATAAGGTCATGATATCCATAATAGTAACTAGCTAACAAGTTAGCATCATAGACTCATAAACAAATGTCATTCATGCATAACAATCACATATGCACAGTTAGTCTAGATTAATGCAACACACTATCATAATTAGGTCAAATCATAACTGAATTTCATAACCCTAACCAGTTGCATGGGCCAGTCCAATTTTAGCATAATACATATAACATCAAAACTTAATGCGGTAACCCTAATCATCAAGTTAACTAACACATACTCATCAACAACATATAACATAATCATAGAGCTAACTACAAGTTACCAAATAACATGTTCATCAATGACACATATGATAATCATCAAGTTAACCAATCATAAACAACAAGTTAACCATGTAACATAATCATCAAAAAAATATAACATAATGATCATGTTAATATCATGCCTAACTAACCAACACATGTGCATAATAACACTAGTTAACTAACATCTGTCATGTATGTAACCATAACATCAATAGAATTAAAGGCATGCACATAACCATAATGCATATGACTACGCTAATAAACTAGCATTTATCACACATGTAACCAAAATAAAAATAGAATGACAAACATATAATTAACCCTAATATTTACAACAATCATGAATCACATACATGCATGCTTGTATGATGATCTTATCTTACCCCAAAATCCATTGTTGCAACTTCACTTTACTGATATGCATCTCCTACTCTATCTCAACCAACACATTAGCATCATAACATACCAATATAATCATGATGACCTAATTGCATACAATGACCTTAAGCACAACAACCTCAATCAAACCAATGAAAACTTGATCACATGCACCCACTTGAAATGTATAATCAATCATGAAAGACCAATGCATGTCCCACATATAGCATCACATAAGCAAGCATACATTGACAACACCCAAGCATGACCAATATGTGACCTAGCATAAAAAAGAAATGTATACACAACCTGTAGCAACATGTAAGAAAATATACACAGTCAATACATAAGCATGAGAAACACATAACCATTCATACAATCATGAAAACATGTTGACAACAACATCATCAACCCTTCCATGGTGAAACCACTACATCCATGGACAACACAACACGGATGCAACAAGCACATATAGACTACAAGTATACTACACATCCATGCAACTACCATAAACGCATGATCCACACACCGCCCATCTAGTCTAAGGGTTGAACCATGCTCTGATACCACTTTGTAGTATCAGATATCGCACAAGGATAAAAAAACCTAACCACCACCATCATGCATATACAAGCACATAGAACATCAGCATGAGGAATATATGTGAAATTGACATGTATGCACGACAAACACACAAAGCCCAAGGAGAGAAAAACCATGTTGTAATGCCATTCTCTAATACCCTCTTCCCACGTCTATGCAAGTAACTAGCCAACCGAGGTAAACATGTGATGAGAGGCTACTAATATGAGATTCAACCTCCTAGATGACCTTAAGGAAGTGGAACCAATGGAAATACTAAAAGCACACCTTACACTGCATTACTGACATCCCCAGGAGGTAACCCAACCTTCCAGGGCCCTGTTCTCTAAGGGTGGACTAATTTTTAGCCACTCTGAGGCTGATTAGTGGGCTTTTAAGAGAGCAGTAGTAGCTATAGACCCTATATAAATGGGCTAGCCTTTTCAAGGTATCGGTTAAGGCCCAAACAATGAATTTTCCGCTTGTAGCTACGAGATCTGTGCCACATTTTCAACCCCTGAGCCCAGGTCACTACCCATAACTTCCTGTAACTTCAGGAGAGGGTAACTAACATTAACACAAACATATGGAAGTAATCCCATCAACCAGAACTCATCCAACCCCTCCAAACCATGATATGAATTTTATCAAACATGTCATAAACATAACATCTACAAGCATAAACAACAGATTTAAACAAAGGGGTCTATTTCTTATCTGAGTATGGCTAAGAAGCATTGCTCCCCTACATCATAAGATATCATACAATAAATTTTACCATAGATACATTGTGAATTCATTTACAAGCAAAAACATGGAGAAATCCATACCTCATCACTATCACAATACATGCTTTAACCAATATAATACCAACAAAAATACCATGGATATATTAGCAAAAAAATACATATATATACCAGTGCATATACACATCAAATACCAAGGTAATTAACCTTTCATTAATGAGTGTAAAAACCAACCCGGAATGGGACTTCCACGTTCCACCTGACCATAGACATGGTTGAGCCAAATCTCACTTCAGTCAGTCACCCCCGTGCCATATTCCAAGCATGAATGTGGGAATTTATCAAACACATCAATAAACACCAAACCAATTTTCTAGAGACCAAACCATCTCAACCCCAAACCATTGATTCCACCTAACTGTCGGACATCCCTAACCATCACAGATTTCTCTCCATCAAAGCTGCTACAGGGCTCTATAGTGTTTTTTCTAGCCAAGGTTCCAGGAATATTAACTCAACCATAGTTGTTCCCAGGCTCTAGAGCATTTTTCCAACCAAGGCTCCAGGACCAATAAATCAACCCACCTAGGGCTCCAAAGGGTTTTTCCAATCAGGGCTCCAAGACTAGTAACTCAACCCAATAGATGTCCATCGAGCTCTAAAGAATTTGTCCAAACAAGGCTCCAGGAATTAATGAATCAACCCAACAACTAAAGGAACCATGATAACCAACCAGAAAACAATCAATGGAAATAAACCCACAATCAACATCACTATCTAGGAAATGGAAAGGCTAGGAAAATCCACTTTCAATCCCATCCATCCTCCATGCCCATGACAGATCATAATCAAGAAACCACATGCAATACCATGCATGCCAAAACTAGTGAGGAAATAATACATGCAACTCGGTACCTACACTCAGAACTTGTTGTAGAAGTTGGTTTCGATGTCCTCTGTGCTTTCTTGCTCTTTCTTTGCTTTCTTGACCCAAATATCCAAATATGCCACACTCTCCAAGCGTGCTCCAAGAATACTCTAAGTGATGAATAGTATGAGAGAGAGAGAGAATAATGAGATCTCCAAAATTGAACTAACCAAGCCTTCCCCACTGATCCTCATAAGCCTTTTTATTAATGAGGTCTCTAATTTCTTCATTTTTCATTATTTTCCTTCAATTTCCTCCTCACATGTAACTTGTGACCTTTCACCTTCCTTTTCTCCTAATTTCCATTATTTTCATAAATAAAATGCCAATTTATGCCTCATGCTTTTGCCTTTGCCTTTGTTAATTTCCTTAGCCATAATAACCAAAATGAACACCCACTAGGATGTTTTTACCACCATTCAGCTTGGAATACATGTCCCATCACCGTGGTCTTATATATTTTTACATGAATGTTTTTACCAGAGTTGTTAAAATTTATTTACACTTAAATTATGTATTCTATTATCATTTTTAAGAAGGAATTTTTTTTTTTCCTTGAACAGTGCATCTGGCATTATTTGCAGCGCGAATATATAACACACCTAATGCAATAACCTTTTGGAAATGAGGGTTCTTCAGACATGTAGGGTTTTAATTGAAAAGTGTTATTCTTCTACTGTATTGAATTGATGTTCTTCTTTCTGGACCATAATACTTATTATGGATAGTATAAATATATCCTTTTTCAGTTATTTATCCAGATAAGATACATGTTGCCCAGATGGATTTTTTTTTCCTCTTTAAATTTCTTCATATATAGCACACAAAATGCCATTCTTAGTTTAATAGTTGAAATAGAGTTACAGTGTTGGAAGGGATATAGGCTGCCAGTTTTATATTGACCATCTCGAAACCAAACCAGCCATGAATCTTTCATTTATAGATGTATTTACTTGGTTTGGTTCATGTCCTTAGACAAATCTATGTTCATAAATTTTACATTTATTTTTAAATGAAAACCTTATTGTTGCAAAAGAATTGTGTATCCATTAAATTATAGTGTTATGTCTTCAAAGATTCAATGTTGTTTCTCTATTGTTCAAAAGAAAGAGGGAATATTTTCTATGAGTTAATTTATATGTCTAAGTTTTACTTTTATTTACTAATTATTACAACAGGTCTTTTTCTCTCTGGGACCTGTCCCGACCCAGTGGCTAATATTATACTTGGACTATTCTAGATGTGAGCCCCAACTCACAGTTTCGAACTAACCTGCCTATATATATAACTATTGTTAATTTTTGAAATTTAACCATTTGACATTCCTATATTTTACCGTGTCGTTCTTTTTATTGTTTAGTAAGAATTTTTTTTATATTTCGCTTATGTTCTTTATATGCAATCTCCCGATTCCCTATATTATTTACCGACATCATCCACCGTTCTTCCTCTTCAATCATTTATAAGCTTCAAGATCCCTCATGCCTTTAGGGAAAATTATACAATTAGAAGAACAAAACAAATAGTGTACAAGACCATTACCCTTCTAATTCTTAGCATCTATTAACTACATTTTCTAACAATTTATTATAGGGTTTTCATCTACTCATGTTATATCAGTCTTTATTTACAATGAAATATTTCCATATCAGTCACACTACACACTATTTACAAAAAACTATATAAGTTATGGAAGAATTGAGGCTTCCCTGTTAATCAAGTTCCTCTGGGAATTAAACTGGGTAAAGACCTCTCCACCCAACCAATGAGAATGACAATTACATATAGTTTTCCCCCCAAGCCTTTGAATTCCATAATAGTAGATAGATAGTGACCTAAAAAGATTTGTTCTCTGACATCAAGACTACCCAATCCAACCAAGAACCTTTCACACTCACAAGTATTTCTCAGGATTTCCACTCGCTCTCAGTCCAACTCAATAAATATCCCGACTGGTAGCATCCTTCCCACCTTAAAAATTTCATGTTCAAGGTTTCTGCACTTTACTTCTTCTCTCTTTGGATTTTCTCCTCCTGTATTTTTTGTCTTCTTTTCCCACTGAGATGTGTTATCTCCCGGGAGAGAGAGGAAGTAATTATCTCTAACTCTCTGGTAATTGAAAATTTCATCTAGGTTCTTTTTCCGTGAATTGGAAGACTTGTCATAATTTTTTTTAATGAATTAAAATGAAACTTTTAAACATTAAAGTTTCTCACTAGGCTTCCACATAGCTCGTGATTTACCAAATATTTGAGGTAAAAGTAAGTTAAATATTTACTTTTCACCGAGGGGTGTTACATCTCCCCCCACCTTGAGTGAAACACCATACTCCTTGTTTCATGACCTTCAAAATCGCTGAAATATGCCTCACACAAAATATTTATTTCCATCTTCCCAGGTAGCCTCTCCTAGATGAAGTACCTTGGGTAAACGCGTGTTTTTGTAGCATAATTTTCTCTTATCAAGAAGGTGCAGAGGTTCGACTAGGATTACTTCACCGAGTTTGACCTACATTCACAATCATTATCATCACTAGTTTCCATCAATAATTATTTAACAATGTATATATATTGTCTGAGGTCTCAATCTTAATTACAAAAACTTTCATTTGTTATTCATATACCCAGAAAAAGTCATCAACTTGCATCACAACCCAACAAGGGTCAATAACTTGCACTCAATAAAATTTAGTAGCATCATTCTAAGCTCATCATTGTAAATTCTTTTACTTACCCAAAGGTTATGCCAATTGACAAAGACCCAACCACGTGGTTCCACTATAAGTTTCTGACCACAAGGGTATCAATTTTGTCTGCATTATTTTTTAAATGGTAATGATATCTTCATTTATATAAACTATCCAACAAGGATTCAAATGATGATTTCTCAGTTTTTTGTTGTCAAAGACAAGAAGGAACTGAAACTAAAGTAGCTCGACCCACTATTTGGAAGTAAAAATGACTTCAATTGCAACAAATAAAAATTTAGAACTTTGATTTGGGCATTTATAAGTGGGTAGACAAGTTATAAAAATCCTCTTTTTGAACCCGAGAGAAAATCTATGAGCGTTCCAAACCAAACTCGATTTGTAAAAAGGAGTAAGTTCTTTCAATCCCCATTGAATTATGCCATTGAGGGTTTTGATTGTCCATTTTTATCTGCTCTGGAAGGTTGAAAGGGGAATGTTGGGATTTTATCTTCTTCTTTTTTATGTGGTGAGGCTTGCTTTTTTTCTTTCATTTTTTCTATGAGAGGTTGAAAAGGGAATGTCAGAGGTTTATCTGCTTTTATGTGGTGAAAATAGTTCGATTCATGTTTCTTAATGTTTTTATGTTCCTACCATTATATTTCTAATTGAAGTGAATATTAGTCGAATTAATAGATCAAATCTGTGAACTTATAAATTTTCGTCTTCTTGCTAAAATAATTTTCTAAGTGTAAATATAGAATTTATTGAGGTTTCTATCATGTTATGCTCTGATATGATTATTCTTGAAGAATTGTGCAAACCATGTTATGCTCTGAGATGATTATTCTTGAAGAATTGTGCATTTGTATATTTTGTTTTTCATTTTTAACAAAATTGAGCACCTAGTCTTTGGAACAACAATGAATCCAAATGCTCAAAAATAGAAAATTAGAAAAAAATTGATTTGGACATTTATAAGGGTGTCGTCTATGAGGTTGAGGAGTTGCTCAGATAGTGAAAAGTGGTTTCTAGTTAAAAAAAAATCAAAAAATATCACAGTAGCAGTGTTTGAATTATGTTTTTGATTATGAAAATGTGTTGAACACCACCATCAAAAACCTCTAGGGCACCTAAAATCTTGAAGTTTCATAGTTGTAACCTAGATTTTAAAAAAAATTATCCCCAAATTTTATCAAAAATCTTATCGGAATTGAAATTTGCAAGATGGTTAGACTACGACATTTATAAGTAGGTAGACAAGTTATAAACAACCTCTTTCTAGGTCTGAGAGAAACTCTACGAGGGTTCTGAACCAAACTCAATTTGTAAAAATGAGTAAGTTCTCTCAATCTCCATTGCATTCTATTGTTGAAGGTTTTGATTATCTATTTTTATCTGTTCTGAGAGGTTGAAAGGGGAATGTTGGGGTTTTATCTATTTTCATCTAGAGAGGTTTTGATTTCTTCTTTTGGTTTTTCTATAAGAAGTTGAAAGGGGAGTCTCGAGGATGAAACTAGTTCGATTGATGTTTTTTTATGGGTCTTTTTTGTTCCTTCCACTATGTTTATAATTGAAATGAATATTAACTTAATAAACAGATCAAATCAATAAACTTGAAAGTTTATATCTTCTTACTAAAATAATTTCAATAAACTTAGAAATTTATATCTTCTTCCTAAAACAATTTTATCTTTAGATGTAAATATAAATTTCTTGAGATTCCTATCATGTTATGCTCTAGGATGATTATTCTTGCTAAATTTTACATTTGTATTTTATATTTTTCCTTTTTAGCGCATTTTAGCTTTGTATAGGATGCAAAAATAAAATGTTTTGATTCTTTCTTTCACTCTGGCTAAAATGCCAAACCCTAAGGCTTACTTCACCCGCTAGAAGAATTGTGATGGAGCTTTTTGTTGACGCTACGCCTAAGACACCAAAAAACTTCTGAACACTCCGCACCTAAATCCTCTGCACTGCAAGGGATACAATGGATCCTCGTTAAACATAAATTGAATTTAAATTATTCAATGGATACATAAGCTTATACTTTAGAAGGAATGAATCTACAACGTTTAACATTGTGAATTGAACTCAAGTATATCATGTTCTTTCTTAATTTTATTAAGAAATTTATAGACATAAGTGAACTCAAATTATTTAAAATAGAGATGAGTTAAAATAATAGTCAATTTATTGTTATTGGTTTTGGGCTCCAGATAACCCACGGTAAATTGGGAACATAATATTTATAAATATAGTGAACTAAAATTATTTAGTGGATATGAGTTAAAATAATAGTAAATTTATTGTTAGTGGTTTTTGAGCTTTAAATATTGTATGATAAATTGGGGTTAAAATGGATTTAAGTTGGTAATAATAATAATAATAATAATATAAAATAAAGTTATAATTGTGTTAAGAAGTCAATTTAGTATGGAAGAGATGTTATAATGTCTTGTTATGTTATGTAATGTAAACATTTTGACTAGGTTAAATTACATAAGAATAAAAATAATATTAGTATGTATATATATAGCCTAGATATATCTTAACTCCACATCTATTATGTGCTGAGGGGATCAAATATCTAGAAATACACATCTTTCTTCATGTTTTGCACTCACAAAAGAGGTTTTCACCTTGAGAGATTTAATCCCTTTGAGTACTTAATAAATCTATACGGTTTCACTAGTTAATAGTAATAATAATAATAATATAAAGTTACAATTTAGTTAAGATTTATGATTTTTTTAAATCATGGAAATATGATATGTATCATGAGGTAAGTATTTTGATGCCTAACCACATTTACCAACTATTTAATTATGTGTTGGAACAAGTGTTGCATGACAACATAGTCCTTGTCATTCAAGTGAAAAATATGTTTTTTTTTTTTAAATTGCAAATCTATATATAAAGTGGAAAAATTAATTGCCTACTAAAGGATAAGGACTTGCATAAATTTTACTGGGTAGTAACCACTAGTATTGCTGGTCAGCTCTTTAGAAAATAATCTTCTCTCTATAAATTTGACCTAAGTCCTTCTTTCATTTCTTCATTCATTCGTCCTAAAGATGGATCTCCATGGAGATTCGAAACGTCGACATATATTCTCTGACACTGTGGAAAATCTGGTCATCAATTTTTCCCGTGTGTCGAGGACATATATTCTCTGACACTGTGGAAAATCCGAATTCTTCTTCATCAATTGATAACCACAGAAGCTTGAAAACCAGAACCACTAGTAAATTTGCACATTTAGTTTTTTACTCCTACTAATTAAAATATAATAAAAATCAAACTGCAAATAATTTGTTAAATTCTTTGTTAGAAAAAAAAATTAATAAATATATAGTTGTAATAGCTTTAAAATTTTCTATTATATATTTTCTATTAAATAACATATATCAAAATATATATATATATATATATATATATATATATAATTTATTTTTTAATAAGTATTCTTAAAATAACGAAAAATTCTTCAATTTTCTCCAAACCCCAAAACTTGAAAACATAAATAAATAAAAATATTTATCGTATAAAAATGAGAAAGTTACAAAAATTAAATAAAATTGTATCAGGACAGTGGTCTTTCATGGAAAAAAATTAAGTGAAGTAATGTACTCATAATTATGAGCTCCATGAGTACAATTTAGTTGAATAATAATTACTATTATAATGACAACATAATTAAATTTTTCTTAAGAAAAACAAAGACAACATTGTTATGGTTTTCGGGAATGGGATGGTATCGGAGGGTTTTGTTTTTGTGCCTCTTTAAATTGCGGCCTATCCTTCCTTTCACATTGGGGTAGAGAGATCTCTCTGAACACATTGGTAGCATGTGTTTTTGAGAGGGGAATTAGGTTCTAATCGGAGGATACTAGGGAGGAAGAGTCAAGATAGCTATAATTAATTAGTAAATCGATAATTTTATTTCCATACCACAACACATGAGAAGGGATAATTACTGGGATCTTGATAATTAACTCATGGGTGTAGATGAGGAGCAATTCCAAGCACCAACATTATTACTAATAATTTAAATTAAAGTTACAATTTACTTAATTTTTATGATTTTTTCAATTTTAGCAAAGTAAGATGTATCATAAATTAAGTGTTTGATATTTATCATAGATTGATGCTTATTTGTGCTTACCATCCATTTAATTTATATCCTTATGCCAGTGATATGTATTGGATGGAAGTGTTCCTAACAATCCACCCACTAGTGAGACTCTTAATTAAGATCTACCCACCAATGGAATTGGATGGAAGTGTTCTTAACAATCCACCCACTAGTGGAATTCTCAATTACATCTACCCACCACCCACTAGTGGGACACTCAATTACATCTACCCACCAGTGGAATGATCCACTAGTTAGTGGGATGCTCAATTGAACACCCATTGGGATAGCTTAATTCCCTAAAATTAGCTTCCATCCTTAACTTCACCCCCTAAGGTTTGATTCTAACACTTGGTAGGGACTACATCTCACTCAAACCAACTAGTCTACACCTCATGGGTCTATATAAGTAATATTATTCTGAACCAATATAGATCCATCTTAACTCAAAATAGTCAAGAAAAAATAAATTTGTCCAAATACAAACTTTTGTCTCAAATTTTACACTCAAAAAATAATTTACATTGAAAGAAATTTGACCTCTTAATATTTGATAAATCTAAAATTAAGATAAATCTATACTAATAAATTTTTCATTTAAAATAATCATTATTATTATTTTTAAATAATAATAATATTTAACTAAAAAAAACCTTTTACATATTTTTTTATTTAACTCTTTTTTTTCTATTTTTTTTTAATATTTATCCAACTTAGCCTCCATTTCTGCTTTTAAACCATCTATTTCATCTTCAATTTCTCTTCGTAAGATCGAAACTTGTTGCACTTGGTACCGTAATTTTGATATCTCATACTGCAACTCTTCCTCTTCATGCGTCATAGTATAGCTTTTTAAGGGATTAATGGGTATGGAATTATTTTTTGGAGGCATTATAGAACCAATTACTGACAAAAATTCTTTAATCTGCCCTTGGAATCAATTCAAATTGATTCTTCAAAGAAGACTTATGCAATTTGGAAAGAAAAATATACACACCTTTTTCTTTCTTTTGAGAAGCTTGATATTGGAATTGGATTATCTCTGTGATTGCGACTCTTAAATATCTAAAATTCAGCAATGACATAGCCCTCTGAATTTTCTTTCAAAGGCCATAGGTCTGACCTGATTTGGATTCTCCAAGACAAAGTTGTGTCCAATCTCCCACAATGACCTAATTATGGACTGGTTCAGTAGAGAAAACTTGTACGACTTGCCACGTGTCACTGTTTTGTCCTTTGTCTCTGAAATTGATAGCCAAGAAACTACATTCTGTGTAATTGCTACCAATTTTTACGGCACTCAAATCCGATTCCCAGAGAGAGAGAGTTATTGAACTTTTCCCACGATCACCGCTTTGAGATGAAATTCAGGAGCCTGAAAAAATACCTAACTTCCACAGATGATATCTCTGCAAATATTGCGAACCAAGCTCTGAAATTTTTAGACAATCATCCTCAGGATTTCGGCTTCGCACCCTAAAAATTTCAGCTTCTGAAACTTCGTAGAAAAATTTTTATAGAGAAAATGCCACGATGACCTATTTGGAGCAGCGAAACCCTAGAATCCAAACCTTTGATACCAAATGTTGTGTAACCAGCTCCAAAAAGAGAAGAAAAGAGATATCAACGCCTTAGAAATGAGCCACTTCGAGGGGGAAACCTCCAATACATTACATAAATGAACAATTCTTGGATGATATAAATGAACAAAACCTCCTTCTATATATAGGAGTCCATGGGGCCACAATATAATCCTAGTGGGGCCATAATGTAATCCTAGCCGACCTAACAATAATAATGTGAGGGCAAAATAATAACAATATGGGGGTTACAGGGGTACAATAATAAAAATAAGGGGGGATACACTAACATAATAAGGGGATACACTATTAATATAGGGACTTAACAAATTTCGAGTTGAGGGTCAAAGGATAGGCATGTAGAGTGATTCTATTATTAACAGTGTCTAGTTGTAGTTTTAGAACTAGTGTGGTGTGTGTGTGATCAATTAACTCACATTAATTGAGTTAAAATCAACTTAACTAGTTCTAACTAATTGATGAGCTAGTGGAAGATCAAGTGAATTAAATTAGATTTGATTCACAAGTAGTGATCTACCACGTAACTGATGATTCACTATTAATGGTTGCATGCATGTCAATTCTGATGGAGACCCAGTTGAGACAAAGGTTAAAGACAAGTAAACTATCAGTTGTATTTTTGGCAAACTACCCAGGTGCAGTTATAAAATAAGAGGAAGGCTCCACAGGGATTCTGCAGTCAACGAAGGTTTATTATCCTATTTAATAGGGATTAATTGCATAGGGATTGCGCGAGCAAGGCTGGGCTAAGAAAGGGCTAAGAATTGGCTAAGTGTTGGTCAATTTTGCCTAAGAATTGCTAGTCAATTTTGTGGAGGATCAGGGCGAGATGATCGATAGAGTGCAGGATTTTGTCAGTGTGAGAAAGCATTGTATTATTTCATGATTCTTTGACTATTTAAAATATATGATAGAGGGTTTTTGAGTAGGTGCTTTCCCTAGATACATCTTGTGTTGTGTGATTTATTACTTCTTTCTCTTACTTGCATGTGATTGAGCGATCATGTTTTATATTCCACAAATATAGTAGAGGGATTCAATATCTTTCTTTAGTACGTTGCATGATCAGATTAAATCCATTGGTATATAGATTTTGTATATAATCTCTACATGGTATTGGAGTTGTGTTAGAGATTTTCTACATGGTATCAAAGTGCCAGGAATCACAATAGTGGAGAAGAAATTGAGTTTGTCTTGAGCAGTTTCAAATTTTCATATTTATTCTTTAAGGTCCAACAGCAGATCAAGATGTCTTTCAATGGCTTGAGACTCGAATATGCACTCGAGGGAATTTCTAGTTATATTTCATGGAAGGACATGATGGAGGAAATTTTGGAGGACAATGGGTTGAAGGAATTCATAGATAATGATATTCCCAAGCCCGCAGCGACAGATTCCCAACTTCTTGATGGATGGCAGAAGAAGGTAGCAAAGGTGAGAAGGATCTTGTTAGAGGGTGTTCGATATTATATTGTCTCAAGTCTCCATGGGAAGGCGACTCCATATGCTATGTGGAAGGCCTTGACAGATCTATTTTAGAATAGCAGCAACCAAAGGAAGTTGGCGCTAAAGGACAAGCTTAGAAAGATCAAGAAGGAGGAGGGAGAGACAGTACCAAAATACTTGGTGAAGTTCACTCAATGTCGAGATGAGCTTGGAAGTGTTGGTGTGACCATAACTGATGATGACTTGGTGAACCTAGCACTTCTAGGCCTTCCCAAGAGTTGGCATAGTTACCAGCACTCTGTGAATGGGAGGGATAAGTTTCCAGATTGGGAACAACTATGGTAGTACGGTTGGATTCGGTAATAGAGGAGATAAGGCGGAGCACCAGAGATGGGACCTCCAACACCAACAAAGAAGAAGATTGTGCATTAGTGGGAAAAAAAATAAGGCCAAGGGAAATAAATCCCAAGGTAAAGATGGAAAGAGAGACTTATCGAAGATTATATGTTTTCACAGTCATGAGCATGGGCACTATGCTTCGAATTGTCCACAGAAGAAGGCAAGAAAGGAGTCTATAGTTGCAGCGAGTGAAGCATTGAATTCACAGTTCGAGCTTGATTTTACTCTCATTTCATGCATGGAAAACACTATGATGGGATGCATGCGGTATCTAGACATCGATGCCTCATTCGATATGATGGGGAATAGAGATCTCTTCAGTGACTTGGAGGAGAAAGACCTCTAGCAGAATATAGAGTTTGGAGATGACAGGAGGTATAACGTAACCGACATAGGTAAAATTACCTTTCAGAGGGAGTCTGGCTCCCCTCTTAGAATAGCATATGTTTTGTATGTTCTAGGCCTAAGGAATAATCTTGTCTCCGTAGTGGTATTAGAAGACAATGGTTATGAGGTGATGTTTAGAAAAGGAAAATTTTTCCTTAAACACATAGCTACAGGACAGGTGAAGCGGATCAGTTCAAGATTCAAGAACTTGTATTCTCTCGAGATTGAGGATGCATGCAAAGCCTTAAGGAGAAAATCAGTGGTTAGTGACTTGGTGGTTGAGAGGGATCAATTATTTCTCAACATGTGGCCTTAGAAGCAGTGTCAAAAGGTTGTGGAGCGGTCGAAATTGGAGAAGCAAATAGGAGACCGAGTGGAAGATTCCACTCAATTAGAGACCCCCAGGAGGGGGAAATTTCGAGCCAGATGGGCAGTGGGAGTACATGCATTTATACCGCCAGGTGTGAGGTGGGACGATGTGCATAATTAATCCAAAGAATAAATTGGGCAGGGTCCATTGAGATTGTGTGTCTCATGGATCAGACCTAGCTACGAGGAGCCCACAGTACAACAGTAGCATGAAGGATTGGTTAGATTGATTTATTCAAATGTTAGGAAGACATAAATCAAAGTGACAGGTGTCAAATACTGGAGCACATATCAGAGTTGGAAACAGTTTAGAGGGCACAGATGCAGATGTCAACAACAACGCAGAGAGTCTAGTAGACATGTGCAGTAGGATCCAGCAGTCAGAAGACTCTGATGACAGATTCATTATACGGATTCATTTGTTTGGAGGCTATTTAGTTTTAGGAGTTACAAGTGAAAACAACACTAGAAAATTGTTGCATGCAGAACATTCCAAAGGTACCGGAATGGGATAGATTGAATTCCTTTCTTGTTGAGAGGGAGTGTTGAAATTTGAAAAAAGAAATAATGAAATTGGAAACCAGAAAGGACAAAAAATGCACACACACTGGTGTGGGATCCCAGGTCACACATCAGTGAGGGAGTCTAGTGACACATTAGTGAGAAAGTGTGCAACCAATTTTTAAATAAATTGTAATCTTATCTCATAACAACTTGTAATAGTTAACTAAGTGTGATAGACTTAGTTAGCTCAATAATTTCGAGTTGAGGGTCAAAGGATAGGCATGTAGAGTGATTATATTATTAAGAAGGTCAAGTTGTAGTTGTAGCACTAGTGTGGTGTGGGTGTGATCAGTTAACTTACATTAATTTAGTTAAAATCGGTTTAACTAGTTCTAACTTATTTATGAGCTAGTGGAAGATCAAGTGAATTAAATTATATTTGATTCACAAGTAGTGATGTACCAAGTAACTTATGATTCACTATTAATAGATGCATGCATGTCAATTCTGATGGAGACCCAGTTGATACAAAGGTTAAAGACAAGTAAACTATTGGTTTTATGTAGAGTGATTCTATTATTAACAAGGTCTAGTTGCAGTTGTAGCACTAGTGTGGTGTGGTGTGATCAGTTAACTCACATTAATTGAGTTTAAATAAGTTTAACTAGTTCTAACTGATTGATGAGCTAGTGGAAGATCAAGTGAATCAAATTATATTTGATTCACAAGTAGTGATATACTAAGTAACTGATGATTCACTATTAATAGTTGCATGTATGTCAATTCTGATGGAGCCCCAGTTGATACAAAGGTTAAAGACAAGTAAATTGTCAGTTTTATTTTTGGCGAACTGCCCAGGTGCAGTTATAAAATCAGAGGAAGGATCCATAGGGGTTGCGTAGTCAAGGAAGGTTGATTATCCTATTTAATAGGGATTAATTGCCTAGGGATTGTGTGAGAAATGCTGGGCTAAGAAAGGGTTGATAATTGGCTAAGTGTTGGTCAATTTTGCCTAAGAATTGCTAGTTAGTTTTGTGGAGGATCAAGGTGAGATGATTGGTAGAGTGTAGGATTTTCTTGGTGTGAGAAAGAATTTTATTGTTTCATGATTCTTTGACTATGTAAAATATATGATAGAGGGGCTTTGATCAGGTGCTTTCCCCAGATACATCTTCTGTTGTGTGATTGATTACCGCTTTCTCTTACTTTCATTTGATTGAGCGATCGTGTTTTATATTCCACAAATATAGTAGAAGGATTTAGTATCTTGATTTAGTACATTGCATGGTCAGATTGAATCCATTGGTAAATAGATTTTCTGTATAATATCTACATGGTATTGGAGCTGTGTTAGATATTTTCTACAGGAATGAGCTCTTCATTACTGAATGTAAAAACCAGCAAGAGATGGGACTTCCACGTTCCTACCGACCATAGATTGGCTGAGCCAAGTCTCACTTCAGCCAATCACCCTCGTGCCATATTACAAGCATGAATGTGGGACTTTATCAAACAAATCAATCAACACCAAACCAAGACTTCAGAGACCAAACCATCTCAACCCCAAAATCAGTGATTCCACCTCACGATCGGGCATCACTAACCAACATAGATTGATCTCTATCCGAACTATTCTAGGGCTCTAGAGTGTTTGTTCCAACCAGGGCTTCTAGGACTAATAACTGAACCCCAACTATTATGAGGCTTCCAGAGTCTTTGTCCAACTAGGGCTTCCAAGACTAGTAACTTAACCCACCTAGAGCTTCCATAGTGTTTTTCCAACCAAGGCTTCTTGAGTGTTTGTCCAACCAAGGCTTCCAAGACTAGTAACTCAACCCACAGCTAAAGGAATCATAAGAAACAACCATAAAACAACCAATAGAAATAAACCCACAATACCATGGTTTTCTAAGAAATGACAAGGCTAGGAAAATCCACATGCATACTCATGCATGCCAAAACTAGTGAGAAAAACATACATGTAACTTGATACCTGCAATAAAATCTCATTGTAGTTGTTGATCCCGATGTCCACCTTTGCTTTCATGCTCTTCCTTTTCCTTATTGCCCCAAATCACTAAGTATCCACAATCTCTAAGAGTGCTCCAATAAAACTCGAAGTATCCAATAGTATGAGAGAGAGAGAGAGAATAATGAGAGCTCCAAAACTGAACTGACCAAAATATTACCAACTTATCCTCAAAAGCCTTTTTATTAATGAGGCCTCTATTTTCTTCATTTTCCATTATTTTCCTTCATTTTCCTCCTCACATGCAACCTGCGACCTTTTACCTTCCTTTTCTCCTAATTTCCATTATTTTCATAAATAAAATTCCAATTAATGCCTCATTCCTTTCCAAAGCCTTTTCCTTTGCCTTTTCCAATTTCCTTAGCCATAATAAACTGAAGTGAGCACCCGCTGGGATTTTTTTCCCACCATTCAACTTGGAATACATGTCCCATCGACTGTGGTTATTATTTTTTCCTTTATTATATTTTACATGGAATTTTCACCAGGGTTGTTACAAAACCCTCCCCCTTGGGGAAACATTGTCCTCGGTGTTCAATGACAACTACAACCAACAATACTGCTAAAAAAAAAACATACTTCCCATGAAGCTTTATAACACAACTTGTTGTGGTATTTACAATTACCACCTCTGAAACATGACAAACATACCATTTATTGGAGATTTATAAAAAAACTCATTACGGTATTTACAATAACAACCACATATACTTAATCTTGTTTTCTTCAACCAAAAAATAGCCATACTATCTGTGGAGCTTTATAAACTAGCTCGATACAATATTTACAATAATATACACATTTTCTCACCAACAAATAAAAGGATATGATTACTATATCAACAACAAGGGAATCTAGAGGCTCACACCTCCACCCTATAAGTAGTACCAAGATTCACTTCCTTCAATAGGAAGTCCAAAATCCACTACCAAAGTCAAAGCTCCATCCAATTTCCAGCGCTACAGTTCTACGTTTTTATCCTCTCAGCTAATAGTTACCGACTCATTTTTCCAAGGAAGACTCCCAATGTGCATTTGATTCCATCTGGAAATGCTAATGACCAAAGAAAATCCATCTCCTCCCTTCCCTTCTTCGGTACACAGTCCCTCAGGAAATTCGGTCACCCCTTCCATGCAGTCACTCACCTTCCAAGTTACGTTGGCATCACCATCCCGGGAAGTCCATCCCTTGGCAAGGCTTCCTCACATCGGAATTTCAAACAACCAAGGCATATAACTACCTCAAAACTATCATACCGGTCATAACATGCCCATGGAAATCAATGGACACTATTGGGTACCAGTGTCCCATAACGGCCTTGCTCCTGAAGTGATTTACCAACACACCGTTGCTTGTTTTAATTCATTTTGTTGCCACTTCTAATTATTGCAGTTAGTTCAAATCAACCAACTGGGAATTTCCATGCTTCCTATACCAAGAAAATAATTTCCATTAGATTCAAAATAAATTGAAATAACTTCAAATAATACCTCATTAGTATCTCATCAATAAGGTACACTTGCAATCATGTTTACTTCCCGTCACAACAAGTAAAACTGGTTGTTTGATCAACTCATCATGTATAAACATATCACATTTGGTTAGCTCAAAACGAAACCATCATACATTAAAATCACGAATCGCGTGTGTTAGTGTCAGTCTGTTCAGCCTATCACCAGTGATCAAATGGGCTCTTACAATGTCTTGTTAGGTTCTCAAAGTCAATTTTTTGTCATTCCATTAGGTCTTCAAATAAAAATTTGGTCACTGGATAGTGTGTCTAGGGCTATTTCCACTCATTTCAAATATTTCACATTTCGGTACTTATCATCACTCAGTTGAGTGAAGCATCATTAAAATATCATCATTATCACTTTAGTCAACATCATCATGGTTTTCATTCATCTCAGTGTCACCATTAGGTCATTAGGGTTAAGGTCAGCAAAATCTATCATTCCATGCATAAATCCAACAAAGGAGAAGTGGTAATAGGTAAATTTGTTCAATGAAATTTGGTTTCAAAATGTAATTTATGTTTCATATTATGTAATAAGTTTCAAATTCCAAAGTTGCATAAGAAAGTGTCAAAGCAAAGTGAAAGAACATGTAGTGGGCCATCCCACTACTATGAAGAAAAGTGACCATCACAAGCTATTAAAGACCATTTAAAGCTCATTTTCTCATTCACCTCATTGAAGAAGAGTTCTCCCTCACCTACCAAGGCAATTTCAGCAATTTCAAGTCAAATACATTCCAAAAATTTGATGCCAAAGCAGCCACGCTGCGTTTTCTAAGCTACACAACGTGCTTTCTTCCCTACGTTGTGTTTTCTCTTCAAGTGGCATATAAATAGGTTTTTAAGGTTTTTGAAGGATATCAAGGTGTCCAACATCATTTCACAAGTAATATACACCTAATTAACCCCTCCTTGTAGCTCAATTTCATCGTTTTAAAGTGTAAACCCTCCATTGTCCCCTACACTGCACTTTATTAGTTGGCCTATCATTTCAAAATTTTCAAGACAAACACACCTACCCATAGTCTTGTTACCCTCTCTCACACTCAAAGCCATATTTGATAGCCTTCACACCCCTTCATTCCCATTTCCTAATCTCCAAACCCTAAACCCCTGGCCTAATGTTGCATTTTTGGCAGTTTTCCTAGCTAGGACCGTGTAAAAACTTTCCTAGCCTAACTCCCATACCCATTTCACTCTATTCCACTTCCTATAGTTCCCTAAGATCCTTGTATCTCCCTAAATTTTCCTATTCCCATCTCCCTTCCCTAACCCCTTAATCCTATCCCTTCACTCCCTTCCCCTGTTTTGTCCCATTAGGGTTTTTCCCCTTGCAAACCATCAAATAGAGGACAACAGGCCTTACAATAAGGGAGGAAAAATGTTAATATATGAGCCCTTAACAACTCATGAAGTGATGTCTTCACCATTATCCAAGCAGTGTTTTCAAAGGGTAGGATTTCTTCCTTTTTGTGAGCAAGTTGAGAGAGTCAAATACCATACCAAATTGACTAAATTGTTTGCCACTCAACTAAAAAAGGACAAGGTAATGATTGCAGGGGTTAATTTCAATATATAAAATAATGTTGTAGTTGAGTCCATAGGGATACCCAATCATGGTGAGAAATGGTTCAAAACCAAGATCTAGAGGTTCAAAACTACAAGCCCTACCTCAGAAGACACTATCAACAACACATGAAGAAGGTTTATCCTGTTGGGCACCTCCTTGAGAATTATACACCACTAATAAAGATCATTATGAATTACTTCACTTGTGAGGGAATATTTTCTAGACTATATAGGTATCATATCAGACTGCTCATGCATTTCATAGGGATAAAGCCACTCAATTTTCCCTATTACCTCTAGAGAAGTTTGTCAAAGATGGTAGAAAAAGTTCAGCATAAGTAGATTTCTCTTGAACTCAGCCTCTTCCACCATTTTCTTATTAAAATCATTGTTTTACAATATATTTAACATAATAGCATCTCTTGGGAAACTTTCATCCAATCAGATGTCTTTTTTCCATATAGTAGCTAGCCTACTAGCCCTAGTTCACCATCAGCACCATCTAGACACGTGTAGGTTGGCTCACCTAGCACAGTTTCAATGAGGAGGAAGATTGAGGTCACTCAAACATACCAGAGAGGTATAAGACTTGTGTTTTCTCCTCATATTGAGGAAGGGGCCAAGCCCACATTAAAAAAAAAGGGATTATCATTGCAGCATGAGACATCTGTGCATGACGAGGAGCTCATCCATCATGACATTGATATAATATACTTGGAGGCCAGTGAAGATAATGAAAACCTATAAAATATCATCAAGGAAAAATATTATTAGGTCAAAGAACTCAAGGAAATTTTGAAGTACTAATTTCACAATTTCCTTCCTAGAGCAAGAGAATAATCAATTGAAGGTAAAGCAATTCTCTTTAGAGAAAAATCAGTTTAATTCTAGAATGTAAGATGTGAAAGGAAAAGTAGTGGTTGACAGTGAATATTTAGATAAGCATGAAGACTAGGTGATAAGGAAAAGTCCAAGGACCATGTGTCTCTGAAGAGCACTTCAGAAATAAAGAGAGCAAAATCCACGAGATGAAGAGTTAACATTTGAAGAAAGGATAGCCATGGAAACCAATGAAAATAGGAAGTTTTGGCTTGATAAAGTCAATATTCACTTGGAGAAGCTCCTTGGCAAGGCTAACAGAGACAACAAGTTACAAAAACACATGTTGACCACTACTACACCAGGAATCAAATTTACAAAGTCAAAGTCAAACAATTGCAAGAAAAACTGAAGGAACCCTAATTAGTCAAAAGGAGAAGGGTAACTTGGAGATACTTGCTATGATTCCTTAGTAGCATAACATACCTTTTCAGGCATCTCTAGACCAATTTTGAAAATTTTTGGCCCAAATTTTAGTTTTTATGAGATTTTGGTCAAAATTAACAATTTTGAAAACTAGTCACACTAGCAAAAACGCAGTGTGGGCCAAGTTACGATTTTGTTGGGGAGGTCCAATGGCTGCATTATCTACATTGGTGGATTCCTCTTGATGTGCACTTAAATCCTCGTTAGTGGTGGAGCCATGTCACAAACTTTTGGAGGGTAAAAATTCCCAAAAACTAGCAAAAAATGACCTTTCTGCCCTCTTTTAGGAGGCCATGTTGCGCTTTCTGAGTACGCTTGGGAGAATGAATATTTGAAGGGATAGAAGCCACATTTTTAAGTTCTTGAACATCATATCATGTAGAAGACATCCAATTCTATCCATACCAACTTTCAGATCATCATTTTGACACCTAGAATGCCTTCAAATTTCCTTTTTCCTCAGCACACTGTGACTTTCTCCAGACATGCTGCACTTTCTCCAGTATGCATTTTTCACAGGAAGTTTGACCTAGTTTGACCTTTTACATGTGTAATTGATGATGATTATTTTGTGATGTCATGAAGTGTAATTGAATAGGTGAATAGTGAAATAGGGTAGATACATGATTGTTGATGTAATTTTTGGTCAAATGTATCTATTTTCCTATGATGAGGTGAATTGGTTGACCTTCCCTAGACATTAGGTTTTTTTTGAGAATATCATGTAACTAGTTCCAAAACTAATGGATTCTACCCCTGAGAGAGGGAATAAGTTGTTTTGGTCTATATCTATCATTTTTAGAGTCATTTGACTTGTTGGACATCAGAGGATTGTAACTATTGTAGATTTTAATTTCACTTTTGATATTCAAAAATAAAGGGATGCAGTTGCAACTATTGTCTTGGAATTCATGTGCAATGAGTTTATGATCATGTATTTTCTATGTTATAGCCTTTTTTCATAGGCAGAATTTTATTCATTTAGCTCTTTTTATATGGTAATGCCATTTTGTGTTTCATGCTTCTAGTTTAATGAATTCATGATTAAAAATGATCATTAAATCCCTCTACTTTTTCAGGCCCTCCAACATACCTACAAAATCAAAAAGCCATCATAGATCCACGAATGCCTTGCTCCTTTATATCTTTGCAACTGTAAACCCTTTGATATTTATACCTAGCTATTTGGTTTCATTCTTGATCCAACATCAAAACCTAAAAAACTCAAAACCTACCTAAGCCTATCATATCTAGCCTAATATCCTTCATATCATAGTCAATCCTTGACTGTGATCTCATAGAGAGAGCCCTCTCAACCTAGTAGGGCTAGATACTAGGTCAAAGTGGTATGTGGTTACCTTTGTCAGTCTCCTTTTCAGCCTTTGGAGAACTGGTGGAGTGCTAACAGCGAGAAAACACCATAAAGAATAATCATAAATCACATGTAACCATAATAAGTTAGAATGATAGATCACATGCATAACAAGAATAAAATAAAATGTTGATACTTATCCTTCATCGATCCTTACTTCTGCCTTTTTTCATTCTGTACACACATTGGACCAATTCCCACACCTAGAAAGCACCCAGTGCCCTTTCTCCTCACGTACACATACACACAATGTACATCAAAACACATACATCCACTCAAGGCGTAAAACACCACACAATACATACACCCACACCGGGTGTACAATACAACATAATATATATGCCTATGCCCAGTGTACAACATAATACATGTACATACACATACATATACACCCGCACTGGCATACGACACATACACCTACACTCGCTGCATAATACCACACAATAAATACGCCTATGCCGACATACAACACATACACCTACACCCGGTGTGCAACACAACACAATACATATACATACATATATGTATATAGAGTACAACATGACGAATACACATTTCACGATACCACGACTACACCGTGCACATACATAGTACTCAACACAACATGTATGGCAAGCACACAATGGCACATGTATACCCATACCATATTCACAACATGTACACAACACCACTTGTACACAACACTACCTGCACAGCTTGTGCACAACATCACATGTACATGACACCATTTGCACACTATGCACACAACGCCAAATGTACATTGCACCACCTGTACAATGTGTACACAACACCACATTCATGACATGTACTTGACACCACATGTACACAACACTACATGCACGACATGTACACGGCACCACCTGCACACAATACCACTTGTACAACATTTATGCAACACCACATGCACACAACACCACTGTAAAATCATGCACATAACACCAAATGTACATAGCACCATATGTACATCATGCACGCAACACCATATGTACATAGCACTACATATTCATCATGTACATAGCACCATACGTACATAACACCACATATCCAGCATGCGCACAACACCATATGCACACAACACCACACATCCAATATGCACATCATATGATATGTACACATCACCACTTATCTCACATGTACATAGCACCATCTATGCCTAGCACTACATATGCAATATACACACAACAACATATATACAACAATCATACAACATAATATGTACACAATACTACATATGCAACATTATACATCACCATAGGTATAGTCACCGAGTATACAACATGCACAACATATAAAAAATAGTAGTATTTCACATCCATAGACCACACACTGACCCCACAAATCAATAGTGTTTCTCCATGTTTATCTTGGCATGCCGCAGATCACACTACCTTCACTTCGTTGATGTAACCCTCAACATTACCTATTTGTACCATAAACATAGGCATATTACAAGCATATACTAGAAATTCATGTCCATGTGATACTGACCTCATAGATATGTTAGAGTTACTCTTTCCCACTTGATTCCTCATAAGACCAGTAACCTCTTCATGCCATTCACCTGCATAAGAAATCATTCCTCCACAAGAATGATCCTTGAAAACCCTGTCATACAGTGACATAGCAACACACACACACACACACACATATAAAACAATCATCATCCTGCCATACAACGACACACATACATGCATACATGTATACATATATAAGCACCAACATAATCATGATCACATCACAATTGACAGATAGCATAAGTTCTAGGTTAAGATAACTTCCCTTTTTCATGTACAATATGCACAACATTGAGAAATATTATTCCCAACACAGCCAAGGCATTAAACACCTCAGATCCATTTACTTTACCCTTTTTGTTTCCTTTCTCATCTCTGTACTACCACCATCAACTTACCACAATGGACCCAACCATTCCAATTGACTGTCATATTCTTATCTTCCACTATGCTTACTCATGCACCAAGCTTCATTAAGTTCTTACATTACTTGTTTGGTACCACAAAGTTCTCCTAGAGCTCCATCAACTTTCCTCTTCCCAACCAATTCCCAAGACTCTCAAAACATAAAAGGAAAGAACAAAAACAAAAAAGAAGAATACCATGAGAAACCAAAATAAATATGATACCGCAACAAGGTGGAATAACTATGCACCAGACATAAAAAATATTGCAAACCAAGTGCAACAAATCTTAAGAGACCAAAAGCACAAGACTAGTAACAAGCACCATGACTCAATCCCCATGGTTCCCAATGATTCCAAAGGAAAGCTCAACTTGAGCCTTCTTCAAGATTTCATGGCAGTCTCTTTCCATGTAACCCCCTACATCATACAACCATAAACACATTACTTTCAGTGCATAAATAAACATAACAACAAGTTAGTTACCTTACCTTGCAGAGTCAAGCATGCTTACGTGTAGCTGAAAACACATGTCAGTCATATGTACCAAATATCAAGACAACATATCTCTAAATTTTAAATCAACCTTTACCAAGATTAACAACCATTTCATAATCCACAATCAACTCACATTCATCGGTCATAATACATAATGCTACAACTATCACCTACTTACACTCAAGTAAATACCGACTATCTCAACACATATGTGTTAGCACAACCATCTTAAAGCAAGATCATTCCTTCATGCAATCTTAGAGACACATATACTCATATCATGTAGTTAAACAAACATTCAAATAGCTTGCAAACATACCATGTTAAATAAATCAACTAGATGATGTAATAGACACCAAATTACTCAATCACCTAATTGACGACATAATCAAACATTCAAGTACAAAGTAGATGACATAAGCAAGCTCATACCTTAATCTATCTCAAGGGAGGCTATCTTGTCTACACAATCAATCTAGATTAGTACGATACAACTTCACAACATATCAACCCAATCACAAATAAGGTCATGATATCCATAATAGTACATAGCTAACATGTTCACGTCGTAAGCTCATAAAAAAATTTCATTAACACATAACAATCACATATACACAGTTAGTCTAGATTAATACAACACACTATCATAATTAGGTCAAATCATGCCTAGATGTCATAACCCTAACCATCAAGTCAATAGAATGTAATAACAATTTATATTCATTCTCATCAACAACATGTAGCCTAATCATCAAGATAACTATCATACATCAACAATAATTTAACCCATAACATGCTCATCAACAAAATATAAGTCATCTAACTTAAAACAACAATAACAATGCATACCAGCATAGGTTGCTATCATTTATGACTATCTGACACATGTACATATAACTACACTAATGAACTAGCTTCTATAATGTATGTAATCATAACATAAATAGAATGAAATTAATACTCATTACCATAATGCATATAACAATCCTTAACCTAATTACCTACATGCCCAACATCCAAACCTATATGAAAACGTTCTATTACATCAAAGTACAATGCTGCGACTTCAATTTGATGGTCTGCATCTCCTGCTCTATCTTAGCCAACACATTAGCATCATAACATACCAATATCATCATGATGACCTAATTTCATACAATGACTTTATGCACAACAACCTTCACCAAACCAATGAAAACTTGACCATATGCACCCACTTGACATGTGTAACCAATCATGAATGACCAATTCATGTTCAACATATGACATCACATAAGCAAGCATACATGGACAACACACAAGAATGACCAATATGTGACCTATCATAAACAAGAAATGCATGTAAAACATGTAGCAACATGTAAGAAAGCATGCACGAATACTACCTAGGAAAGAAAAACACATAACCAGTCATACACTCATGAAAAGACGTGTCCCAATGACACAAACAAATTTCCCATGGTGACATCACTGTAACTATGACCAACACCTTGTGAATGAAACAATCACACATGCATGCAATCAACATAAATGCATGATCCAGACACCACCCATCGGTCCTAGAGTTGAAAAATGATTTGATACCACTCTGTAATACTCTCTCCCCACATCTACCCAAGTAACTGGCCAACCAGGGTAAAAATGTGACGAGAGGCTACTAATATGAGATTCAACCTCCTAGATGACCTTAAGGAAGTGGAACCAGTAGAAACATGACAAACACACCTTACACAACACGAACAACACCTCTAGGAGGTAAACCACCATCCGAGACCCCTGAAACTTGAATGGGGGCTTAATTTTGACCCTCTGGAGACTTATTCGTGGGCATATAAGGGAAAAGGAGTGGCTATGACCCAAAAAGTCAAGAATTGTGCCTACAGCTTTGATATTTGTGCCACATTTTCAACCCCTAAGCCCAGGTCGTTAATTTTGGGAAACTAGGTCCAAACTCCATGTTGCGCTCGTCATATGATGATGATTATATTTTTTTTGGATTCCTCTTTCAGAGAGGTGCAAGATTGATCTAAAGATCATCTTGTTTAGATGAGAAGAACATATATTTTGATTTTATTTTCCACACATGTGTAAGGTCGGCCAAATTTGTAATGTAGGCTCACAAGCCCTATAGATGTGTCACACACCCTCATTGATGGATATAAATTGGAGAGAGATAATGTCCATTTCAACATCAACTCATCACAATCATTCATCATGTGATCTAATTGGTTCGTATAGCCTAGGAGAGGCTTCCATCCTTCACATGTGTGAATCTAAACCTGAAGAAGATGCTACAATTTTTGGACTGTTTTTAGGGTTTTCGGACAGCACTGACCAGCGTTTACTTTGGGTCAACGCTTGGATTTTGACTGCACTTTTTGGGTATAAATTCTGATTTTTAAAGGCCATATTGCTGGGCACAAAAATCGAGGTTGAACATTGACTTTGGCCAAAGCCCCATTGAATGCAGCGTTGACTAGATTGGGTTGAATTGTGTTGACTTTTGGAGTTGTCTTTGAGGTGTGTGTGTGTGGTTTGGTTGTTGGAGAAGTTGGTTTGACCAACTCAAGGCTTTGCTGGCTGTGATATCGTATTGACTGTTGTAACAAACATTTCTCTATCCATTTGTTGGACAAGGAGAATTTTGAGACATCATTTAGCTTGTCTTTTGTTGATATATTATTATGTTATATCAACATTTTACTTTCATGTTTATGTGACTGCTAAATTGAATTGGGCCTATAAGAAATATTTAAGTAAAAATTCATTAAGCATAGAACATACCATGGTTATCTAAATTTAACATAGTATTAGAGTTGAGGTGAAGACAAGCCCAAGATAGTTTGAAAAGCAATCACCGAAGAAGAAGTCTTGTTAAGGACCAATGGCCTTCTAAACCTACAACAGGTTTCAAATCTGATGATAAGTTGATTGACAAGTCTAATTATCATGTATAGAATATGTCCTTGGATTTGGCATTAGAAGATCAAGGTGTTATGGATTATGCGTAGGGGAAGATTCATGAGGCTCCATCAAATGAACCGGCTGCCACAAAGACGAATTATAGAAAAGGGGAAGTCAAAGCAAAGATGATTATCCAGGATTCTATTCATAAGCACTTGGTTTCTTCTATCTCTGATCTGAGTACATCTAAATAGATGTATGATAAGTTGGTTAGCATGTTCAGGGCTAGCAATGCTAATCAAGTTCTTTTATTCAAGAACCAGTTGAAGAATATCAATAAGGGAAAAGAAGAATCCATTCAATCCTATTTTATGAGGCTCACTGAAATTAGGAATAATCTCTTAGCTATTAGAGATGAAATAGTTGATCAAGAGATGGTTCTCATTGTGCTTGGAGGTCTCCCCATGATTGGTATGTATTCAATACTACTACTCTTAATAATAATGTGATTCCTGATTTTGATGAAATATTGACAAGATGCACTCAAGAGGAGACAAGAATGATGGAGAGAGATCATCCCTCTAATGGGAATGGAGGTGACCCTACTGCCTTTGCCACCCATGCAAATAAGAAGAACCATCGTGGCTCGAGAAATAAAAACCATGGAAGAGCGTGGCCCAAAGGAAGGAAATGAATATGTTACACTAGTAAAAAATTTGGTAATATGCAATAGAGTGCCCCAATAGAAGTGACTCTCCCAGGGACGATGACAGCAACAAATTTAGGGGGAATGGAAATAAAAGGAACATCATATTCAAAGGAAAGAGGAAGGCTCCCTATGATCGAGGTGGAAATGGGAAACCTTTCAAGAGGTCAATAAATTCCAAGTACGATGAGTCTAATGTTGTTGATAATAAGAAAAATGAATATATTCTTATATTTTCCCTCTCAACTGCATCTCCTCCTAACACCCTAGATGTCTGGTTGATTTATGGTGGTGCTTCAAGGCACCTCACTGGTTATAAATAATCCCTGTCTAATTTTATTGAGAAGGATACTAATTTAGAAATTATCCTTCGAGATAATGCCACCTATCCCATGAAAGGGATGGGGACTGTGACCCTTCATCTATCTCAAGGTCAATTCCTCCACTTACAAGTTGTGTTGTACATACCTGACTTGAAGAAGAATCTTGTGTATATTTCAGAAATGGAAGACAAAGGATTCAAGGTGGCATTCATTGATGGAAAGGTACACATCTGGAAGAAGAACTTAAAATAAGCTCTTACTATTGGTTTTAGAGTTGATACACGCTGCCAAGTTGGAGGAAGTTCGTCGGGGGCTATGTCGTGTGATACAACTATTCAAACTGAGTTATGGCACCGCAGGTTTGCACACCTTCATTACAAATCCCTTCATGAAGCAAGGAAGGTGGTCATAGGGATGCCCAAGTTAAAAGATGATCATGAAGGTATATGTCAGGGTTGTGCCGAAGGGAAGCATACAAGGGGACCATTCCCCTCAAGTCTCATAAAGACATCTGATATCTTGCAATTGATTCATTCTGATTTATCTGGTATTCTTCTCATAACATCTTTGGGATGATGTTCCTATTACATGACTTCTCCTGCAAGACCTGTATATATTTCTTGAAGAAGAAGGACGAAGCATTCAAATGGTTTTCTACCTTCAAGGCAAAAATCAAACCAAGAAGAGAATCAAAATTTTGAGGACCAACAATGGGACCGAATATGAGTCAAATGAATTCAATGACTTTTGCAGGGAAGCTGGTATTAAGAGGGAGATCAAAAATATGTATACTCTTGAGAAAAATGATGTTGTTGAAAGAAATCACAGTACCATTGTGGAAGCTGCCCGTGCCATGCTTATGACCAAGGTCTTCTGAAGTTTCTATGGGGAGAAGCTGCGAACACTACTGTGTATGTTCAAAATAGATGCCCGCATTCCGCATTGGACTCCAAGACTCCCGAAGAAGTCTTGTTTGGTAAGAAACCTAATATTTCTCATTTTAGAGTTTTTGGTAGTCCTGTTTACTTTCATGTGCCGAAAGAAAAGAGAAGCAAGCTGGATGCTTCTGCAAAGAAGGGAATGTTTTTGGGTGTTGGGTACCAAATCTGCATATTTTTCTCTTCCATTTTCACCCACTCTTTCACTTATTTGTATCATCAATATTCGTTAAATGATCTAAACACACAAGGTAAACCCCCTTCCACTGTCTTATCTAGAATGTTTGATTAATGAAATAATAGTCATGGCGATTTTTCCTACGCAAGCACTAATAATGTTATTACCGCAAATCTGACAGTAAAAGTGTCGCATCTGCAAGTCACGAAAGCAACTCTGAGTTATCAGTGCCATTTTGATATGTTGTAACAGCATAACAGATCCAAACCTACTCCAGATATATTTCATACCTTTCTTGGTTTTCTCTCGGCAACTAGTTTTTCCATTGTAAAAATTGTATGTTTGTAGATTTTAGTTGTCAGATTGGGAAGACGGGTTTTCTGAACAATTTTATAAGAAGGGTCTTAGGGTCTTGAATCGGGTTAGCATGCGAGAGATCAAGTTTGTAACCGAAGACTGTTAATTAATTGAATGCAAGCCAATTTTTTGTTTCACCTGTAAGTTGTGAATCTATCACAACCCTGGTCAGAGAGTTGGGCCCACTCTTCTCATCAAGTGCTATGTTATTTCTGTGTGTTGTTTTCACATTGTTGTTTGAGTATTTTTAACTTTTGTTATGGTACGTTTCTTCAATTGATGTGAATTATTTTATAATTATGAAATTTATCTTTAATTACTTTCACAGTAGTTCTTGTTTATTTCAGTTGATTAAATCTGTGATTAATATTGGATTGTGCCATTGCTCCTGCATATACCTTGCACGTTACCTTGAAATAATGTACCCACCTAGATTGATAAATTAATGTGGAAAAAGGGTTGAATAGTTTATTAACACTCAGACACCAACATTTTGATGTGATTGTTAGGGAAGGCTAACAAGGTGCAAAAAAATGATCCATAATTGATCCAGATATAAATCTCTCATATTAGGGACGGAATTTGTTACCCTGCTCTAAGTCCTGAACATAGTCTTCATTTTTTTTTTTTTTTTTTTTCTTTCCGATTGTTTTTTCTAGAAGATAAATATCTCGTCTTAGGGAGGGAATTTGTTACCCTGCTCTAAGTCCTGAGCATAGTGTTTTGTTTTTTTTTTCTTTCCAATTGTTTTTATAGAGATCAATCTCTCGTCTTAAGGAGGGAATTTGTGACCCTGATCTAAGTCTTGGGCATAGTATTATGTTTTCTTACTTTCTAATTGTTTTCCTAGGGGCCAATTTCTAGTCCTAAGGAGGGTATTTGATTACCCTACTTTAGGTCCTGAATCTTAATTTTTCAAGTTTGTGTGATTTTTTGTTTGACCCATTTTTTTCATTTCTTTCAATTTTGTTTGATTTTCTGCTTTAATCCAATCTCTCATCATGGGGAGGAAATTATTTGTCCTACTCTAGGTTCTGAGCACTGATGCTATTTTAATGATTTATTCCCACCAATTGTATGAACAAATATTCGAATAAGAGGGGCAGAGGAATACCCCTAAAGAAAGGAGGGGATCTGGGAAGGAATACATATATCCAGGAGATCATCGCAAAGGCTGAATCAGAAGCATCTTCTCATGTTGTTGTAAGGGTAAGGATTCAAATGAATTCCGAGGGGAAGTCGATTGAGCAACCAATGCCATCCACGGTACCATAAAAGACCCTTTCAATGAAATAAGAAGAAGTAAATAAAGTATCAGTAGAAGGAACACCCCTGTTGTCGGCAGAAGGAGAAGCAATTGCAAGCAGTGGATTAGAGGAATTGAGCAATTGTCGCCATGAGACTGAGGAAGTGTTGTGAAACCTCCTGCAATTTAATCACCCCAAATATCAGTTGTAGAACCATTTGAAATCCTGAGTGAGTATTGGAGGATATTTATGGCACCTATAAATTCATCTATTGATTTCCCAATTGGAAACATCACAAGTGATGCACCAGTGAAGCCCATACCTTTAACAACTTTACCTAGTTTTCATGGGCTTTCCTCTAAGGACACCGATACATTCCTCTTTGAATTTGATATTTTCTGTGAGGGGTATGACTATATCACTGATGCTCAGAAATTAAAGATATTTCCTGCTACTTTAAAGGGGAAAACTCTGCGATGGTTCATGGGTCTAGGGGGAAAGACTATCTTCTCACGGGATGCGATGAAGGAAGTATTTTTGGAGAAATACCCGGATTATTGTAAATCTCGTGACATCAAGGAGGATATTTTTAAGTGTATTTAGAAAGAAGATGAGAATATGGAATATTGTGTGGAATGATTTAAATACATACTGCAGAGGTCAGGCCATAGTGACCTGGACAAAGATATTATGAAGATCATCCTTCTCCAAGCACTTAGGGAATATTTTATACAAATTTTAAACATAGTAGGAAAGGGGGATATATCGAAGGAAGAATTTGACACTATCTATGGGCTATGCATTCAGTGTTCGGGAGGGGCTGCAAGAAATGGAAAATGAATTTGGTCATCAAAAACTTCTAGTGGAGGGGTCACAAAGGCAGAAATTAGAAATCTACTAGATAACCCGAGGAATAATATCCTATGTACATTATCTGCCCATATGAACACTTTGCAAGCGAAGGAGAAACTAATGGAGTTGGAAAAGACTATGGCTATATTCTGCCCTCAGTGCAGAAAGAAGCATCCACTGAAGGAATGCGCATTAAACATAGTTGAAGCTTGTGCAATTTGCAAACAGGCTCATGTGACCAACTCGTGCCCTTCCTTACTAGGATTGAAGATTTTTTTTCAAGGAGCAAGTGAAGAGAGCACGAAGGATCAACAATATTTCATGGGACCAAAGAAGCCATGGAATCCTCGATGACCGAATATGAATCTAGGTATGCCTCAGGACCCATCTCAGTATTTTAATAATTTTAATATGGGTCCCCAGTTTGTACCTTTTTCACCAATGTGGTCTCAATATAAATATCCACCCTGGAAACAATGGGTTTCCCAGACTAGTTCAAATCATTCATGGGATCTAAACTAGCATGGACCCTCTCCTACTGGACAGTTTCCCCAATTGATGCCACAACAACAACTTCAATTGCCTTCCAATTTAAATCTAGGTAATCCATCCCCTCGACCTAAACTTCCTTTCCAACCCAACCCAAATCCCAATAATAAAGGGGTTCAACAAGCTAACACTCTTAACCTTCCATCATATATCATTTCTACCGCAGGGCTTAATGAGATAAAATTATGATTTGGGCAGGTAGTGAATGCTCCAACTTCACTTATTATTGTTTAACAAGTTGACAATGAAGTTACAGAACCAAAACCAAAAACAGTTGGGGATAAACCATACCAAAACATTATAAATCAAACACCTCCCCAACCTACTATTAACTAGGGTCTTCTAGTCAATCCGCCATATCCTGAAATATTGACCCTGAGTAAATAGAAACCTCATGCAGAATTTGAATTTCTGGGAGAATTACAAAAAAAATTCAGTAAAATTCCCCTGCTCCAAGCTATGAGGGACGTACCTATATACGCAAAAACTCTCAGAGAATACTATTCTAAGAAACCTCAGAAGAAATCAAGGGATCCATTGACCATACATGTGTTGGGCAGACTGTCTGACATCATGCTGGGAAAAACAATTCCTGTAAAATATGGGGACCTAGGGAACCTAATTTTAATGGTAAAAATTAATGGGGTTGAAATCCCAAATGTACTGGGAGATTTGGGTGCTGCCATAGGTATGAGAAATAATGAATGCATTAGGTGTGAGAAACATTAAGCCAACCCATACTGTCTTGGAATTGGCAGATAGGTCTACTATAAAACTAGTAGGGAAGTTGGAAGACGTTAATATTTCGGTGGACTCATGGCACTATCCTGTGGACCTCATTGTATTGCAGACACAAAACCTAGCCGGTGTTCATCCCTTGATTTTGGGAAGACCTTGGCTCACAACCATGGATGCCTATATTGGGTGTCGAACTGGACATATGGTTATATAAAATGGGACAGTTACAAAGAACCTCACTCTCTATCCTCCTGTGGAACCAAGCCCATCAGAGAAACCATTAGCCAAGAAAAAACCTCTCCCAATGGAAGAATTCAAACCTGAAAATGAAGAAATTAGATCGGTCCTTACCATTGGGAAGGCCCTTCAATTCAAAACAGAAACTGAGGATGATACCATTAGCACTTTTATTAATGATCCATGTTTTGTTTCTGACTCAACTTGTCAAATTTTAGAATCTTCCATGAGCTATGAAACACAGGAAAATATTGAACCAGAAGATGAAATTTAGAACATCCCTGCAAATTCATCCCATGAAATTATTCCTATTGAAATTGAACCAGGAAAAACACTGAACATCAACCCGAATATTTTAGAATCCTAGACTAAGCAACTCCTAAAAGTTCTTCAAAACCATAAAGAAAACTTTTCCTGGGATTATATTGACATGAAGGGGATTCCTGCTAGTTTATGTACTCATCATATTTACATTAAGGAATATTGTCGTCCTATGAGATAGCCCCAACGGGGAATGAATCCCGCTCTAAAGAACATTGTCAAGGATGAACTTCAGAAATTACTGGATGTACGATTTATTTACCCCATCTCGGACAACCAATGGGTGTCTCCATTGGTTATCGTTCCCAAAAATAATGGTAAATGGAGGATATACGTGGACTATAGGGAACTAAAAAAAGAAACTCAAAAAGACCATTTCCCTTTGCTATTCATTGACCAAGTCCGGGACACCCTGGCTGGGAAGAAGTTTTTCTCCTTCCTAGATGGGTTTAGCAGGTACAATCAAATCCAGATAGCCTTGGAGGACCAAGATAAAATAACATTTACCTACCCATGGGGGACCTTTGCATACATGGTTCTCCCATTTGGTCTGTGTAATGTGCCCGCGACATTCCAGAGAGCAATTTTGGGAATTTTTTCTAATTTAGTTGATGACAGTGTTGAAATATATATGGATGATTTTAATCCATATGGGAATTCATTTGAAGAAGGATTGGAAAATCTAGAAAAAGTACTCGAAATATGTAAACAGACCCATGTGTCTCTTAGTACAGTTAAATGTCACATGATGAGAGAAGAAGGAATAGTATTGGGAAATATTCTCTCGGTTGCTAGAATTTGAGTTGATTCGGCCAAAGTAGAGATAATACTGCACTTCCCTGTACCTAAGACACCCACACAGGTATGCATATTTATCGGTTGCACTGGTTATTATAGACACTTTATAGAAAATTTTGCTAAAATAACACATCAATTTTTTCAATTGCTAACAAAAGATGCAGAATTTTTGTGGATACAGGACTGTGAAGCAGCTTTTGTGAAGGTCAAGGGAATGGTTTGCGAAGCTCCGATCCTTCGAGGACCTGATTGGTCATTACCCTTTCATATACATTCTGATGCCTCTCAGACAGTAATAGGAGAATTTTTAGCACATCAGGTAGACAAGACACCGTATGCAGTTTACTACGTCAACAAGAATTTGACTCCTGCTGAGTTAAATTACATGGTGACTAAAAAATAATTACTGGCTATCATCTATGCTATCAATAAGTTCTGATATTATATCACAGGGTATCCTACTTTTTTACATACTGATCACATAGCAATAATAAATTTGATGAATAAACCTATCACTCCTGATCGCATTACAAGATGGTTGTTATTGCTTCAAGAATTTGATATTACAATAGTAGATAAAATAGGAAAGGATAACGTAGTTGCTGATTTTCTGTCTAGAATGGATAATAATGATGAAGGCACACCCATAGAAGATAGTTTTCCTGATGAGCATATTTTTTCAATTTCTACTAATCCTTCGTGGCATGCAGATATTGCTAACTATCTTGCTACAGGGAAGGTGCCCTGTCATTTTTCATACAGGGAACAATGGAAATTTGTTCATCATATTGCCCGATATTCCTGGATGGCAGGATACCTTTTTAATACAGGATTCGATAAGCAGGTCGGCGATGTATACCTATTGTGCTATACAAAAAACCCCATTTATTTTTATAAATAGGGACCCTTTAGAAATAAATAGGAAATTCTTCTAAATTTCCTAAATAAAAAAAATTTAGAAAATAAATATTTTCTTTTTTCCGCCTTATTATTTTTTAGTGCATCACAAATCACCTATCTTATGAATTTCAAAAGACTCATAAAACTTAAAATATGTGAACTACGATATGCGCTCAAACTTCTCTGAAGATATGATTTAAACTTTGCAAAAAGCTTCAATCACTGTTGTATTTACTTTTCCGCACCGCACTTCACTTAATCAATCAAAAAACATTAAAAGAAAAAAGATATAAGTTGTGACTCTGCGGACCCGACAAGAAAATAAAAAAATGAATAGAAATCCTTCAGCTATCACGGTCACTTCAGTTTTATTAAAAAATGCAATTCGCATTTTTCTCAACTTATAACATACACTAAATTGTTATCCTATAAAAGTTGTGATTTGTGATTTGTGTAGATCACATTTCACATCCTTTAAGGGTAAGTATTACGAATGGTTATAAGTTATAATTTGTGATATTCACACCAACGCCATTTAATAGATCAAGCATGTAAAACAACTTGTGTAATGTCAAAATGAAATTTAAGATCTTAACAACTTTAAAGCGATTGATAGATCTTACGTATGGAGATATATGAAATATTAATTGAAAGATTATGAATGATGATTGATGTTATATTTTAATAAGATTGATATCTTCTTTCTTGTGTTTGAAATAAATGATAGATTTGTCTCTTTGATACTCCATACTTGTAAAAAATCGCTCTACTTTCAGGAAACCAGTTAACGGATTGAAGAAGAGAAACATGAGAAAAAAGGGTAAAGAAATTTCTCAGAAGTCATCCACTGAAGAAACAGATATGTATCCATTATTTTCAGATACCATTTGTGACAAATATTGCAGCAGTTCAACATGGGAAGCAATGTATAAAATTTTTGAAAGTGAAGGACCAAGGGTGATAAACAAAGTTTCTTCGACAGGCACTGCTTCTACCTCCGATGCAACTCTTTTTGACGTTGCATGCTAATAAATTCACAGGATAATTGTAAGACCAAATATTATTCCTTATACAGACACGGTTAAGTGGGCAATTGACCACTCAAACATTGAAGATAGAATGTTCAAGAATTCGAAGGGAGAAACTATGGGTTCTTTTAGGGCAAAAGATTTAACTATAGAAATTAGTATACACTAAGCATGCATACATCCAGATTCCCCTGATCTCACAATATTTAACTTCTTTCAAAATACATAATTATTCCACTGTTAATATTTTGTGAAAAAATAATTACAAACACATGTGAAGTATAAATAAAAACAATTGCACATAACACAGTTGTTTAACGGGAAATACTGAAGTTGAAAACCCCAACTATAATATAGTATGTATCATGGAGATCATGTAACAATATCATACAAATCTTAGTACATCAAGCTCTCAGTACAATCAATCGTCACACACTAGCATAGAAGAAATCTGCAAATCCATGAACCAATCTCTGCCCTCCTGCTAGCCTGCCTCCACTGTGCAATCCCTGCTGAAGAATAGCTCTGAATGAATTCAAATTACTCTTACCTTTACTGTGCAATCCTCATTGGAAACTCCAATGTGTGTGTGGTGCAATCAATGCATCACTATAGTCACAACAGATAGTCCATCTTGCCTTTTCACCTATCTCTCCACTAGGTCTCCACTGGAACTGACATGCATTGTAGTTAACTATTGTGTTTGTTTAGTTGATTAATGAGTTATTATTTGTGAATTAATTAACTAATTAATTCACTCCACTCTCACTAGCGTATCATTCAGTTAGACTAGATACAACTAGCTCAATTGAATCTAACTGAGTTAAACTGAATGCAACTCCATCAACTACTCTTCCAACTCTGTCATAACTTTTCCACTTCAGTTCTAACTGGGTCCTCCATGCATGAACCACCTGTAAACCCTAGGAATTGCGTAATTCCTTTAGCTCACTAATTTTCCAACTCTGTGCACTGAAATTAAGTGCTCCAAGAGAATAAGTTGTTGTTTATTATCGGATTATTATTAAGAGCTAATAATAATCGACACTTCTATTTTTAGATCGATGATCTATAAATAGACTTCGCCCAATATTCTAAAAATATAATTTCATCTATTTTTCCAACTTGATCAACCATCCACAAATAGCATCCTGTAACTTCTGAAATATGATCACCATGTCTAAAAATAGACTTGCGCCAAAAGTAGCCTGTGGGCCCACTTAGTGAAGGCGAATCTTTTCACTAAGCTCATCATCTTGTTGAATCTCAACACTCCCTCTCAACAAGAAAGGGATTATCCTTCACCCCGACCCTGCCTCTATGGTATTCGAATTTGCTCCTGGAGAGCGCCTTCGTCAAAATATTTGCATCTTGATCCTCCATAGGAATGTACTGAAGCAACGTGATCTTCCACTGGACACAATCTCTGATATGATGATACCAGATATCAATATGTTTATATATATCATGAAACACAGGATTAATCGAGAGTTTAATGCAACTCTGATTATCACAATGTATCACTGTAGGATCTAAATGTGAACTGAACAAACCAACCAGGATCTTCCTCATCTAGATAGCCTCACATGCAACTTGACTTGCTGCCATGTATTCTGCTTCTGCTAAACTGAGTGCCACAGATATTTGTTTCCTGTTGTACCAAGAAATTGTCATAGATCCGATACTGAAAATCCATCCTGATGTGCTCTTTCTGTCTGTTGGGTCACCTGCGTAATCTACATCCGTGAAGCCATGCAACTTCACCTCATCTGTCTGTCTATACCATAAGCCATACTCAGATGTGCCCCTGAGATATCTCAGGACATGCTTGCCTGCCTTCCAAAAGAGCTTGGTAGGCTTAACCATCGCTTGTGAAAGTTGGTTCACTACATAGCATATGTTCGGTCTTGTATTAACTAAATACATGAGCGAACCCACCAACTGTCGATAAACAGTGGCATCCACTACCTCTACCAATGTAGCATCCTCTTTCCTCCAATTTCCTGGAAGAGGAGTGTCGATAGGCTTGCAGCCTTGCATGTGAAACTTCTCCAGTATCTCCCGGGCATGCTTGCCTTGAGACACAAATAGTTCACCTTCCCACTGCCATATTTCCAATGCAAGGAAATAATGAAGGAGGCCCAAATCCTTCATCTCAAACTCCTTTGCAAGATCTTCCTTTCATGAGTGTATCAACTGCTCATTACCCATTAGTATTAAATCATCAACATAAAGAACAATCATTAAAAGCTTACCCTCCACCACAAATTGGTACAAGTTTGCATTTGCCTCACTCTTGGTGAAGCCAAGTCTAGTGAAATAGCTATCGATCCGAGTGTACCAAGCACGTGGTGCTTGCTTCAGCCCATACAGTTCTCTTTTGAGCCTGAACACATGCAACTCACTGCTAAAGATCTCAAATCCTTCAGGCTGCTCAATGTACACCTCTTCCTCAATGATCCCATTAAGGAACACATTCTTCACATCCATCTGATGAATGTGTCAACCCATCTGTGCTGAAAGAGCAAGGATGGTCCTTATGGAAAAATATCGTGCGATAGGTGCAAAAGTTTCTTCATAATCAATCCCCTCGATCTGTGAGAAGCCCCGAGCAACAAATCTTGCCTTATAATTCTCAACGCTCCCATCAACAGCTTGCTTTACCTTGTAGATCCATCTTGATCCTACAACTGATTTTCCCACCAGCCTTGGAACAATATCCCAAGCACTGTTTCTGACAATGGATTCATACTCCTCCACCATGGCATCTACCCATGTGGGCTCCTGCACTTCTTCTTCAAAAGAAGATGGCTCTATCACGATACACTTGCTCATAAGAGCCATGTATCCATTAAATTGATCAGGTGAATGTCTATGTATGCGTTGTGATGTAGGGACTCCTACATTCTATGCCGCATCAAGCTTCAGTCTCTCAGCTTCTGTGGTATGCTTTCTGCCTTGTCTAATGTTTGGTTCTGCATGAGTGGACTCCTCCACTCCATGAATCTCCTTCTGTGGCTAATCCACATCTAGAGGCTCATCTTTGGGAACAAGAAGTTCCTCCTCTGCATGAAAGTGTAGCTCCCTCTCAAGCGACAACTTCATGGCTTTCACCTCATTGAATTTTATATCCCGTCGCACCACAGTCATCCGACTGTCTGGAAAATACACACAATAATTATGGGGTGTTTCTATGTACCTCACAAATATCCCAACTTCTGCAGTCTGCTCCAGCTTCTTCCTAGCATCCTTTGTCACATGAATGTAAAAATATGAGCCAAAAATCTTCAAATGAGAAATATCAAGCTTCTTACCAGTAAAAGCTTCTTCAGGTGTACTCATGCCAAGTACTCTATGAGGACAACGGTTTTTCACATAAACCGTAGTGTTGCATACTTCCGCCCACAAGTGCATCGATAGGCCCTGGTCATGAAACATCGCTCATGCAACACCCACGATAATTCTTCTCTTCCTCTCCGTGACCCCATTCTGCTATGGGTAGGCGCTATGAGTTATCTTTGAATTACTTCTTTGCTATAGAAGTCTTTGAATTCACCCTAGATGTATTCACCACCATTATCGCTCCACAGAGTTTTCACTTGCTTCCCTGACTCCTTATCCACCAATGCTTTGAACTCATAGAACTTTGAGAACGTTTCGCTCTTCTTCTGCATGAATAAGATCCAACTTCTATGAGAATATTCATCAAAAAATATAACATAATACCTGTGTTTTACTGTTGAAGCAACCGAGAAAGGTCCACACACATCTGTGTGAATTCTCTCCAGGATCACCGAAGCATGGTTCTCCTTCTCATGAAATGTGGTCTTCACAAACTTACCCATAGTACATCCCTTGCACTGATCTAACTGCACAAGATTACCCTTGGTAAGTCCAGTAGAAATCTTCTGCAAAATATTCAAAGTGCCATGGTGAAGATGGCCGAATATCCTATGCCATAATACGCCCTCATCCCGACTCACCACTTCTTCTGCTTTGCCCACCATTGCAGCACAGGAATCTACCTCTAGCTTGTAGAGATGATTAACTCAAGTCCCTATCTTCTTGGTTTGACTCATTTTTTTATGTCGAAGGAAGGCTTTTCCCTCACTGAAAACAACATCATAACCTTTTTCTTCCAACATTGCGACTGAGACCAAGTTCTTCTTCAGACATGGAACATGCATAACATCCTTCAACAAGAATGGATTACCAGACTCCCTCTCAAAGGTAATGGTCCCAATGTTGGTAGCACTATATCGACCATCATCTCCCATCTCTATATGCATCTGGAGGTCCTTCTCCTCTAAGTCACTAAACAACTGCTTGTCTCCCATCATATGGAAAGACGCACCACTATGAAGATACCACATCGATCCCATATATCTTGAAACCAAGCATGCGATAAAAGAGAAATCAAGTTCAAATTGTAAGCCTAAGGCCTCTCTAGCTGCAGCTCCAGCAGTCTTCTTGTTCTTCTTCTTCTGTGGGAAGTTAGTGGCGAAATGCCCATGTTCGTGACAGTGAAAACACTTCACTTTGGACAAATCTTTCTTCTTGCCTTTAGCTTTGGATTTTGAAGGAAATTTCTTCCCCTTCCCTTTCCTTTCTTTGGAAGCTAAAGCGCAATTCTATTCATCTTCATTCTTTGATAAAGAGCCATCCCTGGTACCCCGCCTTATCTCCTCCTGCACAAGATCCGACCAAAGTCACTCCCATCCTAGCAGTTTCTCCCATCCATTGACAGAGTCTTCGTAGCTATGCCAACTCTTCAAAAGCCCAAAGGGAGCCAAGCTCACCAAGTATTCATCATCAACAACAACCCCCACACTTCCCAGTTCATCCTTGTAGTGGACAAACTTCATGAGATATTTTGAAATATTGTCGCCCTACTCCATTTTTATTTTACTGAGCTTGTCTTTAAGCGGCAACTTCCTCTGGTCAGTTCTGCTTTAGAAAAAATCTGTCAAAACCTTCCACATTAAGAATGGAGTGGCTTTCCCATGAAGGATGGACACAATATGGTCCTTCACACCTTCCAACAGAAATCTTCTTGTCTTTGCTATCTTATTTTGCCATGTGTTAAGTAATGCAACATCGCTAGATACCGGCTTAGGAACATCGCTATCGATGAAATCCTTTAGTCCATTATCCTTCAGCACAAGCTCCATCCTATCCTTCTAGGCTATGTAATTCGAGCTCCCATCAATGATCAGGTGATCAAGTCCTTTGTGGAAAAAAGCTCAAAAAATTAGTTTCTCAGAATTGATCCAAACCAGAATGATAGGAAAGAGCTCGGAAAAAAAATCATGTAGATGTGAGCGGCACTGAAAACTAACACTGTATGAGAAATTTATTCAGCTTTGAATTTTGCCAATTTCAGTAAAAAAAATGGCCAATTTGACTTTATAAAAATATTTTATTAAAAAGAATATATTCCACAGAATATTCTGGGAATATTTCGAAAGCAGCCAATCAAAGGGCCATGTGGCCAGCTCGCAGGCTGCCACGTGACCCCAATGTCGAATGAAATGGTTCAATAAAATTTTGTTATGGCGTGGCAGGGATTGACCCCGGGTCGGGGCGGAGAAAAATGGACGGCCCAACCAACAGGCGACGAGATGGTTCTTATAACTCATACGGGGGAGCTTTTATTTAAATTTTCTTTTTGGTTTGGGTAGCACCCGAAAGGGGGCCAGCCCCCTTCACATGCAACCAAAGGCCGGGAACCTTGGGCTTTAATAGTCGGCACGCAACATGAAATGGTATGGTCACATGAATTCCATCAGAGTTGTTTCATATGCGTTTAATATATGGTTTAAACTTTAACAAACACCGCATTAAACTCCAATTTTCTCCGTCGGGTCCGGTCATATGACCCGTGGTCTTATCCACTAGCACCAACGAACTGGCGGCTTATATGGCAGAGTGCCTAATTTTATTGCCAAACTCCAAGTTTGTCGGGCCTATCTAGAGTTTCTCCACTTTTGGTGGAGCTTTCCTAACCCTAACTAGACAAAGTCTGTTTCAGTCATAACTTTGGCTAGGGAAGTCCAATTGAAGCGATTTTTTTTTTTATTTGGGGGTATTGGAGCATTCTGAAGCTGTTGGAATAGGTTGTAGAGCCATCAGGGCAATATTTCAGTGATTTTATCAGCGAATTTTCTTGTGGAGCCACCAGGGCTAAGGGAATGATCAGTTGTATTGGGCTATCTTCATCTGTTTGAGGTGAATGAATAGTCAATTTTTACTGTTTCCAGCACTCTTATTCTGTATTTACAGCTATTTTAGCCCTTTGAGGCTTTGTTCATGGTGTAATACTTATTTTTAGCATTAATGAAAGAGGGAAAAGCCTATTTGGAGGCTTTTGGACCCAGCAGAGGTAGCCCAAGAGAGGGGTGAACTACTTAAAAAAATGCTTACTATTATGATGTGCATTCTTGCTACTTAATTCTAGAGTTTACTATATTAAACAGTAATTTTTAATAAGTACCCTTTTCACAATGAGACGTATACAGTGATCAAAACACATTTGTTCCACTTCAAACGACATTACTTCCATTGCAGAATACTTGAAATTGATTATTCACACATAAAAATTGGTTAATGAATACTTTGCAAACTGAAAAAAATACTTTCATTGCCATATCATTTTAGTGTTTACTTTATATTTCTTTAGGCAGAGCCAGTAAGAGGGCCAAAAGCTTCTGGTTTCATCCTTTATAGTAAAGGTGAAATAACCAGTAAAAGCCCCTACTGTCTATATTTGTATAAGAAATATTTGTTTCACACATTTCAGATCAGATTGGTATCAGAGGTCTAGGTTTTGCTCAAAATTTTGTGAAATTTGTGCAAGAAAATTGTGTTGTTCTGAAAATTTGATGCTTACTAGGCTGAAATTGAAAAGAGGGGAAGGTCAATTGGTTAGAGCACAATAAAATCCTCAACCAAGGAGGGCTAGGGTGCCATTATCTCCACCTTCCATTTCATCCTCATTAGCCTTAGAATCAGCCACAAACATGTCTTCCAGAGAAGGAGAAGTACATGAGGAAATGGATCCCAAGGAAGAAGAAAAAGTCTTTAGAAAAGATTTCTTGGACATGACTAAGATGTTTAGGATCCTCTGTCAGGAGAGAAATGATAGGATTGCTGGAGAAGGGTCTAGAAACCAAAGAGAAGAAGGAGATTCTTCAAGAGGGAAGAAAGACAATGATAAGTCTAAGAAAGGGAATGGATGAAATGGTGATCCACCATCTCCGTCGTCATCCTCTTCCTCCACATCATCCTCTTCAACTTCTGTTAATCAGTCACACAAAACAAAAAAATCTCTTAGAAATCATTTGTTAAAGCTTGATGTGAAGTTTGAGTTGCTGATGTTTAATGGTGATGTTAATGCAGAAAAATTGGATAACTAGATTAGACAGCTGGAATTCTATCTAAGAATTTAGAATTTGCATGATGATGACACAAAAATCCAATTAGCCTCATTGAGAATGGATGGAGCAGCTTTGGTTTGGTGGGAAGCCAAGACCAAAGAGGAGATTAAAAAGCATGGTAAGATAACTCTAACTTGGAATGAGTTTATTACTGCTATTAAGAAACAGTTTTATCCTCTTGCTCATATTCAGAAGGCAATCATGAATTGGCAAAATTTTAGGCAACTTTGTTGAGCCTCAAATTTGTGCTTTCCTTCACCTCATTTTACCTCATTCTTCCTTGTCCATTTCTATTTTAAACCCAATTGATCAATAAAAATAGTTAAAATTACTTCTAGAATGGTTTACATGACTGACTTGTTGAATTTTGTGATTGTTGCCATTGTTAAGCATTTTGACCGGAACTAGCTACAGAATGCAGGCATTCCATAGCTAACCGGCGATTCTACAGCTACCTTTATGTTTGAGTATGTTCCAGGTGGCCTCTTGAGGAAAAAAGCATATGGGCATGATCCACGTTGTGCCTACATGGTGTGTTGCTCATCATGGAAGAGGAAATGAATTCTGGGTACGGTTATGCACGTGGGAACACATTTGTGAAGGAAGACTCCTACTAGGACTGTCTCAATCCAGGTGTCTTTTCTCCTTCACGCAGCCACCTCAAAGACTCCTAAGATGATTTGGATAAGGAAAGACATCATTCCTAAATTATTGTAATTATTTTTACTTGCATTTACTTTATAAACTCTTGAGTAGGCCGAGAGCTTAGTTAGAAAATTTGTGTTAGATTTGCTGCTAGATTTTGTGTAAACTCTGTGTTACGTCTTTGAAGACACAGAGCATTATGTTCAAAATATTGCATCGTTAATGGAGCAGACAAAATTATCTTGAAGGCGTGATTTAATTTGGAGTTGAATGTCGTCAAGTGGTAGAGGGCCCCTGCCCCTTGCACGGATTTCTTTTGCATAAACTAGATAAGTTTTTCCTAGCTGTCTTTACGTTCTGCATTTGAATTGGTAGTTGTTTTGTTTTATCTACTGTGGTCGTACTCATTCTAGTTCTTCCATAAGAAGACACTCTTCCAACAGACTAAAATGATGAATTTTTAATGACTATGGTATTGTAGGATAGGAGTTAAATTTGTATTTGTTTTTAACTAGCTACTGTAGTCATATTCGTTCCAGCTCTTCCACAAGAAGACACTCTTTCAATAGACTAAAATGATGAATGTTTAATGACTATGGTACTGTAGGATAGGAGTTGAATTTTTATTTGTTTTAACTAGATACTGTAGTTATATTCATTCCAGTTCTTCCACAAGAAGACATTCTTCCAACATATTATAATGATGAATGATGAATAGCTATAGTGCTGTAGGAATTAGTTGTAGTTTTTGCTCTTCACTATCACAGTTGCACTCGTTCTAATCACTCTTCCACAAGAAGAAATTCTTCCAAGACATCCTTAAGAAGTTCAAGATATGACCGTGATGTGATAATTTAGTTTTTCATTTGCTTTCAGTTCATTTGCTTTCAATTGCATACAATTACACAGTCAGAACTGTTCTACCTCTTCCACAAGAAGGAACTCTTCCAAAATATCACTAATGATGAACAAACAGATTGTGTAACTTCATAGAGTAATGCATGTTAGTTAGAATGCTCCGGAGTTTCATTTTGAATTTAATTCATGTCCAGCTACTTCATTTCAAGTTTGATGATGACTTATAGTTTAACATTGTTCTAGTTTAGAAGCATCTTAAGCTCATGTTTAAATTAATTCATTGTACTTGCATCTCATAGTCACACTGTCACCCTTTGCACAGTAGATCACTTTAGTTGATAGGATTCATAAGACAGCCTTCATTATTTACAAATATCTTTTTGTTCTGAAAACCACCAGTGATCCATAACCTTAGGAACAGAAGATAACATCATTACAAGGTCTGAAATATCTCTGCAAATTCCTCACCATAAACAGAGCTCTTCCTCAACAAAACTACCTTGAAAAGAAACCAATAACTCTTTGAGTATAGGCTCTGTGACATTCAATTGAAATTGCAGAATAGAACTACGAATTAGTCATGGAATAGATGAGCTTAGAATAGAATGTTGCATCATGATTAGTGTCTAACTATCTAGTTAGAAAACTTGCATATTTAGTGATCATTTCCCAAAGTCTAGTTTGTGTCATTTGTCATCATTAAGCTCTTGTTTCTATTCAGTCATAGTTTAGATGTTGCTTCAGTATTTTTGATTACATTTTCCATTCCATACATTAGGCTCAACTGTGTTCTTGACCACCAATTTCTTTTCATTAGTTTTCTAGACATTTCCATTGTAAACACAAACTTCAAAAGACCAAAAACATCATAAATCAACATAAAAGACCAAAACATCACAAAAAAATACACACACGCACTAGGAAACAAGCACCTAGGTACATATGGTACATTTCACTTCAGCAGTTTACAAATCCTGGTTGACAATTAAATGAACTCAGTTTAGGAGACTAGATTGCGGCACAACATTTTGGCGCCGTTGTCGGGGAAGTGAAAACTAGGTAACCTTTGTTTCTTAGCATCCAAAAACAATTTTATGCGTAGGGAGAGAGATTCAAGAGGAAGATTTATAAGCAGCAGAGGCAGAAGTTTGATATCTAGAACACCACTTGTTTCATCTAGATCCAGAACTAGTACACCTTCAACTCAAACCCATCTTCCATCCTTTACTGATCCTAGACTTCTAGAAGATCTAAGGTCACCTATTCCATTAGAGAAACCTTCCACTTCATCCACTAAACCTGCCATAGAAGAGGATCCAAAAACTTTTGTTGAGGATACAAACTTTTCTACTTCCACAGAAGAGTCAACCATGGCAGAAGAAGGAGGAGGAGGAGTTGTTAATGGAGAACACACATTAATTGGAGGAGGTAGAGGTAGAGGTAGAGGAGAAGGAGGAAGAGGAGGTAGAGGTGCAGATGGAGGAAGAGGTAGAATAGGAAGCTCTTTTAGGTTCCCTATACTTGATGAAGAGACCAATACAACCATGAAAAAAATTTCACCTTCTGTCCTTCCGAACTTCTATGGACTTAAAACTGAGGATCCTGAAACTTTCTTATTCGAATTTGAAGTGCTGTGTAGGACTTATGACTACCTTCAAGATGCTCAAAAATTGAAATTATTTCCTTCAACTCTGAAAGGAGCAACATTGAAGTGGTTTATGAGCTTAAACAGTAGTTCCATTAGGACATGGGAAGACATGAAACAAGCATTTCTAGAGAGATACTTGGATTATTGTATGCCGGTTAATCATAAGGAAGAAGTGTTCAAGATGTTACAAAAAGAAGATGAAAACTTAGAAGATTTGTTGGAAAGATTTAAATACAACATAAAAAAGGGCACAAATGGAAAACCTAGATCAAGACACTTTAAAATCTCTTTTGTTGAAAACCATTAGGGATGAATGGTTGGATATCCTTAACATGATGGGAAAAGGGGATATATCACAACTCACATTACCTGAAATATCCGAGTTATGTATCAACCTTTCCAGAGGGAAATCCAAAACTGTCAAAGGTCCAAGAGATCCTGCTCTTGCAAGAGCAAGTAAATCTGCTTCTGGGACAGTAAGTAGATCAGAAATAGGACACATGCTTGATGATTTTAAATCCGACATCTTAGGGAGTCTTAGTGAACAAATAGACACCCTCAAGATACAAAACAAGCAAAAGGCTGAATCTGATGCCTTGGCAATCTTTTGTCCCAAATGTAGGAAGAAACATGCCTTGAGAGAGTGTCCTTTAGATGTAAAAGTTGTAGAAACCTGTGTTATTTGTTCTGAGAAACATGAGACCAAGAATTGTCCTTCTCTTCCTGGTCTCAAGGCCGTTTTTCAGGAAGAAACTCCTACAGATTCCACAGAATCTCTTAACTTTGTATCTAGAAGACCCTGGCAGGGATCTCAGACACAGGGATTTCATGATCAAATGTATAATCAACCTCCACCTTGGAATTCTTGGCAGCAACCTTGGCCCCAATTTCAAAATCAATCTCAAACTTGGGCACAAGGAGCACAAGGTCCCTATGGAAGATACTCTCCATATTATCAGTATCCACCATCCTATCCACCATATCCACAATTTTATCCTCAAAATCCTCAACAAAATTTTCCTCAAAATCTTCAACAAAATTTTCAACAAAATTCACAACAACATCATTTGAACCAACCTCATCAAAATCAACCACTTCCATTACCATTCCCTAAAAAATCCAATCAATTACCAGCTCAGCCCATACCAAACCCCAATAATAAGAACCCCCAGAATACATACATGATAGAAGGACAACAATTTCCAACTTATTTAATTACTCCTCTAGACCTTAGTGATGTTCAACTTAGGTCTGGAAGGATACTTGAGAAGAGGAAACCTTCTGTGATCATACAAGAACAAGATGATTCTGAGGAAGACTCCCTACGGGTTAATAAGAGTCTTGAGGAAGAAACATCCTTTCAAGGCCAAAACATTGAAAAACTGAAACAAAAGATCCAATAAGCCCAACTCCAGTATTAGAGCAACCATCCACATCTACTTCTATACCTCCCTTTCCGGAAAGATTACAAATTGACAAAGGTGTAGAAAAACAAATAATGGTGCCTAATTATGATTTCTCGGATGAATTGAGAAATGTTTGCATTAAAATTCCATTATTGCAAGCCATCAAGGAAATCCCAATTTTAGCCAAAACAATAAAGGAGTTGAGTATGAAGACAACAAAGAAAAGAATAAGAGAAACCAAGAAAATTCAACTGGCAGGACAAATAGCAGACATTATGATGGGTAAGACTACTATTCCAAAGTACCTTGACCCAGGAAATCCAGTTGTCAAAATTCACATCAATGGAATTGAAATTCAAAACACACTCATTGACTTAGGAGCAACAATAAATATCATGAGTAGACAAATCATGGACAAACTAAAACTTCCTAATCTTCTCTTTACACCCACACTATTACAATTAGCAGATAGATCTGTGATCAGACCAGATGGGGTAATAGAAGACATTCCAGTGTCCCTAGACTCTTGGGAGTATCCTGTGGATTTCATGATCCTGACACCCAAGAATAATCTAGGAGGCCATCCTGTTATATTAGGAAGACCTTGGTTGGCCACAGCTGATGCTTTTATTAGTTGTAGGTCCGGTGATATGTATATTTCTGATGGAAGTTCAACAAAGAAATTCACCTTATATCCTCCAGCTAGGACAATTACAGAATTAGATGACACTCAATGGATAGAGGATGAAGAATATTTGCAACCACTCTTCACAATTTCAGAAATTAGTGAAGATAATCAAATTCTGAATACTCTAGAAAATTCTGAATCTTCTCCAGAGCACAAACAAGAATCATTTCAAGAGAGATCCAATATTGAGTTCTTGTCATCTAGACAGATGTCTCTTCATTCTATGGACAAATTTGGCAGTTCTACAAGTGAAATTTTTCCAGGCAAAACCTTGAATATAAACAAAAACCTGGAAAAATCTCAACAAAAAGATCTAGTCAAAGTATTACAGAGACATTCTTCTGCATATGCATGGGAATACACTGACATGAAAGGGATAAGTCCCAAGACTTGTACTCATCACATCTATATAGAGGCAAATTGCAAACCAATCAGACAGCCTCAAAGACGGATGAATCCAAATCTTAGGAAAATTGTCAAAGAAGAATTACAAAAATTGTTAAATGTTAATTTCATCTATCCTATTTCAGATAGTCAGTGGGTTTCTCCTTTGGTGATTGTGCCTAAGAAAAATGGAAAATGGAGAGTGTGTGTTGACTACCGAGAACTGAATAAAGCTACTCTTAAAGACCATTTTCCCTTACCTTTCATAGATCAAGTATTAGATACATTAGCAGGTAAAAAGTACTTTTCATTCCCGGATGGATTTAGTGGTTACAATCAAATCCAAGTAGCACTTGAAGACCAAGATAAAACCACATTTACTTGTCCTTGGGGTACCTATGCCTACCGAGTATTGCCATTTTGATTGTGCAATGCACCTGCAACATTCCAAAGGGCAGTATTAGGAATTTTTTATGATCTGATACATGACTGTGTAGAGGTGTACATGGATGATTTTACAGTTTATGGGGATACATTTGAAGAGGCTTTAGAAAACTTGGAAAAGGTCTTAAAAAGATGTCAAGAAGCAAACCTTTCTCTTAGTCATGAAAAATGTTTTATGATGTTCACCGAAGGTATTGTTTTAGGGCACCACATTTCAGGGGATGGGATTAGAGTTGATGAGGCGAAAGTTGAAGTTATTTCTAACCTATCCATTCCAAGTTGTCAAAGAGATGTAAGAAGTTTTCTAGGATTTACTGGGTACTATCGGAGATTTATAGAAAACTTCACCAAAATAGCACCTCCTCTCTTCAAATTACTCACCAAAGATTGTGAATTTAAGTGGACTTCTGATTGCCAGTTAGCTTTTGAAACCCTGAAAACCAAAATTTCTGAAGCACCTATATTAAGGGGACCTAACTGGAAGTTACCTTTTCATATCTCGACAGATGTTTCCGATACAGCTCTGGGAGCAGTATTGGGACAGAAAGATTTAATTCCCTATGCCATCTATTATATCAGTAAAAATTTGACTCCTGCAGAGTTAAACTATACTGTAACTGAAAAAGAGTTTTTAGCCGTTGTTCATGCCATTAACAAATTTAGACACTATATAACAGGCTATGAAACTTTTATTCACACTGATCATTCTGCCATTAGATATTTAATGAATAAATCAATCACTAATGGTAGAGTTATAAGATGGTTGTTATTATTGCAAGAATTCAACATTACTATTCTGGATAGGCCTGGAAAACAAAACACTGTGGCTGACTTCCTGTCTAGAATTCAAAATATCAAAGATGACACTCCGGTTGAAGATCAATTTCCTGATGAATATCTTTTTGCAGTTTCTACTCAAACTCCATGGTTTGCTGATATTGCTAATTATTTAGTTTCAGAAAAATTTCCTTCAATTATGAATGCAAGGGATAAAAGAAAAATCATTAATGATAGTGCAAGATATTCATGGGTCGCTAATGAGTTGTACAAGACAGGTTCAGATTTGATCATTAGAAGGTGTGTTCGTGAAGATGAGATGCCCGAAATTCTCAAGGCATGTCATGATGAACCTTGTGGCGGACACTTTGCAGATAAGAGGACAGCCTATAAGATCCTTAACTTAGGATATTATTGGCCATCTTTGTTTAAAGATGCAAGGGAATATGTCAAAAGGTGTGACAGTTGCCAAAGGGTAGGGAAACCTTCTCTTTCAGGTGAGATGCCATTACAACCTCAGGTACACATTGAACCTTTTGAAAAATGGGCCTTGGATTTTGTAGGACCTATTAGTCCTCCATCAAGACAAAAGAAATACATATTATTTTGCACTGATTATGTTACTAAGTGGGTAGAAGCTAAACCATTACTTATTGCTAATGAATCATCTGTAGTTACTTTTCTTTTTGAGGATATTTTTACTCGTTTTGGTGTCCCAAGGGAAATTGTTACAGATCAAGGAGCTCAATTTACATCAAGGCTAGTGGAGCAAATGATGGAGAAGTAAAAAATCAGACATAGAACATCTACTCCTTATCATTCACAAGCAAATGGCCAAGTGGAATCCACTAATAAAGTCATTGAAGGAATCCTAACAAAGACTGTTCATCTACATAGAAGAGATTGGGTAGATAGGCTTCCTGAAGCCTTGTGGGCCTATAGAACTACATGGAGAAACACAACAGGCCATACTCCTTATGAGCTTGTTTATGGGAAGCAATTTTTGTTTCCTATAGAGTTCCAAATTCAAACATTCAAGATGGCAGCTCAGCTAGGACTTGATCTAACGGAGGCACAAAAGCATAGACTGGAGAAAATTAATGAATTGGATGAGATCAGACAAGATGCAGTTCAGAAAACAAGTCTAGTCCAACAGCAAAGGGCTAGATGGCATGACAAGTACATCAAGGAGAAGAAATTTAAAGAGGGTGATTGGGCTCTCTTGTTTGATTCAAAATTCAAGGATTTTCAAGGAAAATTTCAGACACATTGGCTTGGGCCATATGAAATTGTTCGAATTTTTTATAATGGGGCAGTAAAAATCAGAACTATAGATGAAGAGGAGGTCACTTTTCTTGTGAATGGCCATAGACTGAAGCTATACCACAAGCCACTCTCAAGAGAAGAGTTTGTCAAGAAGTTCCAAAGAGACAATGATGTGAAGTTAATGAAGAAGAGTCTCTCTTCTTCATCAACTTGATTAAATTTTCTGAAGCATTTCTCTTTTGAAAAAAATAAAAAATAAAAATAAAAATAAAAATAAAAATATATATATATATATATATATATATATAAAGGTATAAACATGAAAACCAATCACTGATTGGCATGTTTATACAGAAAAGATAGGGTGAAAATCAGAGTCTCTCTGACACTCTAACTTTTCCCATTTTTGTTTCTAAGCAGCTGTTATAAAAATCATAAGTTCAGTGCCATAGTACTTATGATTCATTTCATCTCACTCCATTCACTTATCCATCCATACTTCATCTCATCCATCATTCACATTTCACTCCATTCCACATCTCATTCATTACACTCCATCTTTCATTCACTTCATTTTCATGTCAAAACATAGAATTTGATATCTTGCTGTAAGTGAATAAAAATATGCCATGAATTGCAGTACAGCCCTTATGTTCCTTCATTCCATGAACTGAATCCATTTTATTCCATTATCCACTTCATACATATCATAATCCATCATCCATTTTCATCCATTTTCATAACATTTCATCCATCCTCCAAAAACATTTCATTTTCATGATTAAAGTGTTCTACAGGAAAATTCTGCAGCTCAGTGGACATTCTGCAGCTGATCAGCCTTTCTGCAGCCCGACAGTCTTTTTGCAGCTATAAACCCTGAAGGCATCAACCAGCAGACATCAGAATTACAACAAAGTGATCCAGTGAATTCATGAAGCAAAAATATCAAGGAAATTGTGAAATATTCCTCCAAAGATGAGCAGAGAAGACAAAGGCTACAAAAACATCAAATAAAGGGCAGAGGTAACAAATTTAAATTACGATGGCACTTCATAAGAGTTTAGCATAGTTTAGTTGTGGATTATTAGAAAGGTTGTTTTAATTGTTTTATTGATCAAACACCAAACAAACCCTCTACAGACCTTGTATTAAAATCTTCCATTTCAAATTTTATATCCGATAGCATTTAAGCGGTGAAACGGCCAAAGCATTTGAATTTCCCACGACTCTTAACCAAGTTATTTAATGATGATGATTTTCCCTGCCGTCGTAAATCCTCCGCCGTCTCCTCAATCATTAATACAATCCTCCACCTCACTCCACTACTCTATGCCGTGACCATTTGCCATAACTTCATTCCGTAGCCGATACTCCATTCCGAAGACACAGATATTATGATCATCAGGAACAGAGCTAAAGGATAACAGCATTGAGCATTGTAAACGCAGAACAGAGGAGGTAAATTTGAAATTATAACAGTGTGAGGACTCAAAGCCACTTCACTGAGGACGAAGTTTGGAGCATTTTCACTGTCAACACAGAATTGTGGCCGTGTAGAGTTTAAAGTCTGTTGTTACCAAAATACAGAGGTGTGGTAGTGATTGAGTTTGAAGTCTGTTGTTACCCGAGACAGAGATGCTGTAATGTTGAATTGGAAGCATACCATTTGCTATTAGAGACAGAGGTGTTTATCAGTGATTGAGTTTGAAGTCCTTCTGTTACCAAAGACAGAGGTATTGCACAAAAAGGAATCTGAAGCCATCTCTCATTGCCTATCAGAGACATATTAGCTCGAAAATTTAAATTGTTTTCATATCACTCCAAAAGTTCAACAGAAGCACATCAGTCCGAGGGTTCGAAGGCATTTTTCATTATCAAACAGAGGCATACCAGCCAGAGGTTTTGAAGCTGTTGCTATTATAAATCAAAGGTATGTCATTCCAAAATTGAAGCCATTTTCATTTAGAGCTTGAAGCTATTTTAATCCGAAAGTAAAAGTCATTGTTTTGTGGGTAGAGAAGAGTGTTAATTTGATATTGAAAAAAATCACGGGTTTCATCGTAAGGACTGAGCCTGTGGGATCAAAATATTTAGAAGGTTACCCACAATGCAAGGAAATGTTACAACAAGTAGGATGGCTCCAATTCTTGGAAAAATTTAATGGCTTCCATAAGGAAGTCACCAAAACATTTTCCAGATCATTCCAAGGTACCGAAGTTGAAATAGGGGATGTCAAGTTTACTGTTACTGAAGTTTTTATAGCAGAGGCTACAGGATTATCCAGAACTGGGGAGAGATGGTTTAAAAATAGGGAATTCCACAATGACTCCTGGAAACAAATTTTAAAATCACCAAATATGGATGTTAGTGTGTTCAAGAAAGGAATTCCCAGTACAACATTGAAAAGCAAATGGAGAAACATACTACTTCTTTTACAAAAATTTGTTACATGTGAGGGTAGATATGGGACATTTTATGTCTACCATATTAGACTAATGTTGCATTTTCTAGGAGAAGATTTGAATCTACCATATTTCTTGTATCAAATTCTGAAGAAAATGGCTTCCTGTGTTCAGAGAAGAGTTCAGTTTTTGGAGACAACCCTGTATCATCATGGGTTGGTCAAAATTTTAATTGAGCATCATCTATCTAAAACAAATTATACATGGGATGATTTCTTAATAAGAAATCATTTTGAAGAAGCAAAAGAACTATCACCTGAACCACAGCCCACAAAGAGAAGTAGGAAATGGAGGACTTCAAAAGGTAAAATTGACAAACCAGTTCAAGAAAGCAGTGAGGAAGTCATTTTGGAGAAGTTGACTAGAATAAAGAGGGAACTTAAGGAAGAGAAGATAATCAAGGAATCTACTACAGAGAAAGGAGAAGGGTCCTCTCAGCTTAGGAGAAGCCACAGATTAAAAGGAAAACTGAAGAAAACACCAATCAAACAAACAGGGGTAATCAATATTGAAGATGAAGAAACATCCATTGAAGAGGAAGATGATGAATATTTTTATGAAGGCACCCCTGAGATTGATCCTGCTCAACAGGAAATCTATGATTATGTGGAAACTTTAGAGAGGACAGCTTCAGAAAGAGAAGAGAGAACCCCCAGTCCTCCACTGACTGAAATTGATATATTAAGGAGGGATAGGTATGAGTTGGAATTATTGAATAGACACATCAAAAATGAGAATGGAATTCTCAAAGATCAAATCAAGCTCAAGACTGACATGAACTCAACCTTATCCCTGCATATAGACAAAGTGGAGAGGACCAATGAGAAGATGAAGACAAGGAACAAAAAGTTGATCAGGGCACTCACAAACCTCAGGTTCAAACTTGTGATCAGGAAACCCAGAAGGCCTCTAGCTTTCAGACAAAGAAGAAGAAGGGGATTAGATGTCCTTGCAGAAGCCTCAGAATTCATAGGATAATTTGCATGAGGACATGCAAAGAGACAGCAGTGGGGGTATGTTGAGCCTCAAATTTGTGCTTTCCTTCACCTCATTTTATCTCATTCTTCCTTGTCCATTTCTATTTTAAACCCAATTGATCAATAAAAATAGTTAAAATTACTTCTAGAATGGTTTACATGACTGACTTGTTGAATTTTGTGATTGTTGCAATTGTTAAGCATTTTGACCGGAACTAGCTGCAGAATGCATGCATTCCGTAGCTAACCGGCGATTCTGCAGCTACCTTTATGTTTGAGTATGTTCCAGGTGGCCTCTTGAGGAAAAACGCATATGGGCATGATCCACGTTGTGCCTACATGGTGTGTTGCTCATCATGGAAGAGGAAATGAATTCTGGGTACGGTTATGCACGTGGGAACACATTTGTGAAGGAAGACTCCTACTAGGACTGTCTCAGTCCAGGTGTCTTTTCTCCTTCACGCGGCCACCTCAAAGACTCCTAAGATGATTTGGATAAGGAAAGACATCATTCCTAAATTATTGTAATTATTGTTACTTGCATTTACTTTATAAACTCTTGAGTAGGCCGAGAGCTTAGTTAGAAAATTTGTGTTAGATTTGCTGCTAGATTTTGTGTAAACTTTGTGTTACGTATTTGAAGACACAGAGCATTATGTTCAAACTATTGCATCGTTAATGGAGCAGACAAAATTATCTTGAAGGCGTGATTTAATTTGGAGTTGAATGTCGTCAAGTGGTAGAGGGCCCCTGCCCCTTGCACGGATTTCTTTTGCGTAAACTAGATAAGTTTTTCCTAGCTGTCTTTACGTTCTGCATTTAAATTAGTAGTTGTTTTGCTTTATCTACTGTAGTCGTACTCATTCTAGTTCTTCCATAAGAAGACACTCTTCCAACAGACTAAAATGATGAATGTTTAATGACTATGGTATTGTAGGATAGGAGTTAAATTTGTATTTGTTTTTAACTAGTTACTGTAGTCATATTCGTTCCAGCTCTTCCACAAGAAGACACTCTTCCAATAGACTAAAATGATGAATGTTTAATGACTATGGTGCCGTAGGATAGGAGTTGAATTTGTATTTGTTTTAACTAGATACTGTAGTTATATTCATTCCAGTTCTTCCACAAGAAGACATTCTTCCAACATATTATAATGATGAATGATGAATAGCTATAGTGCTGTAGGAATTAGTTGTAGTTTTTGCTCTTCACTATCACAATTGCACTTGTTCTAATCACTCTTCCACAAGAAGAAATTCTTCCAAGACATCCTTAAGAAGTTCAAGATATGACCGTGATGTGATAATTTAGTTTTTCATTTGCTTTCAGTTCATTTGCTTTCAATTGCATACAAGTCCACAGTCAGAATTGTTCTACCTCTTCCACAAGAAGGAACTTTTCCAAAATATCACTAATGATGAACAAACAGATTGTGTAACTTCATAGAATAATGCATGTTAGTTAGAATGCTCCGGAGTTTCATTTTGCATTTAATTCATGTTCAGCTACTTCGTTTCAAGTTTGATGATGACTTATAGTTTAACATTGTTCTAGTTTAGAAGCATCTTAAGCTCATGTTTAAATTAATTCATTGTACTTGCATCTCATAGTCACACTGTCACCCTTAGCACAGTAGATCACTTTAGTTGATAGGATTCACAAGACAACATTCATTATTTACAAATATCTTTTTGTTCTGAAAACCACCAGTGATCCATAACCATAGGAACAAAAGATAACACCATTACAAGGTCTACAATATCTCTGCAAATTCCTCATCATAAACAGGGCTCTTCCTCAAAAGAACTACCTTGAAAAGAAACCAATAACTCTTTGAGTATAGGCTCTGTGACATTCAATTGAAATTGCAGAATAGAACTAGGAATTAGTCATGGAATAGATGAGCTTAGAATAGAATGTTGCATCATGATTAGTGTCTAACTGACTAGTTAGAAAACTTGCATATTTAGTGATTATTTCTCAAGTCTAGTTTGTGTCATTTGTCTAAGAAGTTATCATCAAGCTCTTGTTTCTATTCAGTCATAGTTCAGATGTTGCTTCAGTGTTTTTGATTACATTTTCCATTCCATACATTAGGCTCAACTGTGGTTTTGACCACCAATTTCTTTTCATTAGTTTTCTAGGCATTTTCATTGTAAACACAAAACTTCAAAAGACCAAAAACATCATAAATAAACATAAAAGACCAAAACATCACAAAACACTACACACAACGCACTAGGAAACAAGCACCTAGGTACATATGGTACACTTCACTTCAGCAGTTTACAAATCCTGGTTGACAATTAAATGAACTCAGTTTAGGAGACTAGATTGAGACACAACAAACTTAAGGGACAAAATGTGCAAGATTATACCCAAGAGTTTAGAAGGAGAGCCCTTTTACTTGGGGTTGATTTACAAAGTCAAGACACTTTGTTAAAATACATAGGAGGTTTGCACAGTTACCTTCAACATACTATCCTAATGTTCAATCCTACCAGCTTAGATGAAGTCTGTGTGCAGGCTACACATTTAGAAGCTAGAGGAAAGAATACTTTTGATGAGGATAGTAATTTCAAAAACAAAGGAAAGAAAAGAATTGCAAATTCAAGAAAAGAGAAAGGAAAGTTATTTTGCAAGAACTGTTCAAAGACAAGTCATGATGAAGATCTTTGTTGGAAGCTTCATCCTGAACTGAAACCAGAAAAATAGAAGAAAAAAAACAAGACCAAAGAAAAGGAGAAAACTGTAGCAACAGTTGAGCAAGACTTAGGGTCAGACTCAGCAAATGAGACAAAAATCATAGCCATGGTTTTAAAGAACATTAAGGGGAAAGAAGTGGTGCAAGACACAACTCCCAGTTCTAGCTCTTTGAATTGTCACAAAGATACTCATGAAGAAAAGAGGAGGATAGAGCTCTTCCATGTGAGGGTAATTTCAAAACATACCAAAATTGACACACTATTTGACAGTGGGTCACAAGCTAATCTCATATCTGAAGACTTGGTCAAGCAGCTTAAACTTGAGACCATTCCACATCTGAAGCCTTATCCACTTGGATGGGTATGCAAGGATGCCAATTTGCAAGTCTCAAGGAAGTGCATATTGCGCTTTGCAACAACTACACACTTTATTGACACAGTTGAACTTGACGTGGTGCCGCTTGATATCTCAGGTATTGTTTTGGGAAGTCCTTACTTATTTGACAGGAAGACCATCTTTCATCGCCATGAAAACAAGCATCACTTGTTCAAAGATGGTAAAGAGTACATTGTGAGAGCACACAAGAAGAAGCTGGAATCTTATTTATTCCATGCAATTCAATTGAAAAGACTGGTTAATGCAAGTCAAAGTCTAACTTTGTTGATTTTAAAACGACAAGATTTTGAGCATTTACCTTTTCTTGATGTTGCTAATGATTTGTCTCAGTTTAATAACAGTTTTTCTTTGAAAGAAGATGATGTTATGTTACACAAATTACCTTTTGGGTCAGCCAATGCAATGAATGAAGTGTCAAAGCAAAGAAGTGAAAGCAAGGAGGACACACCATTCAGCATGGGAAAAAGTTGGTTTCAATATGGTCGAATTCGCCATGGGAACAGTTTGCAAGGTGAAAGTTATTTTAAGTCTTTTTGGAAGTTTGATCAGTGTAGAAACAGTTTATTTTCTGCAAATTACAGTTGTTGTTCAGCAAATTTTAATAATTTGCATCATGACTCCGTCAATCTTAGCAATGGTCGATCAATTGATTCCAGAGACAATTTATCATTTTCTCAAAAGCTCCATTTGATGAAATTAGGTAGATTTCAGTTATTCAAGGGTGGAAGAGTGGAGAATTAGTCTCTACATTATTAGTTTCACTAGTCAGAGAGCTTTTGGGGTCCAAAAGCTTCCCATTTGGGAGGAGTGATCAGGTGATCAAGTCCTTTGTGGAAAAATGCTCAAAACATTAGTTTCTCAGAATTGATCCAAACTAGAATGATAGGAAAGAGCTCGGAAAAACGATCTTATAGATGCAAACGGCACTAAAAACCGATGTTGTATGAGAACGTTATTCAGCTTTGAAGTTTGCCAATTTCAGTAAAAAAAATGGCCAATTTGACTTTATAAAATTCTTTTATTAAAAAGAGAATATTCCAAAAAATATTCTGGGAATATTCTGAAAGCATCCAATCAAAGGGCACCACGTGGCTAGCCCGGAGGCCACCACGTGGCCCCAAGTTCGAATGAAATGGTTCAATAAAATTTTATTATGGCGCGGCAAGGATCGACCCCGGGTCGGGGCAGAGACAAACCGACGGCCCAACCAACAGGCCACGAGATGGTTCTTATAACTCATACGAGGGACCTTTTATTTAAAGTTTCTTTTTTGTTTGGGCAGTGCCCGAAAGAGGACCAGCCCCCTTCACATGCAACCAAAGGCCGGGAACCTTGGGCTTTAATCGTCGGTACGCAACGTGAAATGGTATGGTCACGTGAATTCTGTCAGAGTTGTTTCACATGTGTTTAATATATGGTTTAAACTTTAACAAATGCCGCATTAAACTCCAATTTTCTCCGTCAGGTCCGGTCATATGACCCGTGGTCTTATCCACTAGCACCAACGAACTGGCAGCTTATATGGCGGAGCGCCTAATTTTAGCACCGAACTCCAAGTTTTTCAGGCCTATCTGGAGTTTCTCCACTTTTGGTGGAGCTTTCCTAGCCCTAACTAGACAAAGTCTGTTTCAGTCATAACTTTGGCTAGGGAAGTCCAATTGAAGCAAATTGTTTTTTGATTTGGGGGTATTGAAGCATTATGAAGTTGTTGGAACAGGTTGCAAAGCCATCAGGGCACTCTGTCAGTGATTTTATCAGCGAATTTTCTTGTGGAGCCACCAGGGCTAAGGGAATGATCAGCTATATTGGGCTATCTTCATTTATTTGAGGTGAATGAATAGTCAATTTTAACTGTTTCCAGCGCTCTTATTCTATATTTGCAGCTATTTTAGCCCTTTGAGGCTTTCTTCATGGTGTAATACTTATTTTGACCATTAATGAAAGAGGGAAAAGCCTATTTGGAGGCTTTTGGACCCAACAGAGGTAGCCCAAGAGAGGGGTGAACTGCTTAAAAAAATGCTTACTATTATGCTGTGCATTCTTGCTTCTTAGTTCCAGAGTTTACTATATTAAACAATAATTTTTAATAAGTCCCCTTTTCACAATGAGACTTATACAGTGATCAAAACACATTTGTTCCACTTCAAACCACATTACTTCCATTGCAGAATACTTGAACTTGCTTATTCACACATAAAAATTGGTTAATGAATACTTTTCAAACAGAAACAAATACTTTCATTGCCAGATCATTTTAGTGTTTACTTCATATTTCTTTAGGCAGAGCTAGTAAGAGGGCCAGAAGCTTCTGGTTTCATCCTTTCTAGTAAAGGTGAAATAACTAGTAAAATCCCCTATTGTCTATCTCTGTATAAGAAATATTTTGTTCGCACATTTCAGATCAATAAAGGGCATACTCCAATTGCAACCCATTGAAAGACATTTCAATGTATACTCAACTTCCGCACCAAGAATGTTCTGTAGCAAATTCGAATTGTCCACCAACACAAACTCAACAATTCTTCACAATTGCAATCTTCAAGAATTAACACTGCTCTGATAACATGTAGAAATTAGTATACACTAAGCATGCATACATCTAGATTCCCCTGATCTCACAATATTTAACTTCTTTCAAAATACATAATCATTCCACTGTTAATCTTTTCTGGAAAATTAATTACAAACACATGTGAAGCATAAATAAAAACAATCGCACATAACACAGTTGTTTAACAGGAAAGCCTGAAGCTTAAAACCCCAAATTTCATATATTATGTATCATGGAGATCATGTGACAGTATCATACAAATATTAGTACATCAAGCTCTCAGTACAATCCATCGTCACACACTAACATAGAAGAAATATGCAAATCCATGCACCAATCTCTTCCCTCCTGCTAGCCTGCATCCACTGCGCAATCCCTACTAAAGAATAGCTATGAATGAATTTGAATTACTCTTTCCTTGACTGCGCAATCCTCATTGGCAACTCCATTGTGTGTGTGGTGCAATCAATGCATCATTATAGTCACAACATATAGTCCATCTTTCCCTTTCACCTATCTCTCCACTGGGTCTCCACTGGAACTGACATGCACTGTAGTTAACTGTTGTATTTTTTCAGTTGATTAATGAGTTATTATTTGTGAATTAATTAACTAATTAATTCAATCCGCTCTCACTAGTGTATCATTCAGTTAGACTAGATACAACTAGCTCAACTGAGTCTAACTGAGTTAAACTAAATACAACTCCATGAACTACTCTTCCAATTCTGTCATAACTTTTCCACTTCAGTCCTAACTGAGTCCTCCATGAATGAACCACCAGTAAACCCTAGGAATTACGTAATTCCTTTAGCCCACTGATTTTCCAACTCTGTGCACTAAAATTAAGTGCCCCAAGAGAATAAGTTATTGTTTATTATCGGATTATTATTAAGAGCTAATAATAATCAACACTTATATTTTTAGATCGAGGATCTATAAATAGACTTTGCCCAATATTATAAAAATATAATTTCATATATTTTTCCAACTTGATCAACTATCCACAAATAGCATCCTGCAACTTCTGAAATATGATCACCATGTCTAAAAATAGACATAGTCTAAAAATAGACTTGCACCAAAAATAGCCTGCGGGCCCACTTAGTGAAGGTGAATCTTTTCACTAAGCTCATCATCTTGTTGAATCTCAACATTAATATAAATGTACCATCTATCACCCCCGCAGCAGAAATATGACAAAGACTATTTGCATAATTTTAGAGGAGAACATCCAGACCTTATCAAATTCATCCAAGAATGGAAGGATAATCAGGGGAAATTGAAGCAAGATAAGTTTAGTACATACCCAATTTCCCAAATTCCTAATCCTTAATATTATGCTACTAGTATGTTATGTAGATTATTTTCCAAACCAGATAGCACTAGATTCTCAAGACACTGGGTTCCCCTAATTGACGCAATCGTCAATTCATCTATTTTGAATTGGGCAGACATCTTATCCAATAACCTAGCCAAGCATATAACCGAATATAGGAATAAAAGAAGTATTTCATTCAGAGAAATACCTCCCTTTTATATGTCTGCCTATGTCATGGATGCTATCTGTTTTACTTCCAGTTTTCCTACCATGGGATGGAAATGGACTACCAAGGACCCTACCCCAATTCACATTTACCATAAAGAACCCTGGGATTCAGATTTCCACTTACACTTATATAAAATATATTATGGAGTCATATTTCCTATACATCAGATGATTTTTAACAAAAGAGCTCCTAGGTTTTCTAAAGAAGCCAATGCAGACATTCTTCTAGTAGCTAGATGGTTTGCTACAAAGAATTTTACATATATTAGAGTATTCGGGAGTTATGCTTCTCCTCATGTTTTACCCTATTATGTTCCTGATAAGTTACTTGCAAAAGAAATAGCCTATCAGCTTGTTAATGGTGTTACGAAATAGTTGAAGGATGCTAAAAAGGCTATTTGGCCTAATTTCCCTATACAATGTGGCACCTTTGCATTGTCTAACATTGGCCATACCTACAAGGAATTTTCCAAAATTCATTTATTAAGATTGGTAGTAATGCCAAAAATATTATATGACCCAAATGATGTGATTAAAAATTACATCACAGAGCTTAAAATGAAGCCTTTTGTAAAGGAGGAAGATGGATTTGATGAATTTTTCCAGGGCATGGAAAATTTTTCAGATATTATCAAGTATGTATCTAGTCAACTAAGTGTAGAGGATGTTGAAGCTTTTCAAACATACAGAAACAAGAGACTAGAGAAAGTCCCTCTAAATTTGTTAACTATTGAAGAGGAAAACAAACACACTCCAAGTGTCAGGCTGGATGATGAAGTAAAAGATATGTCTGAAGATGAATCAGGTCAATCACAACAATAATGTCATAATTCAAATCACTGTGAAAATGAATCCGAATATAAAAAGGAAAATTCAGAAAATATAATTGACCGAGTTATTCAGGAGATGGAAATGCTAGAGGAGACAAGAAAAAATGGAACAGAAACAGATTCTCAAATAGCTCAGCACAGTCAAAACATGCTCGATCAGTCCAGTTCACCACAAATAAAAGACCTCATAGATGAATGGAAGGAGTTTTCCAAAGCTATAAAAAATCCTAAAGAGAATCTAAATATTGATCAACCAAAGAGTTTCCAGACAACTAAACACTCCCAAAAGATAGTGGAAACTGTTAATCCACTGCAAAGAATTCCAGCACAGCATGATGAAGAAATCATACCAGCCTACCCTACAGATCAGATAGTTCTACAAGTTGAAGATATTCCTTCATTAGATATTTTCTACAATCCTAGTTACAAGGATGTAGTTAAAAGAAACAAAAGAAGGAGAATTGATGAAACAACTCCAAAGCCTACAGATGAATCAGTTGATGTACTATGGAAAGATTCCTCAGATGACCCTACTAAACATCTAACCAAATTATCACAGTATGCAGAGGCATACGCTACTGCTACTGTTGATAAAGCTATTGAGGTTAGAGTGTTGTTAAAACAAAAGGAAGCCAGAGTACAAGAACTAGAGAAGTTGTTGAATGAATAGAAATCCAATTCCAGTGAGCAAGTCAAAGTAAACACAGCCCAATTTCATAAATATATTGGAAGCCTCAAAATGCAGCATCAGATAGAGATTAATGAAAAACAAGCACAGTTGGAAATAACAATGAATAAATTACAGAGTCAACTGCAATTAGAGCAACTTATCAAAGAAGCACTTTATTTAAACACTAAGTTAAAGAAAGAACAAGAATTGTTTTGTCATCAAGCTTCTATGATTGATTCTTATTGTGATTCAAGTAAAATAATGATCCAACAGATAGAAATTCAGAAACTTGAATGTGAAAGACTTGAGAAGAAAATTGAAGAGTGCATTCAATGGCAAGTTTCAGATTCAGGAAAGCAAGCTAATCTACCTCAAGTAGATAAGCTTCACAAATAAATTATATTCACAGAATGGGAAGCGCAAATCAAACAGGCAGAGAAAGCAGCGGCAAAGACATCCAAAATATCAAGTGAGATTATTGAATCTATTTGTGAGAAACTGTCTAAAGCAGAACTCCTTAACGACAACACGTCTGATTTGTTTTCATAAACAAGACAGGTAGAAACATAGTAGAAGCAGAGAGCAGACACACAGGAGGAAATGATTAAAAAGGTAAATAAGTTTAATCAGGAAAATTACTAGAATTTTCCAATCAAACCTTATCATCAGCATCAAACTATGCAGTCTCTTACAGATTCAGCAAAAAGACCATAGTCAAAAATCTCAAATGCTATTTTCAAGGGGCAGATCCGATCAAGGATATCGCATCCAGCTCAGCTCAAAGCAATGTTATATATTTTCCAACTTCGTGACCACATTCATAAATAAGGGTGGGACTCATAAAATCATAATTGTTAGTTTAATTTCCTAGATTGTAGTTTAAGTTAGCTTTGTGAGGAAAGTTGTTTGAAACCTCCTCTATATTTTTGTAATAATCTATTTTAGTTTATAGTTAGTTTAGTATTTAACCCTTCTCATGCATTTAGAGAAGGGTCCAGAAATTTGTCAAAAACATTTGCAAAGAATGCACTATTGTAATTTTGTGAGTGCTTTGATGAATTAAAGGAACACATTCGGTTATCTTTTAACAATTAAAGCTATTTAACTGATGTTGCACTACTGTACTCTTTAAATTGCTTGAAAGTGAGAAGGAATAGATTCATTTATGTCAGTTTACATGGGTAGAACTTCATACATATGGTACTTCTATTCACTTGTATTAAGTCTTACTTCATAGATTGACAATCATCTTTTTATTGCATTATATGTTTGAAACATTATCATATATAAATATTACATGCACTTCTATTCTAATATTTATTTATGGTTTCTTATTGAATATGTAATCACACATATAAATGTGATATTTCTTTCACAATTCTTCTATGAAAACTATTTTGTTAGAAGAATCATTTTACATAATTTTCATCTCTTTTGACTGTTAAATGATCTATATTACTGATAGTTGAAAGATGTCATTTTAGATCACAAAAAGGAAAAACACCCTGTGTATATATTAGATTAATAATTTATATAGATGCATATAGATTAAAATCATTATCCATTTGCATGCTATATTCACAACACCCTCAAAATCATCCTTATTGGGAAATTGGTCCCATTATCCCCAGTTGAAGACACTATACCAAATGGAAAAGGAGCTGCTTTAAGGTTCAGACCAGGTGGTTTTCCCCATGTTTTGGCAATGAAATTCCTAGGCCTCAACATATTGGCGCTAGAAGGGGGGCCAAGTGAATGGCACAATGGTCTGATCAATCTGAAGGTCAATCAAAAAATTTCTCTCCCTCTCGATCCCCATCAACTTCTAGAGAATTATCTAGATCCTCATCTATAAAATCTGAAGTTGATCATCTTTCCCCTAAGTCTCCTAGAGATACTCAAATGATACTATTTCTCGAGTTTCACCAACATTCCCTAGAAGTTTAGTCTTTGATATAAAAGTTAGAGAAAGTATCTATTTCTGCTGAAAAGCCTGAATCTTCTCAATTATCGGATCTCAGTATTTCATCTTCTTTACAACCTCGAAGAATATTAACTCGATCAGAAATTCAAAAAACAGGAATTCTCCCTTTTGAATTTCCTATCAGTAGTACTCAAAAGAAGTTAAATAGGACTCAATTAGAATCGATAACTAGCGAGATCTTATCCCATTCACCCCAAGTACCTCTAATCACTTCTACAAATTTCATTCCAACAGTCGATATCACTTTTACTAGTTCCAATACTCAAAATACTGGTCTTAGTACTCGACCTGCCTCATCATCAATTCACAATCAGCCCATCCAAAATCCAATGGCAGGTCAAGTCCCTCCACCGAATGTAAACCCATGGAGTAATCCAGGGGTTGTAAACATGTCTGCTCCTATTTATTCTCTACCTAAAAATCCCGAAATATGGTTACCAAAATTTAATCCCGATGATGGTCTTCCTGCAGAAGAACATATTCATAATTTTATGTTAGCTATCAAATTGAATGTAGTAGTTGAAGAGGATTGTGTTGTACGATTATTTCCATATACTTTAAAAGGATTTGCAGGATCCTGGTATTTTTCATTACCTGCTCGCTCCATAACTAACTGGAATATGTTTGAAGATCAACTTCTGGCTAAGTTTGGAGATGACAGAACTATTGCTACTCTTATCAATGATATTTATAATCTTAAAGCTAAACCAGGTGAGAAGATAAAATATTTTAATTCAAGATTTAATAAACTACTCAATAAAATTCCTGTTATAGCAATTCCTGGTGCAGAAGTTAAAATTGAGTGGTATATTTCATCCCTTCCATCTAATATAACTATTTTCGTTGATAGAGAAAAATTAGCAACACTTGCAGAGAATATGAAAGAATCTCTATCTGTAGAGAAACGCATTACTGCTCTTGAGAAAAAGAATTCTCAAGAAGATCGAAAATCAAAGAAGACATCTTTTAAAGATGACTCTAAGAAGAAGATGCCAAAGGATCCACTTGATGTAGAAGGTCTTCAAAAAGTTTTGAAAACCATGACCAATGAAATGGTAGATATCAAGAAACAAGTCGCCGAAAATTCAAATTCAAAAAAGAGTTTCAGGAATTTCAAGAAGAAACAAACCTCTAATTCTCAACCTCCAAATATTATATCTAATGTTGAATCAGATCAAGAAGAGGAAGAAGAACAAACAGAGGAAGATGAAGATGAAAAATAAAAAGAAGTTGAACTTAATGGAATGTGGTATTTTATCCTATCAAATGAAGAACAACTTGAAGCTTTACCTATTAGCACATGTAGCAAAAATATTACTGAAGCAACATAACCTAATCAACAACAAAAAAATTCCACTCCTGCTAAAGACAAATCAATAATCAAAAAGTCTAATTCAAATGCTACGCAAACAAGTCATGTTACATTAGACTCTCCACCTATATCTAAAACAATGGTTATCTTAGATACCATTGAGTATAATATAGTTGAATACATGAAGAATAATTGGGCAAATATTTCAATTCATGAGCTTACCAAATTGAAGCAACAATAACAAATATTACTTAGAGAATTAAAAGTTGTTCCTGCTTCAAACTTACCTACTCTAGTCATAGTTCAAGCTGCTAATGAAATGGGTAATCCACCTTCTCCTTCAGTAAAAATAGATGCCTCGGATTTAATTATAATAGGTGATCGATCCATCTCTCATACTCCCCCATTTACCTTAACCTATGAGATCTATAATAAAAATGTTCATAATTGTTTAATAGACCAAGGGGCTTCTTCGAATCATTAGGGGAGTTTTGAGATCTAAAATGGGCCTCCTAATGAAATTATAAAATAATAGTGGAAATAATAAAATAATATTATATTACATCATCAAAATTTAGAGGGAAAAAAGAATAAAATATTAATAAAATAATAAAACTATTTTTTCAACTCGTATTTTCAACTTATCTCCCTAAGTTTTTACTCAAATTTCGAGTGGAAACACTCGTTGGGTGCCTAATTTAGTTCCTCATCCAAGGAGTACCCATGTTTCATACTTTTGATGGACCCTAATACATGAAAAATGAGAAATACATGAAAAACGTGATTGTTGTTATCACCAAAATAGGACCTTGACAGGCTGCTAATCAGAATACCTTCGGTGTAACTCTTTCAAACCAGACTTTTAGCTGAGGCTTAGCCTCCTCAACCTAAGAGGGCTCTCTCAAGGGGGTTAATGATATTGATTAATGATAATATAGATGGCTAACTCTATCTTGGTTTTGTGTGTTTATAATATGAAAAGATAAAGGCTTGCTACCATTGGGATATGGAGTCAACAAGTCAATAAATTCAGTGGCTAGGTTTCTTGACATGAAAGATGAGGCAAATGAGGTTCTTAAACAAATATAATTCACTCAATAACATAGGTCAAAATAGTCATCCCATTACTAAAGGAAGTCAGAGCATAGGGTTATGAATTCTGAGTAATAGTAATGCAATCTACTGCTAATGGATCAAAGGTGATTTACTCACAAGATTCAGAAAAGAACACAGTCAACTCATTAATAAAGGAAGTAAGAGCATAATATTATGAATTCTAAGTAATAGCAATGAGATCTACTGCTAAACAAAATCATTCCATTATTAAAAGAAAACAGAGCACATGGTTGTGAATTCTGAGTAGTAGCAATGTAATCTAGTGCTAGTGGTTCTGAGGTAAAACACAGTCATATTATTGTTAAAGGAAATCAGAGAATTAGATAATGAATTCTGAGTAAAAAAAATAAGATCTACTGCAAATTATTAAAGCAACATAAAGATCAAATAAGGATTAAACCTCATCAAAACTCAAATTTATACAAGAAAACTTCTATGTATTACTGATTGTATTCCTTCACATAAAGCAGTAGCTGGGCAAAAAAAGTCTCCAACCCTTTGCTAATTCAACCTATTGCTTCACATATAGCTTTAAAACCTTGGATTCTATGATACACCATTAGAGGAATTCGAATTCCTATCCTTGACACCTATTCTAACCATAAAATAGACTTATTAATTACAAATGACAGCTTGACTGTCTTTGAAGAGTCCTAATTCAAGTAGGACTAAAAATCCTAAAACTTGTTTCAAAAACCTTATCTAAACCATAAATGCTTCCTTTTCCACATGTAACCTCATGAGGTCGAATTTGGTGATGCCTCCAACCTTGCTATGAACCCTGCTGTTCCATGACTTAACTGCCCTGAAAACCAGGAAATCTGTTTTCTACAATTATGACTTTACCTTTATTGATGATCTTTGAACCCTTTTTCTACAAAAAATTACCTTTTGAGACAAGTGACATGTATTATCACTTCTATATAACCATGCCTTTCCACCTGTACACAAATTAAGCCTTCTGAAAGAGAATAAGTAGGGATGATATAGCTGCGCTACGAAAAGAGAAGTGTTTTCGTAGCACAATATATGTATCTTTGTAAAACTCTCTTAACATCCACTTTCTTTTGTCTTGACACCTGAATTCTTATCTGTGAGACTTTTCCATCCTTTAGCAGCAAAAAAATTCAAAAAACAAGTGCTTTTACCTCTTAAAACCTTAACAAAATGTGCAAAACTGCACCTACAGCAGTTTCGTAGCGCACTACGAAACTGTTGTGCATGTAACCTACACAGACTTTTTTTTTTTTTAATATCAATATTTAAAACTTATTGACCTTCTTCCATGATCTCTTCAAGCTTTAATGATCAACATAAATCATCTCTGAACTACTTTAAAAATTGAAATCTTTCTCCATAACCAAAACTGTATTAGGAAATGTAATTTTACTGCTCTGTTTTAGCTGAAAAATAGGTGTTGGGACAGAGCTTTTATGTCCTCATAAAAAAAATGGATGATTTTGGAGACCACTTTGTGCTGAACACAAACCTCACTTGGTTTTTTGTAAGACCTCTCCTACCGCCCAAAAACTTTCTTTGAACATTAGGTGTAAACTAGAAAATTCTGATTTCTGAAAATATGGCTTTAAAGAAAGCCCTGTATCTCCCAACTAGTAACATGTATGAAGAAAATGAGATAGATTATTGTAGCCGGATATTTTATGAAGAGAAACCTCCTTCAAAATTCCAAAATACTTTTTCATGTGGCCAGAAACTGATCTTGAAAAAGACTACTAAAACCAGAAAACGGAGTCTTTCTCTGAATGACTTTCAGCAGTTTCATAGCGCAAGTTAAACCATCAATTTCTCCCACCTCATAATTTATTTGAATAAAATGAAAGAATTTTTTGTATTTCACTATGTTAGGAAGAAAAACCTCTTTCATTTTTCAAAAATGGGTTTTCAGTTGCTTAGAAACCCCTCTGGAAGTTGGCTAGTAAAAGCAGAAAAACAAGGTTTTTATTTTGCTGAAAAAAGGTTGTTTCAGGCGCGCTACGAAAACAACAGCATTTTCGTAGCGCAAAAGTAGTTTTTTACATTGAGCGTGCTACAAAAACGTGGTTTCGTGGCTTATTCAGAATTTTTTTTCAAAAAGACTAAAAATATGGTTTTCAAAACGTGGTATGAGACCTCTAAAGAGTAAAACAAGGTTTGTAAACTTTATTTGATGATGGAATGAGACTTTTAACCCATGAATTAGACCCTATAAAACATAAAATGACCTAGAGACCCTTTAACACCATGACTAGAACAAGGGTTTTAAAATATGGCTTCTAAACAGAAAATGAGACTTTAAACCATGGAATGAGGTGATCAAATTTTATTTGGAAATGAGAATGACACAATTGAGATGAGATGACTCAAAACCTATTATAAGACCATGACTAGAAACAAGGTAAACTTTCCAAAGTTTATAAAAAAATTTAGGGTGATATCAGTGGCTCCACTAGGGATAGTGTGCCCCTGTGGTACACTAAGAACTGGTAGCTCCAGTGCTGCAATCCATTCCTTTAAAAATAAAAACTCTGAAATTCTACCCAATCTGCTTCAAACTGTACCTAGTAAAAATTCTCAGTCAACCTTGAGCTTATTTGCATCTTCCTACCTACCCTATCAGCTGCAATCTCCATTTGTAGCTCAAGGAACATGAAACATCCAATGAGGCCATTCAATTGTATTTTCTGATATTTGAGGCTCTGAACTGCATTCGACCTCAAAATAACCATGATAGTAAGATGACCAAAACAACTTATAATGTATTTGATCTTCATCATGCAAATGAAAATGAAATACTAGTGTGCAAAGCTTTGCCATGTATTCAGCTATAGGGTCAAAGAAGGCATGGTTAGTTTGATGATCATCATGACATTCTATATATTCAGACAACTGATTCTCAGCCACACACGATTCCTTTGATATGCTATCCAACTAATTTTCAAACTGATTTTCAAAAATAGTGCATTCTTCCTAAATCTCAAAAGAGAAAGGAAACAACACCTTCTCTTTGTGTTCTGCCATAGAAATATTTTGAAAATAACGTTCATGATCATGAAGACTATATGATTGAATTTGACCTTGTAAACCTTCAATGTCTTTTTCAATTTTCTCTGCAACTTCATCCACAAACTGAATCTTATCTATTGATTTGCACTCAAATGATTTCATATTAGAAGACAAGGATAAAGAAATTTTTTTACCCACTTCTTCATTAATGTACTCATCATTTGATATAGGTTGATGCAAGAAATGACATGAAAAATCAACCTTTTCCTCAACCTTAGGATTGTAGCAAACATTTTCCAATATATCCTCTTGCTGTTTGAATTGATTCTCATTCTCCTAATGATCAAAGGATTGAAAAACCTGCTGCAAATTTTCTGCAAACTCAGAGGATATGACATGATTTTCATCAATAAATTCCTGTTGGGTTTCATTTTCATATAATGGAGATATTGTCCTTACTTCTTGTTGATGAAAGGGATTGTCATGAAGGGCTTCTAAAATTTCCTCATCCATAAATTCCTCATCATCATAACAATCCTACAAACATTCAATAAAGCTGACAGAGTATTTAAAACAATATTTGACCATCAATAATGAGGGATGACACTCTTTATATGTTTCAAAAAATACATCATGGAAATCAGCCAAAGAATATATTGAACCATTTGGCAAGCTTTCATACCAAAACCATGTTTTTCCTTCTAAAGTGACCATGAATATCTTCATGAGACAATATTCAAGGATCTGAACCTTAAGACTGCAGACATGCATATGGAACGTAACCAAATGAAGAGCAACATTGGCTTTCTTTTCATCTTTAAATATTGGAAGATTATCTAACCATACAACCCTTGGCATAGGATTTCGAAAATCATGGATATGAGACTAATTCATAGGGGCATACCTGGCATTCATTCTTGCAATGGAACTCATCTTGAAACTTCATCAAGCTACTGATCTTTAAGCAGTGGAGTCACCTTCCAATTTGACTATTCGATGTGTGGAGTCGCCAAGGTAGTTTTGCAGCCTCGAACAGATTTCTGATCTCCTACTACCTTCAAGAGTTCAACTTCATTATTTTTCGGGAGATGTATATCTTCAGACTCCCGGCAGACGCACCAAAATGTTATCACCAAAATAGGACCCTGACAGGCTGCTGATCAGACTACCTTCGATGTAACTCTTTCAAACCAGACTTTTAGCTTAAGCTTAGCCTCCTCAGCCTGTGGGGGCTCTCTCAAGGGGGTTAATGATATTGATTAATGATAATATAGATGGCTAACTCTATCTTGGTTTTGTGTGTTTATAGGTTGAAAAGATAAAGGCTTGCTACCATTGGGCTATGGAGTCAACAAGTCAATAATTCAGTGGCTAGGTTTCTTGACATGAAAGCTGAGGAAAATGAGGTTCTTAAACAAAGATAATTCACTCAATAACATAGGTCAAAACAGTCATCCCATTACTAAAGGAAGTCAGAGCATAGGGTTATGAATTCTGAGTAATAGTAATGCAATCTACTGTTGATGGATCGAAAGTGATTTACTCACAAGATTCAGAAAATAACACAGACACCTCATTACTAAGGGAATTCAGAGCATAAGATTATTAATTCTGAGTAATAGAAATTATATCTACTGCTAAACACAATCATTCCATTACTAAAAGAAAACAGAGCACATGGTTGTGAATTCTGAGTAGTAGCAATGTAATCTAGTGCTGGTGGTTCTGAGGTAAAACACAATCATCTTATTGTTAAAGGAAGTAAAAGAATTAGATAATGAATTCTGAGTAAAAACAATAAGATCTACTGCAAATGATTAAAGCAACATAAAGATCAAAGAAGGATTAAACCTCATCAAAACTTAGATTTATACAAGAAAACTTCTCTGTATTAATGATTGTATTCCTTCACATAAAGCAGCAGCTGGGCCAAAAAAGTCTCCAACCCTTTGCTAATTCAAACTATTGCTTCACATATAGCTTTAAAACCTTGGATTCTATGATACACCATCAGAGGAATTCGAATTCCTATCCTTGACACCTATTCTAACCATAAAACAGACTTATTAATTACAAATGACAGCTTGACTGTCTTTGAAGAGTCCTAATTCAAGTAGGACTAAAACTCCTAAAACATGTTTCAACAACCTTATCTAAACCATAAATGCTTCCTTTTCCACCTGTAACCTCATGAGGTCAAATTTGGTGATGCCTCCAGCCTTGCTATGAACCCTGCTATTCCATGACTTAACTGCCCTGAAAACCAGGAAATCTGTTTTCTACAATTATGACTTTACCTTTATTGATGATCTTTGAACCCTTTTGCTAGAAAAAATTACCTTTTGAGACAAGTGACATGTATTATCACTTCTATAGAACCATGCCTTTCCACCTGTACACAAATTAAGCCTTCTGAAAGAGCATAAGTAGGGATGATATAGCTGCGCTACGAAAAGAGCAGTGTTTTCGTAGCACAAGATATGTATCTTTGTAAAACTCTCTTAACATTCACTTTATTTTTTCTTGACACCTAAATTCTTATCTGTGAGCCTTTTCCATCCTTTAGAAGCAAAAAAATTAAAAAACCAATTGTTTTTACCTCTTAAAACCTTAACAAAATGTGCAAAACTGCACCTACAGCAGTTTTGTAGCGCACTACAAAACTATTGTGCATGTCACCTACACAAATTTTTTTTTTTTAAACCTTAGTTCTTAAAAATTACTGCCCTTCTTCCATGATGTCTTCAAGCTTTAATGATCAACATAAATCATCTCTGAACTTCTTTCAAAAATTGAAATCCTTCTCCATAACCAAAACTGTATTAGGAAATGTAATTTTACTGCGATGTTTTAGCTGAAAAATAGGTGTTGGGACAGAGCTTTTATCTCCTCATCAAAAATGTATTTTGCAAAAATGAAGGAAATTTTTGGAGACCACTCTGTGCTAAACACAAACCTCTCTTGGTTTTTTGTAAGACCTCTCCTACTGCCCAGAAACTGTCTTTGAACATTACGTGTAAACTGGAAAATTATAATTTCTGAAAATATGGCTTTAACGAAAGCCCTGTATCTCCCAACTGGTAACAATTAAGAAGAAAATAAGATAGCTTATTGTATCTGGAGATTTTATAAAGAGAAACCTCCTTCAAAATTCCAAAATACTTTTTCATGTGGCCAGAAACTGATCTTGAAAAAGACTGCTAAAACCAGAAAACATAGTCTTTCTCTGAATGACTTTCAGCAGTTTCGTAGTGAAAGTGCAACCATAAATTTCTCCCACCTCATAATGAATTTGAAGAAATAGAAAGAGTTTTTTTTAGTTAAGTATGTTAGGAAGAAAAACCTCTTTCATGTTTCAAAAATGGGTTTTAAATTTCTCAGGAACCCCTCTGGAAGTTGGCTAGTAAAAGTAGAAAAACAAGGTTTGGTTTTTTTTTTTTTTGGTTTATGCTGAAATAAGGTTGTTTCAAGCGCGCTGCGAAATCAACAGCGTTTTCGTAGCGCAAAAGCAGCTTTTTACACTGAGCGCGCTACGACAACATGGTTTCGTGGCTTATTCTGACATTTTTTTTCAAAAAGAAGAAAAATATGGTTTTCAAAACGTGGTATGAGACCTCTAAAGAGTAAAACAAGGTTTGTAAACTTTATTTGATGATGGAATGAGACTTGTAACCCATTACTTAGACCCTATAAAACATAAAATGACCTAGAGACCCTTTAACACCATGACTAGAACAAGGGTTTTAAAATATGGCTTCTAAATAGAAAATGAGACTTTAAACCATGGAATGAGGTGGTCAAATTTTATTTGGAAATGAGAATGACACAATTGAGATGAGATGACTCAAAACCTATTATAAGACCATGACTAGAAATAAGGTAAAATTTCCAAATTTTAGAAAAAATTTTAGGGTGATAACAATTGCAATCACGTTTTTTCATATATTTCTCATTTTTCGTGTAGCAGGGTCCATCGGAAGTATGCAGCATGGGTACTCCTTGGATGAGGAATTCAATTTTGCATCCAACAAGTACTCCTACTCGAAATTTGAGTAAAAACTTAGGCAGATAAGTTGAAAAAGTGGTTTTATTATTTTATTATTTTATTATTTTTTTTACTTTTTTACTCCAAAAAAGTTGAATCATCCCCCATGGTTGACATCATCATCTTGAATCCTATTGGTTCTTATAAAGTTTTTTTTGGTTGTACATTTTTCTTAGGAGGTCCATTTTAGACCTCAAAATTCCCCTAATGTTAATGCCGAAATCAGTTTGTGCTAAATTGAATATTACTCCTCAGATTTCTCCAGTTCACATAGTACAACTTGATAGAACTAGAGTAGAAGTGGTAGGAGAATTAAAATCTCTTTCCATCAAATTGTCATCAAATCCCAAATTTATTCAAATAATTGATATTTTGGTGGCAGACATTACCGGATTTTATGGTTTAATTTTAAGTCGTGATTGGTTTGAGAAGCTTCATGGCTATTTTCAATAGGCTAGTCACATATGTGGTTACCACAAAGTGGAAAGCCAAACCAAATTTGAATTGACCGTGAAAATTTTATGAAAAACACAATGACTAATCTTGAAGAGCTTAATGAGCTAGTAACCTTCAATAACAACATAATTCGAAACTACTCTACCTAGTCTTTTTTAGGAAACTTTAATGCTCAACCATCCCCTTTCTTTGATAACGTGGTTGTATCTCAGATTGAGAATTTTTCCCAGTTGGATAATTCTAGATATATTAAATTTTTAGACAAAAAAATAGTTAATTCTTTGTTTTGGACCCTTTATTTTGACGGTTCTAAATCTGAAGATGGTGTAGGTACGGGTTGCATTTTAATAAACCCAAAAGGCGAAAAGACTATGTTAGCCTGCCGATTAGAATTTGATTGTACCAACAATGTAGCTGAGTATGAAGCATTAGTTCAAGGTTTATTAAAAGCTATTGATCTGAATATTAGACATCTGAAGGTTTTAGGAGATTCAGAAATCATATTTAGGCAAGTAAGAGATACTATCCATTGTAATTCTGGACATTTAAAACATTATCAATCATTAGTCCAAGAATTAACTACTCATTTCTTAGCCTTCAACATTTATTCTATACCTCGAATACATAATGCTAGTGCAGATTTACTCGCTAATGTAGCATCAAAATTAATCCCATCCAAAGAATTTAGTCTTGACAGATTTTCTATTGAATTGATTTTTAGACCATCTATTCCTGACAATATCACTAATTGGAGAGTATTCAATAATGACTCAGATATCATATATTTTTTAACATCTGAAGAATATTATGATAATCAAATCATGGATGAAAGCGAACATGACACTCAGATTAAGAAAGAACAAGATGAAAATCCTATTCCAAAATTTGTTGTCAAGTTAGAAGACTTATATGATCTAAAGGATAGATTTAAAAGAGTAACCAACTCAAAAATACAAAGTTCTACCTTAAGATTTGAGTTAGTTAATCTAGGAAGTGAAGAAAAACCTCAAAATATAAATCTAGGTCTTGGTCTGTCTTCCGAAGAAAGATTATCATTCATCAGATTGTTTAGTATGTACAAAAGTGTCTTTTCTTGGGATTATTATGATCTTAAGACATATGATTCAACACACGATTCCTATGATCTCAGAGGAAAAGCCCATACAGCAGAAATTGAGAAAGATTCATCCAAATTTAGAAACTCAAATTAAAACTTAATTGAATAAACTTCTCAAAGAAAAAATTATCTTTCCAGTAAGACATTCAAAATGGGTATCAAATTTGGTACTTGTCAGGAAGAAGAATGGTGATATTATAATTTGCATTGATTTCAGAAATTTAAACAAATTTGGCCAGAAGGACAATTTTCCACTACCAAGCATGGAACAAGTATTGCAGAAAGTAGTTGGTTCTGAGCTCATGTCCTTTCTAGTGGATTTTCAGGTTACAATCAAATCCTTGTTCATCCAGATGATAGATTGAAAACTACGTTCAGAACTAAGTGGGGAACTTATGCTTATCAGAAAATGCCTTTTGGATTAATTAATGCAGGTGCCACTTTCCAAAGATCCATGGACACAGCTTTTAGAGGACTTATAAATAAAACAGTATTTATCTATTTAGATGACATTACTGGTTTCTCTAAACATGCAAATCATCATGTGAATGACTTAAAGCAAGTCTTGAATGATGCAAAAGGTATAGCATTTCATTAAATCCAAAGAAATAATTTTTTTCTGCAGATGAAGGAAAAAATTTAGGATTCATTGTGTCAAAAAATGGTATCTTATTGATCCTGAAAGAGTTGATGAAATTAAACGAATTGCTTTCCCTCATAACAAGAAAACCATGCAATCTTTCCTTGGGAAAATTAATTTTGTTAAGAGATTTGTCCCTGATTTTTCTCAAATAGTTTTACCATTGCAGAACATGATTAAGAAATTTTTTGTCTTCAAACGGGGACATAATGAAGGAGAAGCATTTGAATTTATTAAATAGTCAATTGTCAACTCTCCATTCCTGACCACCCCCAATTTTCTTAATCCATTTACACAATACCCTTTTTCATCGCATACATCATATGCAATTGTTTTAACACAGTTGAATGACCAAATAATAGAAACACCGATATCATTCTTTAGTTCAAATTTACAAGGCACAGAAATGAATTACACATCTGTTGAAAAACAAGAATTTGCTGTTTTTAAAGCCATAAAACATTTTAGACCTTTTCTCCTAAAGTCTCATACGAAAATCATAGTTCCATTTTCTCGAGTAAGACAACTTTTGATGCAGAAATAATTAGGAGAAAAAAGAGCTAACTGGGTAACTGCATTACAAGAGTATGATGTATAAATAAAACCCTCTAAAATCATTAGAGGTCAAGGTTTTTGCAGAATGCTTACAGGAGCATCACATTTTCCAGCAGAAGAAGATTTAGGTAATGTGAAATATCAGAGGTAAGCCTCAATGATTCAGATTCACAATATGTTGATCTTATATTTTATTTAAAAAATGGATATGCTCCAAATCATCTCATTTACAAGACAAAACGAGCTCTTAGATTAAAAGCTAAACAATATGAGTTAGTGAATGATGTGTTATTTGGAATAAATTTTGATTCTGTACTTCTAAGATGCTTAGAAAAATCTGAAGCAGAGAAGGTCTTGCAGGAACTCCATGATGGACTAGCTGGAGGAAATTTTGGAGGAAATACAAAAACACATAAGATCATGCATGCAGGTTACTATTGGTCTACATTTTTCAAAGATGCCCATGAATATTCAAGAAGATGTAAGGTATGCCAAAGTACATCTGGAAAAGAAAGAAAGCCATCATTACCATTACAGCTGGTCAATATTGAAAAACCATTTGAGCAACGGGGATTAGATATAATTGGTGAGATTGTTCCTAACTCTTCCAAACAACATAGATATATTCTCATGGCTACATATTACTTTACCAAATGGGTGGAATAAATTCCATTAAGAGTAGCTAATTCAGAAAATATCATTGATTTCATTGACCAAAATATCATAACTAGGTTCGGCTTACCTACTGCTTTGATGTTTGATAATGCATCTTATTTCTCTGGAACTACTATGATAGATTTTGCGATTAAAAGAGGTTTTAAACTAAAGTATTTTGCAAATTATTATCCACAAGGAAATATTTTAACAAAATCTATAAACAAAAATCTAATTAGAATAATCAAAAGAACTGTTGATCAGAATCAAAGAAATTGGCGTGTCATTAATTTTTTCTCTTTGGGCAAATCTAATAACTCAAAAAGCTTCTATTGGTACTTCTCCATTTAATATTGTATATGGAAAAGAAGTTGTACTTGCCACCAATGTAGTTATTCCTTCTTTTCCTTAGTTCAATTCATTGATGAAACTCCTACTTCTTCTTTACAACTTAGACAAGGTCAAATTCTAAAGTTAGAAGAAGAAAGAGAAAAATCCAAACAAACTCATCCTTATCATCAACAAATAATAAAAGCCTCGTTTGATTCAACTTCTGTCATTCCAAAGAATTCTCAAATTAGTGATTTGGTATTGAAATGGGACAAAGCGCATGAGGAAAAATGTAAACACATGAAGTTTCAAAAACTCTAGCTAGGTCCATTTCAAATAATTGAAGAAATAGGCCCATCAACATTTCTATTACAAGATTTATTAGGCAAAAAGGATTCTTTGCCTGTTAATGGGAAAATTTTAAGAAAATAGTTCTCATAGGAGGTAACCCCTTCTATCCTTGTATATTAGTGTCTTTTGCTTTTCTATTTTAAAATAAAAGTTTCTTAGTATTAATATTTGGCTTTTCAAATCTAATCTGAGATGCTTTTCTTTTGATTTTTCTTTTCTCTTATAAAGAATGAAAAATGTTTAAGGAAGAAAAATCGAAAGATTTAAAAAGACAAATTGATTTTAACTTTTTGAAAAATGAAATTTCACTGAAATCAGTTATTCTTTGATGAACTCTCATATTTATATAGCATGAATATTCTATTTATCAGTCAAGAAAAGAAACTTTAACATAGTAAAGACCTGTTCACAGAAAAGAAATCTGAAACTTGACATTATCATCCAGAATCTTAAAAAGACCAATGATTCACCCAATCCGGAAAATTTTATAAATTTTCAAAATGAATTCAAAAGAAAATAAAAAATATATGCTTAGAAGAAAAACTTAAAAGATAATAAGTCTCATCACGAGCTTGTTTACCATGTTCATAAGGAAATAGCTAAACTGACATTACCAATATTGTCTACCAAAACAAGGTAATTACTTTAGATTATATAAAAAAGGCAAGGGGTCTCATCAAGAGCCAGCTTGATCATCTTAATTACTACTAGTGAATGGAATTGTCATCATTTGGTTACCAAGCCAAGAAAATGGCTTTTAAGTAAATAAAATAATATATAAAAGAAAATTCTCAAAGATCAGAATTTACTTCTGAAAATTATAAGAAATACTGGATGGGACAATGAATCATTGCTGGGTAATAGGTAACCCTACCAAAAGCTTAAATTTCCTATTGGAACAGAGGCTCTATCTGTGATAAAAGATTAATTTTTTATAAAAATGATTTGTACAGGCCACCTACTTTATCTTTTTAAACTGAGTAAATATTGATATAGATTTTCATACTTATATCTTTAATAGAGGAATTCTTCTTAATAGTGAATAAGAGAAATTCTCGTTGCTTAGTAAGATATTATTTATTTGAAATTTTATTCCTATAACTATTTTATTTTCAAAAAGCTTAGAAATGCCAAAAAATTTCTTCAGAGATATCTGGTTCACCCAAGTGAATCGCCAATTGTTGTGCTATACAAGAACCCCCAATTTATTTTTATAAATAGGGACCCGTTAGAAATAAATAGGAAATTCTTTTAAATTTCCTAAATCAAAAAAATTAGAAAATAAATATTTTATTTTTTCCGCCTTATTATTTTTTAGCGCATCGCAAATCACATATCTTATGAATTTCAAAAGACTCATAAAACTTAAAATATGTGAACTGCAATATGCTCTCAAACTTCTCCGAATGTATGATTTAAACTTTGCAAAAAGCTTCAATCACCGTTATATTTACTTTATCGCACCGCACTTCACTTAATCAATCAAAAAACATTAAAAGCAAAAAGATATAAGTTGCGACTCAGCTGACCCAGCAAGAAAATAAAAAAATGAATATAAATCCTTTGGCTATCGCGGTCACTTCATTTTTATTAAAAAACGCAATTCGCATTTCGCTCAACTTATAACATACGCTAAATCGTTATCCTATAAAATTTGTGATCTGTGATGTGCGCAAATCGCATTTCGCAACCTTTAAGGGTAAGTATTATGAAAGGTTCTAATTTATAATTTGCGATATGTGCACCAATGCCATTTAATAGATCCTGTGTAAAAAAACTTGTGTCATGTCAATGTGAAATTTAAGATATTAACAACTTTAAAGCGATTAATAGATCTTACGTGTGGAGATATATGAAATATTAATTTAGAGATTATGAATGATGATTGATGTTATATTTTAATAAGATTGATATCTTCTTGCGTGTGTTTGAAATAAATGATAGATTTGTCTCTTTGATACTCCATACTTGTAAAAATTCGCTCTACTTTCAGGAAACTAGTTAACGAATTGAAGAAGAGAAAAATGATCAAAAAGTGTAAAGAAATTTCTCAAACATCTTCCACTGAAGATACAGATATGTCTCCATTATTTTTAGATACCGTCTGCAACAAAGATTGCGGCAGTTCAATATGGGAAGCAATGTATCAACTTTTTGAAAGTGAAGTACCAAGGGTGATAAACAAAGTTTCTTTGATAGACACTTCTTCTACCTCCGACGCAACTCTTTTTGACATTGCATGCTCATACATTCATAGGATAGCTGCAAGACCAAAGATTCTTCCTTATACAGACATTGTTAAGTGGGAAATTGACCACTTAAACATTGAAGATAGAATGTTCAAGAATTAGAAGGGAGAAACTATGGGTTCTTTTAGGGCAGAATATTTAACAGCAATGTACCATCTACCACCCCCACAGTAGAAATATGACAAATAATATTTGCATAATTTTAGAGGAGAACATCTAGACCTTATCAAAGTCATCCAAGAATGGAAGGATAATCAGGGGAAATTGAAGCAAGATAATTTTGGTACGTACCCAATTTCCCAAATTCCTAATCCTTACTGTTATGCTGCTAGTATGTTATGTAGATTATTTGCCAAACCATATAGAACTATATTCTGAAGAGACCAGGTTCCCCTAATTGACGCAATCATAAATTCATCTATTTTAAATTGGGCAGACATCTTATCCAATACCCTAGCCAAGCATATAACCGAATATAGGAATGAACGAAGTATTTCATTCAGAGAAATACCTCCCTTTTATATGTCTGCCTATGTCATGGATGCTACCTATTTCACTTCCAATTTTCCTACCATGGGATGGAAATGGACTACCAAGGACCCTACCCCAATTCACATTTACCATAGAGAACTCTGGGATTCGGATTTTCACTTACACTTCTATAAAATCTGTTATGGAGTCACATTGCCTATACATCAAATGATTTTTAATAAAAGAGCTCCTAGGTTTTCTAAAGAAGCCAAAGCAGACATTCTTCTAGTAGATATATGGTTTGTTGAAGAGAATTTTACATATATTAGAGTATTCGGAAGTTATGTTTCTCCTCATGTTTTACCCTATTACGTTCCCGATAAGTTACTTGCAAAAGAGATAGCCTATCATCTTGTTAATGGTGTTACGAAACATCTGAAGGATGCTAAAAAGGCTATTTGGCCTAATTTCCCTGTACAATGTGGCACCTTTGCATTCTCTAACATCGGCCATACCTACAAGGAAGTTTCCAAAATTCATTTATTAAGATTGGAAGAAATACCGAAAAGATTATATGACCCAAACGATGTGATTAAAAATTACATCACAGAGCTTAAGATGAAGCCTTTTGTAAAGGAGGAAGATGGATTTCATGATCTTTTCCAGGGCATGGAAAAATTTTCAGATATTATCAAGTATGTATCTAGTCAACTAAGCCAAGAGGATGTTGAAGCTTTTCAAACATACAGAAACAAGAGACTAGAGAAATTCCCCCTAAATTTGTTAACTATTGAAGAGGAAAACAAACAAACTCCAAGTGTCAGCCTGGATGATGAAGTAAAAGATATGTCTGAAGACTAACCAGGTCAATCACAGCAACAATCTCATGATTCGGATCACTTTGAAAATGAATCCGAATCTAAAAAGGAAAATTCATAAAAGATAATTGACCGAGTTATTCAGGAGATGGAAATGCTAGAGGAGACAAGAAACAATGGCATAGAAATAGATTCTCAAACAGCTCAGCACAGTCAAAATATGCTCGATCAGTCTAGTTCACCACAAACAAAATATCTCATAGATGAATGGAAGGAGTTTTCCAAAGCTATAAATAATCCTAAAGAGAATCTAAATATTGATCAATCAACGAGTTTCTAGACACCTGAACACTCCCAAAAGATAGTGGAAACTGTTAATCCAGTGAAAATAATTCCAACACAACATGATAAAGAAATCATACCGGCCTACCCTACATATCAAATAGTTCTACAAATTGAAGATATTACTTCATTAGATATTTTCTACAATCCTAGTTTCAAGGCTGTAGTTAAAAGAAACAAAAGAAGGAGAATTGATGAAACAACTCCAAAGACTACAGATGAATCAGTTGATGTACTATGGAAATATTCCTCAGATGACCCTACTGAACATCTAACCAATAATCACAGTATGCAGGGGCATATGCTACTACTACTATTGATAAAGATACTGAAGTTAGAGTGTTGTTAAAACCAAAGGAAGCCAGAGTACAAGAACTAGAGAAGTCCTTGAATGAAGAAAAATCCAATTCCACTGAGCAAGTCAAAGTAAACACAACCCAATTTCATAAATATATTTAAAGCCTCAAATTGTAGCATTAGACAGATATTAATGAAAAACAAACACAACTCGAAATAGAAATGACTAAATTATAGAGTCAACCACAATTAAAGAAATTTATCAAAGAAGCACTTGATTTAAACACTAAGTTAAAGAAAGAACAAGAAGTGTTTTTTCATCAAGCTTCTAAGATTGATTCTTATTGTGATTCAAGTAAAATAATGATCCAGTAGATAGAAATTCAGAAACTTGAATGTTGAAGACTTGAGAAGAAAATTGAAGAACACATTCAATGGCAAGTTTCAGATTCAGGAAAGCAAGCTAATCTACCTCAAGCAGATAAGCTTCACAAAGAAATTCTATTCATGAAATGGGATGGGAAAATCAAACAGGAAGAGAAAGCAGTGGCAAAGACATCCAAAATATCAAGTGAGATTATTGATTCTATGTGAAAGCAATTTTCTAAAGTAGAACTCCTTAAAGAAAACACGTCTAATGTGTTTTCAGAAACAATACAGGTAGAAACAAAGTGGAAGCAGAGAGCAGACACACAGGAGGAAATGATTAAAAAGGTAAATAAGTTTGATCAGGAAAATTACTAGAATTTTCTGATCAAACCTTATCATTAGCATCAAACTTTGCAGTCTCTTACAGATTCAACAAAAAGATCATAGTCAACAATCTCAAATTATATTTTCAATGGGAAAATCTGATCAAGGATATTGCAGCCAGCTCAGCTCAAAGAAATGTTAGATATTTGCCAACTTCATGACCACATTCAAAAAGAAGGGAAAAACTCATAAAATCATAATTGTTAGATTAATTTCCTAGATTGTAGTTTAAGTTAGCTTTGTGAGGAAGGTTGTTTGAAACCTCCTATATATTTTTGTAATAATCTATTTTAGTTTATAATTAGTTTAGTATTTAAACTCTTCTCATGCATTTAGAGAAGGGTCCAGAAATTTTTCAAAAACATTTACAAAGAATGCACTATTGTAAGTTTGTGAGTGCTTTGATGAATTAATGGAACACATTATGTTATATTTTAACAATTAGAGTTGCTTAACTGATGTTGCACTACTGTACTCTTTAAATTTCTTGAAAGTGAGAAGGAGCAGATTCATTGTTGTCAGTTTACATGAGTAGAAGTTTGTACATATGGTAATTCTATTCACTTGTATTAAGTCTTACTTGATATATTGACAGTCGTCTTTTTATTGCATTTATATGTTTGAAACATTATCATATATAAATATTACATGCACTTTTGTTCTAATATTTATTTATGGTTTCTTGTTGAATATGTAATCACATAGATAAATGCGATATTTATTTCACAATTCTTCTATGCAAACTATTTTGTTAGAAGAATCATTTTACATAATTTTCATCTCTTTCGACTGTTAAATGATCTATATTACTGATAGTTGAAAGATATAATTTTAGATCGCATAAAGGAAAAACACCTCGAGTATATATTAGATTAATAATTTAGATAGATGCATATAGATAAAATCATTATCCATTTGCATGCTATATTCACAACACCCTCAAAATCATCCTTATTGGGAAACTGGTCCCATTATTCCTAGTCGGAGCCACTATACCAAATGGAAAAGGAGTTGCTTTAAGGTCTAGACTAGGTGGTTTATCCTCATGTTTTGGCAACGGAATTCTGAGGCCTCAGCAGTACTTCAGGATGATATCTACGAAGTGTTGAATGCTCCCCGTGATGGCACTTGTGGAGATAATTTTGCAGATAAAAGAACAGGCCATAAGGTGTTATAGAGGGGATGTTACGTGGGTATTATTGTCCTTCTATCTCCCACGATGCGCAAAATTATGTTCAAAGGTGTGATAGTTTCCAATGCATTGGGCAGCCCAATCGATCTGATGAAATTCCTTTGCAGCCCCAGGTAATCCTCGAACCTTTTTAGAAGTGGGATATCGATTTTTTTGGGCCCTTTAACCCACCTTCCTAGCAAAAGGTTTACATTTTGGTCTACACCGATTATGTGACTAAGTGGGTGGAAGCCAAGGCTGTTGTGAAAGCAATAGAACAGGTGGTTTCAGATTTTCTATTTAAAGATATTTTTTCTCGTTATGATACTCTCAGGGAGATTGTTTCAGATGGAGGAGCACAATTCACGTCACACATGATAGCGAGGCTTATGCAGAAATATGGGGTCAAGCACAGGGTAACATCTCCATACCACCCCCAAGTGAATGGAAAAGTGGAAAGCACAAACAAGGTATTGGAAAATATCTTGACAAAGGCTGTGACACACCATCATCGAGATTTGGCTCAAAAGCTTCCTGAAGCTCTCTAGGCATACAGAACAACATGGCGGAACACAACTGGGTTTTCACCATTTGAGTTGGTTTATGGGAAATCCCCATTGTTTCCAATAGAATTTGAAATCAGTATGCTCAGAACAACTCTTGAAGTAGGGTTGGACCTGTCAGATGCCCAAAAACATCGGATGGATCAACTTAATGAATTATATGAAATCTGTTCAATGGTTGTCTAAAGGACTACTGCTATTCAGTAGCAGAGGAAGAAATGGCACAATAAATTTATCAAAAGCAAGGTGTTTCATAGAGGATATTGTCATTACTTTATGACTCATGTTTTAAGGATTTTAAAGGAAAACTTTGCACTCACTGGATGGGGCCTTACGAGGTGGATGCTATATTTGACAATGGAATAGTCAAATTAATCACAATTGATGATACACGTGCTTCTTTCATAGCAAATGGAAATCACCTAAGAATTTACCACCGTCCAGCCTCTAAGGATGCCTTCATTAAAAGTCTCTTCGAGAAATATGGTTTGAAGGTTATGAGTGCAGAGAATTCCTCCTCTACATACTTGTTTTAAAAATAAATAAAATAATGATAATAATAAATATTGTTACTATTCACTTGTTGTCTTTTTGCAGGAGCTACTACTGAGGTGCAATTTTGCGAGTTGGAAACTTCCTAAGTATCGGATGTTTTTACTCCGGATGTTGCTACTCTGTGATGATGTTACTCCGGATGCTACTACTCATGATGTTGTTACTTCAGATTCTTCTACTCATGATGATGTTACTCCTTGGATGTTGTTACTCTGGATGCTACTACTCATGATGTTGTTACTCCATGGATGTTGCTACTCTGTGATGTTGTTACTCCTTGGATTTTGTTACTCCGAATGTTGTTACTCCTTGGTTGTTGTTACTCCCTGGATGTTGTTACTCTGGATGCTTTTACTCATGATCATGTTACTCCTTGGATGTTGCTACTCCGTGATGATGTTACTCCTCAGATGTTGGTACTCCGCGATGTTGTTACTCTGCAATGTTGCTACTCCTTCATGTTGTTACTCCATCGGCATCATTACTTCACCGTTATTCTGCCAACTGTCACTTCCCTCAGGTAGGTCGCCAGGTATGTATCCATTTGACTCTTATGGATTTAATTAAATATTCCATGGATAAGACATTGACGCCATGGACGGTTATTTTCAAGTTGGGGGGGTGCTGTCACAACTAAACAACGACGTAATTAAACCACACTAATGATTATTCCAAAGCTATTATTAAAACCTCGTGTTGTTGGTACGCTCCAAGATTCTCACCGTATTTCTCATAATTATTAACACGTATTGGGATTAGCAACATCCACATGTTTCCAATCAATCACTAATTTCCAACTCATGCGAAATAATTACCATCTCATTCATCACACTTACCATAATCTGCCATGATTTTCTTCATTTCCCGAGAAATCACCTTCTGTATTTACTATTATTCCATTTCATTTTTCACCATGTTGTTTTTGCCGAAATTGGTAAGCCGTCACTCCTTCCAATGATCTGTTGCGTCTAGAGTGCTGCTACAGTCTCTACAGGATGGGCAGACTGGCTGTGCAGCATGAACCCGAAGATACAATCTTGGTATGTAGAAATGCAGATGTGTGGAAAGTTTTCATCAATGTAGGATGGGATACCTATTTTAATATATTGCAGGGATTCGACAATGGAATTACGACATATTTTGCGCTAAATTTGGTTGGGAATCGCTCTCGAGTTAGAGGAGTAGAAATTCTCGTCACAGAAGAATCCATTGCAGAAGTTAGTGGGCTAACATGACAAGGAAAACAATGGTTTGCTTGGATGATTCCCCTACCGAAGTTTCCTGAACTTTTTTGCAAGGAGGAGAAACCATTGTTCAGTATGGGAGAGGATATGACCGTAAATATTTACTGTATCCATGGAATGAGGTAGCAGGCTTTGTGATGAAATATATAACCTACAAAGGATGACCTACAACCTTTTTCATGTACAATTTCAAAATCCTGGCCCATCTTCGATTCCCACAGGCACAGGTTCACTCTTTAAACATGCCTTTATTTTTATTGAAACATCTTCAACTCATGGCCCAGTCTTCTTGGCATTCACGCCAGGTGCTGGCAGTCCTCACCAATCACAGACTGGTTTGTTTGCTGGTTATGCATGCAAGGACCCAATTTCAAGTTCCTTGGGCAGAGCTCTGTGAACTATCGAAAGAGGAAGTAGCAACTACCATTGTTGCTAGGCTGTGATTGAATCAATCAGAGGTTCTTCTTCCAACACCTCTGATTGATTCAACAGAAGAGGAAGATCCGGAGGAAATGGAAGAAGAACCAGCACCTCCGATTAATTAAACAGAAGAGGAAGAGCTGGAGGAAATGGAAGAAGAACCAGCACCTCTGGTTAATTTAGCAGAAGAATAATATCTGGAAGAAATAGAGGAAGAACCATTACCTCTAAGTGATTCAACAAAATAGGAAGATCTGGAGGAAATGGAGGAAGAAGAAGAATAACCGGAAGAAATGGAAATGGAAGAAACAATTGGTGATACAGTCGAGGTTGTCACATAAGAGCCAACCTCGCCTATGGAACCTATTGATGAAGGAATCATGGAGATAGGGGATGAAGTTGATACTGTCTTGCAGACATCGACTTTCATTAATGAAGCACAGGGAGAAGGAACATTAGCCAAAGGTTTGGAAAGTGATGTTGTTACGCAAGAAACAGCATCGCCTACCCAAACGGATTTTGATATTGAAATAGGTAGGGGTGTCACACAAGAACCACCACCGACTCAGTTAGGACAGGAAATCATGGAAGGAATGACCCTCGAGGTTGACACTGCTCCACAAGAACCAGTGTCAACCGTAGATAAAGAAGCAATGCATGAAGGAGGCTCGGCCCAATTAAGAAACGAAGGTGATGGAGAAAAGAAATCAGAGGTGGTAGACAAGACTAACACATATCAGGTAAAATATACTCTCCATTCTCCTTTTCAGACTATGATGCCAAGAGGAGAAAGGGAGTTTTGTTCTCCCCAACGATTAATAAAAGAGACCGTTGTCCCACCGGTACTGAATTTTGTCAATTCAAAGAAAGATATGGCTGATTTTGGTCCATGAATTGCTGATTCTCAGCAAGAAACTCAAAATGAAGAAGGGAATTTTGTGGAATCACTAGAGTAGAGAGTGGTCGATGAAGGCACTGACCAAGTGACAGAAATTCCTGAATTAAGCAAAGAATAAGAGGGGAGTGTCCCTGAAGAAAGAGAACCGAGTAAAGAAGATCTGGTAGAGAAGCCAATGAATGCCACTAACAGCAGCCCACTACCTTCTGAACCTGATGCAGGGTTGGGAGATGAATTCATTGTTAAGCAAGAATGGATAGAAAAATGTGAAAGTAGGAGACCACCTCTCAGAAGAAGGTATCAACTTTAGTTTAATGAGACCATGCAGTTGAAGAAGGAAGTTTGGAAATTGAGGAAGCAAGTATATCAGTTGAAGAAAAAAGTAAAAAAATATAAATGGAAGGTCGTGAAGCCAAAGGTCGAGGTTTCCTCTGCTTCCATGCAGACTAAACCTATCAAACATCTATTTGAAGCCTGAGATTTCTTCTTGGCTACAGAATTTCAGAAATGGAAATCTGACGCAAATGAGCATTAGAAGGAGATGAAAAGGGTTCAGGAGCAGGCCGTTGGAATTATTACTTGGCATATAGACCATTTAGATAGAACACGACAGAGACAAGAGAAACAACAGGGTAAGATGGAGGACTTAGAGGAACAGGTGCAAGTGTTGAAAGCAGATAAGGAAAAAATGTTTACCTTGGCACAACAGGTAATGGCCTATGGACCTCCCACCCATATTTATGCTTTATTTCTTCATGAGCAATTCCTTTTATTCTGCCTAGAAATTATTTATAAGGAAATAAACCATAATATTGAGGATCTGATACAATTCCTTCGTATTTTGAAAATCCATGATGTTATGGGTCAGCACTTGATGTGTGAAATTTACATGCATAATTATTTCTTGAAGGATGATCAGACCTTCAACCTTATCCCATTTGTGGGGGATATTCACCTGAGAGCCTTCACCTCCCACATTAGCAACCAGGTTAAATGGAGGAAGTTCGTTGATACTTTTGAAGAAAATCAAGTTACAAGGCCACTGATGATAAGGAGGGAGTATGGTTAGGCAGTGAATATTTATAACAAGCACTCTACCTTTTTACAGATTGAGGAACATAAGGAACATACGTTGGCACACATAAGTGATGTTCTTACCTCTGTATGAGATATGTAGTTTCTTTTCAGAATGAAGTGCTTGATAGTTGTCAAAGGATATGGATGTTGTCGTCATCAGCTATAAAAACCGGGAACCTTTTGGAGCACCCAATTTTGCATGGGCATTAACAAGAGTGCCTCGTTTTGTTACATGTATTTATACTTGTGGGGTTCAGTGGACAGGGCTAAGATTTCAATTCCCCCTCATTTGGTTGCCAATGGATCAATATACTCCAGCATACACTGTAAGTGAAGATTGGTGGAAGGATATCATCCTGACAGAAGGGTATAACCCCCTAGAACAGAGGTGGTTGTAGAATACGACCTCACTCAGCTTCATGTTGACCACTGTAATTCCAACCCAAACCTGAAAATATGACGAGCTGCATGAGGACATGTAGATAGACCAGTTGGGGGGATATGTTGGGTATAATATCTACATAGTTTTCTCTTCCATTTTCACCCACTCTTTCACTTCTTTGTATCATCAATATTCGTTAAATGCTCTAAACACACAAGGTAAACTCCCTTCCACTGTCTTATCTGGAATGTTTGATTAATGAAATAATAGGCATGGGTATTTTGCCTACACGAGCACTAATTCTGTTATTACTGCAGATCCGATAGTCAAAGGGTCGCATCTGCAAGTCATGGAAGAAACTTTGAGTTTTGAGCGCCATTTTGATATGTTGTAACAACATAACAGATCCAAACCTACTCCATATATATTTCATACCTTTCTTGGTTTTCTCTTGGAAACTAATTTTCCCGTTGTAACAATTGTATATTTGTAGATATTAGTTGTCAGATTGGGAATACGGGTTTTCTGAACAATTGTATAAGAAGGGTCTCAGGGCCTTGAATCGGGTTAACATGCGAGAGATCAAGTTTGTAATAGAATATTGTTAATTAATTTAATGCAAGCCAATTTGTTGATTCACCTGTAATTTTTGAATCTATCGCAGCCCTAGTCAGAGAGTTGGGACCACTCTTCTAATCAGGTGCTGCGTTATTACTGTGTGTTGTTTTCGCATTGATGTTTGAGTATTTTTAACTGTTGTTATGATATGTTTCTTCAATTGCTGTGAATGCTTTTATAATTCTGCAATGTATCTTTAATTATTGTCACAATAGTTCTTGTTTATTTCAATTGATTAAATCTGTGATTAATATTGGATTGTGCCATTTCTCCTGCATATACCTTGCGCGTTACCTTGAAATAATGTACTCACTTGGATTGATAAATTAATGTGGAAAAAGGGTTGAATAGTTTATTCACACTCAAACACCAACAGTGGACTACAGTGAAACTTCAAAGGCATATAGAATCTATGTGCCTGGTCAAATAGAATTGGAGATATGCCACGATGTCACCTTCGATGAAGATGATTCCCTAAAGAAACTAAGAAATCTTCCTAGCTCAAAGGAAGACAAAGAAAAAGAAGAAGTTGGAAGGTAGGAAGAATCGAAGGATGAACCTATGCCCGATGTTGAAGGACCAATGGATCCTATTGATCCACCTCCTTCAAATAAGAGGAGACCCTCATGGCTCAGGGACACTCTCGAATATGCTGAGAGACATATTGCCCTAAGGGGGACATTTTGTGAAAGCAAGAAGCTGAATATATACCAAGGGTATCTAGCAGCCATGACTACAATTGTACAATCTGAGCCTGGATCATTTGAATAAGTCGTAAAGCATCGATTTTGGAAGGATGCTATGCACAAATAATATGATTTCATTATGAAGAATGATGTCTCAGATCTGGTCTCGAGACTAGAGGAAAAATATTTTGTCACCTCGAAATGGCTCTTCAAGATCAAACATGGAGCTGAGGGTAGTGCTGAAAAGTACGAGGCAAGATGTTTTGCCCGAGGATTCTCTCAAAAAGAAGGCATATATTATGATGATATATTTTCACCTGTCACCTGCTATACCACCATTCGATCTATCATTTCCATTACTGCAACGCAAGGATGGAGTCTCCATCATATGGATGTGAAGAATGCCTTTCTGCATGGTTCAATAAAGGAAGAGGTTTATGTGGAGCAAACTCTGGGGTTCGAAGTCCAAGATAGAGACACCTGTGTCTGCAAGTTGAAGAAAGCCCTCTATGAGTTGAAGCAAGCCCCCAGGGCTTGGTATGAGAGGACAGCTAGCTACTTGATGAAGTTGGGCTTCACTCAAAGTAATGTTGATCCAAACATTTATTTTAAGGTTGATCGAGAAAGGCCTCTCATTCTAGTTCTCTATGGGGATGATCTCTTCCTAACAGTTGTTTACTCTCTCATTCATCAATGTAAGAGGGAGCTATCTTCCGAGTTTTAGATGAAAAACCTAAGACTGATGCACTATTTCCTAGCCTTGGAGGTCTGGCAAAGGCCAAATGATATTTTCCTTTCTCAAGTAAAATATGTTGTGAAGGTACTGGAGAGATTTGGTATGGTGGAATATAAGTCTGTGTCAACACCAATGGAACTCAACATTAATAATTTGTGTGGAAGCGTTTTTGGGCCCGAGCTGGGAAATCCCACCAAGTATCCACAACTCGTAAGAGCCCTAACGTTCTTAGTGAACTCCCATCCAGACGCATGGTTTTTAGTGAACACTTTGAGTCAACATATGGTTGAGCCTCATCACATTCACTAGATTGGTGCCAAGAATCTATTGAGATATCTTCGGGGCACAATCAACCATGTGCTGAGATACATTTCCAGGATTTTGAGACTCCATGGATATATTGATGCCGATTGCGCTAGCAGTGTGGTGGATCACTAGTACATTTGGTCAAAATTATGACACTTTAGTTCTGATACTTTTGACGTGTTGTCAGAAATTTCCCCAATTTTTCTCAATTTTTTGAAATCCTGCCAACAAGCGTCACTATAGCAATGTGCAGGGACATCGTCGGCATACCGATGTTTTGGGACACAATGTCGGAACTGCGACGTTTCGAAGACTAGAGTTGGTATTGCGAAATTTGGAGACAAGCTTCGCTATTGCGACATATAGAGAAACGCGTCGGTAGTGTGATGTTATTGGGGAAAACCGTCGGTATTGTGATGGTTTGTGGACGACCGTCGGTATTGCAACGGTTGGGACAAGCGTTTCCATTGCGACATGTAGAGACATGTGTCGATAGTGCGACATTATTGGGGAAAACCGTCGTTATTGCAACGGTTTGCGAACAACCATCGGTATTGCGACAATTTGGGGACAAACATTGGTCTTGCGACGTTTAGACCAAAATTCAGAATAACAACGACGGTAAACATTTTGTAACGTTTTGTAATGACGAAATATTTTGTAATATTGTTTTTTTATTTTATTAATTTTTATAGGATTATAATAATATATTTTTTCTCTATTTACTAGGGTGATTTAATTGACCATTATTATGTTAGCTATTACTATGTTAGCTAGGTCAAGCTAACAAAATTAATAATATATTTGTTATATTTAATTGTTATTAATTTCTCTTTAACTTATAACATGTTTAATCTCTAAAAATGAATATATATATGTATGTATGTATATATATATATATATATCTATATATATATATATATATATATATATACACACATATAGATATATATATATATATATATATATATACATAATTATCTTTAAATTTAATGAATGAATAAATTAGAAGTTCTATTATAACTTTTTCAAAATATAATGTCCTATGTATTGAAGAATATTTACCATTTTTTCATTACAATATTTGTATTGTGATTACCCCACAAATCTTAGCCCAATGGGGCCCTCCCCACTTGCTTTGACATGGTGACATATCACACTTTCAAGAGTTGCAACATGAATGTCCCTTGCCTAGTGACTAATCTGCGTGTCACCTTGGCAATTCACTTCAACATGACACTTTTCCTTCAACGTTACTTAATTTTTGTACCACGCCAGTATAACCTCGCACATAACCACGTCATCGTTGATGGTGAAGACTTTGTATCATAATGGTAATATGATGGTTCTCATTCATTTTAAAAACACTCCTAATCAATTCCCCGAGGAAGCAGCCACCATGGAAACCTTTTGCCACAAGAGCATTGGCACGTAGCACAATATCCATCGCAACTCCAAGTAGAGTGAAACACCCTTAAAACATGCATAGTGTGCCCGAATAATGGTAATGTGATCTCCCTCAGTCTCAGAAATATTATGCATTCCAATACTCTCATGTGCTTTAATTACCATGACCATGCAAATTTATTTAAGATCAACATCCCTTTTAGCTAGAGCATATCATTCGGTGCAGTTTGCAATATGTGACGTAAAATTTGTGATTCAACTTCTTAGTGAAGGCCTCTTGACCTTAAGGAATTGGCCTTCTAGCCATTCTCTGACTTCAATAGCTCTCCCTCTTTAGCCTTCTACTCGACCTTTCTATTACCCTCTCTTATGTTCATGCATGTCATCCCTTCAGCCTTTTTGCAAGCTTCACATCCCAATTGCCTATGTCCGGGCGGGTCCAGTCGTGTCGGGTGGGATCGTGTCAGGTCGCGGTGTTAGGTCGGGTCGTGTGAGGTCAAGTTGGGTCATGTGAGGTCGGGTCAGGTCAGGTCGTGTGAGGGTGCCCAAGGAATGCGTTCAAGTTGGGTCGTGTTGGGTTGTGTGAGGGTGCCCAAGGAAACACGTTCGGGCGGGTCAGGTAGGGTTTGATTGGTTCATGTCGTGTCAGGCCACACAAGGAAACACATTCAGGCAGGTCAGGTCGGGTTTTTTCGTGAGAGGGCGCCCAAGGAAACGCGTTCAAGCGGGTCAGGTCGGGTCGGGTCATGTGAGGACGCTCAGGAAAACGCATTCGGGTGGGTTTTCTCGGGTCGTGTTGTGTGATGGCACCCAAGGAAACACGTTCGAGCAGGTTGGGTCAGGTCGGGTCATGTGAGGGCACCCAAGGAAACATGTTCGTTCAGGTCAGGTCAGTTCAGGTCGAGTCGTGTGAGAGCGCACAAGGAAATGTGTTTGTCACAGGCTAGGGACAGTCGGGTCGGGTTGTATGAGGGCGCCCAAGGAAATGCGTTCGGGAGGGTCGAGTCACGTCACATCATTTGAGGGCACCTAGGGAAAGGCGTTCGGATGGGTCAGGTCGTGTGAGGGTGGCCATATCAAAAATGCTAAGTTGTGACTGCCCCTGTGCCTTGTACTACACGTTTCTACAATCTGTTTTCTATTAATTTGATCTTTGTCATGCCTTTGTTCGGGCAGGTCGGGTCGTGTCATGTGAGGGCGAAATGGGAAACACGTTTGGGTCGGATCGTGTGAGGGAGGCCGTATCAAAAATTCTAAGTTATGACCACCCGTGTGCCTTGTGCATGTTCATGCGACCTTTTTTTCGTTTGGTCCCTCATCATGCCAGCTTAATCGACGTTCGGGCATGTCGAGTCGAGTCGGGTCATGTGATGGTGCCCAAGGAAATGCGTTTGGTTCAGGTCGGGTCCGATCGAGTCATGTTGTGTGAGGGCACCCCAGGAAATGCGTTCGGGCGGGTCGGGTTGGTTCGGGTTGGGTTGTGTGAGGGCTCCTAAGGAAACTTGTTCGTGCGGGTTGGATCAGGTTGTGAGAGGGCACCTAAGGAAACGTGTTCGGGCGGGTTAGGTCAGGTCGTGTCGTGTGAGGGCGCCCAAGGAAACGTGTTCCAACAGGTCAGGTCGGGTCGAGTCGAGTTGTGTGAGGGCACCCAAGGAAACACGTTCTGGTGGGTCGAGGCAGGTCGGGAAATTTGGTTGGATTTTTCTTGATTACAAATAATGGTAAAAAACCTACATCAATGTTTCTTTCCTTTATGAAACAACCAACATGAATAAGATTGTGTGATAGGGAGTGTTAGCTGCAAGTTCTAGGCGTGATAAGGAGGGAGTGACATGGCTAGGTATGTTAGGTACTCCTAACCCGTTTAACCCCTAAACCCTAAACCTTTAAACCCCTAACCCCTAACCCCTAACCCTTTCCTTTGCTCCCTCGTGCCAGCTTAATTGACATTTTGGCATGTTGGGTCAGGTCAGGTCATGTGATGGTGCCCAAGGAAACACGTTTGGTTCGGGTCGGGTTCGGTCGTGTCGTACTATGAGGTCGCCTAAGGAAATGCATTGGGGTGGGTTCATTTGCTCCATCGTGCCATACTAGCCATTTACAAATGGAGTATGTTGACATAAATTGAAGATTCCTTTATGTAATTTCATGAAATGGAAATTTATTACAACAAAAATCGAAATATGACATACTCAAGGGTTTCCTTGGGTGCCCTCACACGGCATGAACTGACCCGATCCGACCCGCCCGAACTCGTTTCCCTCGGCGTCCTCACACGACCTGACCTACTTGAATGCATTTCCTAGGGCGCCCTGACATGTTCACAAATACTGTTCACAAAACATCGGAATAAAGACATGGATAGAAAATGTCAGAAGTGCGACATAGGCTATTGAGATCGTTGGAATAGTGATGATATGAAAATACCATTTACAAAACGTCAGAATGGTGATGGCATGAGGTTGTTACAGATTTAATATATTAGTGTAGTAATTTTGTTAATATATATGTATATATATATATATATATTATCACAATTAATTAATTAATTAATTAAATAAAACTAGCCATTATTATTCGATTTTAATTTTCAAAGTCAAACTAGCCGTTATCCTAATGGCTAGTTTAGCCATAAAATATTCCAAGCTATTAAATCTATATCTTGGTTAATAATATGTTATTATGCACCATTATCAAGGATAACTCAATATTTTGTTATAAATAAGATCAGGGTTTTCCATTCATTATTTACCTTTGATCCTTTTATCATGGTCAAACTTTGATCACTTTTATTTTATTTTTCTTATTGAGCTCCCATTGAGTTCAACAAGTCTTGGGTTTTCTACACCATTGAGAGAGATAATTGCTAAACATAATTATTATTTTTCTTTATAGGATAATTTTCATCAATGGAAGAAAACATTAGAGGTGGAAAAAAAATTGAAGAGGGTGAAAGGGGTGATGGTAAAGTTTATTTCCCTTGCAAAAAATGTTGTATGAGAAATAATGTTAGAGTTTTAATAGCAACAGAAACAATGCATTGTAGGAAATATGGGCACATTGATGGTGGATCAAATCACTATCGTCCCGTGGTAATTAATTATCTATCTTCATTTTTATTATATCGTAAAATTTTATATTATGTTAATATTTTTTATATACACACTAATGTTTAATGGTTGCTTGTAACTTTTTATAAAGGCACAGTTTCCCCCCAACTTTTTGCAAAACTAGCTTCCACAGCTAAATATTAGTAGATTAGATGATGTTGCATCAATACAAGAGAATATTGCAGCAAATATTAGTATTGGAAATGATGTTGTACAAGGTGAAGAACATGAAGCGAACAATGAAGATGATTTTAATGATCCCATGGAGGTAGATGATGATAATAATGAGACAGTTCACATTAATGATGGGACAAATCAAATGCTCCAAGACTTGTATGGTGAGTCATATGATGATGGTGGAGATAGTGACGGTGTTTATGATGTACCTTTTATTGAAACATCAAATGAATGACTTTTTGAACACTCAAATGCAACTCTTCTCTCTGCTACATTGTTGTTGGTGAACATAAAGGTTATGAATAATTTGTCGAATAGATGTATGACATAGATCCTAAGGTACGCAATATGTATATATGATCACATATATGTAAATGTTGATTATTTTTCCTTTTTTTAGTTGTAATAAATGTGTAAAATAATAATTCAATACTTATATATGATTAATAATCTTTACATTAACTAGTTTTTGTTTATGTTGTAGATTGTTGGGTGAATTTTTGTTACCATTGCCAAATACTTTACCTAGAACATATCAAGATCTATGTGTTATTATGAAAGACTTTGGAATGGAATATAACACTATATATGCATGTCCTAAAGATGATATTATATATTACGGAGAACATGCGTTGAAAACAAAATGTCCGAAATGTGGTACCAGTAGATATCGAACCGATCAACTAACAAAAAAGGTGCCTCAAAAGGTTCTTCGTCATATTCCCATAATTCCACGTTTGCAGCGAATGTTCAAGTTTAAGAGCATAACATAGTTAATGGATTACCCTTCAAAGAGTGGAAGTGGAGATGGTGTTCTTTGAATTCCTGCATATGGTTCTGCATTTAGGGAAATTGAGGAAAAATATGTAGATTTTAAAAATGAACCTCGTAATGTCAGGCTTTCATTGGCAGCTGATGGTGTTAATCCATTCAGAGAGCTTAGATCTACTTACTCAATGTGGCCTATTTTCGTTATCAACAATAACATTCCTCGGATGACAATAAAGAGGGAGCACATAATGTTGACTATGATTATTCCAGGTATTTGATACATTATTTTTTCGAATGTAACATTTTAATTTCTCTCGTTGTTTGCATAATATATTTTATTTGTTTACTTACTTATATATACATATATCATGGTAGTTATTATGTACTATAATTTTGACCTATTAGGTAAGTACCAGGTCAAAGATATGAATGTATATATTGAGCCTCTTATCGATGAGCTAATAAAGTTATGGCATGGCATCACTATGTATGACATCACTAAACCAATCAAACAGAAGAGATTTCAATGTCATGGAATGCTTGTATGGCAATTCATGATGCCCTAGGACTAACACATTTTTGTGGTATTTAATACTTTGTTGCACTTTAATATAATATATAATTATCTAAATTAGATATACCATATTGCATGTTTTAAAAATGATCTCATAGTATACTTGTTATTTATCCATCTATTGTAGGTCTTCAAACAAGGGGTAGATTTGCATGTCCAGTTTGTGGCCCTAAGATGAAGTATTGTCATTCGCCAGACTTAGGAAAGATGGTGTTTGATGAGTTTAGGAACTTCCTCTCTAGGAACCATAAGTATCGTACTATTGAAAAACATCTTTTCAATGATAAAGAAGAAACTGGATTAAAACCACGAAGAATGACACCTCGGTTGTGGAAGTTAAAATATAACAGAATTAATAATCGTCAAGCTGGTACGTAATTTGTCTATATATGTATATACATATTAATTGTTTATGTAATGTTTGGAATTTTTGTTTTAATTAATGAATTTGTTTTATTGTATTTGATAATTATTGTTCTTATTTATTTTATTCTTTGATATCAAGGTCATCGTCGTGAAGGTACTAATATAGTACTTCCACCTGGAATGAAATGTTGTTCTTCTCAATTTGTGAGGTTTCCCTACTATGAGGACCTAAAAATAGCTCATTTGTTTGATACAATGCATATCGGGAAGAATATGACATAAACATTATGGCGAATCATAGATGGTGCACATGATAGAGATAAAAGTGACAAAATTCATGCTAACATTGAGAAATCGAATCATGCAATGAAAAGTGTGATTGACCGATCAAATAACAATCGAAGTCGAAATTATAATAATATTCCATTGTTATTAACAGAACAACAAAGCAATGATGTAAAAGAGGTCGTTAGAAGAATTAAATTTCCAACAGATTTTTCTTCAAACATAAATAATATCTTAATGAAGAAAGGTGACTTTAGTGGGGTGAAAACACATGATTGGCATACCTTTGTTAAGGTAATTTTTTTGGTATACATTTTTGTATATTATTGCTTGAATACATCTTTTAAATTTTCCTTTTTCTGTTTAATTTGGAAACCAATAACGATTCATTTTTTATTGTTATAGTATGTTCTACCTGTATCTCTCCCAAATGACTTCGACAATAATGTCAAACACGTTATACATGGTCTTAGTAAATACATGAAGTAAGTAGTTTTGATTTATACGAAAAATCTCGCTACAATTTATTTTTTTTACTTAATGAAATGATGTGTTAATTTACTTGTAATGTAATATATATTATGTTTCATTGAAATAACCTTGCGTAATGATTTGCAAATGGTCATCATTGAAAGAAATCCATCAAGATGAAATAAAGTATTGGAAGAGAGAAATTCCTCGGCTAATGTGTGAAATGCAAAAGTATATACCTCCAACATTTTTCAATGCACAATAACACTACTTGATACACCAAGTTGAGGAGATTGAAATGTGTGGACCAGCAAACACAAGGTCAATGTGGATGGTGGAGAGGCACTTGAAATCCTTGAAGGCTTTGGTTAGACAAAGAGCACGACTTGAGGGTTCTATGGCGAAGGTATATGTGGTATATGAATCCATGGTGTATATTAGTCATTATCTTCCTATATTAGCTACGCCATCTATGGATGTTGTGGATTTCATTTGGGATGTGAACTCCATCAAAAATTTTGAAGTGGAGCACCTGTTAGGAAAAGGCAGAATGAAGAAAGTGAGAGATAAAAGAGTTATTATATATAATACATATAATGTTTAATTTTTTTACATCATGTATATGATCATATTAATTTAATTATTATTCTCTCATCATTTATTAATTAATAGAATTTACCATGGTTATAATTTATATTTAATATTAGTGAATTATTGTTTTTTTATTCAGGTGCTCAAGATTATGAAGCATTACTTTTATACATTGAAAACAATCTTGAGTGGATGAGTGAATGGATTGAAAGATGTAAAGAACATAACGATGATAGGTTATCTTGGAAACTACAGTCTGAATTGGTTAGAGAAGCTTATCGTAGTGGAGATGGAAATGTTACGGACAGGGAAATTGATTTAGCATATGGTCTGAAAGATAGAAAGGCAAGCAATTAATTCACCTATTTTATTCATTACTTATTTTATATTATATTTATAATGTGACAACAAGATAATTTTCAAGCTGTGTAAATTATATGATTAAGTATTAATTGAGAATGCATATTTTTCATGTTTGACATATTGCAGTTGAAACACCACAAGGCTATGTGGTGAAATGGTCATAAATTTCACATTAAACAGTTGGATGATAACAGGAAAACTTCTGATAGTGGGATAATTGCAGTATTCCAGGTCACTAATGTTTCCTCCAGGAGTGACAGACATCTTGGAGAATCTGAAAATAGATATTATGGGGTTTTAGATTATATATTTGAGTGTGACTTTAATTCCTTCAAATTAGTTTTGTTCAACGTCAAATGTTATAGGCTACAAATGAATGTACGTGATGATGACAGAACTCTTATTCAACATGACAATGGATTTCCAATGGTTAAAACATCGCAGTTTGAAGTAGGAAAAGATCGCTATGTTTTTCCAAGCCAATGTGAACAAGTCTTTTACTCAGAGGTTCTAGGTGAGAACGGATGGTCATTTGCTATTAGATATGATCCAAGAGGAAGGCTAGTAGAGTATACTATAGAGGAAGAAGATGATATTGATCAAGAAGAAGATGATGCAGTGGAAAATGAGTAGGAAGATGCATTGACAGACAAAGAAGATATAAAAGATGAACCAAATGTAGGAGACAAGGCAACAATTATTGATGATGATGTCGATGAGGATATTATTGAAAATGACATAATTGATGATGATGATGGCATGGTCGATCATTTCAACACCATTTCTGAATCAGATGTTGGTATAGATGTCGATCAGTTGGATAAAGATCAAGAATATACAGAAGAAGAATATGGATACAGATGTTCTATTTGAGTATGAGCTCGTATGTTATAACTTTATATTTTAATATGTAGGAATTATTGTCTTTAAATAATTTACTAATTATGTGGGTTTATTGCATGTTGTTTATTATTTGAAACCAACAAATAATGGCCATGCTAGTGTATAGGCTAAACTAAAATTATGTATTTATACAAACACATGAAAATTTTGTTTATGACCTTAATTAATTTTTGGTTTGTTCGTATTCTATTTCATAGATTGGGTATTGGGAAAATGAGAGTGATGTGAGGGGGATGGGAGGGGTCATATGAGCTTTCACCTTCATGTGGTTGGCCCCTGTTCAGTAGAGAATAAATTATTATTGAAACCAACAGAAGCTCATTCATCTTTATTTGCATTATCGTAAATGTCATCATTGTTCTCAAATTATTGTAGCGCCAAAATTGTTGAAATTGTTAGAAAACATTAGGTCACTTATGAAATGATATTATCGTGCACCATTATCTTTATAAGCCAAGAGTGACCTGTGAATGGGGCCAAAATTGATTATACGTTTCTCGAAAGGGTCTTCAATAAAAAATTAATTAATATATTCCATTGTAATTAACTATTAATTCCTTCCAATCTCAACAGATTCAACACCATTTGGGAAAAACAAATCACTACCTCAGGGAGTTCTATTTGTCAAAAATTACCAGCAGAAAATCCACTCATGAATTTTCTCAATTTTCACTCGTGTGTGATCTATACTCTCTGCAAATTATTCTTCGTCACTTCTCAGGCACTCAACACCTCCTCTATACTCATTAATAAACTTGTCCACTCAACCCCCACCTAAATTCCCTTTCTCTAGCCAAGGAAGACTTGTGATTTTCTTGGCCTATAAAATGAGTTTTCGTAGGTCCATTACATAATGTGAAATGGGTATTTCTTGTACTCTTGGCAATCAAAATCTAAGGTAATATGATTTGGAACAGGTCCTTACCTTCACAACAAGATGACATGATCATTAACAAAACCTTCAATTGTAATGACATCCTCAATGCTTATGCGCTTATTTAATATCCTCTTATTCAGTCTTTAAATAGAATTATAAATAAATTATATTTTATTTTTCATTTGTTTAATATTTTTCAAATTGAAACATTTTTTAACCTCTTCCTTGTAAATATTGCTAGCAATCATCTCCTTCACATAACATAAGTCTTAAGACACATGGAATTTTATCCTTTTCCTTCACATAATGTAAGTCCTAACACACATGGAATCTCATCATTGGGAATGCCCAATGTTAAGTATGGTGAAACATAATGGAAAAATTAGCTTTATGTTAGAATAAAAGTGTGTTTCTTTTAGGAATTGTCCAACCAGGCCATAATTTTGTTCGGATGACAATTTTCTTGCTAGAATATGCTGATAAATTCTTCAAAAAATCCCACTATGGTAGTGTTTAAATTTTTCTTTTGATGACGAAAATGGATTCAACACCATCAAGGACCCTTGAGGCACCCAAAATCTTAAATATTGACAACTATAACCTAGATTTTCAATAACTTCCACCAAATTTTCGCAAAATCATGCTAGAATTTCTATTGTTTTATGGATGAAATTATGGCTTCATTAGACTACGTGTTTATTTTATATGAGGTTTAAGAATCTTCCCTATATCTTGTGTTGTTAGAATGACATGATAACATTTAGCCATAATGTAAACACATGATTTCATGGTTTTATTCCCAGTTGTCCTCCTACTTTTTTGTGTTTCATGTTTATAATTGAATGGTATTTCCCTTCACTTATTGTTAATTGTTTGCAATTTTATAAATCAATAACTCTAGGGGATTTTCTATCCTCTTCAAAATGGTGCCTCTTTATAATAATTGAGCTTACTTGACTTTACCTAGAGTTGCTACAACTTAGGGTTGCATTACCTTATAGATAATATTGAGGATATAAAAGGAATGTGCCACCACTTTCCTTAATTGGATCTAAACACATTAAATCTTCCAATGTAAATGCTAAGAAGTTATATGAGAAATGGTGATGGTTTGAATAATTTTTTTTAATGGCCAACATGATTGATGGTTTGATTTGTTCAAAATAAAATGATTACCTTTTACATTTTTAAAAGAAACGATATAGCGTACATTTTTAAAAGAAATGATATAGCGTAGGCCAGCAACATTTGGGATTTTTAGCACAACGGGATTTGGCATGTAACACAGGGAAGTAAGGTTTTAACAATTTCCTGGGAGGGTTTAAGAAACCAGCAATGACCCAAACTCTTTCTTTCATCCATTTTAATTTGTACAGAGGACAGGGAGACTACGGTCGAGTCCCAACAAGTAGGTCTGGTTGTAACTCATCATCATATTCCTCCTCTAGTAGAGGCGGTAGACAGTAAAAATGTCGATGTCGATGTCAAATCAATGTAGGGAAGTAGGGTTTTAACAATTTCCTAGGAGGGTTTCAAGAAAGCAGCAACGGCCAAAACAGGGAGTCGCAGCAGACAAGAAGATCAAGAGGAGAGGCGAACCCTTGGTCTTGTCCTCCTCTGTGGGGAAGAAGTGGTTATTATGACAATAAAAGGCACCTAATGAATCATGAGTCAAGACTGTCTTCGCAGTTCAGGTAGGCCCCGACTTAGGTAGAGCGGCGGGTAGAGGAATCCCCACGATGCCCCTTGATCAAGAGCAGTCGAGCTTAGTTGGTCCCGCCAGAGGAGTTGGAGGCCCTTCCCCAGGCATGATGCAACCTCAGATCTCAAGGCTTCTCATTTCGCAGGTCTCGACGCCCGCCATGACTTATTCTGCCCCAATGCCAACGATTCCTCCTGGCCCTCCACCACCATTTTCATTGCAGGGAGGTCCTCCAGGCCATCCTGAGATTATGCGTCCTCCTCCACCCAGGCCTGGAATGCCCCGTCCTCCACCCGGTGGTGGTGCCCCTCCTATGTATGGTACTCCTCCTCATATGCAACCAAGACCTGACATGCCACATCCACCACTTGGTCAGTAGCAACAACAACAACAACCACCTCATGGACATCAGTAGCGGAAAATATCAATTGAATTAGGTATTTTGTTAATTTCCCTGCATATTTTTGGTATAAGAGAACATCTTTTTATGCTTTCCAACAAGATTGAAAAACTAATTTCACCATTTCAAGTCATGAGGATTTGAATATTTTTCATTCTAATGATAAAATGAGTTAGCATCTCCAGCTGGGGAAATCCCAAATCATCGTAAACATTAAACTTGATAATCCTCATCCAAATTATATTAAGTGAAGATAATTTCATGGCAGAAATTAATAGGAAGATATTTTGTAGAATTTGTAGTTACTTGAGCTACTACACTTTGCCTTTACTTTGATTAAGCTAATAGTACTGATCATTTTTTTTTAATCAGGTACCTTTTGCAAGAGTCATTTTTATTTGTATAGAACATTCACAAAAGCATCTTATTCTAGCCTTACAGACCTTATTGTATTTTCTATTAGGTGTATTCCTTATTAATCACCATATTCCATGCTGAAATGCTAAAAATTGTTGCCTTGATTGAATATATGTACATATACATTTTCTTCTGTTTAGGAAATAATAGGTTTTAAAACCATTTCACTATGCAGATACCATATTATATACATTTTTTGGCGTAATTTTTTTTTCTTTAATTATTAATATAACAGTAATGTACAAACAGGGCATTATTTTACAAAAGTAGGGTGTTGTGTGGCACTCACCGCAAGCTTAGGTATACCATGCGAAAGATACCTTAATAACTACCATAACTACCTAAGGGCATAGAAGTTAACAAAACCACCACCTGTTCATATCCAATAACACTAACATTCCAAAATGTCTAGCTGGCACTTAACCATTAAAGCTGATAAAGTCTTTCCTTATGGTATGAAAATAAATAAACACATTTTTCAAATCCTGAAGGAACTGTTGCCGGGTTGAGACCTACATCAGGAGAGTTTTTTTTGTCCTTGGGAGTGGGCATCCAGCCATTATTGGTTGATTCAACATTATTTATAGCAGGCCACTGCCCATCATTTGTGACTTGTTTGTTTTTGAAACACCACCAATCACCCACTAGGGCATATTACTATCTCTGTAACATGGCCTTTGAAAATCTACCTTGATTCTGCTCTATTTTACACGTTCAATGCACAATATTATGCAATGCATCCTATTCTTAACCTTTGTATCATAGATAATTCATAAACATGTAATCTACAAAAAAACACAATATAACATAACATTTATCTTTGAGAAATGACACCAATTGGTTGAAAACCTAGATTTTCCGCTCAAAAATAGACTATGCTACTCATATCTCTTAGTAGTGGGTCATCCCTGAGTTGTGGTCAAGACTCTATCAGGGTAAAAGGCTACCTAGGCCAACTATGGTCCATAGTTGCACCAATATGGTATTATACCAAGGTAATTGATTCCAACCGACTTTATCTCATCCCCCATTTGCCTTCACAACCCATGGTAGTGCACCCCTTCCTCTGCACTCGTAGTCCATTAGGTTGTGGCACTATAATCAAAGGTTTCCAAATCAGAGTGGCTAGGGATGTTCCAAAGGCCCATGGCTTCTGGGAGTTCCAACTCCACCACACCCAAATCCACCTAGGATTGATAAGGTACAAAATTCACATCGTCATACAACATTGGTTGGAGTTGCAGAGAAACCTCAAGGTGGAGAAAAAACTTTGGATCCCCTGAGACAAGTAAGGGTGGGGATGTATATCTCTGGTTGGGAAGAAAATTGTGAAACATATCCCTATGCCCATCCTGAGGTGTATCAATAACTATGATACCCATAACTTATTCAATACAACACTCTACAAAATAGGGTTACAAAATGGAAATCATTGCCTAAAATTTAGGACATATTGAAGCCATAGGCAAGCATGGATTATGTTGTATATTTCACCATTGTGGCAAAAATTGCAGTCGCGACAATGTTATACATTTAGGTATGGGTTTGTGATCTTCAACGTTGTTGTACATCTAGATCCCATATATATATATATATATATATATATATTAAAGGTTCCTCCATAGGTTTAATGACCTACATAGGAGACGTCAGACTTGAAGTAAGGCATTATTTCCCCTTAAGACTAGGTCACCATACTTGAAATAGTGGTGCCTGACACTTGAAGGAATTCATGATATCATAATAATATATGATGTCGTAGATGCAGTTTAATTTCGTTCTAGCCTTGGACATGCTCCAATCTATAGGCATATAATTTGACAATGACTTATAATAACCATGTCCCTGACATCTACATGGATAGACTCGGATATCATTTATAGAGTTTACCTTATATTTACATGCCCTATTTAATGGTTATGTACTGGAGAAAGCCTAGAATGGGTTGTTAACATACCATGACTAAGACAGAAGAATCATTTCGAAAGTAGTGGACTGAGACCCATTACCCATCTTAATCACTATAGTGTCGAGTATAACATTAATTGAGATACTTAAGTTTGTTTGGGATACTTGTATGGATACTAACCTTAGTATTGTATGTTATATTTTCATAACAGAATGATGCTCTTTGTGTGATTTTATATAATGTCATGGTAGAGCATGGTCCAATTTCAATATTGCACCTGGGTAGTAACATAGAATAATATATGAATAGACGTTGTTTGTATTTTCATAGGCCTAGTGGTACAACCATAATTAATAAAAATCCTTAGTATATTAACATGAACTAATTATATCCCATTTTACACTTAGAAATTAAGGTTATAAATATGGTCTTGTGCTTTAAGCGCTTTTTGCATAATAGCTACATAACACTCTAGTATATTACTTCACGCTTATATTTGGGTGAATAATTCCCTTGTTGCATTGAGTGCTAGTATGAGGAACACTAGAAGGCTATAAAAGAGATAATTGATGTTCTTGAAAGTGCCTCTAATGGTTTCTATTACATGTAGATAAATCCTAGTATTTATGCACATCTAGAGTGATATTATTTATGCAAAATATTAGTTATATTAATTGTAGCTACAAATCCTTAGTATATTAACATGAACTAATTATATCCCATTTTACACTTAGAAATTAAGGTTATAAATATGGTCTTGTGCTTTAAGCGCTTTTTGCATAATAGCTACATAACACTCTAGTATATTACTTCACGCTTATATTTGGGTGAATAATTCCCTTGTTGCATTGAGTGCTAGTATGAGGAACACTAGAAGGCTATAAAAGAGATAATTGATGTTCTTTAAAGTGCCTCTAATGGTTTCTATTACATGTAGATAAATCCCAAGATTTATGCACATCTAGAGTGATATTTATGCACAATATTAGTTATATTAATTATAGCTCGTTTTAGCTCTATTCCTAATGTAGCGTTAATTAATGGTGGCCTATGATAACTTTGTCTGTGTTAGTTCATTGTATAAGCTTGGTACACATTACTACTATTCAAAGAATTCATTTTTATATGATTTATCTAATAACTACACAACCACCAGTTTTCTAATACATATGTATATAGTCGAGAAGTGATGCTCATTAGACTTCCCTCATAGACGATAAAAGAAACCTAAGACAGTATGAAATACTTGTAGCTTCCTAATTATGTAGCCACTGTTTGATATTGTTATGCATTACGTTGTTAGAAGCATTTGTACAAACTGATAATAAATGAAAATAGGCTATCTCAGTTGGGCATGATGTCAAGATGTTGCCATGGTGTATTCATTCTTGGGCATGATGTCAAGTATTATTCTAAATTTAACATTAAACATGGTGTACTTTTTAATGGACATAATATTATAAATAATAGACACTTATTATTCCAGAGGTATCCTTTATGGATATACCTGATATTGTTATTTACCTTAGTAAAGGGCACAAGGTGATGTTATCAAATATTTTTAGTCATGTTTTATTGTTGGGAAGTTTGTCTTGTTGAAACAGAAAGAAAATGGATTCGTGTTTTAATGACTGGGTAGTTTTCCTTGCTACAATAGCAAAGAAATGGGGTTGTGTTTTAATTATTGGGCAGTGTGTCTTGCTATAGTAGCAAGGAAATGGAGCCATGTTTTAATTACTGGGAAGTATATCTTGCTACAGTAACAAGGAAATGGTCATCGCTAAACTTCACATATAGTGGCTCAACACTATTACCATCACCAACTTATTGCCCATTGGCCACCAAACTAGTGGACTTATCCAACTTTGGTGTTTGTGTTAACCAACTGAAATTAGTTGTGCATTTTTCCTTTAAAAGTTTTCAAAATATAGTTCAGTCATGGAGTATTTTACACTGTAATGGTAGCATAAGACTAATTGGTATAATTTGTGTGATTTTCATATATAGTTGGTCTTTATATGAGATATTTCCATCACTTGAGTGTGTAACCATGCTAAGCACTAGTACAAAGACATTCCCATTAGGGGAATTTTGAGGTCTAAAATGGGCCTCCTAAGAAAAATGTACAACCAAAATAAACTTTATAAGAACCAATAGGAATCAAGATGATGATGTCAACCATGGAGGATGATTCATCACTTTTTAAGTAAAAGGGTAAAAAGATTAAAAATTAATAAAACAATAAAATAATAAAACTACTTTTTCAACTCGTATTTTCAACATATCTCCCAAAGTTTTTACTCAAATTTCGAGCGGGAGTACTCATTGAATGAAAAATTTAATTCCTCATCCAAGGAGTACCCATGTTTCATACTTTCTATGGACCCTTCTATGCGAGAAATGAGAAATACATGAAAAAATGTGATTGCAATTACATTTTTCATGTATTTCTCATTTTTCTTGTAGCAGGTTCCATCAAAAGTATGCAACATGGGTACTCCTTCGATGAGGAATTAAATTTTGCATCCAAAGAGTACTCCCACTCTAAATTTGAGTAAAAAATTTGGGAGATAAGTTGAAAATAAGAGTTGAAAAAGTAGTTTTTTCTTTTCTCCCTCTAAAATTGGATGATGTCATCAAATCTTATTTTATTATTTCCACTATTATTTTATAATTTCCTTAGGAGGCCCATTTTAGACCTCAAAATTCCCCTAATGATTTTTGATATGGTAAGATTCTTGGACATGTTAATTCCTTTGTTAATTGGCATTTCCATGGTGCTTTTGATGTTTATTTCACAAGGAAAGCTTCATGGATGGTAGATCATAATAGGAATGTCAATTATGTGTACACTCGGATATGAGCTTAATATTGTCATGTTATTGTCTTTGTTCTATCATAATACCTCTCTTGTATGTAATACAAGAGTAATCACCCTATTTAATGGTTTATAATTCGGTATACACTTAATAACCCTTCCCACATGTACCATGTATTAAATGAATGCAGGTATAGAAACATATAGAGGCCTCCCTTTGAGGCACAAAATAGGAATTCCTTAGAGGTAGCAGTATGAAATGATAGTTGTAGGTTTCATTTCCCTCTTTACAATCCTCTTGTGTTGACTCCCTTGGAATAATTTCAAGCATAGCCTTCCAGTCTTGTAAATGCAACCGACGGGTTTCAAACCTATAGAACACATCTAATAGAAAAATGATGTTAGGCCCAGCCTCAGCAAAAGGGTGTTGGAAAAATAACATAAGAATGGCCAAAACTAAGCCACTCAAGGAATAGTGGATCACCCAAACATAAACAGGAACAAAAAAAATCACAATTACACATGGGGTATGTTACAAGTGACATCATATCCCAAGTTACAACACTTGACCTTGGGTTGAAAAATAAGTATAAGAAGGATGGGTCTTATTCATGCATGCATAAATCCTTGATCCTTATGTTATATTTGAGTAGGGTTCCATTGTAGGTAGATCAAACTTGAGTTGAGAAACAAGAGTTAGATCTAACAGTGGCACCATACTACCTTGGTAGATTGACATAGAGATACAAATTGCATCATACTATCAATGGTCCTGACTTGTTCACAACATTGATTGAGAACAAGTCCCATCATTAGAATTGATAAAGGATACTATCATCAATAATTTTTCCGAAATGTCACAACTTCCTTGAACTGGAAGAGTGTCATTTCAATACTTCTTCTTATGCTAACTATATGCATTAATATATGATGATTCCAATATTGATTTGCCTGCAAATATGTTTTCATGCCAAATTTGCACAGGTATCCATCCCTCTGGCTAGGGCTTCCCATTTTCACTGGTGAACTGATATTTCCTTTTGAGAATTCAACTTTCACATGAGTGAAATTTCAAAGTAGTTCAAGGACCTGTTCAAGGGTCAAGAACTTGACACTCTTTTACATGAATTGCGATGAATTTCTCCTAGTATTATCCTTATGCTGATAAGACACCTGAATATTTTCTCCTTTCAAATTAAGCCCACAAACTAGGGCTTTCAGCAATCACAAGAAATGTTTTCTCCTTCTTTATTAGTACTTTGAAACTGTTTATTTTTTCTGGTTTTCCTAATGCTTGTCAGATCAAAGATGAAACCTTGATCATTTGGAGGGTTCATGTACTTTTATCTATATCAAAAGCCTAGATTATTGTTGATAGCTTATCCATGGCTCTATTCTTTGCTACTTCTCATTTTATTTACTCTTTATTGTGCTTATGTATGATCCATATTCTTAGGTTGAGTCATGACTGTTATCTTCTTTCATGGAGGGAGGGAGCCAATATTGCTTCGAGTCTAGGGGAATTTCCACAAATGGAAGGGGAATGAATGTCCTAGAGATTGTACAGGTCCTTCTTCACCTAAAATTTTCTTCTTTGGGCATATTTATTTTGGATATGATCATTCTTTTCTTTCTGATCTGGACGAGTGACTGAAATTGGGATATTTCCAATCTTCAGTTCCTGAAATTTGGTTTCGATTCATACTCTAGAGTCGTGAGTTGCTGAGTCTTCTGAGTGCTGAGATAATTGACTCCTTTGCTTGTCATTATTAAGAGACTTGTATTGTTTGGATCTTTAATGGGTCCTTTTTCTTTTCTTTTTGGTTTTGAGCAGTGTTTCTCTTATTGTAATAATTTCATATTTATCACGATAATGTCACCAAAACCAACCTCGACGATAATATCAGCAGTATTTATCAATAGTATTTATCGTGATATCAGCAGTACATGATTCCAGACCCTGCTTTGGATTTCTATTGATTCTGGTAAGCCTTTCTCCAAATTCAGTTGAATGTGGATTATTGCGCAGGTTTTGTCAATGTATTTCCTCGAGGAGTCCCAATCTCAACTCGGGTTGAATCCTCCAATATGTTGGGGAATAGGAGATGGATCCAAATTATGTCACAATTTGGGATTTCATCTACCAGGTCAAAGCTCATGGACCAGTTAGGTACAATGCATCTACACCTAAAATCCTGGCCCTCCCTGGAAGATTTATCTATGAGAGCTAGACTAAAAAATAACTGTAAAAACTCTTACCATAGTGGAAGTGAGTAACTTTTCCTTCCATAATTGATGTTTAGTATTCTTGAATACAAGATTCCATTAAATTTGGACTCATTCATGATCTGTTTTTTGAGAAGTGTAGCTCGAACAGGAACATTTTGCACAGGTTAAGTGTGAATGTGCAGGAAGTGGTTTGAGACATTTCTTTTGGTGACAATCTTGGAAAGGTGATCACTAATTCTATCTTGTAAATTCACTTGAAAAATAAAGGAAAGAGTAAAAGGATAATGGTCCATGGATCACTAGTTTCAGAAATTTAAATGAAATGTTTTGTAATTTTTAGAACAATAGTGACTTGTCTTAGGATTTAATCTTAGTTGTATCTCTTGATTAAGATAGGTTGCAACTAGAATTGAGGAGATAAGTTATTTTCTCTCAAAGCATAAATGGTACAAGGTAGGAGAGTTAAATCACATATATAATAAAGACAAGAGAGCTAAAAGAGGGCAGACTTGGCAGAATGAGTTCAAGGAGAGGAAGAGGAGTATATTTCTGAAGTGACCAGCAAGTACAACATACCATAACAGTTGTACTGTTGATTTAGCACTTTTTTATTCATGCACAGATTGTACACTGATGTTTGAGGTGACTTTCTTGATTGTACAATTTATGGGTGATTTATCACCCAATATATTACTGTATATATTTCTTCAAAATGATGATGTGAAGGAGAGTGATTTTGCTCAGACTTTTGGCTCCTTTCTGAAGGTGACGGTGGCTAGTTTTAGGGCTCAGAATTTTTGAAGGAGATCAACTCCCTTTCACAGTGATTGTGGATATCAAAATGAACTTGTAAGATATGCAACCAACTTGCTCCTTTGATGATTGATGATGATATATTCACAATTTTTGTAGCTTCAGTAATTGATAAGTAGCTTGTGGACTTTAAGTATCAAAGCATCCATATGATACAGTCAAATCTTCTGAATTTTTTTCTTAATTGTTATATTTTTAACGTCGGTATTCCGACGCTATTTGATGTTTTTTTTATATAAAATGGTGTTTTTCCGTCAGTAATACGACGTTAAGTTTTTTCTTTTAATCATCTGTGCCATCGGTATTTCGACCTCTTAGCACCGTCACTCTATCGATGTTTACTTTTTTTTTTAAAAATTGTTTCGTCGATCTTCTGACCATTTAGAATTGTCGCTCTAGTGATGTTTACTTTTTTTTTTTTTTTGGTTTCGTCAGTCTTCTGACATTTTATTGATGTTTCTCTAGCAACGACTAGGTTTTATTAAAAAAAATTAGACCGTCTGTATTTCAACGTATAATACCGTCGTTCTAGCGACGTTCGAAGGCATTGGACTAGCGACACTTGTGCCCGTCATTCTAGCGATGCTTGTGCCCGTCATTTTAGCGACGTTTGGAGGCGTCAGAATATTGATGCATGTTCCCGTCAGAAACACGACGATTCATTAAGCGTCATAAGTGCGACAAAAATATAAAATTTCAGAGCTAGTGTCGCTATATCGACGTTTAAGTCAAGTGTCGGAAGTCCAACGTGAGGAGAAACCACGTTTTGGCACACCAAAAAACTTCGCTCTTGGGCCACCTATGTGTTGTAAGAGCGACATTTTTCCCGTCAGAATTTGGGGCAAATGTGCTAGTGGCAAGAGCACATATGGATGTTACTTTACCTTGGGTTCTACTTCGATATCTTGGATGAGCATGAAGAAAAATTCAGTGGCTTTGAGTACCGCTGAGGCCGAATACATTGTAACAAGTATGGCCTGTTGTGAAGCTGTTTGGTTGAGAAAGCTCTTCAGTGCACTGTTTGGACTCTGCTAGATACCATCGTTATCCTTTTTGATAACCAGAGTGGAATTCATATTTATGAGAATCTCATGTTCCACGATCGATCCAAGCATATTGATATCAGGTACCACTTTATTCGGGATATGGTACAACGAGGCATCGTAAGGCTCAATTATATAGGAACTAATGAGTAGGTCACAGATATTCTCACGAAGCCCCTGGGGAAGGTCAAGTTCCTAACCTTCCACGAGAATATTGGAATCGTAGAAAGACCCTATTTTGAGGATCCTGCTTGAGTTGGACTATGACGTTTGGGAGATCCAGGGGGCTTGAGGATAGCTTCATGGATCTATAAACACACATGGGGCTAGGCTTGTTGAACCTTGTTGTGCTTATGCCCCACCGTTATGATGTTTTATTTGGTTCACCTTCTCTTTTATCTATGCCCCACATGAATCCTACCCATGGAGTTTCAGACTCATGGGAAGTACCTCTCATTTGGCCAATGAGGTGGTAAATGTGGATAGAGACCAATAGCAAGACTGATGGACGCATGGGATATTTCAATACTCTCTATGTCTAGGATGGCACATGTCCAACACCTTGATCTCAGATCAAGTCTGATGAGGTTCTTACCTCTAAACTGACTTCGGGTTAGTATGTGACACTTTTGAGTCTATTGAGGTTCTTACCTCTACACTGACTTCAGGTCAGTAAAATAACTTTTGGTTAGTATGTGACTCTTCTGAGTCTATTGATGTTTTACCCTCTAGGCTGACTTAGGGTTAGCAGAGTGTGATGTATTTGTGACTCACTCTCGTTTTTTTTCCCTTAAGTCGAAAAAGCATGCTACAATAGGATGACATAGGAACACATGATGATAGTACACGATGGTACTGAACACTGGATGGCACAGGTGGACAGATGGATTTCTCCCTAGTTGAGAGGGAATGTTAATTTTGGGCAACTAGGTCCAAACTATATATTGCACTACTCATATGATGATGATTATATTTTTGTTGGATTCCTCTTTTGAAGAGGTGCAAGATTGAACTAAATATCATCTTGTTTGGATGAGCAGAACATATATTTTGATTTTATTTTCCACACATGTGCAAGGTTGGACAAATTTGTAATGGAGGCTCCCAAGCCCTACAGATGTGTCACACACCCTCATTCATGGATATAAATTTGAGAGAGATGATGTCCATTTCATCATAAACTCATCACACACATTCATCATGTGATCTGATTTGTTCGTATAGCCTAGGAGAGGATTCCCCTCCTTCACACGTGTGAATTTGAACCTGAATAAGTTGCTACAATTTTCGAACTATTTTTAGGGTTTCTGGACAACGTTGACCAGAGTTGACTATGGGTCAACGCTTGGACTTTGACTATGTTTTTTGCGCATGAATTCTGATTTTTTAAGGTCGTATTGTTGGGCACAAAAATCGAGGTTGAACATTGACTTTGACTGAATCCCCTTTAGTTGTAGCGTTGAATTTTGCATTAACTAGATTGGGTTGACTTGCGTTGAATTTTGGAGTTGTCTTTGAGGTGTGTTGATACTTGTAGAAGGTTGATTTGGCTGTTGGAGAAGTTGGTTTGACCAACTCAAGGATTTGTTTGCTGGGGCATCTTGTTGACTATTGTAGCAAAAATTTATCTATCTATTTTCTGGACAAGGAGAATTCTGATACATTATTTGGCTTGTCTTCTATTGATTTATTATTATGTTCTATCAGCTTACTTTCATGTTTATGTGATTTCTAAATTGAATTAGGCCCATAAGAAATATTGAAGTAAAACTGCATTAAGCATAGAACATACCATCGTTATATAAATTTAACAAACTGCCCAGAACTTCCTGTAACTTCAGGAGAGGATAAATAACATTAAAAAAAAATACATGGATGCAATCACATCATCAGGAACTCATTCAACCCCACCGAGCCATGACAAGAATTTTGTCAAACATGTCACAAACATTGCATCTACAGGTATAATCATCAGATTTAAACATGGGGGTCTCTTACAAATATGAGAATGGCTAAGAAGCATTGTTGACCTACATCATTATCTATAATACAATCTATTTTACCATGGATACATTGTGCATTCATTTACCGGTAAAAAAATAGGTAGATCTATACATCACCACGGATCAAATACATGCTTATAACTAGCATAATAAGAACATAAACACAATGGATATAAAAAAAAAAAAATCCACACATAAACCAACACATTTTCATATCGAATACCAAAGGAATGAGCTCTTCATTACTAAATGTAAAAACCAACCAGAGATGGGACATCCACGTTCCACTCGACCATAGATTGGTTGATCCAAGTATCACTTCAGCCAATCACCCTCTCGCTCTAGCGATGGCTAGTTTTTTTTTTAAATGTTTGGTCTGTAGGTATTTCAACGTACGGTACCGTCATTCTAGCGACGTTCAGAGGTGTCGGCCTAGTGATGCGTGTGTATGTTGTTCTAGTTACATTTGGAGGCATCATACTAGCGACGCCTGTGCCCGTCGGAAACGTGAAGTTTCATTAAAATCGGAAGTGCAACAAAAATATAAAACGACGGAGCTAGCGTCGCTATACTGACGTTTAATTCAAGTTTCGGAAGTCCGACATGAGGAGAAACCACATTTTGGCGCACCGAAAAACATCGCTCTTGGGCCGCCTATGTGTCGCAAGTGCAACATTTTGGCCATCAGAATTTGGGGCAAATGTGCTAGTGACAAGAGCACATCTAGATGTTGCTTCACCTTGGCTTTTGCTTCTATATATTGGATGATTAGGAAGCAGAAGTCGATGGCTTTGAGTACTGCTGAGGTTGAATACATTGTAACGATTATGGCCTGTTGTGAAGCTGTTTGGTTGAGAAAGCTCTTCAGTGAGCTGTTTGGACATGTGATAGATACCACCATTATCCTTTTTGATAACCGAAGTGGAATTCATCTTTCTGAGAATCCTGTGTTCCATGATCGATCCAAGCATATTGATATCAAGCGCCACTTTATCCGGGATATGGTACAACGAGGCGTCGTAAGGCTCGATCATATAGGAATTGATGAGCGGGTCGCAGATATTCTCACAAAGCCCCTGGGGAAGGTCAAGTTCCTAACCTTCCACGAGAAGATTGGAATCGTAGAAAGACCATATTTTGAGGGTCCTGCTTGAGTTGGCCTATGACCTCTGGGAGCTCCAGGGGGCTTGAGGATAGCTTCTTGGATCTATAAACACACATGGGGCTAGGCTTGCCAAACCTTGTTGTGCTTCTGCCCCACCGTTATGATGTTTGATTTGGTTCACCTTCTCTTTTATCTATGCCCCACATGCATCCTACCCATGGAGTTTCAGACTCATGGGAAGTACCTCTCATTTTTCCAATGAGGTGGGAAATGTGGATAGAGACCAATAGCAAGACTGATGGACGCATCGGAGATTTCAGTATTCTCTATGTCTAGGATGGAACGTGTCCAACACCTTGATCTCGGATCAAGTCTGATGAGGTTCTTACCTCTAAACTGACTTCGGGTTAGTATGTGACTCTTTTGAGTCTATTGAGGTTCTTACCTCTAAACTGACTTCAGGTCAGTAAAATAACTTTGGGTTAGTATGCGACTCTTTTGAGTCTATTGATTTTTTACCCTCTATGCTGACTTGGGGTCAGCGGAGTGTGATGTCTTTATGACTCACTCTCGTTTGTTTGCCTTTGAGTCGGAAAAGCATGTTACAACAGGATAATGCACGAACACATGATGATACTACATGATGGTACTGAACACTGGATGGCACAGGTGGACAGATGTAGTTCTCCCTAGTTGAGAGGGAGTGTTAATTTTGGGAAAGTAGGTCTAAACTCTATGTTAAACTACTCATATGATGATGATTATAGTTTTGTTGGATTCCTCTTTTGAAGAGGTGCAATATTGATCTAAATATAATCTTGTTTAGATGAGCAGAACATATATTTTGATTTTATTTTCCACAAATGTGCAAGTTTGAACAGATTTGTAATGTAGACTCACAAGCCCTACAGATGTGTTACACACCCTCATTGATGGATATAAATTCGAGAGAGATGATTTCCATTTCATCATCAACTCATCACACACATTCATCGTGTGATCTGATTGGTTCGTATAGCCTAGGAGAGGATTCCCTCCTTCACACATGTGAATCTGAACCTGAAGAAGTTGCTACAATTTTTGAACTATTTTTAGGGTTTCTGGATAATGTTGACCAGAGTTTCCTCTGGGTCAACTCTTGGACTTTGAATGTGTTTTTTGGGCAGGAATTCTGATTTTTGAAATCTTTATTGCTGGGCATAAAAATCAAGGTTGAACATTGACTTTGACTGTAGCGTTGAATTTTGCGTTGACCAGATTGGGTTGACTTGCGTTGAATTTTGGAGCTGTCTTTGACGTGTGTGTGTGTGATACTTGTAGAAGGTTGATTTGGCTGTTGGAGAACTTGGTTTGACCAAATCAAGGCTTTGATGGCCGGGGCATCCTCTTCACTATTGTAACAAACATTTATCTATCTATTTGCTGGACAAGGAGAATTTTGATACATTATTTGGCTTGTCTTCTATTGATCTATTATTATGTTCTATCAGCTTACTTTCATGTTTATGTGATTTCTAAATTGAATTGGGCCTATAAGAAAGATTGAAGTAAAACTGCATTAAGCGTAGAACATACCATGGTTATCTAAATTTAACACACTGCCCAGAACTTCCTGTAACTTTGGGAGAGGATAAATAACATTAAAAAAAATATATGGAAGCAATCACATCATTAGGAACTCATCCGACCCCACCCAACCATGACAATAATTTCGTCAAACATGTCACAAACATTGCATCTACAGGTATAAACATAAGATTTAAACATGGGGGCATCTTACAAATATGATAATGGCTAAGAAGCATTGCTCCCCTACATCATTATCTATAATACAATCTATTTTACCATGGATACATTGTGCATTCATTATCGGTAAAAACATAGGTAGATCCATACATCACCACTGATCAAATACATGCTTATAACTAGCATAATAAGAACATAAATACAATGGATATAACAAAAAATAAATCCACAAATATATCAACACATTTTCATACCGAATACCAGACGAATGAGCTCTTCATTACTGAATGTAAAAACCAACCGGAGATGGGACATCCACGTTGCACGCGACCATAGATTGGTTGATCCAAGTATCACTTCAGCCAATCACCCTCGTGTCATATTCCAACCATGAATGTGGGACTTTATCAAACACAACAATCAACACCAAACTAGAGCTCTAGAGACCAAACTGTCTCAACCCAAAAAACCAGTGATTCCACCTCACGGTCGGACATCACTAAACATCACATATTGATCTCTATCCAAGTTTTTCCAGGGCTCTAGAGTGTTTGTTCCAACCAGGGCTTCTAGGACTAGTACCTCAACCCCAAATGTTATAGGGATTCCAAGGTGTTTGTCCAACCAGGGATTCTAGGACTAGTAACTCAACCCACCTAGGGCTTCGAGAGCATTTTTTCAACCAAGGATTCCAGGACTAGTAACTCAACCCACAACTAAAGGAATCATGAGAAATAACCATAAAATAGTCAATGGAAATAAACCCATAATACCATGGTTGTCCAGGAAATGGAATGGTTAGGAAAATCCACATGCATACCCATGCATGCCAAAACTAGTCAGGAAAACATACATGCAACTCGATACTCACAATCAAATCTCGATGTAGATGTTGATCTCGATATCCACCTACTCTTTCCTTCTCTTCATTTTCCTTCTTTCTCCAAATCACCAAGTATCCACACTCTCTAAGAGTGCTCCAACAAGAATCTAAGTATCCAAGAGTATGAGACAGAGTGAGAGAGAATACTAAGAGATCTAAAACTGAACTGACCAAAAGCTTACCAATTGATCCTCAAAAACCTTTTTATTAATGAGGCATCAATTTTCTTCATTTTTTATTATTTTCCTTCATTTTACTTTCACATGCAACTTGTGACCTTTCACCTTATTTTTCTCCTAATTTCCATTATTTTCATAAATAAAATGTCAATTAATGCCTCATGCCTTTCCAAGGCCTTTACTTTTTCCTTTTCCAATTTCCTTAGCCATAATAAACAAAAGTGAACACCGGCTGGGATGTTTTTCCCACCATTCAGCTTGGAATACGTGTCCCATCGACCGTGGTTATTATTTTTTCCTTTATTACATTTTGCATGGAATTTTCACTAAGGTTGTTAAAAAAATAATCTTGAATTCACATCTTTCCATCAAACCCTAAAGTTCTTTTAGGGGTTCAATAACCATAAAATCATTTAAAAAATACCTAATGCTAAGATTTAGACAACAATTGCCATCAAACCTTGAGTTCCCAATCCCGTGAAATGAAGAACAATCAATGTGAAGAGAATTCTCCATGTTTTGGACACCTCCCCACCCCTCATAGATCTTGACAATTAGGAAAAATAAAATTCCTTTTGATTTTGAAGCCTTTGTTACTCGAGTTGTCCACACAAGGAGAGGCAACAATGATATGAAGTGAAATCCAATTTTTTATTCTAGTATGTTGCTTTCATCATGTGAAAACCCACAGATGTATTAGAGTGATACATAAGTATATCCTAGGAACTGTGATAACAATGTGGTGATAGAATAATATGGAGTTCAACTGGTTCAATCGGGAAGCATAGGGGTCAGTGTATCTCTCTCCATAGGTGTTTACGAAGGGTGGAAAACCTTAAGCCACGACCCTTGCTCCACCACTTTCTAGGGATTATCGACCCTACTCCACCTCTACCTAGGGATTCTTGCAAGGGTGTTGGTTCACCGAACACAAGCATGTAGCGAGGGTCCATGAAGTGCTTATAGATACGAGTATACTCTTGTTGGTATTTATGGGCTCCACCACAAGATCTACCGAGAAAAACAAAGTTGGAACGTACAAGTATGTTGGGCGAAATGTTGGTAGAATGGGATTGGTATTCCTACCTTTGCTCTTATCTTCGCTCTAGCTACCTTTGTGGCCTATGTTCCACCAACCTATGCCTATGCCCATGTTGAAAATTACTTTGAGGATGGCTCTAAGAACTACACTTTCATAGTCGTAGAGATGGTTGGAGGGTACTAGTTATTATGAGTTAAGAGGTGAGATTCAAGATGCCTTATATTTGGAGCTCACGTAAAGGTAGGAATTAAATATCAAGTAGGAGGGGCTGGTCCCAGAGGGGATAGGGGGAAATCAGTTCATTGACCATCAATTCTTAATAATGAATTGTGAAAGGTGCTTGGTTATTGCAAGAGATACAAGTGGTGAGATAGTGGGCTTAGAGACTCAATCAAGTGGTAAAATCGTGGGCCCACGGTTTCAAACAAATCACAATTTATATTTAATTTAATTATCAATTAATGATTAAGAATTTTTTTATATGACATCTATACATGAATTACATGTGTCGTTTGCAGAATTATTTTTCAAAAGTAGCACAACTCTAGTTGTTATCACAAGTATGCTCCGATCTTTTGAATTCTTAACTTCTCTTAACTTACTGCATTGGCACGTGAGGGCCAATTTTATGCACAATAAGATCCAAGTCTAATGTGAGCAACTTAGCAACTGGAATTAGGAAATTTAATGTAAGAATGAGGTTGATGATTGTCTCAAGGAAACAATGAGTATTATAACCTTAAAATTAATGTTATAACTATATTTTTTTTTTCTAATTCAGCATTTTGGAAATTTTTACTTTTCAAAAATCCCATATAGATATATTGTGCCATATATAATAAAACCCTTGCAGTCTCAGGTCACCATTGTAAAAAAAGAAATTTTGATGAGTTAGATGGTATAGCAGGTGGTAAATATTTTGGTTATTGTGCAATAAAATAAATCATGATTGATGGGTTTGTGCATGCATACCACTTCTGACTTCTACACCTGGTTAGAAATTTAAGTTTCAAAAACCTCACTAAAGAATAAGTATTTTTTTCTTCTTAGAGCACTCTTTGAGGAAAATGTGTGATAGGGTGAGGAAACAAAAATAGATGTAGTGGCTCACCATTGTTTAATGAAAGTAGTAATTTTCCATAAGTTGAAAGAGAAATCCCCTCTAGTCTCATGGAAGCAATTTTATAGACTGTGCTAGTGAAAGGAAAATTGTCAGAAGTATAAGATCCATCTACCCGTCCTGCGATCATGCCATAAGTGCAACAAGAATTGTGACTTATAAGGGCATCAAATAAAATAGCAAAGATATGGGTATTTGATGATAAAAGCATGGATACTTTAGTTCATTGGTCTACTCCAAGTCATAGTGTATTGAGGTCAAGGAAGTTGAGATCCTCAGTGCAACAAGTGAAACAAATAAGGAAAATAAGTACCTAGTCACATTTTACCACCAAGATCAAATCAACTTCACCCTTTGATGAAAAGGAAGACTCCTATGATTCTATGAAGGAATTTGGGACATACCCTGATTACATGGAAATCGTTGATGACTCCCCTATAAGTGGGGAAGAATAAAATTTGGAAAACTCTCCAGAACATGCATTAAGGGTAGAAATAAATCAACTTGGAAAGGAAAATGAGGTGTTAAAAAGGGCATCTATGGCTAAGGTCATAGATGATAGTGTTGAAATGGAGCAACAAAATTCAATGTTCCAAGATAAAATCCATAAAATGAAGATGAGCTACCTGAAGGACAAGAAGAATTTGGAAGATGAGAATGTGAGGGTAGCTTAGGAATGTAAATATATTGATAAAGGTATTTTGATGTGTGAAGGACCTTCATTCTTGGAAAAAAACCCAATGCAATTGATAGATGAATAATTGAGAGGGTTTTGGATATGGTAGCCTAGCTAGAAATAATAGTATTTATGGTTGCAATGAAAACCACGGGTTAATGAGATAGTTCTGGAATAGACCTTTAAAAGGCTTCCTTGACATTATCTTGATGGTGTATAAAATATTGTGGCATATCCCATACATTGCAATAGCAAGTAAGGAAACACAACTATTTTAATGCAATTTGACGAGCGAAGGTTTAAAAATGGACCAAATCAGTAAAGCAAGCTTTTGTACATATTATACTATGCATAATCTCTCTTAGAGAAACCCAAACTATACTATTGTTAATATAGAATGACTATTCATGCCAACACTAGGTATAAGTTATCTACATAACGTCAAAACTTCATTTTTAATACCCATATCCATAAAAAAGGATAACAAGTTTCTCAGATATGCCAACTAGCCTATTTTGTACAAATTTTGGAGGTTGCATAAGCATATCCTGTGAGACATTGCTAGTTAATTGTTATTAAAAAAATTATTGACATTTATCTCTAAGTTTAGGACACCAAGATTCATATTCTTATATCTATTTGATATTTTTTACGGATGGGATTTTTTACAAAAGCGGGGCTTGCTCAAATCTTTGTTTCTAATCATGTAAGTTCTAATTTTTTTCTATCTATACATCTTTTTTTATTACACCATTATCACATCTTGGAGTTTTTAAACAATCCAAGTATAATATCCTCTAAGGAACTCGATTTTCTTGAACATCAAGTTGGGCTATGCATCCTTAATGTAACTATTTCTTTTTAGCAATCCCTCGCATGTTGTACATTAATAAAATTATCTCATCTTATCTTATATAGTGTTAATGACCTATTTTGGTCATATCGGTGGACATTAATTCAATCTACTACTAATTTGGTTTGACAAGTCTCTTTTGTTTTCCGTGCCAAAATTTACATCACAATAGAGTGGTTGTTGGTTTTTTTCTTCTTCGTTAACTCATTCCTATGACAATTATGTATAGAAAAATGTTCATCTAGCTTGTTTTGTTATATTTGAAGCTGGGTATAGTTGCATAAAGTGTCCGATGAAGAATATTTAATTGCTAATTTCACCTATATTCATTAGTATTATAAATATTAATGGTTAGACATTTTTCATGTTTTTCAAATATATTTTTATGGTTTCCCAATAGTCTCCTATTATGACACCATTTTTTCCTCATATGTCATTTGGTAAAATGCCTTTAATACTTATAAAATTACAAAAGTTGTTTTCAGAAATATATTTCTTTATTTGTCTCTTTTATATGTTTTGTATATATAGAAATTCAATAATAATAAAATTAATGAATTTTTTTCCCTCTCATTTTTCTCTTACCGTTTTGTAGTTCCAAAACTTGAATGATTTTGTTGCATTGCCATGATGTGCATTTTCTTATGTGAGATCTCACTAACTTATCAAACCCAAAGTTTCAAGCTATCCCTAACCACTAAAGGTAGATAGGAAAAATATTTTTGGATGGATTTCTATTATCAATAGAATCCAGTCCTAGTCGTCGCATGAATTCCATTGATATAGGTTTCTGAGGACAAACAAATTTTAACCTAATAATTTGAATGGTTGTTGTAGTTGACCCTAACAATTTTACAATTGAAGCACATACAAATAATGTCATAGATGAATAAAGGAAAGTAATTTGTTGATACGCATGTGCGATGTTTTGTCTTTTTATATCTTTCTTTATAAACCCATCGATTCGTTCTTGATAAGGCCACTAATTGATAATGAAGTGGGGCCATATCTTCTCTTAAATATTGTTCCAAAGAAATGCATTACTTTTAATGAAACATGTTTGGAGTCATATCAAGTACAATTGTAGTATATTTTAGAATAATAATAAAAGACCACATGAAGAAATCTTTATTTTTTATTGAAATAATTTTATTAGCGTTACACATTTAGAAGTATGAAATTCCTACTACTGAGTCATTCCAGAGAAGCACGATCCATAGGTTCATGCTTACTATAGATATATGACCAAGATACATAGACAAAAGAGAATAGTAGAAATTAATTGAGGGAAGTTGGGAATCAAAAATATTCTTAACCAGATACGATTTAACCCTTTTTTTCTAGATTTTTTAGATTATTCATCCATAAGTTTTGGATTTATATTCCTCTAATTCCACTGTAGTCACGTCTTGTTCATTTCTGAACATGCTTCCTGTTAAGAAAAAAAATATCTAGTTCATTTTTTTCACCCATTGAGTCAAAGGATCAGGTCCACCTTGTTTTGCTATTTTTTGATTTAAAGATTTGTATGAAGCTTCGAGAAAGGTTGATCGGTTGTATTAGTTATGAGAAGATCACTTAAATTTGGTATAGGATTAATGGTTGCAATGTCTTTTTTAAATTCCACCCAAAAATGAATGGAATCATTAAAATTCAATATGCCATGAAAGTCATAGAAATATCGTCACCTTGGATTTATGTAGTCATTAAAATCTCGATAATGTAAAAGGTGAAGGTTAAGTAAAATTTTCAAAAATCTTGGAAAACTTTTTATCAATTTCATGCATGATTAGGTGAACGCAAGTTGAAATAGCTTGACAAATATACTTGTTACATACATATTTGTTGCAAGAGTTGTAACTTCATTTTTGTGTAAAGTTGTTTAACCTCATCATTGTTACACAAAAAAATATTACCATAAGAAGAATAGAATTAGAACTAGAGTCATGTCCATTTTCACCATTGCTCCAATAAGGATTTTATTTGAAACTCGCCTTGATGGCTTAGTTGATGTTGATAACATCCAAAGAAAGAATTGACTAAATCAGAGTGAAAATATATCAAGTTAAATTAGTAAATCATGGTTTCATGGTACACATGGGTGGATTGGGGATGCATAGCACATTCTTCTATAACATCATATTTCTACAATCCTGGTTATCCCATCTCTTTTCACATAGCCTATTACCTGCTCAACCAGTTTCCAATCCCATCTCTCTTTTTCTTTATCCAATTCATGTTCTAGGTTTAATGTCAGCAATAGTGTATGATACAATTTAAGGACTTTACCTAAGTCCCATCCTCCTAAAAGTGCACCTATAAAAAGCAGGTTGAGAAAAGGATCTACTAAGATCCTTGAGGAAGTGAGGCTCCATTATTTTTAACCTTGATGGAAGATCTTTCCACCTCCTTTCATAGGCTTCTAAGGAACCTGTTCCATTCTCCTGCAGTATCTCTTCATACCTTAACAAATCCTCCACTTGTTTTGATAACAAAGCATGAACCAATTCTCGGTCAAATGTGAGGGCTTCAAGTCTCATAATGACTTCTATTAGCTTGTTGGATTGTATTGTAATCTAGAGCTCATATTGGTTTTTGGCCACTTCATAAGGTAACATTTCATTAGCCTTGATGTTTTCATGAATGACTCAAGAGTCGAGGGCCCTAATCTGGGAATCACCCACATAAGAGTTCGGTGACCACTTGTATGGTCCAGGAATAATGAAGCTATGCAAATAGAATTCACAAAGCTAATCATTTTCTTCCCAATTAAAGATACCTTTACACTGAAAAATGCAAGATAGGTTCATGTAGACATAATGAAAATTGGGTTACACTGTGACTTGTAATGGGGAGTGCTCTTGTATACATGTATGCTAAGTGGTATCATAGAGGATGCACACAAAGTATTCAATAATATGATGAATGCGTAGAAGCCTCATGGAACAAACCATATTATGTTTGTTAGTGTCATGAAAGCCTTGTGAATGATGGTTGGAAATAATTTAAGTGAATGAGTCAATTATTAGATAACTCCTATAGCTGAGTATTATGGATGCATGGTTGATATTATTGGCCATTCTTGTTGTCTAGGTGAAGCAGAATAATCTATTGACGAAATGGCAATAAAAACTAGTGTCACTTTGTGGGGATCATTGCTTGGTGCTTCTAAATCCATAGTAGTATCGATCTAGTTGAGTGTGTTAGAAGGCCTTTTTTCTGGAGCTTATAAATGCTTCATATTATGTGATGTTTTCAAAAATTTATGTAGCAGTCGGAAAGTGGGATGATCAAGAAAAGTTATCAAACATGATGAAAGACAGAGTGGTAAAGAATATTCTAGCTTGAAAATAGTTTGAAATTAATGGCAAGGTCCATGTTTTCCTTGTAGGAGATGGTTAAAAAAGAACTCAATACTCTTTAGACTAATAGTGGTGCATAATATTTAATGTTATTTATTTTTATAATGGAAAGCATGTCCATCACTTTAATGAAGGTAGTCTGGTACATTTGTATCTGTAGGTATTTGTTAGAATCAAATATGAGTTTTACTTTCAATTTATTTAAAATTTTTAAAAAAGAATAAATTTCTTTTCAATTCAGCATTTTTAATAGGATTTATTGATAAGAAAAATTGGCATGTAAGGTCTGGTTAAAGGACTTAATAAATCTCAAATTCAAAAGCAGTCACAACCTTGGATAATACAAGGTTGTACCCTTATCTTTCAAGGTGGGTAGGACTTTCATTGATGCTATGGTAAATCCATAGATATATTCAACCATTTGTCGTAAATAGGGCTTGAAACTGGATAAATGGATGTAGAAACAATTGTATAAATGGCTATAGTTCTGAATTAACAACTTCAAGTCCCCAAACATACTCCAAAGGTATATGTGTATTTTTGTAGGTGAATTGATTTGAGTTATTATAATTAGTTTCTCTTGACTATAGGAAGGAAGTGAGTAAAGTCTTTTGTTAGGTGGTTAAATTAAATTGAATCTTGGTATGAATTTCTTCCCTGTGGGTGCTTTCCTAAATTGAAAGCTTTTAACACCTACAAGGTGAAAAATATTTTGCAAAAATTAACTTAAAAAGCCAGTACATAAATTGAGAAGAACAGTGAGTTGTCAAGGCCAACTAAAGATCTATGTTTTAGAGAAACAAGAGAAAAAAGATCAAATCATATACTATTGATTTATTGACACCCTTGAAACATATAATTTTTTTATAACGGTATGAGAAAGGTCTAGGTTTTTGGAATTGCCAATCTAATTTGATCATCTTTCTTTAGACATGGAAATTCAAGAATTATTTTTCTATACATGAAAAATCAAGTTGGCAAGTGGTTAGATTTTTTTTCTTTGAAATCCGATTTATTTTGGAGATGATATTTACTTTGGAGATAAAACCTATCATGCAAATGGATGGATATTAACAACAAATAATATATGGTTTGGCATACTTTCTTCCTATGTATTCTATATCTCACAAATGAAAAAACAAAATATGGCAAAGTAACATGTTGTAATTGCAGGAAAATTGAACAAAGGGACTATCTTGAAAGAAATTTGTGTATACTTTCATGAAATTATTAGCTATGTTTGCTTCAATTTGTGCACGATTTCAGGAAACTACTAGCTATGCTTATGGGTAAACTACTGGTGATTCACCAATCCAAACATTTGGATTTCTAATAATCAACATATCCACACTAGATTTAACAAAAGTGTATTAGATTATTTGAAATTACTTCTACTAATTTTTTTTCTTTGTCTAGGCCAAACTTGTTAGTTGGACCACGGAACTGATAAATTCCAATGACACAAAGTTTTGGTATGACTTTTAGTCATGACCAAGATTGCATTGCAACATCTTGAGATTGAATACGCCAAAAGAGACCATATGTAAAAAAAGCATCCTATTTGGTTGAATGTGGATTGATGTGTGGTTGAATTCCCTCTCATTTCATGCCTATGTGAATATCTATAATGAGTAAAAAGTTGAGGCAAGTGTATCATTTATCATACCTTCATCATTCTTTTATGGGGCCTTTAGAAAACCCTAAAAATTTTCTTATGCATCAGCAACATTCTCCAGTTTTACATCATGCATGGGCATGCCAAACAGGAGGGAAAAAGCGAGAAAGGTCTTGAGAATAACAACTGATAAAAAATGTGGGCTTTACCAGAGAATATTTAGACATGGTATGTACTTCCTCAATCTCCTATCAAAATATTGTCAAATTGGCTTCCTATTCTTTGGCTTGAGTACCTTTCTTTTCCTTCACTCATTGGCATGGACTTGGTACTTTGTAGATTCCCTTGTTTAATTCAAAGATTTATGATTAATGGTGTCGAACCAATTTTAAAATTTGATGTTCACTAAAATCATGATGTTATAATATTCTTAAAATTATGATGTATATGGTAATTTTATTATTTCAAAATTTGCATTTCTATAAAACAATAAATTTTGAATTTTATAAAATAAAAAATAAAAAATTGAAGGGAAAAAACTCGTAATGTTATTCAACTTAAAAAAAATAACAAAATTACATTATACATATGCTAAAAATAATTCCAAAAATGTAAGCCTTCGACTTATGAGCTAAAATGAAAACACTGAAAAAAGATACATATGAAAAATGAAAGTTAAGTGTGATAATAATCATTTAACTTATCTTTCTTCCTTTATTTTTCTACACTTTTAGCCATCCCCCTGCGTTCGAACCAACTGGAACCATTGCTAGTTCGCAACCTATTATCCTTTGTGTGAGTATAAACTCTTCGAAACATGAGTTCTATTTGTACCCCTCAGCCCATTTTTGTAAGGGCCTCAATTTCCTGTTGTTCTGGTGCGCGGGTCTCCTATGGATCAATGTCATTCTACATGTGGGATACAGAACTAGATTGGACTTGTGCATCCACTTATGCTTGGTCTAGTGGGTTCTCCATAGTTCTTCTTCTTCTTCTGAGAGGATGGGATCGGATGGTTCCCACCCTTTTGGTTTATGCGCCTACCTCTTTTTCTTTTCTGGAGAATTTTTTTCCTATGGGCTTGAGTTTTGCAAATGTCCTATTTGGAAACACATTCAACATATGAATGTCATGTTCTCATAATCTATTACTTGGATCTACTGAATTTTTTTCATGTTTCAGTTTAATGTGATTAGGTAAAATTTTATTGAGCTATATCGCTACACAAATTCTGGAAAAGGTAAATAGTCCATTATTTGATCTTTCATTGTCCATCTTTTTGAATTTTCCAAGGGTGTTTCCAATTTCCTCTAAGAACTTATGGTGCTAGATGGGGAGGAGGAGATTTATTAGTCTCACCCATACTGACATTATTGTGACCATCATGTTTGCGGAATCAAACTCTAGGAACCATGGGGTGATTAAGAGCCCAACTATTCCCCAAAACTAGGGCCAATCATTTAGGACATTCTCTAAATATTTCTATATATCAAATTGGTCAATAAAAAAACCTTTGGAACATAAATAGATGTCACAATTGGGGGTCCGGGATGTAAATACACACTGGTGTAAAGCATCATATTTAGGTAAAAAACCATTGAACCTACATATTACAACTTGGATTGGGGAGCGGAAAAAGGAGAGTTTACCTTTTGAAGATTAACCTCCATAGTTGGTGCTTGTTCCATTTATTCTAAAAAGTAGGGTCCTAGGTTGAAATGAAGTTGATATGTTGGGTTGTCAATATTCCCTATATCGCGTCCTTCAAGGAGGAAGATTCCTTGAGTTTTTTGGGACCTAGAACTCCTCCACGCAATCTCGGGTTCAATATAATGGAAGAGATCTACGAAATGAAATAGTCCCTCATTTGGCAGGGGTCCTGGAGTATCTTGCCTTCAAAAGACAGGCATTGAGATTTTGCAGACATGCACAACTTGTTATCGATGTTCTTCTTCAGATTTTCCACCAAGTCCAAGCCCCCATCGACCCAGAAAAGGGTGGACTTCCTAGTAATATTTTTGATGAAAATTTGAAAGATTTCCTAGATAGACTATGATTGTCCCTTTTGTCTAATTCAAAAATGGGAGTGAGAGAGGGATCTCTTTGCGAGGTTGAAACATAGTTGTGCGAAGGAAACTTCAACACCACTAACCCCAAATCTAGTAGGGTAGAGCAAGCATAATAGCTCAAAGCATAAAGAAAACAATGTTTGGACCTCAACCCTGATGGGCATGACCACTGAAAACACCCCAAGTATGCAAGACCCGAGCCTATAAAACAAAATTTCAAGCTCGTGAAAATTCCGTCTTTCATGGCATCAGACTCACTTCAAGCCCAACCATGAGAGGTTCCCACTTGGAAGAGCCTTCTCTAGCCTAATAAGACTATATTCATTCTACAACATGGAATCAACCATTCCTTAAAATACAGAACCTAGAACATCCAACATCCCTTGTCGTGGAGGAAGATTGAATCTTCTTCATTCTATCGTTTAACTCAATTGTATGTCTTGAGCTCAAATCCATTAGTGACGCTTGTCAAAATTTTGCAACAAGTATAAACCCTAAAGCATTGTGAAAACTCCATTTTTTCTTAGCCCCATACTATCAGTGAAGGAGAGATTTGTGTTGAGCCCCTCCACAACCCATTATAGGGGAGATGTATAGGTTTAATATAAGAAGGTTTGTCAACAATTTTACACGTCAACTATCTGAAATTTATATTAATACATGAGGCAAAGTATTTGTAAACATTTACACGTGGGCTCAATTAAATAATATCAAAATGTTAAAAGTAATATAGAGCCCAATATGGGTAGATGTTGAAGTGTCTTTCAAAAATTAAAAGTAATAAATATCAAAATTCAGTTTGTTATATCATAATTTTGTTTTTTATTATACATATCACATTAAAATATTATACATAAGTTATTTATAATAATATAGTGATATGATTGCTCACTCTATGAAGCATATTATCAGTTTTTTTTAGTGGTAAAAGGTTACAAGATTGTAAAGGTTTTTTGGGATATATATTTACGTTTAAGATGAGAGTCATCGAATTGACCCACTTAGAATCTGAAGATCAAACAGATGTAACCAGTTTTGTTTTAATACAAATGCATGTGTCTTTCTTTCCATAAACTTAAAATATAACAATAATTTTAACTATGGATATTCACACCAACTTTACCATAAATATTATAAAAATGTAAATAGACTTTGTTACAATACCATGGGCCAATGCCATGGCTCATCAATAACATATGCCCAAAAACCATCTCTCATTACTGTATTTTATAAATATTTTATTAGAATTTTATTTTATAACATTTTTTTAATTAATTCTTAAAACAAAAAGATTATAGTTACTTTTGAAATATATCTAAACCCTCTATCGCATTATAATTACCATAGACACTCAACACAATTTTACCATAAATATTATTAACTTGTACATAGGCTTTGTTACCATGGACCAATACCATGACTCATCAATACACATGCCCAAAAACTATCTCTCATTTCACAATCAAGATATTTTATAAAAAATTATTTTTAATTTAATTTTAATTGAATCACTTTAACATAGTTGGATTTTAACGAGTGACCTTCACATCATGGAGAGCTTAGCCGTACACTATATCATCGTCTATTCTATGCTTAGAAGAAAATTATAATAATTATTATTAGGGCAAGGTGATTAGTTTAAATTCTCAAAATTACAATTCTAAAAATCAAAAGTATTTCATTATTTTAATTAGTATAAAGAAGAAAATATATATAAATATAATAACAACAAATTATAAACATTGGGCAATTTCCCAAACTTCATGAGATGAAATAGTCTACTACCTTTGTGACTTTAAGAGGTTTGAAGATTAAAAGCTCTTTACTTTAAATTATATATATATATATGGGCTAAATTTTGAAATGTTTGTGACACCATATTACCTCAAATCTATGGTAATTTCTGAATGCTTTTCTTAATGCTTTTTAAGAAATTAATCATCATCATTATTTGCATTTAAAAATAGTAATAACAACAAATTATTTCAACATTAGTTATAAATCAAATATTTTAATACTCATATTTAAATATTTGTTATTCCCTCCAAATTAACTTTTTAATCTCTTTTAATCTTATTATTTTATTGTAAAGAGATATGTAATTTCATTTGTATTCAACAAGGAGTTGACATATAAGGAGAAAGATAAAATCATCATAAATCCATCTTAATTCCACATCTGTTATAGCATCAACAAGTGAGACATTTGACCTCAGATCAGCACGTGAGGAGATTTGACCCCATGACCTTTATCGCAAGAAGATCAACACTTGAGGAGATTTGACCCCGTGACCTTTATGGCAAGCAGATCAACACGTGAGGAGATTTATTGCAAGCAAATCAACACGTGACGAGATTTGACATGTGACATCTGAACTTGCTAAATACTTAACACCAAAACTCACCAACTAAACTAACTTTTAATATATATATATATATATATATATATATATATATATATATATATATATATATAAAATTTTCAAATTAAATATTAATTTTAAATTTTATTTTTAATTGTACATAAAACGTACATTAGTTCACAATATTTGAACTTTCAGTGCACACTTTATGGATGCCCCTCATTTCCATAGTTAATCTTGAACGCATAATAATGTAAAGCTTCTCCTTTGTGTGATCAAATAATGTCTTTTTTAAGTGATAATTTATATTTTAATTAAAAATTTATTAAATAATAATAATAATTTATTTTTAAAATTATAGTTAATTTACACATTAAATTGAGTTTAAAAATGTATGTTTCAATTGGTTGATATGGAGTTTTTTTTTTTTTTTGCAAAATCACAAATCCATTGGCTAAAATTAAAAACACTTTTTAAAATGGCATGTCAATTATTATATATAAATATGAAAGGTTATATATTTGATTAATAGAAATTGAGTTTTAGTTTTTGTTAAGTTATAAATTATTTATTCAAAATTGATTCTTAAAAAATTATGGAATTGCCACTTCTTTGAAAATAGACTTTTATTTTAGAATAATTACTAGTAATATATAAATGATAGAATAACAAATTAAATAAGTAAATTAAAATTAAAAAACATGTATTTTAATTATAAAATGTAGATCACTTAGTTTGTATGTGATTTAGTTTAAATCATATGTTTAATTTCTAGAAAAATAAAAACACATTCTTAAAAAAAAAGATTAAACTTTCCCAAAATCCTAGCCTCACACCAAACCCAGAGATCCTTCCATCTTACGAGCAGGCTGACTCTCACCAAAGGCTGTGTGTTTGACTGGTATGACTGGTAGAAGTATGGTTAGATGGCGAGCATTGTCAGTGACGCACGTGATGACGATTCATGGCTTTTCCATCTCTTGATGCGCACTAAATTTTCACTCGCTTTATTCATCTCTTAATATCTTTCCTGTCAGGATGGGCACAAACTTTTCACTTGCTCTGGTTATACTTATCCCTCAGGATGAGGGGAGGAATTGAAGGGTGTCCTCTCAATGGAGACCGGTGAAGTGGAGGAGCATCTCATTGTTGCTGGCAGTAGCGGCCATGTGGATGATATAAACCGTCTGGAACTGATCCTATTGAATGCCGATAACCAGCCATGGGCGAAAATGATGAGAGATGCTCTGTTCTTGGAATCCAAACTGCTATGGAGACTTGCCCTACCAGCAGTGGTGGTGTATTTGGTGAACTATATAATGAGCATGGCCACTCAGATCTTTTCTGGCCATCTTGGAAACCTGGAGCTCGCTGCTGCGTCTCTCGGAAACGCAGGGATCCAAACCTTTGCTTATGGACTCATGGTATGTATATATTAAATACCCTCTTCATTCATCTCTTGGAATGACATATATCATAGTTCAGTTGTCTAGGTGTATTGTTCAAAAAGTACAAAGAGGTAGAAAGATAAGTTCAGTGATTGTTGATAAGAGTAGAAATTTTTGCTTATGGACTCCTGATATGTATATATTAAATATTTTTTTATTATTTATTTTTTGGCATATATCATAGTTTATATCACAGTTTAGTTGTTTAGGTGTATGGTTTAAAAAGTACAAAGAGGTAGAAAGATATGCTTAGTGATTGTTGACAAGAGTAATACAAGGAAGTAGAAATATATGTTTAGTGATTGTTGTTGACAAGAGTAGAAACGTTTGTTTATGGATTCATGGTATGTATATATTAAATATCTTTTTCATTCATTTCTTGGCATGGCATATATCATAATTCAGTTGTTTAGGTGCATGGTTCAAAAAGTACAAAGAGGTAGAAAGATATGTTATTGTTGACCAGAGTAGAATCTTTGCTTATGGACTCATGGTATGTATATATTAAATACCTTTTTCATTCATCTCTTGGCATATATCATAGTTCATTTTTCTAGGTGTATGGCTCAAAATGTAGTTCAAAATATACAAAGAGGTAGAAAGATGTGCTCAGTGATTGTTGACAAGAGTAATACAAGGAGGTAGAAAGATATGTTTCTTGATTGTTTACAAGTCTAGTAGAAACCTTTGCTTATGGACTCATGGTATATATATTAAATACCCTTTTCATTCATCTCTTGGCATAAATCATAGTTTAGTTGTCTAGGTGCATGCAGGTTCAAAAAGTACGAAGAGGTAGAAAGATATGTTCAGTGATTGTTGACAAGAGTAGTACAAGGAGGTAGAAATATATGTTCAGTGATAGTTGGCAAGAATAGATTTGACTTTGTGATTTCTGATTTTTTTAAAGAATTTCATTAAAATTGAGTATTTATTGATTATATTTGAATATGTAATATATGATTTTTCATACTTTAATGGATTTGATAAGATTTGAAATTTATGGTTTATGATTCTTTGTATTAGTTTGAATGGATTTAATCAGAAAATTGTAATTTACGCTTTTTGGATTTGAACTTGTAATTGATGACTTTTTTCAAATACTAACATAGATTTATTTTAAATAAGGATTTAAGATGAAGAGAGCAGATCCAGTTTCTTCACATGTAATATTTTATTAGCCAATATTATTTACATGTTTTGTATAGTTATTTGATTTTTTATTTTAAGATTTAAAAAAAAATTCATTTTAGCAAACATGAGCAAAATTTCAACTTTGATGACTGATGGACACCCACATCATACTGGGCTATAAAATGAGCCTCTAGGCTCAACTAATGTCTTTGAAAGACTCCACTGGAATAATCTCTTATCTTAACATTCTAAGCATTTACAAATTTGAAATTTGTGATTTATTCTCTAAAAAAATTGATATTTACTCTGAATTTAGAGTTTAAAAAAAAAACATTTAAAAAATCGAAGTTTGATTATTACTAAAAAAAAAATCATAATTCTTTATCAATAAATCAATCCATTTAGATTTTAAAAACAATATAGTAGGCATTCATTTATTTATGTGTAAGTAATACTATTAAAATAAAAAATAAAAATCTTATTACTGGTAGTGAAGGAGTCTTTTGATAATAATGTTTAGAGTGGACATTCTACCTTTTTCACCTTAGTGTGGAGAGAAAGGACTAGATTAAAAGCGTAATAAAATAACAATTGAAAAAGATTCAAAGATTAAGTAGAAAGAAAATGTAAATGCCCTAGCTCTATTTAAAAGAATATTTGAAAATCAAAATAAGAATGAAGCATAAAGGTGGAGCACTATAAACAAACTAAAAAGGGGAAAGAAAGGAAGGGAGAAAAAAAAAAGTCTAAGAAAACCAAACAAAGAGGAAATTGAAAGGAGATCAAGATCACAAGACTAAGGAAAGAATGTTAACTCACAAACAAAGGATGAATGTGTGAGCCACTTTGACAAAGCCAATATGCATGAAGATCTCCAAGCTTACTAAAAAAATAATTGACATGTTAGATTTTTTTACATTTAAGCTCTAGAATTTGGTATTTCAGTTGAGTCCAAAAGTAAGAAATGAACTAGCAACTTCCAAAACCCAAATGTCAAAAAATGAACTAACATGTCAATTATTTTTTTAGTCAACTTGGAACCCTTCATGCAGATCACCCTCTTCAAAGTGGCTCAAACTCACATTCATCTTATGATTTAATTTTTTTGCTACTAGCTCTCCTTTTTTATCCTCCCTTCTTCCCTCATTCTTTCCATCTTGCGATCTCCTTTTAATTTCATATTGCCTAATTTTCCTAGTTTCATTTGCTTTCCCCCTTCCTCCTTTTCTTCTTGTGATCTCCTTTCAATTTCATATTGCCTAGTTTTCCTAGGTTCATTTACTTTCCCCCTCCCTTTACTCTTTTTGGGTTTTCTTTTAGCGCCCCAACTCCCCTTTATTCTTCATCCTTATTTCGATTTTCAAATATGTAAAATTTTGTATTGAACTTAATATTCTTATTCATAATCTAATAGGTTTAGTATTATAATTTATCCAAAAGAAATATAAAATTACCATCCACAGAAAAATACAAAATATAAAAATATAATGTTTATCTTGGAAAACCCCATTCTGAGGAAAAAGAAATGGATTATTCCCAATCCTTTTAAAGGCTTCATTTCTTGCACAAAACCATGGACAATAAAATCCATGTGCCTAAAACCACATATATTGACCAAGTAACTCTCACTCTTTCATGGAGTCAAGTTTTCCTAACAATGCCCCTTAAAACATGACTTAAGTTTACCTAATAGTTCCCCCTTAAAAATTGTATTGGGTTTCCATTGACCAAATTTGGTTGAACAGATCAAGTGAGCCAACATTTCTCAGCTCAAAGCCCTAACCCCTCAAAGTTTAGAGTCAAGTCTCCAATAATTTGGCATGCCTCCTATCACCAACATCTATCTCTCTTCCACTGTTCACCCATTTCACCGTTGAAAGTATACAATTTGAAGCAAACAAACTATAATAAATTAGATAAATCATTGAAGCATTTTGTCTACATCCTTCCCACACGCACACACACACACATGGCATGTGCACATGGGTAGGTGCATATTCCAAAGGCTTGGCTTGGCAGTAAAATTCTCTTTAGGCTTTGACCTCACCCCATGGTTGTGATAACAATTATTAAAATTTACTGAAGATAAATATAAATTTACCACAAACAAAAAAATAAAAATAAAAACTCAAATAATAGGAATTTGAACTTTGGATTTCTTAGTTTTCACAAATTTCACATTAGTTCGATCACCAATTGAGCTGACCTACCAGCAGTGGTGGTGTATTTGGTGAACTATATAATGAGCATGACCACTCAAATCTTTTATGGCCATCTTGGAAACCTGCAACTCGTTGTTGCATCTCTCGGAAACATAGGGATCCAAACCTTTGCTTATGGACTCATGGTATGTATATATTAAATACCCTCTTCATTCATCTTTTGGCATATATCATAGTTCAGTTGTCTAGGTGCATGGTTCAAAAAGTAAAAAGAGGTATAAAGATATGTTCAGTGATTGTTGACAAGAGTAGTACAAGGAGGTAGAAAGATATGTTCAGTGATGGTTTACAAGAGTAGATTTGACTTTTTGATTTATGAATTTTTTAAGGATTTGATTAAAATTTAGTATGTAATGATTATATTTGAATATGTAATATATGATTTTTCATATTAATTTTAATGGATTTGATAAGATTTGAAATTCATGTTTTATGATTCCTTGTATCAGTTTGAATGGATTTAATCATAAATTTGTAATTTATGCTTTTTGGATTTAAACTTGTAATTGATGACTTTTTTCCAATACTAATATAGATTTATTTTAAATAAGGATTTAAGATGAACAGAGAAGGATCCAATTTCTTCACATATAATTTTTTTATCAGCCGATATTATTTAAATGTTTTGTATAGTTATTTAATTTTTTATTTTAATATTTTTAAAAAAATTATTTTAGCAGACATGAGCAAAATTTCAACTTTGATGACTGATGGACACCCACATCATACTAGGTTGTAAAATGAGCCTCTAGGCTCAATTAGTGTCTTTGAAAGACTCCACTAGAATAATCTCTTATCTTAACATTCAAAGAATTTACCAAATTTGAATTTTGTGATTTATTGACTAAAAAATTCATATTTCTTTATCAATAAATCGATCCATTTCTATTTTAAAAACACTATAGTACGCGTTCATTTATTTATGTGTAAGTAATACTATTAAAATAAAAAATAAAATCTTATTATTGGTAGTGAAGGAGAGTCTTTTGATAATAATGTTTAGAGTGGACATTCTACATTTTTCACCTTGGTGTGGAGAGAAAGGATTAAATAAAAATGTAAGAAAATAACAATTGAAAAATATTCAAAGTTTAAGCAGAAAGAAAATGTAAAGTTCCTAGCTCTATTTAAAAGTATATTTGAAATTCAAAATAAGAATGAAGCATAAAGGTGGAGCGCTATAAACAAACTAAAAAAGGGAAAGAAAGGAAGGGAGAAAAAAAAAAAGTCTAAGAAAACCAAACAAAAATGAAATTGAAAGGAGATCAAGATCAAAAGACTAAGGAAAGAATGTTATCTCACAAACAGAGGATGAATGTGTGAGCCACTTTGACGAAGCCGATATGCATGAAGATCTCCAAGCTTACTAAAAATTAATTTCCATGTTAGTTTTTTTTACATTTAAGCTCTAGAGTTTGGTAGTTCATTTGAGTCCAAATGTAAGAAATGAACTAGCAACTTCCAAAGCCCAAATGTAAAAAAATGAACTAACATGTCAATTGTTTTTTTAGTCAGCTTGGAACTCTTCATGCAGATCACCCTCTTGAAAGTGGCTCAAACTCACATTCATCTTGTGATTTAATTTTTTGCTACTAGCTCTCCTTTTTTATCCTCCCTTCTCCCCTCATTCTTTCTATCTTCAGATCGCCTTTAAATTTCATATTGCATAGTTTTCTTAGGTTCATTTTCTTCCCCCCTTCCTTTTCGTCTTGCAATCTCCTTTCAATTTCATATTTCCTAGTTTTCCTAGGTTCATTCACTTTCCCCCTCCCTTTAATTTTTTTGGGTTTTCTTTTAGAGCCCCAACTCCCCTTTATTCTTCATCCTTATTTTGATCTTCTAATATGCAAAATTTTGTATTGAAATTAATATTCTTATTAATAAACTAATAGGGTTACTATTATAATTTATCCTAAAGAAATATAAAATTACCATCCACAGAAAAACACAAAACATAAACATATAATGTTTATCTTGGAAAACCCCATTCTGAAGAAAAAAAAAATGATTCTTCCCAATCATTTTAAAGGCTTCATTACATGCACAAAACCATGGACAACAAAAATCATGTGCCTAAAACTACATATATTGACGAAGTAACTCTCACTCTTTCAAAAAGTCAAATTTACCTAACAATGCCCCTTAAAACTCGACTTAAGTTTACCTAATAGTTCCCCCTTAAAACTTGTATTGGGTTTCCTGATAAGGTGATCATGTCCAAGAGGGAAAAAGTTCTCAAAATTGGAACTGCTCAGAATTGGTAATAAATTGATCGACCGAATAGTGTTCGTCATTGCGATCTTGGCACCGTGAACGACACTCAAATCCGATGTCGGACGTGGAAGATATTCAAGTTTTAATTTGCCCAATAACTTTCAAAACAAGACCTTTGAACTTAAAAATTTGTCATCTTCAGAAAATATTTTATGGCAAAATTTTAATATTTTAATGATGTTTTGGTGGCCTATCAAAGGGTGCCACGTGGCCTGCTTGAAGGCTGCCACGTGGCCCCAGACCAAAGGGTTCAATGGTTGTTCAAAATTTTTTGGTTTTAAAAGCTTCATGGGCAGCCCTGACCCAAGCTAAATGCATCAGGTCAGTCGGGTACGACCCGACCTGAACAGGCACGGGTCACCCGTGAACGAACCATCGTGCAGCAGGTCGGGTGGAGGTCACTCGTGAACGATCTATGTGCATATTTGGGTGGATGTGAACGTGCCGGAGGTGAACGAGTTGTCGTTCAGCAGTGAACAGGCGGGTCACCCGTGAACGAACCCTCGTGCAGAGTTTGAACGTGACAGGTTGGTCAGGCAGAGGAAGACCCGACTCGAATGCATTCGGGTCACCTTGTAGCGGCCCTGGTTAACAGATGAGCGGTGAAGTGGATAGCTCCAGGGCTTAAGCCTTCGACCATAGAACCCTGCATTAGTGCCCAAAAGCTAACCCTCCGACAGTCATGCCGACAGTTCCGGCAGAATTAACCGCATGTGACCACTACACTGAACTTAAATGTAAATGTCATTTCTCTGGTGGTTCCAACTGTCATACCTCCTAATCCAGCGGAAATTACTAATTTAGTGGAGTTATCTGCAGTCCTCCCAAATTTGGTGGAGGTTTTTTAGGTAAAACTGGGCAAATACTGTTTTGATCATAACTTTCAGGTTACTGAACCTTTTGGGATGAAATTTTAGTCATTTTTTACTATTCTGAGCATTCTAGAGCCATTGGGATAGGTTTCAGAACCAATAGAGGTGTCTTTCAGCCATTTTTACTTCAGAGAAGCTTGGAGAGCCATTAGGGCCATGGGGGAAATGGAGCTGCACTGGACTACACTTCACTATTTTTAGGTGAAATAAGAGTCATTCTTAGCTTCTTTCTACATTCTGAATTAATTTTCATAGTTGGTTTGGTCTGTTTAGGTCTTCTTCTCACTGTATTACCAATTTGAGCATCATAATATATCAAGGACAAGCCCATTGGGAGCCTTGGACCCGGCAAATATAGCCCAAGAGAGGTGAACTGCCTCATCATGTTGTTGTGTGTTTATGGTGAAATTATTCTGCTATGTTATTTAGATTCAAGTTGTTAAACAATAAATTTAAACAACACTCCCTCACATTTAAATTCATAAACAGTTACCAAGAGCACTTTGTTTTACTTGCAAGACATTACAAACACTTTGCACACTTAATTTAATGGAAATGAATACTTTGAACAACAGTACAAATACTTTCATTTTCAGATCAGTTGGTATCAGAGCTAAGGTTTAGAGCCTTAGAAGCTAGAGTTTTACTCAGCATTTGTTTTGTGCAAATATATAGTTGATTGTTTGCAAGTTTTGATGCTTACTAGGCTTAAACTCAAGAGAGGTGAAGGAAACTTGGTTAGTCCACAAACTAATCCACAAACAAGAAGGGTCAGAGAACCACCTCGAAGAGCCATAGAAGCATCTTCAAGCATGTCTTCAAGAGAGGAAGAAGCTCCTGAAGATATGGATCCCAAGGAAGAAGAATGGGTATTCCGAAAAGCTTTCTTGGATATGACTGAGATGGTGATGATATTCTACCAAGAAAGGAATGATAGGCTTGTTGGAGAAGGGTCTAAAAACCAAAAAGAAGGAGAGGGTTCTTCAGGAGGAAAGAAAAGTGATGACAATTCAAAGAAAGGACATGGAGGAAATGGTGATCCACCATCCCCATCTTCATCCTCTTCCTCTACATCATCATCCTCGACTTCGGTGAATCAATCTCACAGGTCTAAAACTACTGGTAAAAGTCCATTTTTAAAGCTTGATGTCAAATTTGAATTGCCTATGTTTAACGGTGAAGTCAATGCAGAGAAACATGAAAATTGGATCAGACTGTTGGAAGTTTATTTAAGGATACAAAACCTTCATGATGACTACACCAAGATATAGTTAGCTTCGTTGAGAATGGATGGAGCAGCATTGGTATGGTGGGAAGCCAAGACCAAGGATGAAATTAAAAAACATGGTAAGATCACTTTATCATGGGCTGAATTTATTACTGCAATTAAAAAGCAATTTTATCCATTAGCTCATTTACAAAAGGCTATCATGAATTGGCAAAACTTTAGACAGCTTAAGGGACAAAATGTGCAAGAATACACCCAAGATTTTAGGAGAAGAGCACTCTTATTAGGGGTAGACTTACAAAGTCAAGATACTTTGCTGAAATATATAGGTGGTTTGCACAGTTACCTTAAACATACTATCCTTATGTTCAATCCTACTAGTCTAGATGAAGTTTGTGTACATGCTACGCATTTAGAGGCTAGAGGGAAAAACACTTTTGATGAGGGTAGAAACAAGCCTTTTAAAGGGAAGAACAAAGATAAAACATTTAAGGGAAAAGGCAAAAAGAATGAATCTATCAAACAAGAGGGTGAAAAAGTAATATGTAAACATTTTTCAAGAGAGGGCCATGAAGAGAAAAACTGTTGGAAATTACATCCTGAAAAAAGAACTCAGTTTAACAAAAACAAAGGAAAGAAGAAAATTGTAGCTACTACAACTACACCACAAGATTTAGGTGATGATTCAGGTGACGAAACCAAAATTGCAGCCATGGGTTTGAAAAGTATGAAGGGAAAGGAAACCGAAACTAGGCCAAGCACTAGTACTTCAAACTGTCATGTACAAGCTCCAAATGAGGAAGAAAGAATTGAATTTTTCCATGTGAGGGTAGTCTCAAAACATACAAAGATTGACACATTATTTGACAGTGGGTCACAAGAAAATCTCATATCAGAAGACTTGGTCAAACAGCTTAAACTTTAGACCATTCCACATCCAAAGCCTTATCCACTTGGGTGGATATGCAAGGATGCAAACTTACAAGTCTCAAGAAAGTGCATATTGCGATTCACCATTACTGCACACTTTATTGACACAATTGAACTTGATGTAGTACCGCTTGACATATTAGGAATTGTTTTGGGAAGTACTTACTTATTTGATAGGAAAGAGATCTTTCATTGCCATGAAAATAAGTATCATCTCTCTAAATATGGAAAGGAGTTCATTGTCAGAGCACATCACAAGAAGGAAAATATAGCGATGGTAAATACGAGATAGGTAAAAAGGCTAGTAAATTCTAGTAAGAGTTTTGTACTTCATATGGTTAAGCCCAAGGTTGATATGAATCACGAGTCATTTGAAAATTGTGATTCCAAGCTTAAATCAGATTTATATGATGTAGTTGATGCACATCATGAGATGTTTCAGGAACCGACAGGTTTACCTCCTAAAAGGGAGATTTAGCATGAAATCCATTTACATCAAGATTGTCCTTTTCCTAACATCGGCATATACTGCTTGTCTATCATGGAGAATGCTGAAATAAAGAGGCAAATCAAATACTTGCTAGACAAAGGATTCATAAGACCAATCACTTCGCCATGTGGGTCACCGATAGTGTTGATTCCAAAGAAAGATGGAACTTGGCGCATGTGTGTGGACTTCAGGGCATTGAACAAGATAACGGTAAAGAATCGTTACCCACTTCCAAGGATAGATGATTTGCTGGATCAACTGAAAGATGCTAAATATTTCACTAAGTTAGACTTACGTAGTGGTTATCATCAAGTTATAATTGCAAAAAGTGAAATTTGGAAGACAGCATTTAAAACCAAACAGGGACTCTTTGAGTGGCTTGTTATGCCATTTGGTTTATGCAATGCACCTGCAACTTTCATGCGAGTAATGGATGATGTCTTATGTCCTTTTCTTGATGATTTCGTTATTATATACTGAGATGACATCTTAATTTACAGCAAGACTAGAGAAGAGCATGTCATGCATGTTAAGAAAGTACTTGATATTTTGAAGAAAAAACATTTATTTCTTAAAATGTCAAAGTGTGAATTTGGAAAGACTTCTTTGGTTTATTTGGGACACATAGTAGGAGGAGGTGCTTTGAGATTTGATCCTTTTGAAGTAGAAGCCATTGTTAATTGGCCTACTCCCAAATCCATTATAGAGGTAAGAATTTTTTTGGGTGCAGCTCAGTATTGGAGGAAGCTTATTTCTAACTTCTCTGCCATAGCAGCTCCTATGCTTGCAGTGACTAGTGTGAAGCGTGCTTTCCAATGGGGAGGAAAGAAACAGAAAGCTTTTGAGTCTTTGAAAGAAAAGATAAGTTCAGCTCCATTCCTTGCATTACCGGACTTGAGATAGCCATTCGAGGTTTAGACAGATTCTAGTGATTACGCCATGGGTGCAGTTCTCTTACAGCATGGTAAGCCTATCGCGTTTCATTCTGAGACATTTAATGGTGCTGTAGTGAATTATCCTACATATGATAAAGAGTTGTATGTGTTGGTACAAAGTGTCAAAAAGTGGAAACAATATTTGATGGGAAAAGAAACAATTGTTCATACCGACCATCAGCCTTTACAATACTTGCAATCGCAAAGTAAATTGCAGCAGTCACAACATTTCAGATGGATGGGTTTCCTACAACAATTTCACTTGGTAATAAGGTACAAGAAAGGTATTTACAATAAGGTTGCTGATATGCTTTCAAGGCCTATTATTAGTGCTATTACTTTACTTAATAATGATTCTATTGTACATGAGAGCTACATAGAACAATATGCATCAGATGTTGATTTTAAGGATGTGTATGCTAACTTGAGTGAAGGGAATCATGTTGAGGAGAATGATTCTCATTTGCATAATAATTTGTTGTTTCATATGGACAAGTTATGTATACCACAGGGGGAGAGAATAAACATTATGAGAGAAGCTCATTCTTCTCTTATTGCTGGACATTTCGGGGTAAGCAAAATGGTGGCACATTTACAGAGGTATTGTTATTGGCCTCGCATGGTAGATAGTGTTTCACGTTTCATTAGAGGTTGTTCATTATGTGCTACAAGCAAGCCTAGAAATAGGAAGCTTGGTTTATATAAGCCATTGTCGGTACCTTCTAGACCATGGGAAAGTGTTTCTATGGATTTTGTTGGAGGTCTACCATTATCTAGAAAGCAGCATGATTATCTTTATGTAGTAGTTGATCGTTTCAGCAAGATGTCTATTCTTATGCCATGTAAGAAATCTATAACTACTGAAAAAACTACTGATTTATATTTTCAACATGTATGGGTTCATTATGGCTTGCCTACTTCTATTGTTAGTGACAGGGAGTCCAGATTTGTTGGGAATTTTGGTCCAATTTATGGAAAATGATGGATACCAAGTTGAAGAAGGTTACTTCTTTCCATCCACAAACAGATGGCCAAACAGAGGTAGTGAACATAAACATTGTACATCTTTTGAGAGGTTATTGCAGCAAACATCCCAAGCTTTGGGATGAGCACTGGCATTACATTCAGCATGCTTACAACCAGACCAAGCACTCTTCTACAAATACTTCACCTTTTGAAGCTTGTTTTGGGTATTTGCCTAAGTCACCTTTAGATTTCATTCTTGAGAAGGTTGTGGCCATTGATGGGCATAGTGACATTGACAAAGCTCGCATGTTCATTGAAATAATTCAGCTCATACATCAGCAGGTTCAAGAACAGCTTGAAAAAGTCAAGGCAAGTACAAGGAGAGGCATGATAAGCACAAAGTTGATCATAAGTTTCAAGAAGGAGATGAGGTATGGCTGCATATTAGTAAGGAAAAAATGCAAGGAGAAGGTAAAAAGCTGAAGCCTATTCGTTATGGTCCATTCAAGATCCTTAAACAGGTTGGAAATAATGCTTTTCAATTAGATTTGCCTTCATATATGCAAATGTACTCCGTTGTCAATGTGGAAAATTTACGTTTGTATGAACCTCCTTTAATTGCTGATTATGAAAGTGAAATTCAACTTCCATCCATAGAGGATTTCTCGCCAGAAATTTTGGATGAGTTGAAAGAGGATGCTATCCTTGACAGAAGGACACGCACTTCTAGGAGGGGAAATGTTGATTATGTTCGGGTTGGTCTTAAAGGTGGCAAACCGAGTAAGGAAAAGTGGATTGAGGTGGAAAAGGTGAGGGACCTGTACCCTCATCTTATTAACATGTAATTGAAGGCTTTTGGTGTCCAAAATCTTCCCAATGGGTAGGTGTGATCAGGTGATCATGTCCAAGAGGGAAAAAATGCTCAAAATTGGAACTGCTCAGAATTGGTAATAAATTGATCGACCGGATAGTGTTCGTCATTGAAATAATGGCTCCATGAATGACACTCAAATCTGATGTCATATGTGGAAGATATTCAAGTTTTAATTTTCCCAATAACTTTCAAAACAGGACCTTTGAACTTAAAAATTTGTCATCTTCAGAAAATATTTTATGGCAAAAAATTAATTTTTTAATGATGTTTTGGTGGCCTATAAGAGGGTGCCACGTGGCTCCAGGCCAAAGGGTTCAATGGCTATTCAAAAAAATTTTGTTTTAAAAGCTTCATGGGCAGCCCCGACTCGAGTTGAACACATCGGCTTAATCGGGCACGACCCGACCCAAACGGGCATGGGTCACCTGTGAATGAACCATCGTGTAGCAGGTCGGGTGGGGGTCACCCATGAACGATCTACGTGCAGAGTTGGGTGGATGTGAACGTGTCGGAGGTGAACGAGTTCTTGTTCAGCAGTGAACGGGCGGGTCACTCATAAACGAACCCTCGTGCAGAGTTTGAACGCGACGGGTCGGTCAGGCGGAGGATGACCTGACCGGAACATGTTCGGGTCACCTTGTAGCAGCCCTAGTTAACAGATAAGCGGTGAAGCGAATAGCTCCAGGGCTTAAGCCCTTGACCATAGAACCCTGCAGCGGTGCCCAAAAGCTAACCGTCCGACGGTTCCGACGAAATTAACCGTATGTGACCACTACACTGAACTTAAATGTAACTGTAAGTCCTCCAGTGGTTCAGACTGTTGGACCTCGTAATCTAGTGGAAATTACTAATTTAGTAGAGTTATCTGTAGTCCTCCCAAATTTGGTGGAGGTTTTTTAGGCAAAACTGGGAAAATATTATTTTGATCATAAATTTCAGGTTACTAAACCTTTTTGGACGAAATTTTAGTCATTTTCAACTATTCTGAGCATTCTGGAGCCATTGGGACAGGTTTTAGAGCCAACAGGGGTGTCTTTCATCCATTTTTACTTCAGAGAATAATGGAGAGCCATCAGGGCCATGGGGGAAATGAAGCTGCATTGGACTACACTTCATTGTTTTTAGGTGAAATAAGAGTCATTCTTAGCTTCTTTCTACATTCTGCATTCATTTTCACAGCTGGTTTGGTCTGTTTCGGCCTTCTTCTCACTTTATTACCAATTTGAGCATCATAATATATCAAGGACAAGCCCATTGGGAGCCTTGGACTCGGCAGATGTAGCCCAGGAGGGGTGAACTACCTCATCATGTTGCTGTGTGTTTATGGTGAAATTATTCTTCTGTGTTATTTAGATTCAAGTTGTTAAACAGTAAATTTAAACAACACTCCCTCACAATTAAATTCATAAACAATTACCAAGAACACTTTGTTTTACTTGTAAGACATTACAAACACTTTGCACACTTAATTTAATGGAAATGAATACTTTGAACAGTAGTACAAATACTTTCATTTTCAGATAATTTCCATTGACCAAATTTGGTTGAACAGACCAAGTGAGCCAACATTTCTCACCTCAAAGCTCTACCCCCTCAAAGTTTAGAGTCAAGTATCCAATAATTTGGCATGCCTCCTATCACCAACATCTATGTCTCTTCCACTATTCACTCATTTCACCATTTAAAGTATACAATTTGAAGCAAACAAACTATAATAAATTAGATAAAGCATTGAAGCATTTTGTATACATCCTCCCCCCGACACACACACACACACATGGCACGTGCACATGGGTACGTGCATATTCCAAGGGCTTGGCTTAGCAGTAGGATTATCTCTAGGCTTTGACCTCACCCCATGGTTGTGATAACAACTATTAAAATTACTGAAGATAAATATAAATTTACCAGCAACATAAAAATAAAAAACAAAACTCAAATAATAGGAATTTGAACCTTAGATCTCTTAGTTTTCACAAATTTCATATTAGTTTGATCACCAATTGAGCTGCCCCTTGGGACTAAAATTTATGCATTTTGAAATTTTTTTGAAGCATACATTTTTTTTTATAGGAGCACTCTAACCATCACATATTTTTAGAGTCTTTTATTGAAATCCAATGATAAAAATTTTTACTAGATTGTATATTTTTGTTATTTAAAATTTATTTTTGATTGCATAATATAAAGAGCATGTTTTAATCTCTTTTATTGAAATCCAATGATAAAAAGTTTCACTAGGTTGTATATTTTTGTTATTTAAAATGTCTTTTTTATTGCATAATAGAAAGGAGCAGTCTGACCATTAGATATTTTTATATTTTTTTTTAGATGATAAAATTTTTTATTAGATTGTGAATCCAATGATAAAAAATTTCACTAGATTGTGTATCTTCATTATCTAAAATGAATTTCTGATTGCATAAATAAATTTAATGTCCTAAAAAAAACTAAGCTCATATCAATTAAAATGTATGAAATATTTATATAATTTTATGTCAAATAAGTGGTGAATGTTATTAAGAGAATGGTTAATTATTGAATTATATTTAATAAGGTATATTTAAGTTAATTAATTTTTTTAATATATATAACTTAGTTAATTTTTTAATGTTATAACTTTAAATAACAATATCTCTTCCATAATGAAGAATAAATTATATAATACTTTACTACTTCCTATACATAAATTTAATAGAGTAAAAATTAGTATTTTGGGATTTTTTTATTTTATCTATAAAAAATTTAGTAAATAACTGGAAAAAAATGTTTGAGTTTTGAAGTCAATATCTTTTTCCCGAAGAAAAATTCATAACTTTCATTATAGAGTGAAAATTACATTCTATATGTGTACTCAGGTGCACTCCAAAAAAGGCCATCTAGCCAGCCATACCATATCAAAATCCAAGACTAATAAGCCCCTTTTCAAGTCCAGAAAGATGAATATATCTATCAACATATATGCATGAGAAATAGAAACACCAAAAAGATACGTGACCTCCCAGTGATATAGGACTATACTTTGAATAAACATAAATCAAGCATATTAGTTCTAATGCAATTATGTGGCCAGGTTTAGGGCCTCGATGAAGGGCCTATGATAATATTCAAATACATGCCCATCTATCTTCTCATTGATCTTCCAAATATCTAGATTATGTGTAGTGCATGCTTTATATAAAGAGTCTGCAATGGTATTTATTTCCTTGTAAATATTACAACATGAGATGCGATAAAAAAAATTTCTTTAAATGAAACATTTTTTCATTGATTGGGATCAATGTGTGCATGTGACATCTTGATATCTCATTAAACCAATTAATTTGAATCTTGGAATCACCAAAAATCTGCAACATGCAAAAACCCCTCTCAATAGCGAATAAAAGAAGTTTGAGGCTCATAAGTTTAGAGTAATTATTTGTGCCACGACCCAACCTCATTTGAATATTGAAATAATGATCTTGGTGTAAGTACAATACACCCCACCCCCGACATTCACCTTTGGCTAAGGAGGCACCATCAAGAAAAGCCCATGGGTATGATCGATCAATAACTTATCTAGTGATATTTTATGGGTGATGGAAAGTTTCAGTTGAAGATGTAATAGAAAAAGTGACAATAACATGTGCTACAACTCTATCAAGTGTATTAGATTTGTCTTGAAAGATTTCAGAGTTCGAGAGCCGTATACACCAGCAAATGAGAGGTGGAAAGCACCAATTCTTTTTTGGGCTTGCTTGTGTCCACCAAATCTTCTAGGCATCCTAATAAGACGCACCCTACTAATTGGAGCTTATACGCAAGGAATTTTTAACGGAGTGCCAAACTCCCAACATAAAAGGACATGATAGCAAAAGATGATCCAATGTCTCCTCAGAATAATTACAGAGGGCACACCAACACGACCCAATAATACTTCCTTTTTTAAGGTTATCACTAGTAGGGACTTTTATTTTCAAGAATGCACCTTTAAAAAATATGAGATTTAGTTGGGTAACATAGCTTCCATAACTGCTTCCACCACCCGACTAGTCCCCCAGCCTCCTGTCATCAATGATAAAATTGTAGCATGATTTTGGTGAATACTCCCCAAAAGGGAATGTGCCAACATAAAAACTCTTCTCTATCTCTAAGCGACATACATGGGATATGTTGAGAGTGACAATGTAATGTTGCCACTATTCGAAATTTTCAAGAGGCAGGTTTAACTGATTTTCATCAACCCATCCTTGAGCCCAAATTGATTTGTGTGCATTATCAACCACTTAGTTCAACATGAACCTCCCATTCACATGTATAAATTCAACCAACTCGTGAGAAAACCAATTTTTTTCACCAGAACCCACCCATGGATCAATTCCAATTCATACCTTCTTTCCATTCACAACCTTCTAGGTCAGAGCTTCTTCTGCCACAGAGAATGAGGATAATACAACTTTCCAAATGACCAAGAAAATTGACCTCTTCTTGTTTGGGGAACAAATCTAATCTTCATCATTAGAGGGGAAAATGTATTTATAATGAAACACATCATTCCACGGACTAATATTGGATATTAGCCCCTATCCAACCTTCGCAGTCAATGCCTTTGTAAAGATGTGAATATTTGTAATCCCCCAACCTCCCCACTTCCTAGGTAAGGAAATTATTTCCCATTTCACCAATGGGAAGACTCATCCCTCTTTCTTCCCCAACCATAGAAACTTGCAACATATCTGACTAACAAAATTTAGAATTCCCTTTGGTATCCATGATAAGGAAATCCATAAAACTAGAATAGCTTCAAGTACTGACTTGATTAGAGCCAATTTGTTGGATCTAGACAACCATCCGAGACTCAAGCCTTTTACTATTTTTTCAATCTTATTGATTAACCATATCCAATTAGAATCTCTATAATAATTGGTATTTAGGTAGAATCCCGAGTACTTAATACCTTCATAAAAAATGTTGAAATGAAAGGGGAAATGGTTATGTATATTGATAGACTCGTCCCTGGATAATCCAAGAGGGAAAATAGTATGTTTTTTATTATTTACCTGCATTTCAACATCGTTCTCAAAAAGTTTTAAGAAATTTTTAATAGTAGCAAGATCACTTCTAATCTCGTCACAAAATAATGATATACCATCCACAAATAATATATGAGTGATGTAAAGGTCCTCAATTACAACAACACCCCTTAAATATCCCTCCTTTTTTGCTTAGCTAATAGTCTACTAAGGCCTTTAGGCAGTAGCAAGAATAATAGCGGGGAGAGAGGATATCCTTGTCATAGACCAAAATGAGCATGAAAGAAAGCAGTAGCTAACACATTGATGAGAACAAAAAAATATGTTGAGGTAATAAAACTCATTACCAACTTATAAAAGAAACTTAAAATACCAAATAAGTCATAAGTAATATGATATATATCCAGTGGACCCTATCATATGCTTTAGAAAGGTCAATCTTAATCACTAGGCCTTTGAGCTTCTTTTACTTTAAACTGTGAAGCCCTTCCTAAGCATCCCCAATAGCCTCATGAATTTTTCTTCCTTTCAAGAGATCAAATCGTTCCTTTGAAACATTTTTTTATAAAATCAGCTTCAACTTGTTGGCTATGGTTTTCGAAATAACCTTGTAGATGCAATTGAATACAGATATGGTCCTAAAGTCATCAAAAGAGTGAGGAGAGTCTGATTTGGGGATGAGGGAAATACATCTAGAATTAAATGATTCAAGCATTCTTCTAGATTGTGGAGAGTCCCCCACCACTCTTAAGAGGTCATTTACAATATCAAAAATACCTGGGAAAAATTCAACCAATGATCCATTAGGTCTAGGGATTTTATCCTTCTGAAAGCTGTGGGGGAATTTTTGTAATTCAACGTTAGATACTAGTTCCATTAGACTTACATTTTATTCTTCCCTAGAGAACCTAGGGAAAGCTCAGGCCATAGATATAACCTCAACAATAGCCACCTTAGGAGGGGCCTTATATAGGTTAATGAAGTGATTATTTCCTAGATTTGTTAAATCTTAGAAAAATGTAACTCTACCACCTTCTGGGTCCTCTATATCCTAGATAGTATTGTATGCTTCGACCTTTAGCATATTGTTGAAAGAAATTCATGTTTCCATTACCAATCTTTATCCATGTAGCATGACATTTTTGTCTCCATATATCCTCCTTTCTTCCAATAATATATTTTTTGTGGTTTCTAGTTGAATAATCATATGCTTTGTTTCCTCTAACTAATACGCCCCCCCACCCACCCCCACCCCCCCCCCCCCCCCCCCCCGCCCCCCATTAGGAGCCACCAAACTCTCCAACTCTACCTCCACATTCTTAAGGCATTATTCCTCCTTTTTTCCTTTTAGGGTGGACCACCCAATCGTATCCTTTTTCACCTTTTTAAGGTTTTCAGGAAATTGGACTGCTACAAATCCCTCCCCATTAGGATTGTAAGGAGTCAAATTTTCGGCAACCAGATTACGAAAAGATTCATATTTTAACCAAGATGCATTGAATTTGAATTAGATACCTAGTTTTTTCTTTCTCCTTCTCGCTTCAAGGAAAATTGGATGGTGATCAGATTCAATCCCCACCCCAATCCACTGACGAAATAAGGGCATCCTTTCCAGTAAGGACTCTACCATAAGAAAATGATAAATCTGTCTTGCTATCCTTGCATCATCAATCTTCCTATTTCTCCAAGTGGCCTTATACCTTATCAGATCCACATCGCACAAGTGGTGATCCTCTAATAGATGACTGAAGTAATCAAATAGAGGGTCCATATGGGCACGAGGACCCCATATTTATGATGCCTGAAGAGACAAATTTAAATCTCCCTCGATCACTAAATTATCCACCTTCGTAAAATAACGAGACATTATTCGATCCCAAAAGTGATCCTATCCTGACAGGGTCTATATATATTGACCACTTTCATCTCCTTCCCAAGTTCAGAGGAAAAAATATCTGCTCCCAAGACCAATATTGGACCCCTAGGTACCAATAATCTTAACACTTTTTTTTATTAAATCCAATCATCAACCCACCATGTCTCCCTTTGGCATCAGATTCCACAAAAATCCATCCTAGAAGGAGGAATTCCATTGCCTTAACAATCCCTTCCCCATTCCCCAATGTTTCTTGTAAGAAGATAATATCAATGGGCTCAGAGAAAACCAACCTTCTTAGGGCTAGATTTTTAGAGGGGTTACCCAGACCCCTACAATTGAAATATAGAAACATCATGAGGAAGAAGGGTCAGGGGCCCACACTGCTCCAAGAACCCTAATAATATACTTATGTATGTTTGCAATAAAATCTAGGTTGGCCTTTAATTTTCCTCTAGAGGTATTCGATTTTTTTCCCCTCAAATGTCCTTCAATCTTGATATGGGAAGAGACCCCAAAGGCCCCCAAACATGAGACATAGTCACTCTTCTTGTTTGAGCTAAGGTTATATATGGAGAATGACTAAGAAGAAGAAGCCTTTTTCCTAGAAGAGAATGGATTAAAATTTATTCTTCATACAATCCTTCCCCCACATCCAAATTAACTGGAATCCTTGCCATTTTCATCCATAAGATCCATCCACATGAAATTTTTATTTTATTTTATTCCTAATGTGTCTGAAGGCATCCCTAGACCAAAACTGTAGAAGTATCCCAAGGAGTCTTACCCATACCAGGTCAAAAGCCAACTTCTCTGAATTGGCATCGAAGAGAGGGTTCCACTTTTTCATGAACGTTGACATAGAATTGATGCACCATGCTTTTCCAATCACCCCGTTGGCCTCCTCCACCAAATGGAACTTGAACATAAAACATCCACAGGTAAGAGTACTTACCTTGGGGATCTCTCTCAACTCTTTTTCACATTCTTTTTCAGCCCATTCTCGTAAGAGCTCAATTTCGAGAAATGTCGACCTTTGGCTCCACCCACTACAATTGGTCTGAAAGGACTGTATTAGTTTTTTTGTGCTAAGTGTCTTTTTAGTTTATAAACATGTTCATACTTGTCTTATTAGTTTGCTTAAGGATTGAGGATTTTAACCATGAAATTTAGATGATTTGTAGTTAATTATAAGCATGAAATAAGCACAAATAACACTGAACAACAGTGTAAAATAGAGAAATAAGTCAGCACACATAATTTACAAGGAAGACATGATGAAGCAGTTCACCCCTCTTGGGCTACATTTGTTGGTCTAGCTCCCAATGGCATGTCCATCTTTCATTATGCTCAAAATTTTGCACATACATGTAGTTACAGGCCTCTAATTTTTGTTTTCTCTACACCAATGGTTCCAGAATGCTCCAATTAGTAAAAAATGACTCTTCATTCACTCTAAATCAGCGAAAATTGAGTCTCCTACTCTTCTTCCCAGTTACACCTAGAAAAACTCCACTAAAAGTGGAGAACTCCACTTATCTAGAGTTAAAATAGCGAACTCTGCCCAAAATGGTGCGTTGGACAAACCTCCGCCTACTTTAACCGTCACATTTAATGGTTAGTGGTTGGGGTGGCCACATGCCAACCCCAAACCATAGATTATAAACCTTGTTGTCGGCAAAACTCTAGTTATTAACTGTGGATAAGGTTGACCTGGGGTTGAAACTGTCAGAGTTATGCCTTGACCGCGTGGAGAGTTAGCAGTAAACCGTGGCATGTGATAAGAATTAACATAAAACATGTGGAGTTTGCGATAATTGTCAGTTAAGCTGCCAATTGTAACATTTGTTTTAATGTGCCATGTGAACACTTACTGCAGGGACCACTGGCGGGTTGGGACTACCGCAGTCCCCAACCCCCAATGCGAATTTCATTACCCTTTAACATTAACCTGAAAATGATATATGTTAAGAATCATGTGTAGCTCGGGCGGTTGTGTCGTGTGCATTCTCTGTCGGAGGTCGTAGGGTCAAGCCCTGCGAACCTCAACCAAAATATTAATATGCCATTACAGGGACACGTGGCAACCAAAGGGCTGGCCACGTGGCACCGTGTGATTGGCCCTCCAAACCACCGTACAACCAACTGACCAATAAAGAAGCAACACTTGTCAACCTGTGGTTGGCTCTAAGGAAGGAATATTCCTTGGAATATTCCTTTTGCTGACTGGACCTCCACCCTACTGACTGGGCATCCCCGTCAACCTTGGTCAAACTGTCGCAAAATTTACCTATTTGGCATTTCGATCAGAATGTGATATCTCCCTCATACGGCATTGGTTTTTTGAACCATTTGTGGCGCCGAAATCAGGAAGACGATATATACACAACCATCCTAGTTTCAACCCAATCCTGTAACTTTGAATTTTGAGAAAAAATTATGAACTCCTAATCAACAAATTTCTCAAATATCTCCATAACCTCTCCCATCAAAACCTATTCTCCTAACACCATATTGTTGTCTTCGTCATTTACCTTAGTGAACTTTCTTATTTTCCTCCTTTTCCCCAAGCACTAATTTCCTTCAAGAATCTCCTGTGCATCGAGGGTTTCTGTTTGCCGAGCCTACCCTTCCTTACATCTTGATTTCGTGCCTACATTTTTCCTTTGGTACAACTGGAGGGATATTTTTTTCCCCATAGAAAACCCCTTCTAATCCTAAGGGGAGACCTTCCATCACATATGTCCCTGACTTTTGGCCAAAATAAAACCCTCCCATTGATCCTTTTCCAACAAGACCTCCTCATTGCAAAAACTTGATGCCATCGAATATTGCCACACTTAGGGATTTTTCATGGGTTGTGAGCTCCCCCCTCCTCGTGATAAAGTGCCAAAAACTAGGTTTCCATGTGAAAAAATTACCAAGGTTCATATCCTTACTATAATGTAAGGGTTGATACACAAAATCCCATTGAAAATTGTTTCGCAAGCATTGAAGGCGAAACCCTACTCTATTTTGGAGGGTTGATAAGAGAGGTTGTGAAAGAAACTATCGACATACTAGTCTTCCAAGGGTGAAGCATGGTGCTAACTCCAAAATCCATGTTTCTAGTTGTCTCCCAGACTACTACCTCACGTGTTTGAGGTGGAATTTCTACCCAGATGGGGGTATAGTAATCTAGATAATACAATAAGTCTACATGGTCCTCCATTCAATCGTTAATCAAGACCACTCACAACCGCAAACCCTATTTTAACTGCTAGCAAGAATTACGAAAGGATAAGAGTAAATTTTTATGGTCTGCAGTAGTTATATACTCCTATATTGCAGACCACCCACCTGCTAGTAATTACTGAAACCATCTACCTACTTTCAACATAGTAAAGAAACCCTTGCCACTAGTATTCGAACCACAAAGCGCCAACCTCCCTTAAACAATTTCACATATGATTGTTGAGTCATGTCCTCAACAATTTGGTGGAATTAATCTTTTGAAGAATCAGGATGCTTCCCTAGTGAATTGGGCTCTTGTTAATCACAAGATGGACAAGATGATTAATGTTTCCTCAGAGGACCCATTAGTGTTGGTTATTGAGGAAGTTCCTTTAAATTCTTATAAGAATCAGACAAAGCTATTGCCAAATTCTACTAGAAAGGATTTTTGACAAGACTCTAGGTCAAAACTACCAAGAAATCGTGGTTGGGGGATCTCGATGCAAGGGGAATCGAGTAATAACCCCTCTTATGCTCTCTTCCAGGCCAAATAAAAATAACTTCCTAAAAAAAATGCCCAAGTCCTCACTAATCCCTCCTTTTGGCCATGATTCAAACAGGTTGAAATCTCATCTCCTTCTCAGAGGATGTCAAGTTGGAAAATATATCTAGTGATGATTTTTCAGGGTTGGATCCCATGACAATATGGAAATCATATTTCCAATAAAAAGAGGTTTTGGCTAACCAGGAACTGAGAAAGAATGGATCGACAAGGAGAAATAAAGGAACGACATATAAAAAAAAATTCGTCATGTGTGGGAGGGGAATTCGACCTAAGCTATCGATTCTCGAAGTCTATTGAAGAAGCATTATATTTTCCATTTGATCATATATCTCCCAACAATAGCCAAGGTAATCTTTTAAATTCTGAAACGTAGGTCCTCAAAGCATACAAATCCATTGCTTTCCAAATATAATGAAAATTATGTCATTGAACGTAAGGGGCCTAGGATCGACCCAAACCAAATGATCCTTGTCCAATATTATTCAAACCAAAATACCAGCAATAGTTCTCATTCAAGAAACAACAACAACCAAACAGAAGATTGAGGAACTTATATTAAATACATGCCCATGTTGGGAAGTCTGCGCAACAAGTACTATGGGTATTTCTAGCAGATATGTGGGATCCTACATATTTCTCTCTCAAAGTGTTTAAATATTTCGCAGGTAGCATTCTTGTAGGGACCAACCCTATGCTATTTTTTTTTTAATAACAAAGTAGATAAAATAGGAACACAACCATAAGCAGATAAACATTGGGAACTCAGAAATATTAAAGCACCTTCATCAAACATCTATGAATTACACTACATTACATTTTGTTTTACATTTTATTAACTATAGGCACAATGAAATCATATAATAAACATCATAAATAACGCATGTATCGTTCACCCGAAGAGGAGAATCAATCTTGGCCTTGTTGTTACTTGAACTCTTTTGGCCTTGCCACTACTTTCACCCCCTTGTTGTCATCTGCCTCCAAGTGTGAAATTTGATGTGCTCCAACTGAATGTAGTGACCCACTGATTGACCTCCCAACCTACGCCTTGAGTACTCTCCTTCCCCACAAATATTGAATTGAATATGGCCAAACTAGTTTTGTTGTGCTAGCCCCCTCATCAGTATTAAATAAATGTGTTTAGGATCGTCTCAAATTAGCAATTTGTGAAAGAGTTTATGTGTCAAGTTTTAGTGTCTTTAATGAGAATTGTATTAAGTAAATTAGTTGTTAAAAACACATGTAAAAAAAATAAATTACAGATAAATAACACAAAAAAACACATTACACAATAGATGATAACGGAGTTCACGCCTCCTGGGCTACATCTCCATGGACCTGCTATAACTGGTTAGGCCCTATTTGGATTAATGGTAAATTCTCTAATTACATGAACCTACAGTGCTCCAATGGCTTTGAAACCTACTCCACAGGATTCATAAGACCCAAAAACCTCAAAATAGTCTCTTCAAGCTCTGAAAATGGTCTTCAAGTGGACTAGGCATGACCTCCTCTCCTGGTGGCCATTGGCTTATTTAATCTTCAAAGTGGAAAAATAGCTTACATTAGTGCTCCTCTACCTTTGCAACTTGCACCATCATGCTCAGAGCATCCAAATCATCTAGGAATGACTCTTTCTGAGCCAAAATTGGTTGAAATATACTCCAGTTATGCCTCATTCGATTATGGCCTAGGAAACCCCTCCAAATCTGGAGAGAACTCCAGTTAGCACTGCCAAATGTGGAAGTGCCGCTGAAATTGGGGGATTCGCCAGTTTTGCCACCAAACTTAATCCACGATTAATGCTAAGTTAAGTGCACATTAATCTGAGTTTAGTGCGTTTTAAACAAAACCCAAATTAAATATTTGTTTACCACATAATACATGGTTTAAGGGTTCATTAAACCCTGTTTAAGATTTAATCCACGACATTTAATATTAAGCCCTCTGCCTAGTTCTGTGGTGTGGTCCCATGGTAAGGGGATGGCCCTACACTTTCCCCTTTTATCCTATGCCCAAACCCTTTTTAAACTTTAAATATATGTTGTAACACATAGATGTTAAGTTCTATTGTGTGGTTCATTGGTAAAGTATGGTGTTTGTGTCGGGGAGGTCACGGGTTCGAACCAGACCTCTGCCCTTCGGCCAATACATAAAATTTCCCCACATGAAATAATTTGCAATTCGACCTTACACTTAACTAAATTCGGCCTTGGAGGGGTGGGCACGTGGTGGCCTCTGGGCTTGCCACGTGTCCTCTTCCCATTGGCTTAAAATTAAACCAATAAACACATGAAAAATCACCCACACATCATCCAAACATAGATTGACACTTGGCACAGTGTCATTGGGTGATTTGAAGAAAGATTCCTAGAATATTCCCTTTTGTTGACTAGGTTTCCATGTCACCTTTCTGTCATTTTCTGTAGTTTTTTTAGATGTTTAGGAAAACAAAAAACAGGCTCTATCTTCCTCATACAGACTCTGTTTTGAGTGAAATGAAGTGCGCCAGATTTCTGGCAATGAGACCTATTCGATTGTTCTAGTTTGGAGCGATTCCGAGCACTTTCAATTTTTAGCAAAATTTTTCCCCCAATCTAGATTCCGATCAAATCCCATTACTACAATGGGGTTGTATAATGGAGGAAGTGTGCTAGATGATAGAGGTGAGAAATCCTTGGCTCAAGATTCCCCTTTCTAATTCCCTCTACCTCACCAAACTAAAAAATAGATCATAGCCACTCACCATGACATACTTTATCCATCAACAAAAGGGTAAGAAAAAGTCCCGTATTCCATGGATTTCCCCTTATTTTATAGGAGGATTCATAAGTGACACTTGGAACTTCATGCATAATTAATTATTTTTATTAATCCAAAATTTTGATTATTCACCAAACCATGTGTCACCCTCTCACCAAGGCTCTCCAAAATTATTTACTTAAATTTTAATTCAAAAATAATATTTTTCCTCACCCCAACAAGACGCTATATTTCTTCTCCCAGTTGTCTCTTGATCCCCATTTTCTACTCCTTAATTCTTGTTCATCACTAAAGTCAACTGATAAATCTCAAATTTGGCCCCCTAACTACCTCCTAATTTAACTCAAATTTTCTCTTAGATGGATATTCTTATGTTGGCTCTTGCCACATGGAGGTTCTCTACATTTCTCAAATTTTAATTTATTAATCTTATTTTAATTCACCACCCTCTTCTCTTAATGAAGTTTTAGCTATTTTATATTTAATTTTTGTAATTAATTCTATGTCCCTCTTTCCCCCTTTTACCTAATTAAAATACTTATGTACATTATCTACCTAATATTTTCCAACACAGGAAGGGTAGAGTTTTCAAGGTACCATGTTTTTTATTACTTCCTATTCTCCCTTTACCCCAAATTTATTATTGATTTATTTTCCTTAGTTCTAACCTCATTTACCACCTGATGTGAATTAGTAGAATTTCAATATCTTGACTATATTTTTTAGTTTTTTTTATACCAAGGGTGTTGTTACACAGTAATTTGTCACCGTCCCTGCAATCCCCATCCCGCACATTGGAGGGCTCATTATGTGACCTGTGAGCAGTGACATGGCTTGAAATCACTTTCATGACATCCCTTTGAACAAGAGCTTTCATTGCCCTGAAGACATCTCCTAGTGAAAAACCCTAAAAATGGCCCTTTTTGCATTGGCGTGGGCAGACAGTTCAGTACCCATGCCAATGGGGAAAATCCTTCAAAGAGGTTGCGCCAATTGGCGCTCTGTCCCAGAGTCACACTCGCGCTAGCCAATTTAAGGAGTGTTTTTAAAAAATAAATGGCGGAAGTTTCATCCTAACCAATTCATAAATTGGTATCTATCTTGAGTTGGGAGGTTTGGCTACGGATCTCCATAGAGAGAAAGTGGTTTGCCACCTCTCATGGAAGCTTCCTTGATGATAGGGCCAATCCCATGATTATAGGGATCCCAACTCCCCTTCCTCCATCTATAAAAGCTTGCTCATCTCCATTGCAAGCTAGTCTTCAAGTTCCCAAAATTCCCAAGAGCCTTATACTGCAAGAGCCTTGATTATTCCCCTAAGGCCAAATTCAAGCAAGGAGACTATTGTCAAGATCCAAAGAGAGAGGTTTGTCCCATCCTTGACAGGCTTTTCGAGACGTGTTCTGCTGGCGACCCTCCAAAGGAGAATTCAGCGTCAGAACTTGGTTGTAATTTTCCTTTGATTGATTAATAATAAGCGACTATTGGTTATGGTTCCACTCTTGTTATTGTTTATGATGATGAGTTATGTCCTTTCTGACTGACATATAGTTGCATCTACTGGATTTTACGCTTGCATTTGTTTTGTTTCTCGGGTGTGCAGGTGTCCTATCACGGAGATCGTGGGGATCGTGATCTGCCAGAGCTAAGGAACGGGAGCGCTACCTCTTCTACAAGCAACAGCGTTGGATTCCAGGTAGGTCTTCATCGCTAGTTGGTTTATTTGCAATTAGGAACATGCACTATAACGTGAACGATTGTTGCTAGACCCGGTCTGGGCTAGTAGGGATCGCCTCTGTCCGCAGAGGGGATTTACCTCCATAACAAATTGGCGACTCTGCTGGGGATCGTTAGATTGTTGTTGTTCTACTTTGTAAACTATAGACGGAGCCTGAAGTTAGCCAGATAGTCTTCGAAATGCTTTTGCTTTGAAATTGTGAAGTAGATCAAATCTGCTTCAGTCAATCTCCAGTTTAGTTTGTAAACTGAACGCTTGGAGCATCGTCTTATCTTTTCGGTCGATTCTTGATCCTCCTTGCTTGATCAGCTCTTTTGGGCTGGTTCTTTCTGTGAATTTGGGTTTTTGATAGCTTGGTCATCACTGGTCTGCTTGTTGGATTGCTCTTTTTTATTTTTGACTGGGAAACTCGACTGACGCGCTTTTTAGCTTGATAGTCGTGCCTATTGGCGCAGGTTGCTTGTGTATTACCCGCGCCAATTCGTCTTTGGCATTAGTTTTAGCCTCACAGTCGCGCCAATCCTGTGAGGTACTAGGGTTTGCTCAGTCCTGAGCTTCCTGAGCCTGATCTACGTGTTTGGTCTTGATTTTTCCACTGCTTGAGTGTTTTGGAGCCTTGTTTGACTGACTGTTACCTGCATCCTTTGGTTGTTTGCCCATTTCCATCGATTTTGCATTCTAGCCCTAGGTCATCTAGGTGCTATTGTGTGTCGAGCCTCCTTTGGGAGTTTTTTCTTTCTATCGGTTCAGTCAACCTTGTGATTGCTTCTTTGCATTCGTTTGGTGGTTTTATATTGTCTCATTGCGTTGTTTGAGTGATTGTTTCCTTCTCCATTCGAATTCCGCCTTGTCTCGTTTTGAGCCTAGATTACGCGGCTCATTTGGAGTATTTGGGATTATTTTCGTTTTGAGGGACTTTTGGTTGATTTGAGGTCTGATTGTACGTTTGCATTGAGTGAAATTTTCTTGTTTTTTCTCTCTTGTCATCATTTCTCAAATTTCTCTTGCATTAGTTTTCATTTTTTAGCGCACTTTGCTCTGAAATATTGAAAATATAAAAAAAATCTCTTTTGCTCTTCATTAGTTAATGTGAATTAGATCTTTTCGGTGTTATTAGTGATTGGTAACTTTGAACGAAAAGATTTTTAGTTTTCATTAGCTGCATTAGAGACATCATTGGTTGTTTTCTGTTCATTTCGTTATTGTGTGAAAAGCTCTCAACTCTCTCATAAATAGCTTTCATCGAATGAAATGATATACTGTGGCATGTAGTTTTGCATTTAGGAGATTTTGAGACATTACATTCGCTAGGGCCTGAAAACTGAAACGTAATTGAAGATAAACTTTAAAATTTACTCAATTTACACTAAGGTAGCATTGAAATCTAATGAAACACATTTATATGTCTAGGCTAGAGACGTGTTCCGGTGTCTTAAAACCTAGTAGCTGTCGTTCGCCTTTTGGCTTTAGACAGCGCTAGTACAGACTTGTGCTGCCTGTACTGTCATGTATATAAAGCGAGACCCCATTAGGTTTATATCCTTTATCCACAGGAAGCCAAGTCTGCCGCCCTATACCCATGATACACCGGACACAGCATTCAGGGAGATTTCCTGCACGTACATTAAGTCCTTGGTTGATTTCTCTTTCATTTTGAAACCAAGGTGTATATTGCAGTTCACGATTATTTGGTACACCCTTTACCTAGTATTCCTGAGTAGTCATTTGATCTTTTCTGACTCTTTAAATTTGAAAGGATCACCAAGCGCTTGTCCTTTCACGCTTGCTTCAAAAACTGAAAGAGATAGAGTCACCTTTCAGCCATTTCTCGACTCTTAAAACATGAAACGGTAAAGTTTCTAAAGTTTCAATGTGGTAAAACAAAACACCCGCGATCACACACCCTATTAGATTTTGCTTGTTGGTCGTTTGATTGTGTGTCTTGACTCTTTTTCAGCCCGTGTGTGTGTGTTTGGTCTTTTTCTCTTGTTGTTGCTACCACAGTGGCGGAATCTTCTGTTTCATCTACTGGTAGTCCATATACGGACGATTCATCAGAGGCTTCCCAACCCTCTGTTGAACCTCAGCAGCCCATTGTTTCCGAGTTTCCTGACGGGGGACCGGTTCTTGCTAAGCAACCCTTTGGAGGACCAGTTGAGTTCAATTGGCCCTTTTCTGACCCTTGGTCTGAATTAAGAGTAGGGGCAGATTTCCTTTCTCTTACATCGGGTTCGCCTTTTATAGCTGTTGTTTTTCCTCCTATTCCTCACCGTCTATTACGAGATCTAGCGGCAGGCTCAAACATGAGTGAATCCAGCGAGGAAATCCCCACGTCCGGCGAAGATTACCAGTTATTTCCTCAGATATTATTTCCAGGATACAACCCTGAACCATCTGTTATGTTGTCACCCGGTCCCTCATTACCAGCAGGGTATAGATCCTTGGGTCAGATCATTGTCGCCGCAGCCTCTATGGGGGTATCAACTCATTCTACGAGGCCGGTGGTTCCTTCATTGGGGATGTCTCCTCAGAAACCCGTCACGTCGTCCCTTCAAGTCACCTCTGTACCCGTTCGACCCACTGTCTGTGCGGCCGCGTCTGCACCCGCTATCATGGCACACTCCGCGAGGGATGTGCCGCCTCCTGAAGACGTCTACATAGCGACTACTATGCCGGAGAACATTTCTCCGGAGGAGTATCGGTTGTCCCTACAACAGCCGAACCCCGAGGTTGGACAAACCTCTCAAGATCCCAACCGCCCGTATTTTTTGCATTATGCACAGGATGGTATGCCCGTGTATGCTTTTCCATATCAGGATGATGAGCACGGGGACGTTTTACGTTTACCCGCTCCAAAGGCTCACCTTCATGCTCAAGGTTTACCCTATAACCAGGCTGGACATCCTTATAACCCACAAGGGAAACCTTTTCAAGGCCAACCTTTGGGCCAGCCTGGCTATCCTTATGACCTGCAGGGGTAGCCTTTACAAGGCTATCTTGCGGGCCAATAAGGGCCATCGTACGGTCCGCAAGGACAATATTACAACCCTTCCGGTCAACCTGTGCAGCCTCAGCCGGGGTACCAACCGGGGCCGGTATATGGTCCTGGGGGGCAAGTCCAACCTTCCCAACCCATGCAACCTTAGTATCCTGTTAATCCAAACGTTGCTCACCAGCCTGGACCATCCTATGGTCCTGCTGCAGGTCAAACCAGTTACCAGCCACCACGTGGCTCCATTCCTCCACCAGGCCAACCGGTCTATCCAGCACAACCTGGTGTTCCACCCCCAGGCCAATCGGTTCATCCGGTACAACCTTGTGCTTCTCAACAGCCAGGTCAACCTGCATGACTGGCACAACTTGTTCACCCGGGTCAACCTGTTAACCTAGGGCAGCCCGCTCAGCTAGGTCAACCTGCTCAACCAGGCCAGCCCGCACATCCTATCAACCCTGCACCACAATCGACTTATTCGATACCACAGCCAAATCCACCGTTGCACCCTAATTATCAGGCTCAGCAGGGTCCCACCTATCAGCAGCCCACTCGACCTCAAGGCGGCTACTATTCTCATGGTCAATACCGACTGAATTATAGCCAGCCCCAAGGTTCTAACTATCGTCCTCAACAACCCGGCTACACCTATACTCAGCAGCCGAATCCAAATGCTACTTATACAGGGCCGACTCATAATTAAGGTCCATACTCTAGTTACCAACCCCCGTACGCTGGTTACCAGCAACCGAATCAGGCTGGTTATACCACCTATACCCCCTACGGTCAGAATCCTGCCGGACAGAACCCATGGGGGCAAGGATATTCCCAACCAGCGTGGAGTACAGGTACTGGACCTTATCCAGGGCCAGGTATGCCGTCAAATCCGCCATTTCCATTTCTGGCTACCTTGGAGTTACCGGATGTTTCGAAATTAATGAATGATCCAATTCTGCATAATCCTTATTGGCCTTCGGTTCCTACCAAGGTGCCCGGTGATTGCCCCAAGTTTGAGGGTAAAGCTGGGGAGGACCCCCAAGCTCATATGATGACCTACCATCTTTGGTGTTCGTCCAACTCTTGGGTGGATGATTCAGTTCGTCTACGCCTCTTCCAGCGCACTTTGACTGGCGCTGCAGCTAAGTGGTATATTGAATTACCCCGTGGCATCTTTCAAGATTTCAATACGTTAGCCATGGCTTTTCTGACTCATTTTCAGTTACCGGTTCGCTACGAAGCCGGGATGCACCTCCTGACTTCTTTGAAGCAAGACAAAGCCACCCACATTTCTAATCACATTCATGAGTGGCAACATCGTCGTAGACTGATCAAGTTTCATATACCTGATCAGATGCTAACACATTGGTTCACCACCTCCTTCATTAACAAAATCGCCCAAGATATTGCTATGGGAGCGTGTGTGACTGAAGAACAAGCCATAGCGCGTGCTCAATATCTAGATCTGGTATATTCACAATCCGGCATGCTGTATGATATTTTTCCTGATGCTCCATGTTCTGGAACCTCTAAAGCCCCACCTACCCCAGCCGTGGATGGTGTTATTGGTTCCCTTTCTCAGAATTTGAAGAAATCTTCGAATGGGAAGCAGAAGTCCAACTCATCCAATAATTCTTCTTCTCCTGCCCCTACCGATTCTGGCAAAACTGTGGAGGTTAATGTCGTTCAGGCCAATCCTACGGAGAAAACCTCCAAAGGGAAAAAGAAGGGCAAAGGAAAATCTAAATCCGATGCCCCAAAGCCAGAGTCCAAACCTCATACTGAGGACGGTTCCCAATGCAAACTGAAGTACCCCTGCCTCATTTGTGAAGGAGATCACTATACAAAAGATTTTCCACGACGATCTGAAGTTAGTCAACTTCTAAAAGGCTCCAAAGGGACTCCGACAGTTCTTAATGAACCATTCCCGTCTCAGCAGACCTAGATGGTTGAACAA